>PUFA01000103.1:0-600000 GCA_003508835.1 Eonycteris spelaea | reverse complement strand
CTATGGGAACAAGACCCCAACTGAAGTCAAATAAATGGTTTCTCACACATCTGTCTCAGCAAAGCTGGCATGCCTACGTTGTTTCCCAACTCTCTCCTGCTTCTCTCCGGCCCTTATATCCCTACCCCAGCAGCTATTCTGCCTGATCCTTTCCAGCTTCCCTGAACCCTCTCTCTTCTGTTTTATTCTCCTTCCTCTCAGCTGCCTTTATCTTCCCCCCTCATCTCCATCTCTTATCCATACTTTTCTTGTCTTATTATTTTCTCTCCTCTCTTCCCATCTCTTCCTTTTCATCTCTCTTTCTGCCTCTTTTCTCATCCTCTCTTAATATCTCTGTCTCTCTGTTTCTGCCTCTCTTATGCTCTCTCTTTATGCTCACACAAAGTCAAAAGCACATGTGAATTTTTAAGAGACCAAGAACACAGGGAAACTCATGGGAAGGGCTTTTGTCAACTGGCCCCAGCGGGCCTCCTTGGCCACCTTCAGTAGGTGATATATTACAAAAATACATTAAGGGGCCGTCCCACTGACAGCAAGCTAAGGTATTATGTCAAGGTACCAGCCCTAGGATGATGAACGTACCATAGATCAGGACACCATCACTCTGAGTAGTCCAGCGTCTCATGTCGGTGTCGTGGGGACATGATGGATGGCGGGAATCCATCACCAGTCGATGGCCCATTCCTAGCAAAACACTCATATCCAGGAGATGATTTAGGGCCAGGGCCGGGACACCTCCTGAGATGCACACACAGCAAAAGTGGCCTCTTTCCTTTCTACTAACAGGAGTTTAGAGAGAGAAACACTTGCAGAGTATAGTTTCAAGGTCAAGGGCTTGGGAATCAGACAGACCTAGGTTCAAATCCTGACTCTATCACTTAAAAGCTATGTGACCTTGGAGCAAATTGTTTTGTTTGTAAAATGAGGTAATAATACTAGACTCTCAGGATTAAAGTGAAGCTCAAATAATATATGCAGGTAAAACAAGGCCTGATTCCCTGTGCTGAGAACACCACCCCTACCTGTTCAGTGTGCACGCTGCAGGAGTTGGGCTATCAGCCTCCTGTACCACCCTTACCTTCACCTCTCTCCTTCCCTTCCTTAATGGCTCCAAGGCCCATGGAGAGGTCTTGAGACACCTATCTCAAGTCAGCTACTAGCCTGTCTTGTAGGATTGCCCATCAGTCCATCTTTCTAACCATTCTTCATTCAATCAATAGGTGTTGAGTACACCCAAGTGCCAGACCCTGTTCTAGGCACTGGAGACACATAAGTGAATGAAAAAGATGAAAACCCCTGCCATCATGTGCAAACATAATTACTGAGTCCTTCAATCAGTCAATCCATCTGTCAATAGGCAGTAGCCTTGCCTGAGGGCCCAGTCCTGACCCAGACAAACATGAGATGACTGTGAACTTTAACTTTTGCTGTGTGTGCATCTCAGGAGGTGTTCAAAGAGAATACATCATAACAGCTCTCAAAGGGACCATAGCTGTTCCCTCGTCTGATCTCAAGAAGCTAAAGCCCAGGAATGGATGGTGAATTGCTTAAGGTCATACAAGGAGTGTGAGGTTGAATCAGGGCTAGAACTAAACATAGTCCCAGAACCTTAAAAGTTTACCTTTAGGTATTAATGAACACCAGTCCAATTCTACCTCCTACAGGTAAAGGAGCCACTTGGTTCCTGCCTTTAGGAAAATCCAGATTCTCTGGAGAGAGAATTTACAGGTGTATGAAAAATTACAACTTACATCATGTTCACATAAAATATCTCATTCATCCTCACACAACTCTGAGAATCAAGCAAGATTATTCTATTTACAGATGAGAGGACTGAAGGCACAAAGTTAACTAACAGACCATGTTAATTCTGCCCCACAATTTATACAGAAGAGTAGAAAATTGAGGTTCACTGCACACACATGAGCGTGTGTGCTAACACACACAAACGCATGCATGCACACACACAGCTTTGATTATTTTTAATTCTTAACATTCCATTGTGAGCATATCGCTATGTTATTAAATATTCTTTAATGAATGCTTTTTAAAATGTATTCCCCAACATAACTATGCTCTATTTAATCAATCCTTTGTTGTCATATACCTCAATTATTTCCAATATTTAGGTCTAATAAATGATGTTGCGATGATTATTCTGATTCCTAAAAACAGAACTATTGAGTCAAAAATATGAAAACTGTCAAAATTCTTCCAGACAGATTGTGCCAATTTATGTTCCAATTTCATCCCATAGTTGCTAACATTTATTTCATCATTATCATCATTGTCACCATCATCAACTTTAACAATGGGGCAGGTGAAAATGGGCTCTTGTTTTATTTTGCATTCCTTTGGCTAACAGTAAAATTAAACATTCTTTCATATGTTAGCCATTTCTGTTTTATTTTGTGAATTACTTTGCCAATTTTTCAACCAAGATATTAGTCTTTTTTTTAGACTTTGTAAGAACTATTTATGTACTAAGATTAATAACCTTTTACCGCATCTGCTGCAAACATACTTTCAATTTGTCATTTACTTTTTTACTCTTGTAGTTTCTTTTTAAAACATATATTTGTAAGTCTGGTGTAGACAATTTCTTTTGTGATTTCTTCAATTGCTTTCAAACTTATGTAAGCATTATATTTAATGCTATAATCTCTCTGAAATTTACTTGAGAAAAAGTTAAAGATCTAAATGATTGTCTGCCAAGTAGTCATTTTTCTCAACATCAAGTGTTAATCCAACTCTTTTTCATTGATTTGCAATACATCTTTTTATATCACATCGCTTTTATACCCTTAGTAAGGTTGGTTTTACAATGATCAGTTATGTGTTATTGATGCTGTACAGCTACTGTAGCTTTAAATGACATTTTAATATTATTAAAGCAAATGATGTTTTCTTGTTCTTTCAAATATTTCTTAGCTTTTTATCTTATTATTCTTTCAGTTTTATTTTAGAGTTGTCTTGTCAAATTACGAAAAGTTTCCACTGAGATTTAAATAATATTTTTGCTAGATCTACATATTAATTCAGGAAAACCTATTGTCTTTTCATTGTTTCTTTTCCTAACAAAAATGTGTTATTTTTCTCCACTATTCAAATCTTCTCTTACATAAAACTAATAAAAGTTTTGTAAGTTTCTTCTTGAAAGTCCCACAGAACTCTCATTGAGAACCATTCAGATGCAGGATATGTTTTTGTTTGCCTTTATCTTCAAACTGCTTATTGTGGGTATAAAAGAAACTGATTGATTTTCATATATTTATCTTGTGTATCAGGGAGAATATATTCAATAACAATGTCCTCCATTATTCTCAGGAAAATCATTGACAGCGAAAGAAGAGCATTGCTCCCCAGGGGCTCAGCTCTTCCCTTGCTGTGGGTGTGGAGACAACCGGAAGGCACAAGGATGCCTGGTCCTCCAGCCATCCTCAAGTATCAGACCCAGGGCAGTGGGGTGCCCAGGTGAAGGCCCAAGGGTAGGTGGGAGTGATGGAAGAACTATCTGAATGAAGGTGTGCCAGTAGATTAGATTAGCTACTGCCACAAGTATGTGGCTTTGGGAAGAGAAAAGAATGTCTAGAGAGAATTTCTGGAAAACTTTCTATGTAGTGGGATGTGTAATGCCTCTGGGTATGACAAGACCTCTTAAGAAAGCCTATGGTAAAAAGTCACATGATTCTTCAAGATTCCTAGAGTCAAACTTTAGGTTTATTTTTAGTACACCTCTGGGCAAGGACTGAGCCACATGGGAACCTGAGATTATTGGGGTACTATCCCTTTAGCCACTTCAGCAAGCTCTATTATAAATTCTAAGAGCTTCTCCATTGATTCTCTTTGTTTTCTAGATAGATGACTACACACCCTAAAATCAGTAATATTTTTTTCTCTTATTTTCAGTAGATAAAAGGCTTTTCCCCCCCTACTTTATGAAATTTTGCCTTGGCCAGAAGTTCCAGGAAAATATCTTAAAAGATATCATTGATAGAGAATATCTTTGTCTTATTCTTATTTTAAGGTGGGTATTCATTACCAGGTTATGGAAATATCTTCTATCTCAAGTTTTCCAAGTTGTGTCAGGTTTTTTCCTCAAGAATGGGTGTCTTCATGGTCATTTCAATGGAAAGGTAAGAAGAGACATGCCTATGGCAACTGCTGCCATCACCAGTTATGACTTCACTTGTTACAGACTGCACATGGGAGTGGTCCTGACCCCTATGAAAACCACACTCAAGGCAAACACAGCATACCGAGGGAAGGAGAAGACCCCAGGCAGCAGCTTTTTCGTCTTTCTGCAGAAGTAGAAAGAGCCATCTGGAAAGGCAATTGATTTTGTGATTAACACCAGAAAGTTGGTCCTTCTGTGGCATTTCACTTCTGAGGAGTCTGGATATTTATTCCAAGTATTTTTGGCAAAAAAAAAAAAAAAATTGCCAGAGCTCCAAGGAGGATTAAGCAGATGCTGCTGGCCTTTTTCATTCTCCTTGTTCTTCTCTGTTCTCTCCTCTTCTTTCTCCCTTTTTCTCTTCTCTCTTCCTTTTCCTCCCTTCTTCCTCTCCTTTGCTTCTTCCCCTATCTCCTCTCTCCCCCTTACCCCCCTTTTCTTTCCTCTCCGCCTTCCAGGCTCCCTTTAACTCTATCACTTCTTTACCCATCTTCCTGTCTTTAACTTCTCATCTTCCTTCATCATGTCCTCATTTTCCCTCTCTGCTCCTCCCTTTCTCTTTCTGTTCTCTCTACCTCTTTCTCATTTTCCACTTACAGTTTATTCTTTATTTTCTCTATCTTTCCTACAAGAAAAATCAGTGAGAGAGAGAAAGAGAGAGAGAAACATTATTTGATAATGTTTTCATTGCCAAACACTGAAAGAGACAAAGGCTATTTTATTACTCACTCAAAGGGCAGAGCCCACATTCGTCATCAAAGCTGGAGGAAAAGTTGCTGATTTCTGCTGCCCCTCGCATTTCAGGTAAGCTTGACACAAAGCCCAAGAGTCGAGGACAGAAGGACAGAAGGCAGGTCCTGACAGTCTCCTGCACAAAAAAACTGCCCCTCTGCACCCTACCCAGCACCACCCCTATGTGCCACCCACATGCTCACTCTTTCTCCCTCTTCCACTCACTGCAGTTTATCTGACCTGGCCACATCTCCAGAGCCCCGTGTACATGCACAGGCTTTCACTTGTCCTTCTCATCTCTATCCTTGGCCTATGATCTCCTCATCTTCACCTTCACAAATTCTCCCCAACCCACCAAGCTGAGTTTAAATCCCACCTCTTCTGAGAAGCCTTCCATGACAACCCAGCTTTCAGAAATTTTCTCTCTCTAAACTCCTACGAAGCCACAGGATTCCAGCACTGGAGGAAACTAAAACTCACCTAGCCCAGCATCTGCCCAACCAGAACACTTCTGGGACTTCAGGAAGCTAAATTACTTACATAAGCAAATAATATCTATTAGTCCTTAGTAGTGAGAAAAAAATAAAAATACATCCTCCATGACTGAGAAATCATATATTACATTCTTTCCTATTGTTTCTCAGTTAAAATATAAGTTTCTCAAAGTCAAAAATTACAACTGAGCATTCTTTTTATTTCCTAAATTGGCCAACATTAGCTGAACACAACAAGAACTTGAATGAATAAATAAATGAATGAATGATGGCCAAATGAATGGAGTAAGTAACTGAATAAATGGGGCAAGTGTGTAAACAAATGAACGATTCAGAGAATGACAGAATAAATGAATGACTATAGGAACAAATCGTTAAGTGTTGTTTTAATAACTCAGCTAGGGTAAGAAATGCCAAGGAAATGTCTTTAGCAATGATTCTCTTCTTAACGATGGAGAAATCTGAAATGAGGCTGAGGACAGGCTGAGGCTGGAAGGGGTTAGAGTGAAGAGCAAAAAGCACTAATTTAAAATCCAAACACCTGGCTTAGGTCCCACGCATGCCTCTCACATAACATTACAGTAGTCCCTGCCTGCCTCCCTCTCAGTGTTGTTTGAGATCAAATAAGATCATGGATAAGAAAGTGTCAAACTCCAGAGTGTTGCATATATACCTTATTGTGCCTTTTTAATCACTATATGAGGTCAAAGGAAGTCAATGGTGGGCCAGGTTTTGTCTGCGTGAGAGTGGAACTAGGGCCACCCTGGAACCAGGAGAGCCTGTACCCACACTGGTGCTGCCTATCTCAAGCCTAGGCTGCTCTCCAAACTGCAGACACTCAGGACAAGAAGAGAGCCTCAAGGGCGGTGGAACGCAAGGGTTGACCTGGGACTTGCTCTTGGGAAGGGCTGCAGACAGGAAAGGCTTCTCATCTCCTGTGTACCACCCACAATGGAAATGTGGGGTGCCCTCCTGGACCCAGCCCTCCACTCTCGCCCACACCCCCTTTGGACTGCGGAACTTTCAGCACCTGCGTTTTACTGAAGCACACTTCTAAGTACACTGGGCAGAGGAAATGGAAACCTTGAGGCCTGATTCACACTTACCAATACTCAGAAAGTCCCCAAAACAGCCTCCACGATGAGGACTCTCCTACTCATCCAGCTGCCCCAGCCATGTTGTGAAGGATGTCCTAGTTTGCTGATAGTAGCCGTATGGAAGGCACAGCCATGTGGAGCCTGAAAAACAGCCCCCTCACTATAGCCATGACAGTTCATATTTCACCAGAGCCTTGGACCCCAGATGTCAGCTACGCCAGAGGTTTTCAAGTACTTTTTAACAATGGAAATCTCTCTTTAATTAGAAGCCCTCGTGAAACCCCAGTTATTAGAACAGATATAAGTGGAGATGCCACCAGTTGGATTGGGGATAAAAAGCCCTGAATCTCTCCTTCTTTTCCATCACCCCCCCACACACACACACACATACACACACATATTTACAGTCAGGTACCACCCATTGAAGGCATCCGAGACATTTCTACAAATTTCTAGGACAGTGCCAAACACAGAACTTTTTTTAAAGTTGAGTAAGACAAGTCTGAGCCAAGATCAAGCAGCACATTAATGGTGGAGTAAGGCTGGAATCCTTGCTCCATCCACCAGCCCAAGACCCATGCAGAAGTAAAAGGGCGATGCCCATGATGATTACATTCTGAGTCAGAGTGGAATGGTAAAGAAGCACCAATAGGGGTTGTCAGGCCATCGGCTTGGATAATGTGGTCTTACTCCATACACTGCTCTTAATTTCAGCTATTGTAAGAGTATATTGGAATCTTGGGTTACTGATGGACTCAATTAATCAACAGGAGTATGACAGCCAGGGGCCTAGGTTCTAGCTTCCGCTCCAACTCTTACCTGCCAGAGACCTTGGGTCAATGCCTGACTTGAGTTTGATTCATGGTCTCTAGGATCCCTTCCAACTGCAGTACTTCATACACAGGTAATGAGGGTAAACTTTATTACCCACAGCTGGTATGAGAATTTCTCTAAGGAACAAAAGGTCATTGCTTGGGGAGATACCTTAAGGTCTGAAAGCATTAGTGTGTGTCAGATCCAAGACCATGTGAGAAAAGGCCAACCTGCTCTGCAAGAAATGAGTAAACAATTGGGGATTTCTTAAAAAGAAGAAAGGGAGAAGGGAACAAGAGAATCAAAGAAGGGGGGAGTTAGGGAGCAGAAGATGATGCAAGGCTATAAGCTACCTGGAGTAGAAGGCAAGAGAGAAGTATCTGGTGGTGAGGGGGTCAGAAGGGTATTTACGGATGGAAACACGTAATGTTCAACTTGAACTTGTTTGCATTGCTATGATGTAAGTCCTTCCTTCATTCCCACCCCCGCCCATCTTGTATCTTCAAATAAATCTGCCTCACCCACAAATGTTTTGTACAGCAGGTTATTCTATGGAAAATGAGAAGAGGCTGCGCTTCCCGTCTGGGTCCATGCTCTGTGAGATGAAGATAGTAGGTGTGAAAGCAAGAGTCTGAGGCAGCAAGAGTAATCGAATGTGTATCTCCTAGGGAGTCTGAGAAATCTTGGGGCCACTGGATCACCAAGGGGAAGGAATTTTGGGGAGATCTATGTCAACCATATCTGGATCTCAAGAGACAGAGAAGACCCCATGTAATGGATAAGCTGTTTTGAACCATATGAAATATTTCTGTTGTACTTACTATATGCCCAGTCATGAGACTGGTCTGTGAGAACTCAGAAAAGAGAAGCAGTGGTGGTTACATTTTAGTGTGCCTAAGTAGGGACAACCTTGGAGCTTGCTAAAGATGAAAGTTTCTAGGCTCCATACCAGAGATTCTGATGCAATGGGACTTGGCCAAACACTAGGATGAGGTGGTGATATGATCCCAGTCCTCAAGGAGTTTACAATGTCACTGTCTGCTTTAGTAACAGGATTCACCTGCAGGACCCTGGCCATCCTCCGGCCCCTGTTACTTCCTGTTGGTCAAGAGCCCCCAGATGCAGCTCTGAACAATTAATCTTAGCAAAGAGCCTTAGAATCTGAGCTCCAGACAGCCAACACTGCTTCACTGGCAAAGAAATTCTTCTCTGCCAATGTGAGTCTTTGAAATGCCGTACCTTCTAGATGGAAAACTCATTGATTTGAGCTCTAAAAAACCATGGTATATGCCTAATCTCATGTGTGCGGTGTCTCAGCCTGTTTCCAGGAACTGATTCCTTTCCATCCAGGACCAATTATTTCACCTGTCTTTCTCTGCCTCAGCTGGCTTCTTTGGAATAACCTTAGCCAGCTTGCCGTACCCTCTCCTAGGACTTCCTCTGACACAGTTGATTTGAGAGAAATAAGACAGTTAGAAGACAGAAAGGAATTGGCACAGCCACTATCGAAAACAGTATAAAGTTTCCTCAAAAAACTAAGAAGTGATCTACCATATGATTCAGCAATCCCTCTGCTGGATATTTACCCCCAAAGACTTGAAAACTCATATCCAAAAAGATATTTGCACACCAATGTTCACAGCAGCATTATTCACAGTGGCCAGGACATGGAAGCAACCGAAGTGTCCCATGATAGATGATTGGATAAAGAAGCTGTGGTACATATATACAATAGTCTATTACTCAGCCATAAGAAGAGATAAAATACTGCCATTTGCAATAACATGGATGGACCTCGAGATAATCATGCTAAGCAAAATAAGCCAGACAGAAAAAGTTGAAAACCACAGGATATCACCTATATGTGGGATATAAACCTAAAAGCAACAAACAAGCAGGACAAACAAAAAGAGATCATTGGACATGGACAGTATACTAGTAGTTGCCAGATGGTAGGGAGGACAAAGGAGACAGACGAGGTAAAGGGAGTCAAATATGTGGTGACAGAAAGAAATCTAACTGTGGGAGGTGAACACACAATGCAATATATATGTACATAGGGGTGTGTGTGCGTGTGCGTGTGTGTGTGCACCTCACTGTTAAATTATACACCTAAAACTTACTGGATTTTGTTAACCATTGTCAACATAATAAAATAAATTTTTTAAAAATAAAGAAAGAAAAATAATGAACTTCCATGTAAAGAAGAAGAAGGAGGTAGAGGAGGAGGAGGGAGGAAGGGAAGGAAGGAAGGGGGTAGAGAGAGAGAGAGAGAAAGAGAGAGAGACAGAGAGACAGAGAGAGACAGACAGACAGACAGACAGTGAGACAGAGAGAGAGAGGGGGGGGGAGAAGAGAAAGAGAGAGAGAGAGAAAGATTTCTCCAGCAGAGCTGAGTATAGCTGGGGTGCTGGAGCCCAATAGAGATCAAACCATGAAGAGCCACACCGGGAAGTCAGTCCAATGGGAGGGAAAGAGCTCTGTGTGCTCTGCAGTTACTGAGGATGACTTAAAAGGAAATAGAAATGGAAAAAATAAATCGGAGTTTTGTTCACTCATTCATTCATTCATGCAATAGACATGTGCCGAGGCCCTTCTGCGTAGGGATACAAGCCTAAGTGAGTTCAGCCTTTTTTTTTTCAGGAGCACGCCATCTAGTAGACAGTGAAACTTTTCCTTGAAAGTTGATGAGATTCTGAGCAGTCAAAAGCTAGTGGAAAGACAAAAATGTGGAAGCAAATGGTAGGCTCAAGAGCCAGTGGATTGATCAACCTGAGTAGAATAGAAGTATATGAAAATACATTTTAATCTGGCAGACTTTTTCTGTGCTCTGAACTGGGCCTGAGCTAGGTGCTGGGGACATAAAAGTGAATAAGGCAAATCTCTGTCCTGAATTGCTAGAGCCTATATTATCATCTAGAAAGTGCAAGGGGGCCACATGGCAGACACCTCCTCTCACAAAGCATTGCAAGCAATCAGCGTGGATGACACAGCAAATCCAGAAGTCTCACCTTCCAACAAAAGGACTAGTCTGCTGCTGCTGTAAAGATAGCCACAGGTAGGGAGGGCTCCAGCCACCTGACAAGAGATAAAATTTATTTTAAACAGATAATCTCCCTGCCCTGCAATTAGGTCCCTGGCCCTGCCTGGAAGAAGCAGAGCCTTAATGAAAACAGCCCAAGAAAAACAAATAGCAGGGCTGGTGCTCTTGAAGACTTTCTAACCTACACGCACAAGCATAAAGCACCTACAAAGGCAAGTGGATGTAATCCTGGACCATGTTGCTTTCTTTTGAAAAATGACCCTGGTCAGAGCAGTCAAGGGGGAAACTGCTTTCTCAGATGTATACAGTGAAGGTTTCTCAGGTCAGGGCCAGGGGATCGAGGTGGTTTTAAGTGGTGATGTTTTAAGCCAGGAAGGCAGTGTGGGGTCATCCGCCAGGGTTGAAGAACAACTTGTTGATGGGGTGAGGAACTTTGGAGGACAACGTCCTGACCTGGGATTCAGAGAAAGCCTGGCTCCAGTTCTGCTCCAATAAGCTGTGTGACTTTGGACAAGTCCCTTTCCCTCTCTGGGCCCACTCCTCAGTTCACCACCTTACTCTCCATGCTGGGCCAGTTTCTATAATTATAAGAATAAGAAACTGTTACTTTTAAGGAAGTAGGAGTCAAGGACAAGGAACGAGAGTTGAGGCCATGGACAAAGCAGGAGCTTCCAGAAGCAGATCCTGATCTTTGGCTAACATAACTGGGGGTTGTTAGAAAATGGAGTAATGGCAGGTAGAAGTTCTCAAGAGTGGTTTCCCTAGAAACAGAGTGTATGGAGCAGGGTGTCTTTTTCATTTGGTTTAGGAAAGGGCTTGGCTTCTACCTCCCACCCAATAGATTGAGGCTGAAATAAATCCTCTGTATGTGCTGATCCCTCTCTGAGACCCTCTTACATGTCCTGGGAGATGCTAAAGAAATGAAAATCAGAGAAGGACCAATGCGTCCAGCTTTTCTTCAAGTCAGAGGGGGAAGAGAGGAATCCAAGGACTTTCTCTCCACCTCTTTGCCAGTGGATAGCTTTTTACAAAATACCTCCTTTGGGGGTTCCCACAGTCATCTCAGAGCCAGCGGAACAGAGTCTGCCCCACAGCCTTGCCTGCCCTTGCCCTCCATGCAGTGCTCACTGATACATTTTGAGCCCTTCGACTTGCCTCCTCAGGCCTCACCCCTGAACCCACTCCGTGAATTAGATTTTGCTTAAAACACAGTGTTCCCAGAAGCTGGACAAAGGTCAAGAATGCTTGCTTTTGAAAAGTCTCCCCATTGTTTCTCTCCATTGCCTTGCTTCATGTCCTTGCCAGAACCCAAAGCCTTGATCTCCTGTCCAAGAGGGTCTGGGTGATGGCCAAGCCTGATGTCAACCAACTGTCAAACCAGTGTCCATGCCTCCACAAGTGACTTATGACCAGGTCTCTTACCTGTGGTAAATACAGAGCTTTGGATGGGGGTCCAGGTTTAGGTGGGAGGGAACTCACTATCTGTGGGAACAGAATGTCTGATTCTATAGAGGAAGGAGGAAATTCCCCCTCCTTGGGAGAACACCGCTGACCTATAGCCCAAGGGAGCATGTCCCAGGTATAAACTGGAAAGTAACCCAAGAGGGCATCTTTGAACTCAGAAGTATTTTTAAAAGTAATAATGCAGGTAAAACTAGAAGGTACTCAAAACATGATTGGAAGAAAGAGTGAGAGTGATCAAGAAAAGGAGAAGAGACAAGAGTAGAGGGAGAGAGGAAGAAAGCAAATCATGTTACTTCCTAAGGGGTCGGTTTCCTCATCTGTAAAATGAATACTATCAGCTCCATCAGGCTTACTGTGAGAATTAGAAGGCATCCAATACAAAGCTGGCTCTCCAAAATATCAAGAGGTGAAGGAACAGCCTGGCGACACACTCACAAGAGACAGAGCCAAGATTGCAGCCCAGGGAGGTCTGACTCTAAAAATTACAATAAACTGCTGCACCTTCTTGGAGATAATGTCACTGAGGTAATGTCATTTAATCACATGGTCTTTTCAGACAACATGAGAACCCCCACCCAGGGGTGCTCAGAATTCCCCGCAGACCCCAAATAATAAGCCAGGGGAAAACCAGCTCATGCTGGGACTCACCAAAGGAAATAACCTGTTGAGAGATTGGGAAGGAGGTAGGGAGAGACCAGTAAACCCCAGGTTTCTCTCCAGGCCCCTGCCACCTAATAACTTCAAGCCACAAAGGTACTTTGTTTTGATTCACTACCCAGGAGCCTCCCAGTCTTCATCACCTTCCCACACCCCAAGTACCACATAAGTTCCCACATGTTTTTCTTTTTCCTTAAACCATCTCAGTGCCAGCATGGAAATCCCCCGGGCCTCTCTTGTATCATCAGCCAAGAGCTGATCAGCAGGCCCTATAGTGACTCAGGGTCACCTATGTTAGGCAGAAAGGTAGGGAGACCAGGGCCCAACTCTGGAGCATGTGGGACTGTGGTCAGATTTTGGAGTCTGTCCCTCTGCAGTTCTAGTTTATCAACATATTCAGGAGGAAATGAAAGACTTCCCAATCAAGGTCAAAATTAACATAATTTGTATAATTCCCAGGACATGACAACTTTAGTTTCTTTTAAAATGTGTAGTCCAGAAAAGAAGGATTCCTTTCCCCTTCACTAAAAGAGATAGGAGTGATGTGGAAGCTTCCTGGGGTGAGGGATGAGAGCATTTTGGCTGAGGGCATCCATTCCACAAGTACTAGGTCTTTAGATTCATTCAATCCTCCAGGCCACCCACAGAAGGGGTGGGACTTTGTCTCTTTCAGATGAGAAAACTGAGCAAGAATATAAGTGACTTAACCAAGGACACACCATATTCCCACTTAATGCTGCTGACATTCAAAGCCATATTACCATTACTTTCTAGGTTTTTAAAGTCTTTCTAGGTTTTTAACAAGAACCAATCTCTTCCCTCTCTTCCCAAGATATGGTGCTCTTAAAATCTCCCAGATCTAAAGTCCTCTGCCAGCTATGCACTGAATTAAAGACAAAGATGGAGCACTCCTGGATTTGTTTTCAAGACCCCTGTAGAGAAGCAAACGTTAGTCAATAATCAGGACTGAAAAATTTTCAGTATTCTATTAAAGTTTATCAAAATTGATGCGCCAGTTAGCAGCCGAGCACTAGTCTGGGCCCTTGCCAGGCATGTTGCAGAATTCAAATGAAGTCCAAGATGTTCCTATCAACATGGTTGGTTAGATAAGACATAGGAAACAGTAGAGACCAATGTGTGATGGTTTTTACACACACGTGTACAAAAACTTGGCTCTACCACTGCCTGACATCAGGCAAGTGTTTTCATCTCTGAGGCTCCATTTCCTCATCTGCAAAATGGGAAAAATGATTCTTTCTTCTACAGAGTTATGAGGTTTACTCGAGACAATCTGTGCAGCACAGTGCCAGCAGAACGAGTTCTTAATAAATGCTAGTTAACATCGTTGTGGTTGCAAGGGAGGCTGGAAACTAATATTTTTTAAGCAGCTCCTATGCACCCATGACATTCAAGAAATTTTCAATCCTCAATCTAGTTAGTCTTCTATTATCTTCTCATTTTCTAGATGAGAAAGCTATAGTTCAGTGACTCATGACACAATTATTCAGTAACAAAGTAAAGAGTTGGAGTCAGGTCTGTCAGATATTAGGATAGATATGAACAATAAGCTCAAACAAACAGGTTTTTACTTTTTTCAGTATTGCTGGGACCTCAAATCTCTAGGATATCCTGAACCAAGCTGTACAATAGGACATTCTGTGATAACGGAAATGTTCTAACTCACACTGGCCAAAACAGGAGGACACCTCACCTGAAATGTGGCTAGTGTGATTAAGGAACTGAATTTTCAATTTTATTTAATTTTAGCTCGTTTAAATGCAAATAGCTGCACATGCTAGTGGCTGCCTTATTGGACAGCAGAGGTCTAGACTATAGCTCTGCCACCCTCTTTAAACTTGCATCCAAGCCCCTCTGATCCATTCCAACATCTCTCTGATGATGAATCACTTGCTCAGGCTCACCTGGCCCCACACTCCCAACTCACATCCCATTTCCATCCCTACCTCTGGCCCCTTGGATCTGGTGACACCTCCTCCTCCAATGCTCTTGTTTCCTATTGCTTCTAGCGAAAACATCCCAAACCAAGTCTGGGACCTTCCAACCTTCATCTTTACTTTAATATCCACCCCCTCAAATCTACCAACACCTCAGATTCAGATCCAGACACCCTGGAGGAGTGAGGGATGAAGGGCAACAACGAGACCGAATGTTCAAAATTGAGAAATCCCAGGATATTTGGTTGCTTCCATATGAGAAATACAAAGAAAATTAGTTAAATTGCCTGCTTCAGGGAGCTTATACAGTAAATAATACATTGAAAATATGAGAGAGAGAGCAATATCCTTGCAGCAAGCGCAATGCAAAGAAGCAGTACAGCTCCTCCAGGCCAAATGTGCTCCCCAAGGTCAGAGAAGAGAAAGGCCCCTCTGGGCTGGTTTCCCAGGGGTGCTCCTAGGAGAAGGCAGAGGGCTGCCCTCCCTATGCAGGCTTTGGCCTCCTCTACCCTGCTCTCACCTAGAAGGGCTGCCTGAGGGACATCTTGTCCTCCACCTTCAGGGAATGGATAGAGGGAGGAAAGAGCAGGGCTCTGCGTTCCTCTGGAGTCCTCTCTGCCAGGCAGAGGGTTAGCAGTGACCAGGTTCCTCTGTTGAAGTCCGTTGCTCCTATCAGGTAGTCCGCACTTGCAAGCATGGTTCCCTTGTCCCTTCTGGCCAGGGACAGTAGCAGCTCCATGCCATTAGGTCCGAATGCTGCAACATCTCTTGCTGCTTCCCCTGTGTCCAAGCCGCTCCCTTAAACAGTCCCTTCGTAACACTCTTCATTCCCCCTTTCTGATGCATCATCATCATGTATTGCCAGGACCTCAACTGATACAGGGTCTATGCTGGGTCTTAAAAGGATGAGTAAGATTGAGGCGGGCAGAGAAGAAGAGAAACTCATCAAAGCAGGAGGACATTAAGGCAGAAGAGTCAACATCCTGCTCAGTAGGGCAAGGCCAGCGAGTTGGAGAGGGGTTCTGAGTCAGGGAGCTGGAGCTGAAGCTGGGGCCAAGCTCTGGAGGCCTTCATCACCAGGAGTTAGGGCTGTGAAAGTAGGAAACCACAGGACCCACATGAACCCAGATGATGCACTGCTTCAGGGGCCCTCGTGTATTGAAAGCTTCTATGAAACCAGCTATGGTTAGTACATAGGCGACTGGCTTTTAAGAGTCTAGCTAGCCAGGTGACCGCTGGTGAGTAAACAAAGCCACACTTAAATAGACTCACTCTGGCTTCCTTAGTGATCAAGTGAGTAAATTCCATTAATATTTGAGTATGTCTATCCTGTATCCAATGACATATGGAGTCATAAATACATACTTCTGTCTGTTAGACAGGAACGTTCAAATCCTGCCTCTTGGTATCTTATTAGCTAAGCAAATGCAAGGACATATTACATAGTACATAAGTGTAAATATATCATAGTGATCACCATATTTGTCAATTTCCCCCTGCATAATTCAAATCTACTTTAGTTTGGGGGAAAATATTTTATACCATATGCCATTTGAACAGAGTATGGCATGTCTAAATCCTATTTGCAATGAGAATGGGCTATTCTTTGGCAATACCTTGCAAATCCCAGTAAAGCATACTGACTTCTGCTGCCTCTATAGCCAAGAGATTGTGGGCACCTTGGCTGATATTTCCAAAGATGGAGCTGTCAGAGCCACTGTTGCTCCCTTAGCTGAAAAATATAGAATTCTTTAATGGAATCATGCATTCATACAGAGAGAACTATCCTAATACTTTAAAAGATAGATGAAAGTTTTCTGAGTATATTTCTGAGCTAAGAAAAAGAAAGACTGCTTTAGCTGAAATTTTGCCAAGATATCATGATAATGAAAAGATTTTTGCATCATTTGCTCCCACTGGTTTATTTGCTGAGTGTCGGGATGACAATACTTTGATCTTTAGCCCCATTTTTTAAAGAAACAAAAAAGAAACAATGCTTGTTCTTTTTTTACAGGTAGTTGAAAATAGTAATTACCTAAATAGACCTAAGATTTCAGGGTTAAGTGCAATTGCTGACTTGTTTGTATTTTCTTCCTCCATCTTAATTCATTCATGTGAATCAAAAGTCCACTGTGAAGAACACACAGAAGGTGAAACATAAATGTTCCAGTGACCCATTTAAAGCATTACCAGTTAAACTACTGCTTCTTGAAAATCATTAACAAATGAAATTGACAAATTTTAAAGTATCTGTATATTTGCCAAGGGAGTATAGAATGATACAGCATGCCTACACATTTCTCTGTAGAATGTTATCTGTTCATTTTATTTTTGACAATTCCTGCCTCTGTATCTTAAGCAGAACATTCTTTATCCAAATTAAAACCAATTAAAAACTATTTAAGGAACATTCTGTGACAACAACGTTTAGCAAAATTAACACCACTCACTGCAGAAACAAGGCAGCAGAAGTTGAGAAACTTATCGATGATTTAATTTCACTAATGCCAAATCACAACGGACACATTTGAAGTTTGCTTCTAATTTTCAAGTTTATTTGTGTTGACTGAATATCGCTAGATGTTGACATGTTTTACTTTAGAGTACAAGTTTGGAAGTTTGCTTAGTTATTTTTCTATTATATCAGGAGAGAATGACACTCTGAAATGAATAAAGAAAACACAGACCCTAAAGGGAAGAGAATACCTTGCATTCCAAGCAAAGCAGTGTCTCTCCCATCCCAGGTGGAGGAAGGAAGTTTTTCTCCTTGCCCAGCAACAAGCCTAGCCAATTAGAACCATTGCAAGTCAGCCAATGAGAAGCCATTACCAACCTGAACTCTCACTTTCCTCCCATGGAGTTCATGCAAAGCACCCCCTCCCAACATCCTCCTTTTGCTCTATAAAGTAACATTCTTCTCCTTTGTTTGCTGGACTTGCCTATAGTTTTTCCTATAGCACTCCAGTCCTGAATTGCAATTTTCTGCTATTCCCAAACAAAACTGTTTTTGTTGTTGTTGTTGTTGTTGTTGTTGTTGTTGTTGTTGTTGTCATTGTTATAAAAATGACTGTATATTTTTAAGGTCAATAATATTTAGTAATCAATACAGTTTCTTATTTTATTGCACATAGGGAAGATGCCACATTAAACTTCTACACTGAACACATTTTTACGGATTATGACATTGTATTGAAGGAGAATCTAAAATGGTAATATTTATACAGCAAATAGCAAAAGCTATACCATTACAGTTCTTCAGAAGAGAAAAAGAAGAAAACTGAGTGCTCCATCTGTGCTAGGAAATGTACCATGCATTTACTACATTATTAATTTTCATCTTCCCAACAACTTTGAAAGGCAAGAATGTTTATCACCTTTTTACAAGTGAGGGGACTATCACTCAGGGAGGTTAAGTAACTTGCTCAAGGCCAAGTGATATGGCCATATTTCACCCTGGGTCTGTCTGGCTTCAAAACCCTCATAAGGGCAGAGAGGATCATTCCCATGAACCCAAGATCATGGGATGTTTCCTGCCTGCCTAATGACCATATCAAATAGTGGAGCTGGGGGTCACTGAGGCAAAACTTGGCCTGATCTGAGGGCACATTTGGCATCAGTCCAATCCTTGGCACAGCTCCAAGAGTGTCCCCATTTGAGTTGAGGACACTCACAACATTAGCTCCATCATTAGGCTTGTGAGTTAGGTGCTCAAAGGGACAGCTTGGTGCAGGAGAAAGACTTAGGTATATGAATTCCAGTTTCGCCACATATAGATCTTGAGCTAGGCACTAAAACCCACTGCATCTGCAAAAAAAAAAAAAAAACTTTTCTGTAATGAGTGACAGGGGTGGGAAATAATCTATCCAACATTAAAAGGCTGTCTGGTGGAGTAAATTAAATGATCTGTGAAAAATCCTTGAAAAGGAGCATATACCCAGAAGGTGCTTAATGAGTATGGTTGCACATGAAGCTATTAAGTCTGCCGTGAAAGGGCACTGCCCCAGGTTCAAAGTGCTGCCTTAGATCCTCGCTGTTCAAAGTGGGGTCCATAGACTGACATCATCAGCATCACCTGGGAGTTGTTAGAAATGCAGAATATTGGGCTCTACCCCAGACCTACTGATTCCAAGTCTGTGTTTTTAACAAGATTTGAGTGTACACATTCAAGTTGGAGAAGCACTGCCTTAAGCCTCCAGGTCTAGCTTTCTCCAGCAATTCACTTTTCAGTTATTCCTTATCACAAAAATAGAATCGAAAGGGTTTTTGAAGATCATCCAATGCAGGAGTGGTAAATGCATAGCATGGATGCTGCATTCCCTTCCCAGTGACCAAGGCAGACATTACTAATCAATCACTTTTTCACCGAGCTCAGAAACAGCTGCATTATCCTCCACAACTCACTCTGGGAATGCACTCTGTCTCTTGGAATATAGATATGAAACCTTACTACCCTTGCCATGCTTTATTTATAGTTGGTCCTGATCTTCAGTTTAAGCGTGTTTTCCCACCTTTACATCCAATTTAACATTGATCCCCTACAAAAATGTTTGATAAATTATATGGTTACACTAAACAGAAACTTAGTGCCACCAAGGTTAAGTGATGTCTCTGAAGTCGAAAATCTATTCCTCTGGTTCACTCTTCTTTTTTTGTCCCAGTCCCTCTCTGTTCCACCATCCACATCAATGGTTTCAACCAAGGGAAGGAAGACTTGAAACCTCACAAGAACCTATGAGTTACGCACTCAAAAGCCAAGGTTAGAAAGACACTAGACACTTCTTTAAATGCGCTGAGACCTTGAACCACACTCCTGTGTGCCCTGACAACTGAGTCCTGTCTCCTGCTGGGAGCTAGAGCCAGGATCTCTACCACCAGGAGAGAATGGCGTGCAAGCCAGCCTCTCTCCTGTGGCCTTCACCCAGTTTTCCAGATGCCTGCCTCAAACGTTATGAGCAAAGTGCTCCACAATGGAAGTGCTTTTCGGAACTTAATTTTTGTCTGCATGTAATAGGAGATTGATGCTCCCACTAAGCAGTTGTGCCAACCAGCCAGCGGGAAGTTGCCCATGTTTTTAGAAGGTAAATCTTTGAGAACTGGAATACAGTGCAGGCATACATATCGGCTGGATCCAATTTTAAGTGAAAATTAATGGCAAATTCTTGTAACCACATTAAGGGCCATTGTCATTCACTTGAAATCAATTTAACATGAAAACCATCATGAGTTCATGGAATATAAATATTTGTCTATATTTTTTTGCCAGTGCCCCAGAAAGACTAGAAAATGTTGGCAGATTGGTGTTCTATAAACATGCTTACAAAGGGGGAAAAATAAAGAACCTGACTCTTGTTGGGTTAAACTATTTGTCAACTTTTCCATTTCCTCAGTCAGAAGATAATTAAACAGTAAGCAGATGTCAGAATCTAATTGGTTCAAGGAAAGATTGCTCAATGACTTGTGGTGCTTGTAATTTTTATATACTGTCTGCAAACAGTTTGGTTGATACGAGAAGCAGAAAGTCACCCAGTTAGTTTTTCTCCCCATGGTGGCAGAGGCTCTCCCAACAAATATATCTAAGTATAGTCACACTTGAAATCAAGAAACAAGCAAGAAAGTTCCTGAACCAGTGTGTTGGACATATCAGAACAGAGAGAGTATCTTTGGGTTTTCAGGAAAAGAGAAGCTAGAAGAACAGAGCTGAGATGATGGGGAAGACAGAGGTGAAGAAGGGACGATGGAGATGAGGAAAGGGACAAGGCGAAAGGAGAGAGAAAAGAATAGGGGAAGATTCATAGAAAGGCAGTACTTGTGCAAGTATGGTCCAATTAAAAGAACCTGGTGTTCAGAGTCAAGCTCACTGTTTGATTCCATCACTTCCCACCTGTGGGACATTAGACCATTTCTTGACTTCCTTGAATACAGTCCCTCATTGGTCAATTGAATACAACAATCCCTGCTCTGGTTCCATCATAGGCTTGTTGTGAAATATAAAGAGTAAGAAATATGGAAGTCTCAAAATTATAAAACACTATGCAATTGCTTTAATTTTCCTAAAAGAATGGAGGGAAACTGGGTGAGAATTTAAACAAAGTGAGGTCTGTGGTAGGTGAGGGAGCGTTCTCCCTGTTTTGTGTTATGGTCTATTATTAGGGGTCCTACAGCAGTGCTGCTTGGAATCCAGCGTGTTTCAGGGTTCAGTAAAACAGTGTTTTCAGATGCTACCACAGAGCCACTCCCCTCCCAAAAAAATACACTTGCACACACATGTGTACATACATGTACACTGCTTTTGTGAGATTCAAATATGAATCCAGGGAGCCAGGTAAGAAACAGGCTTGAGAAACAATCACCATGCTGTATTTCTAACTTCAGTTCACTCATAACTGGTTAAAATGCGTATTTGTGGCTCTCCATTCAGGATGAATCTCTGCCCTGGAGGACTGTCCACTGCCTCTTGTAAATTGACCCCCATTAGAGCATCTCCCTAGCCACCAGGCATGCCAGTATGGCCAGTAAGACTCAAACTCACACTCCTATTATTTAATTAATTAGGTGGTCTGTTCAAAAGAACCAATCTACTATTGAACTATGGGACTCACACTTTCTCTTAGACCACACGGTAAGGCATCGTCAGAGATGAGTCTTCTGTACGGGTCTCTCTCCTTGCAGGTTTATTAACAATTTCTTCCCCTTTTCTTCAGGCCTGGAAGTGATAATAGTTCTACTGTGCCTAGCCCAGGTGACTGTATTATCCCTTGTGGTCATCCCACTCCCAGACAACACCTTAGTAAGTGATCCTTTGTAAATAAACCTTCCTCAAAGCAGGAAATCTTGGGTGGCCAGTCACTGGAGAATGAATGAGTGGTCCTGTGGGACTTGGGGGTGAATGAACAGAGGGACCCAGAAAGACTTCCAAGGGAGAAGGCAGGTCTTTGTAAGGTTGGACTCAAGCCCGTTTGGGAGGACAAGAAGTTTAGATAAGCAACAAAGGGGTGGAGGAAGACATTTTAACCAAGAGAGTAGTGTGGAGGTAGCCATGCTGCCTGTCTGTCTGGAGGGAAGAGCTTCATAGAGAAGGAATAAAGGGACAGTTGGAAACGTCATTGAAAGCCAGACTATAAGTACCTTAAAGGTGAGACTGAAGTCTGGGACTTTATTCCAGGGAAAACAGGAAATAGGAAAATGATGGTCCAATCACATTGAGTTATTTTAAGAACATTAATCTAGCAGTGAGGAGCAGACTGTAGTATAACAATGGGGTAATCCTTGGTAAGGGCACAAAGGACGATCCCAAAAGTGACTCACCCACCCTCCCAGTTCTCCTCTCAGTGGGGGCAGAGGCAGTGCAAGTGTCACCCGCAAAGCAATCTCACACTTACACCAGCCTCAAAAGAGCAGAGAAGGAAGTGTGTCACACCCTGAAGATATAAGGGAAAACAGAGTTTGGAAGAGATCTCCTCTCAAAGCCGTCCACCCACAGCCCCCAGAATAAGGGTAGGCAATCTGTTTCTCCTGGCATCTGATTCAAAATGCTCCTGAGGCCAAGAAGACCTAAAAGAATACCTCTGCTCATGTGCGTGAGAGTAGTCCAACAGGGGACCATCTGTCTGAGGATGGGCCCAATGTGGGGGCAGAAACAGTAGCCCCCAAATGGGATGCTATTTCAGAGTTCCCAGGAAAGCATCCCCTGACTATCCCAGCCGCTGAATGGAGATCGCTCTGCTTAGTTCTTTACTAAAGAGAAACCCCCCAAGTTGTGAGGAGCCACTCTCTAAGAGGATTCTCTGTCACTGACGTCTTGGTGTAGATGTATTTAGGATGGAAGGGGTCCAGAGGCTCTGGTGACCTGAGACACTGCAGATGCAGTGAGCAACTGAAAGGTTAACTGGATGTAGATGTAGGAGACAGAGACTCTGCAAACTTCTGCTCAGCCCTCTATCTCCTCCTTGAAAAGATTGATTTTAGTCTCAGATGTGCGCAACAAGGGGCTTTCTTCTTCAAGGGGGCCCCACAGACCATCTAAGGTCCATTTCCTCGACCATCCCCTGGCAATGCAGGATCATCATAGTTTTAGGGGCAGGGGGCAATGGTCATGTGGACTAGGGAGGAAGCAGTTAGAGAGCTTGGATGAAGACTAGAAGGGACAGCATCCAAGCTCTGGAACATTCAAATACTTAAGAGGTCCAGTAGAAGAAACAGAGACTACAAAAGAGGAGGGGTCAGTGAGTTGGAAGGAAAACCAGAATGTGAGCATCCCAAAAGCCAAGAGGAAGTGGTCAGATGCCTCAAACACTCCTGGAGGGGCAAGTATCATGATGACATTTATGGAGGTCATTGATGATTTTGATAAGAGCAGTTTGGGTGCAGTGGAGAAAACAAAAGACTGATCTCAGCCTCTCACCTACCTTCTGTGGTAGATATGCTTATCCCCATTTTATAGATAAGGAGGCTGAAGCAGAGAGAGATGATCTGTCTTAACCAAAGCATAGAGTTGCCTATTATCCAGTTACCTGTTAGACTGTTACCCTGCTTTTGCAATCATGGGGCCATTGGTGGGATGTTACCAATGAGGTTGATGGTGACGCTGGCGATGCTGACAGTGATGTTGGTGGTTGTTCAGATGTGGACATTGATAATGATTATCATGTAAAAATCACTGGTCTGTGGAAACAGAAGATCCACATCTACATTCCAGCCAGTCAGCAACACATAAGCTTTTCAACCTTTGGGCCTCAGTGTCTTTAGCTATGAAATGGAGAAAATATTGCCTGCCTCAAGGACTGTTGTGAGAAGGACATGGCTGGAAAAGCACCTCAAAGTGCCTTTAACACCTGGCTCCAAGCAGGCCCTGAATAAATGTTTAATTCACTTGTCTTCAGGACAGATTTGAAGAGTGCAGTGGACTTCACTGAATAAGCCTTAGCTTCCCTAGCCGGACCCATCCTTTCACAGCCAGAGGAAATTCTAACCCCAAGATCAATCACGGCCATTTTGGTGACTGTCTGCTCTCACCAATTTGTGCCCATACCTTGCTCTGGCAATGCTGCCCTGCCAGAAACCCCACTCTCATGTCTGTCCCCTTGGTGGATGAATGCCCTAAAGACTCTAAAAGGAAGAGGGATGGGAGAGGAATGAACCCTTACCGAGCATTATTTTGTGGTCAGCTCTCTGGTCTCATTCAGCTAAAAAGAGGGGGTATAGGCTTATGAGTTTGGGCTTTGGAATCAAATGTGCCTGGAACTCTATACCTCCTTCCTCTAAGTTTTGACTCAAGTAGCACCTTTTTCATGAGGCCCACCCTGCTCACCCTATTTATGCTGCACGCCCTGCTCTTAAGACCTTCTCTATCACCCTTACCTTGTTGTTTTCCCATTCCCTTTCTAACGTCCTGCATGTTTCTCTTATGCATCATGTTTGTCTGTCTTCTTCTACTGGAGTGCAGTTCTGAAGGGCAGAGGCTATTCCCTGTTTTGTTCACTGATTCATCCCAACACCTGAAATACTGCCAGCACCTAGGATTGCTCACTGAACATTTGTAGAATAAATGGAGTACCAGCTGAACCCTCAGCCACACGCACACGGCAAGTAGCTTACCCATAACTGGAGTTGAACCAGATCTGTCTGGCTCCAAATCCAGGACCCTTTGCACACCAACAAATTCAAGTTCCTTCTAGATCACAGCCCCTCACCTAATCCCACCCATCAGCTCTAGGACCTTTCATTTTGCAGTCTCCCTCTTAGATGAATCCATTTAAGTGTCACAGGGTCGGGCTGCTATTTAAGGAAGGCTGAGTGTTTCCTAGACTCTAAAGACCCTCTGGCACCTCACCTGATGAGAGGACACAAGCTTTGAGGTAAACCAGAGAGAAGGGCCAGGCCCACCCCTGCTGGGCTGGAGGGAAGCCCCCTTGGTTTAAATGCTCTGAAGGTCCAAGGGGGCAGGAGGTAGGTCCACTCTGTGTTTGCTCTGAGGGGTCCACCTACTGGGAAAACACAGGTAAGTCAAACAAGTCTGTTTGTTCTTCCAGTACAGCAAACAAAACCCAGAACTAATTCTCCTCCAAGGCCTCCCCCCTGGACCCAAGAGGCATGATTAAAGTAATGGGAAGACAAATATTTTCCTGGGGAAATGATAAAACTTGAGGAAGGAAAAGCAAACAGCATCAACTGAAGGGCAGTTGTGGAGTTGGCGTGGAGCTGCCCCAGGAGCAGTTAGGGAAGATTCTGAAAGGGGAGGAAGGAAGGCTGTGGCCTTTGGGCTCCTGGCTTGGCAGGATGCACTGAGGGAAGTGGGGGCTTTTCTCAAAGCCCCCAGTGCACCAGGCACAGGGGGAAGTTGTGTTATTCATCCCCCTCACTATTAGGATTATCATTATTGTTACTGAGGTGGAGAGAATTTAGGCCACATGGTCCAAGACAGGCCAGAGCTTGAGCTGCTAGCCAGACATGCTTAGGCTTGAATTCTATCATTCATTCACTCATTCATTCATTCATTCATGCATGCATTAAGTCATTCATTGATATGGTCAATTATTCAGCCTTTTTCACACGTAGATACTGATCACCTACAGTGCTTCAGGCTCTGGCCAGTGCTATGTGATCTTCAGCAAGTTCTCTATTCCCTAAGAACCTCCAAGTTCTCATCTATAAAACGGGCTGGTGCAGGATTGTTGGGATAAAAAGTAAATTTCAAAAGACACTTAGTACAGGACCTGGCTCATGACTGACTTCCAGAACAGTCGCCTCGGAAACCTCTTTTAGTTTTATCTCCAGTTCTTTCCTCCTCTCTTCCCAAGCCCCAGCCATGTGTCCTCACTGTCCCACCTGTGGCCCATTCATTCTGGCCACTTGGCCTTGATCTGTGCTGTCCTCCCCACCTTCAGGGTCCTTCCCACCAAGCAACTTCCACTCCGTGGTCCCACAGGGACCCCAAATCAGTCTCCTCACCAACTTTTCATTCCATTGTTCCCCCAAACCTAGTCCTCTTGTGCATTTCTGTGGAGCCACTTCCATCTCCCTTTCAAGACCTGGGGGACACCCATGGATCTCCTTCCTATTCACAAGCCCTCTTGCAATTTCCAGCTTGCCTCGCTCACTCAGAACTCTAGCTGGGGACCCACTTTCTCCTTCCTTTTTTGGCCATAGATCCTACTGACACCTTAAAACTCTAATTCAGCACTTCTTCCTCCAGGAAACCCTCCCTCATCCCTTCAGACTGAGTCACCTGTCTTCCCAGAGCACTTGGGTTTGCCTTGGCCAACACATCATCCTGTCTGGCCTGGGCCTGCCTCCTGCTCTCATGGTGAGCTCCTCTGGGCCCAGGAACAGGGCACATTTACCTCTGTATCCTCAGGGTCTAGCCAAGGACTTGGCACCTGGAGGACTCAAGAAAGGCTTGTGGTGCATGACTCAGGGCTAAGCCCTAAAGCTAAACAAGAGGCAGAAGCTCTGACATGAGACAATGGACTCAGCACATCGACTGTGGGGAGGATGGACAAAAGAGGGTGTCATGGGCAGCTGCTAAGAGGAGGAGTGTACCTGCTGAGAGTGGAAGGAGGACAAATGTTAGCTGGGGGCGGAGTGGGGTGGGGGTGAAAGGAGGTGCATGGAGGAGGTTTTGATGGCCCCTAAGAGGTTGGGGACCCTCTGAAAGTCTCTCTGGGCCTTTTTCTACAGAGATAAAAAGGCCTTGGGGAATCCTGAGCTGAGGTGGGGCATGGTCACACTGTGTTTTAGAAAGACCCTGTGGGGTGCTGTGTGGATACACAAGGGGGTCAAGAGCTGTCACAGTCTCAGAGAACCAATACCAAGGTCTGTGGGAGAGGTGCAGGAGCAGATGGTGGCAATGAGTAGCGAGAGAAGCAGATAAAAGCTAAGGCATTTGGGGGTGGAATCAACACAGTTTGGTGATTGATTGTGTGGAGGAGACAAGGGAGAGAAGAGGGGTCAGGAATGGCCCATGAATGTGTTCTTTGCTCAGAGTTCCCAAGGCTCCCAGCCAACCCCCCATGATGATCTCTCACTTCTCCAAATGGAGATAAGAGTTCAACTGGCACCAGCCATTCATCCAGGCTCTCTTCCTCTTCCAAAATCAGCCATCTCTGCCAACAACTCAATTGTCAGAAGGTCCTTCCTATCGCTGTGTTGAAAGTTAATTGCTACTTCTACCCATTGGTCCTAGCTCTGCCCTTAGGCAAGGGGAAAATGAAGGGGTGAGAGTCAGCCAGGGAGAGAACCAGCATTTAATGAGCACTTACTGTGTTCCGGGCATGGTAAGAGTCACTTTATCTATGCATTTTCATTTACTCTTGCAATGCCATATAAAGTAATAGATTATTATGCTAATGGCTAAGGGCAGAGCATACTGCATGGGGTCTAACACCAGTTCTGCCATTCTTGACCTTTGAGATTCTTAGCAAATTACTTAACTACTCTGAATCTCAGTTTTTTCACCTAAAAAATGGCGATATTAATTACCCCTAATTCACTGGGTTGAAATTATGGGCATAAAGCACTGATCACAGTTTTTAGTGTTGGTTCAATATGTACTATCTATTCTTATTGTCCCATTTACAGGTGAGGAGATAGCATGTGATCATGTGTTGGGGTTGAAATTCAGACCCAGATCTCTTGGCTCAGGGCCAGCACTCTTTCTTTCACCTACCATGCTGCCTGAGGCACTACTAAGAAACCAGTCTGTGGGAGTGGTCCAAATGGCACCAGAGTCAGCTGCCGGTGCTCTGTGAAGGGGTGGCACTAAGGGGAGCAGGAGTAGGGGACTAAAACTGGAGTCTCTGATCCTCTGTCAGGCAAGAGGAGTATTTGTGGAGCACCTACTGATTGCAAAGCTTTGCACCAGGTCCTGTGGGAAATAAAGCATATCCTCTGCCTTCAAAAAACTTGCAGTCTACTTGGGAATGTGAGACATACAAATATGAATCTGTTAATTGCCACTAAATGGCCATATAGAGAAATCAACACCTATTGCATTTCTCTTTGTAGTGATATCAGCACAAATTGTGAAAACCGCAGTCCTAACAAACATCAAGGCCTGCATCTGGGCTAGTAATGATAAACTGCACCAGGTGCACCCAGACTTGGCAGCAGTCCATGTGAAAAAGACCCGGAGGTTTTAGATTGCCCCAAAGCTTCATGCGAGCCCACACAGGACTGCAGCTGCTTCAGAAGCAAATGCGATCCTGGGATCAGAGACAGGGTGTAAAGTTCAGGCCAAGAGAAGTAATGCTCACAGGGCTCGGACTTCGTTTGGAAAGGTACCAGCTCTGGGTGCCACATTTCACCAGAAGTGCAGATCAAGAATGTCACCCAAGAGGTGAAAGTTCAGAGAGCCATGTCCCTTGAAGGCTTGGTTGAGTGTGGGCACCATCTTCAAATACCTGTCAGCCTAGAGAAGCAAAAAACCCAAACATCCATACCAGCTACTCCACTTACTGAGTTGAGGAACCTCAGCAGTTTACCTAACTCCCCTGAGCCTCAGTTTCCTAATCTGAAAGATGAGAATTATGGAGTTGTTGTGAAAGTAAAATGAGATGGCAGAGCTGGACACATAGCAGTGCTCAGTAAAGCTTAATTTCCTTCCTTCTCTAAGACACTAACGGCCTTTGTGGAAATGTGAGCACATTACCTATGGGGGAGGGGAAGAGGGCAGTCGTAGGGTCTCATGGCACATTTCCAGAGGACAGAGTCCCAGTGAAATGGCCCACCAGGATTCAAGGTCCCCAGAAGGGGGTCCTGCAGAGGGGACTCAGGGAACCCAAGGTCATGATATAAGCACTAAGGACTGGATACTACAAATGAGAAGGGGTACACCAGGGGGTCTCTGGGGTTGAACCCCAGAGACAAGCCTTCTTTGCTTCAGTGCTGCTTCAAGGGCACATCACTCCTCCCTTAAATGCCCTCAGGTCCTCCCCCATGACTCCACAGAAATAGCCATCTCCACAGTCTTGGTTCGGGTCCCCAAGAAGCAGACTTGAACATGGACATGGGTATATACAGTATAAATGGGAGGTGATCCCAGAAGGGAGGATGAGGGTGGGAGTCTGGGAAGGGTGTGGAGTGAAACAGGGCAGGGAGAAAAGATGACCAGGTGTAATTAAGGAGCAGGTCACCACTGTGAACAACCAGGATAGATCTGTCTTGGCCCCCCCTGAAGAATGGAGTGGACTGAGCTCTCAGAGATTGGGAGGCTGGGGCATTGGCCCCCTAACTTATATCCTCCACTGGTAAGGGTTGCCCTGGGGGCATTCACTCTCCCATATTTCCAGGGTGGTGCCTCCCTGCTGCCAAGGTGTACTGGCAAAGCCCTGGACAGAGAAGCAGAGACACACAGCGTTCAATGTGCTCTGGGAATGGTCCATGGCTGCAGGGCAGCTCTGCTGGACCCAGGGGTGTGTGGTAGGGTATCCATGAATTTATTACAGTCACCACTGACATCACCCCACCTTTGACAATCAATGGACTCCTCTCAGTGTACCTCTTACAGCTTCTCACCACACTGCTACGTGCTCACCACCTGACTCCGCCTCCAGATCCACCCAGGCCAGTCCTCATCCTACTATTCAGGCTATTTCTTCTTGTGGGATTCTGTGCTGGCTTCTTTCTTCTCTCCCTAAATGCTGAGATCCCTGAGGCCCACTCTTGAGCCCTCTCTTGACCTCACTCTCCTTCAGGGTGTGTCTAACTGCATGAGCTTACTGGGGAGCAGGTTGTAATGCAGGTACCCAGGCCTCACCGTCTGACCAATTGAACTAAAATCTCTGGGAAGGGAGCCCAAAGGAGGGTTGCCAGATAAAATTCAGAATGCTCAGAGAGTCAGGCTATATTTATAATGTACTTACACTAAAAAGTCACTTGTTTTTCTAAAATTGAAATTTAACTGAACATCCTATATTTTCATTTGCTAAAACTGCTAACTCTATCCCAAGGTGATTTCGACATAACGTAAAGTTCAAGAACTTTTTTTGTGTACTCTCCCTGAGTTACCTTATTCACACCCACAATATGTCTATCAACTACTACACATTAGTGACTCAGATTTCTGTCTCACCCAGCTCTCTTCCTTCAGTTCCATAGATCTGGTGGACCACTGGACATCTCAAATTTAATATCTTCAAAACAGAGCTAATTTTTCTCCACCTCGACTCACACCTACTCCCCAAATCTGTTCTTCCTTCTCTCTCTATCTCAGTTGATAGCCCCACCATCCACTTATTGCTCAAACCAGTAACCTCAGAGAGGTTATCTCAGCCACGTCTTTCTTACCACCATTACCTGCTAATCAATTACCAAATTGTATTGACTACATCACCCAAAGTCCCTTGATCCACATTTAGGCTGAAAAATAGCCTTCTAAATATGTTCCCTCCTAAGCCCTGGAGCTTGTGAATGTTAATTTACATGGCAAAAGGGAATTTGCAAGTGTGATTAAGTACAGAGCCTGAGATGGGGAGGTTATCCTGGATGATTCAGGTGGTCCCTGGATAGCCATGACTGAGGCATGCAGGAGGCTCAGGGACAGACAGAAGGTGATGTAATGATGGCAGCAGAGACTAGAGTGCTGTGTATTAAAGACGAAGGAAAGGACCATGAGCCAAGGAATGCAGATAGACTCTAAAGGCTGGAAAAGGCAACTTAGGAATAGATTCCCCTGGAGACTCCAGAGAAACCAGCCCTGCTGGTTTTGGACATCTGGTCTTGAGAACTGTGAAAAAATTAAGTTGTATTGTGTTAAGCCACTAAATTTGTGACAATTTGTTATAGCAGCAAAAGGAAACTAATACAGTCCATCAGCTTTTCTCCTTTTTCATTGTCCTTACCTGGCTTTTATCCCCCATCACTGCAATCTCCTCAGGAGGGTCTCCTGCTTCTATCCTTACATCCTCCATAGCACCGCCAAGGTGCTCTTTCTCTGGCTTCACACTCTTGGACACCTCCTAACCTCTATCACTGAGGAAAAGTCCAGACTGGTCCTCAGCTCAGCTTGCAGGGTTGGGCCCTCCTACCTCTGTCTAATCTCCCGCCACTGTATACCTTCAGACTGCTAGATTTCTGAACTCACCTCATGGTTTATAAGCTCTTGTTATCATTCTTTCTAACAAGAATGTCTTTCCCCAATCTCTTTTTTTGTGTTAACTCTTATTCATACAGCAAAACCCAACTCAGATGTAACTTCCTCTAGGAAACCTTCCTGGCTCTTTCTCCACACCAAAGAGTTAGAAAGCACCCACCCTAACTTCATACAACTTTTATTCTTTGATCAAATTCCCCTAGTTACAGTTTCCCCACTAGTCATTGCCCCTCTGAGTTTCATGGGACTGAAACAGCTTCTCATTTATTTTTAAATCCCTAGGACCTAGGAGATATTCTATACATGTTTGTTGTATTAGAGCAAATAAAGGTTTCTCTCAGTTCCAACACCGTGTGGTTTTATGCTACTGTTTCTTGGGGCTTTCTCCAAATCAACTGTTTCCTACAATGGAGAAGAAAGACAATTAGTTTTTCTTTCCCATTGCTAGTTCCTGCTAATTCACTCAAGATAAATAAAAATTAATAGGCACTCTTTTGTCATGTGGACTTGATAATCCAAAATTACATTTGTCTTGGCCCAGAGTGTTAATGCATTTCATAATATTTGCAATTTACCAAGAAGAATTTAGGATCCAGTGTCTCTCTCACTTAAATGAACACATACACACATGCATACACACAGACACATACACACGACCTCAACAACAACAACAACAACACTGGCCTGGGGTCCACAGGAACTAAAGAAGGAAGATAGAACAAAACTATGGACTCCAAGAATTCCTAAAGTAGGCCTCACCCAGACTAGCACACTGCTTGTCACCGAGGAGTTCCTGGGCCTGGCCAAAGCTGTTCCAGGAAGAGATAATGAAACCCATGGAAAACTCTAGTAGAAGGGACGCAGTTTCTTGTTCGCTCCATTCCTAGATATTAAACTTCAAGGCCCCATTCCGTTCCAAGGAAGTCTTGTCATTGGCCTATGAAAACCCCCTGCAAGAGTGGGAGGAAAGAGATAAAGGTCTTTTTCTTAGCACTCCATTCCCACAACCCTCTGCCACTTGCCAAGATTTTTCTGGGCTGGAAAGAAGCTCCTTTGCCTCCTTCTGTTTGATGTTCTCCAGAACCTGGTTGTTACCACCCCTGCCCCAGGGAAAGCAGAAGAGGGCCAGTCAGCATGGCGCCCAGCAGTCTCCCAGTGTCCATTGTGTAGAGTGGAGTTCTGTGTAATGTCTGAATGAAGGATTCTGCTTCTAAAAGAACTTCAAAACCACCGACTGAAACTGATTGCTCGAGTGTTCGGGTTTGATTCTAAAGCAAGGAGTACTATTTCAGAAGAAGGAAAGGGCATGACAGTTTAGTCGACAGTCAGTAGCCCACAGCCTTCCACGTCCACTGATGGTTGAAGGGATTTCAGACCATTTTAGAGAGTGGCAGGGGCAGGAGAGACAAAAGTTCTCTACGAGTAAGTTTGGCAGGGGTCAGCATGGTTTGGGAAATGGAGCAAAGGGGCACACGGCTTGTGGATCTGAGTTCAGACCCCAGCTCTGCCTGGCAGCAGCCATGCTGGACTATCTGTTGTCACCTCAGCATCCTCACAACCCTCTCCCATGGTCAAATCTGGGGGTTCATAGGTTCATCTTTTGCATAAGATCCTATGCTAGATTCTGCCAACGAGGCATTCACGTGGTATTTGAAAGGCTAAGGAAAGGAGAGCTCATTATTTTCCAGAAGCAGCTGGAGGCAGACCCACAGGCAGATGTGAGGTTTGCAGCCATTCCGGGCCAGCCTGTCAGCATGAGCTTCCTGGAGGTTCTACACAGCTTCCGAGCACACCATCCATTTTGGAACCTGCAGGCTGACCCTCATCGATGGTTTCCTGACCTTCACTACTCCACCCTTCCAGCAGCTGCCTCAGCTTCTAATTCCCTGAAGTAATACTCTTTGCACTTGAAACACCCAGAATTGGTTTTGTTTTCCTGCTGATTAGCACAGCAGCTCCGTAACCTTAGGCAAGTCACCTTACTTCTTAAAGATGAAATGGGGTAACACCTATCCCACGAAGTTGTTGTGAGGATAAAGAAGTGAACTCAGGGAAAGTGGCCGGCCCAGACCCTTCTCCTCTACCAGGCCTCATGTTTCTCTGTCCTTTTGTATTCTCCTCCTATCCCAGATAGCCATTTCATTTTACAGCTGTTTCCTTGTGAGGAATCACATCCATGAGACTTACCTGCACGTAGTTCAGTAAACAGTTAATATTACTACCAATAACAAAACAAAAGAGATTGAGCTACAAGGAACAAGGTAAAAGAGAAGAGGTGATTGAACATTTGTGAGGGGAGCCCATGATGCCCCTGGCCAAGGAGAGACCCAGAGCACAGAGCAGAAGGTACATTTCTTCCAGTGAGAACAGGTGAAAGGAAACCAAGTGGTGTGGGCACCATAGGTGTGCAGATGGAGCAGGGCCTACCTGTTGAAGGTAGTTCCCACCTAATGGTTTCATTTACCTGTGAAGCACAAGGCCAGCCATTGCACTTGTCCCTTTTCACAATCGAGCACTGATAATGATCACCTGCCTGTTTCTTACTTTAGGCTGTGGGCTCCAATAGGACAAGGGTCTTATCCAACTTGCCCAACACGTAGTAGGTGCATAAAGTAATGGGTGTTAGGATGGGGGATTGAGGGCCAAAAAAAGGGAAAGAAAAAAGAAAGAACAGTAGAAGTTTGAAACAGCTATGGAGGGAACTGGGAGATGAGGCTGACAACTCGTGAGAGGATGCCAGGTAGCCCAACGAACCAAGGGAGTGTAGATTCCTTGCATGAGCATGTGGCAGTGATCCTGGGAATATTAAGGAGAAGCTGGTAGCAAGAATGGAGAAGGCTCTCTGTTTTATCAGACAGGTGTAGTGGAAGGCAAGAAGGGACACGGGATGAAGGCATGGGTACCAGTGTTAAAGTATGGCTCCTGGAGTCAGGGCTGCCATGAGGGATATAGACAAAGTGAGAAGGAAGCTGATCAACAGGAAGAAAAGGGAAGGGTCAGAAGCCTCGGCGACTTGATGAGAGACTACAGGTGCAGTGAGTGAGGGGCTTGGAGGTGACTTGTGGCAGGGTGTAGGCTACTGTCAGGCTGTATTCCAGAGAGAACTACAAGAGAGGATGACAAAATCGAGTGGGCCCCATCCTGGCTGATAATCAGCATGTCAAATCCAGTTTCTGGGTCCTATTTCTGGAGTTTCAGAGACCTGGGAATCCATATTGTAATGCTGCCGAGTGGCACTGATGATCAGTCACCTTTGAGAATCACAATCAGAGCTGAGAGTATGGGCAGTAGCATGGAGTGGTGGTGATGGGTATCAGACCCAAAAATGTCTAGGAAGCACATGAGGTGTGATGTGTCATTCATAAGGATTCTGAAGTCTCCTGAGATAATGGCAGTGCTGTGGGAGGAGGAAGACTGTGATCAGCTGCCAAAGCCTTCAATGAATGTAGGGGTGTATGCTCATAGGGATGGAGGCAATGAGAGGTGTCCTGGAGGCCTAAGCCTTGGGCAGTAATAGGGCAGAATCATCCATGTGAAAGGATGGAATTGAGAAAGAGGCAAAGACCATCCTACAAAGCGGCCCCATTCCTCAGAGCAAACAACCAGTTCTGGAAGCACTTACCAGGTTTACACTCTGCATTCAGCCCTTTATGAGATGCTAAGGGACTCAAAGGAAGAAATAAATGTGTCTGCATCATTCGGAACTCAGCATCCGGTGGGGAAGGGATGGTGTCTGTCCCCCACCTGCCCTTGGACTGTTTTCAGCTCCAATAAGGATAAGGGTGTTGGCCAGAGGCCTGGGGGAGCTTTTAGCATGATGCATTCTGTAGCATTCTGTACAGTTTTAGGTCCCAGTGACAACTGTGTCTCTGAGTTGCACAAAGCTGTAGCCCCACATTCTGCTTTGGACCTTGCCCCCATCTGATATGGCATTATGGCACTTTTGGACACATCCAGAGTCAGTACCCTCATCACAGGCAATGCCTACAACAGAGAGGACCATTCAGCAGCCTCAGGAGCAAAGGGCAAGAACAGGTGGGGAACTGGACAGGTACTGAGTGCTGACTGCAATGTGATGTAGCACTTTGTGGGGAAACTTTGCAAGTCGCCCTCTCTGAGCATCTGGAGAAAAGAATTATGTGTCTGTGCAAGGTGGTGGCCTCAGCAGCAACACTGTTTAGTGAGACCCATGACATGGCTCACACACACACTAGACTGTTTCTCAGTGAGCTGTCTACATCACAATCACCTGCCTGCTCATCTAAAATGCAGATTCTTGGGCACCACATGGACCAACGATATCAGAAGCTCTGGCTAGTAAGGTCAAGAAATCTGCATTTTAAACAACTTCCGAAGAGGGCTTCATAATTGTGCTAACATTTCTGACGCACTGCCTTGTCCTGACTTCCTGTTATCCCTGATGAAAGTATTATCAGGTCCATTATACAGATGAGGAAAGGAAAGCAGACAGGTTAAATCACTAGCCTGGTGGCTTAGAGCTACTAAGTTGCTGAGTTGGAGTTCAAAGCCAGGTCTTTTAATCCCACTGCTGGTTTTCTATTACTCTCCATATCTCAAAGAAGGAAATGATGATGGGGGCTCGAGGAGTGAGGTCATCAGAGACAATCTGGTAGGGGCTAAACTTAGGCTGGGCCATGAACCTGGGCAGGATCGAGTAGGCGAAAGGTGAAGGGTATCAGGACATTATGCACAGCCCTGTTACCATATGTACATGTTGTCTCATTAAATCATCATAACAGCCTACAGGCTAAATGTTACTGTTCCCATGTTACAGGTGGAACAACTCAAGCTCAGAACAGTTAAATCATCTTAAGGGAATGTGGCCAGTAAGTGGAGGAACATGGGTTAGAACTCAGTTACTCTGGCTTGAGACTCAAATCATTTTTTATAACTGCAACAGCAGAAGCCACCATTCCATGAAAGCTGACACCGAACCTCAGATGCAAGAGAAAGAAGAGTGAGGTTCTCCAGCAGGAGCCAAAGTGCAAGACCCAGCACTGCCCTCTGCATCCCCGTCGCTGCCTCTGAGGCTTCATAGATGGCCGCTGTCCTTCATCACAGCACCTTCCCCATGGGAAGAGAAATACACCTTTGGGGAGTCGGAAAAAGGAAGCCAGAAGTAGGGGAGCCAGGATAGGCAATAGTGGGAGCTCTGCTTGAGTGGGCTACCCAGATGCTCCAAATACAGATCCCATTTCCCCATGTGGCTCCACAAATGGATGGCGTCGTAAGGAGTGTTTCTTACCTTTGGGCCTCTAAGCCATTGGTCTAATCATTCTAAGCAGCCCCCAGCCAAGTCTCTAAAGAAATCAGGCAGCTGGCTGAAAATTGCTGAAAGACTTCCATTGTCTGTGAGACATCAGTAGGCAAGTAACAAGCACAAGTGGCAGGTTCCTCGCATCACTTCTCCTAAGCCTGTCTAAGAGACAGGTGCAAGGAGGAGGGAAGTGAGTAGGGAGAAAGACAAATAGGGTGGTGCATGGAGAAGTGTGTGTTAACTTTGAGGGGAGAAAAAAAGCAAAAAACTTTCTGCCTTTCTGCAGCTGCTTAAAGACACTAAAACTACCCAACTTCGCTCTGACTATCAGTGTTCTTCCTTCCTAATAATAAGCACATTTCCTTCCTCCTCAATGTCTAAGCGCACAGGAGCCTTCCCTCCTTCTGTGATGTTACCGCCTGTTGCCTGGAGCCTAAGCTGATGGGTATAGTAATCAGGACACCATATTGTGTGGCTGCTCAAGGATGGGCCCCCCTCCCACTCCAGTCAAAGGGGATCAACATGCAGGAAGGTAACTGCTGAAAGCTTATTTGCTGTCGTGTCATTATTTTAATTGCTAATCCACCCCAACCGAGGCATCTTGAGAGCCCAGCCTAGAGAGGAAGGCTCTGGCATCACTACGTGGCCAGAGCTGCTCAGCTCAGACTCTCAGGCTATAAATACTTGTTCTCTCACCCGCCCAAGGGAAACCCGAAGAAGAGCCTGGATGTGACCTGCAGAGCTTGAGGCTGTGTAGCCGGTCCCCAGGGAGGCCCTTGTGGCCAGCATGCTCTGCTGTACTCTGTGCCATGTGCTCCCGCAGCGACCTGTCTTGGCTACTTTCAGGATTCAAGAGCACACAGGCCAATCCTGGGTGGCAAAGAGGAGGACATAGAGCCAGGGACAGATTGTTATAAATAGGCATGTGAAACTGAGGTCACCAGCCAGAGAGAAACACGCCGGAAATTCTACAAGAGGAGACAGCTATAAATTATCGATGTCTTGCAATCTCTCTCTCTTCTCTCTCTCTCTCTCTTCTCTCTCTCTCTCTCTCTCTTCTCTCTCTCTCTTTCTCTCTCTCGTCTCTCTGTCTCTCTCTCTCGCAGGTGGAGAAGAGAGAAGTAGTTTCAAAACAGGGCAAGGGCGAGAAGGTAGCCAGAGACACCCAGCCAGCAGTTGAAAAGGCCCTCCGATTGGAGAGGCACTTTTACATTGTATTTATTGCTTAAAGAGGCTAGCTTTTCTCGGCATTCACAGGAGATTGGCAGGTCAAGCTGGAGGGCAGGAGGGTCAAGGAGGCATGAGGAGGCCCTTCTCACCCTCACACCCTCCTGCTCCTTGGCCTGGCCCAGGGTGGAGCTGGTGAGCCCCAGCCAGGGAAGATGGCCTCAGGGGACATTTGGCAATGTCTAGAGACATTTCTGTTTGTCAAGCCTGGGAAGGGGGTGCTACTGGCATCTAGTGGTTGGAGGACAGGAATGATGTACAGGACAGCCCCCACAACAAAGAATTATCCAGCCCCAACTGCCATTAGTGCTAAGGTGAGAAACCCCGGCCTAGCCCCTCTCCTGGGCCCCTCCACCTCCAGACACCACCTCTTTGCCCATTCATTTCCAGGGCCCTCTCAGCAGGCAGCCGGAGCACACAAGTACTCATAGCTACGCAAATAGCAACTCCTTATTTGCTGTGTTTACTCAGCCAATATTGACTCTGCAGCCTAACACTGGTGCTATTGAGCCAGGGTTATTCTCAATATTGTTTGAGCAGCATTAGAACAGCCTGTGATAACCAGCAGCAGAACAGGAAGCTGAGCCTCCCTCCTCAGCACCCCGCTTCCAACCCCCAGCTGCACCCCCTCTGCGGGATGCTCCTATAAAGACAGAGGAACCTGTGTGTTCCTGGAGTCAAGCAGACCTACTGCCTGCTGTTCCACTGAGCAAACACATAGAGGTTAGAGAGGGAGTGTGTTCTTTGACTAAGTCAACACTCCAGGGAAGCTGGAGCAACTGAAAAAGGTTATATGGAGAGGCCATCCTTTCAGAGGGAGGGCGGTGAGGCCAGTGAAAATGATGGTGAGGCAGCCCAGGCTGTAAGCCCAACACTGTAGTTGTGGTCTGTAGGAAAGGTCCGCATGGACTGGGGTTCATTGGCTTCAGGTGACTAAGCAGTGAAACATGAACCCATCCATCAACCAAGCACCCACTAGGTGAGGGCCTATGAGGTGCAGATTAGGACTGAAGCTTAATGCAGCTGTTGTGTTATAATGATGAAGACCTAGAAAAACAGCTTCCATCTTGGGGCTTATCTTTGCTGTTAAGGCGCAACCAGACATTGGGCACGAGTTCAGAACTGAGAGCAACCTGCTCCTCAGAAAAGTGCTCTCCCTGCCAGCCGGGCTCAAGGCCCTTTCACAGGAGCCAGCATTGACTATGCCACAGTGAAAGGCCTTAAAATGTAGTCCAGGACAGGGACTACAGTGACCTCTATTCATATCTGGGTATAAGGATGGATGTTGGGTTCTTCCTGAGAACCATCTTGGGGGTCAGAGGGAGCAAGCGAGAGACATCAGTAGCCAGGCCTGCACAAGCTGCATGCATGATACAAAAGGAAAGCATATCTCCTGCCTTTCAGAGGGGGACCCCGGAGGCACAGAAACAGGACTATGAAATCAGAGTGGAATTAAGGCTCCTGAATGATTCTAACTAGTTGTAAGCACGGCCACCTCAGAAGGTTGTGCACCACCTGCCCAGCCATCCCCGGCAGCTGCACTGTGAAACTAGACAAGCCATAGAGTATTCAGAGACATCAGATCCACATGGAGTAATTGGGGCAGCTTTTCCTTGCCCATAGTAAAGCAAATCTAGGCTTAGCTGTGCATTTGGATCTGATCCCATGGCATGTCTCTAGGTCAACATTAAACAATTTGCCAGAATCATCGAGGGGCCATTCTAAAAATTAGCTCTGGCCAGCCCTAGTGGCCTGGGAGCACCAAAATGGTCATTTGCTAAAATTGGTCATTAACATTTTCTACTAACTGCTCTCTCCAAAGACTTAGAAAATGGGGAGGGAACTCCTCAGAAATCAGCTATTATGTAGGCCCTTATGACGACCTAGACTCTAAGCTTCAGAAGCTATTCATTTTTTAAAGTATATGGTGGGCATTTTCTACACTGCTCAATATTTTTATTCAACAGCCAATTCATTAAAGTTTTCCCCAACAGCAGACATGTTGGCCAATGTGCCTGTCCATTTTGTGCCGCCTTCTGTGAAGAACACCTTCCCATCCACAGGAATGGTTCCTGAAGCCATGTGTATGCACCTGAATAAACCCTGTTGGAACAGAGATGGACTGCACACTGAGGGGAAGCACCCCATTGGCTGGCCACTGGCCAATCAGATTCCTTCTTCTATGAATTTGGATTTAGGCTCTTCATGTTGGGTCCATGATCTGAGAGATCATGTCTGGATTGAAATGAACATTTTTGGACCTAGAGAAGGCCAGTCTGCAGAGAAAAGATGAAACAGACCTCCTGAGAGTGGCTGATAAACAGCGGTCCTCAACCTTTTTGGCACCAGGGACCGGTGCTCCTATGAGAATCTAATGCCTGATAATCTGAGGTGGAGCTGAAGCAGTGATGCTAGTGCTGGGGAGCAGCTATAAATACAGATGAAGCGCTTCGCTCACTGGCCGGGCACTCACCTCCTACTGTGCAGCCAGTTCCTAACAGACCATGGACCATTACCAGTCTGCGGCCCTAGGATTGGGGACCCCTGCAATAAAATACCACAATGCCCCAGAGAGGGAGGTACACAGAGCACAGGCGAGCAGCTATCTGGGTCTCTGATAAGTTTCTAGTAGTTTTACTTTGAGCTTCTCCTGGGGACTGCGTGTCATCCCTGCTCTGGGGTTCAGTGAGATTCCTCATAGCCTTCCAACAAGTTCATCATCATCATCATCTAAGTTTAGAATAATTCTGTTTCCTGCACCAAACAGTATTGACAAAGACACCTACTAAAAACCATCTGTTTTCTGGACTGCATTTGTTCAACACTGAATATCTCATCCCTTCTTCCCCACTGTTAGGTCTAACTTGGCTCCTTCCTCTCCTGGTATTTCCATGTCTTCCATTTTTAGTGCTTCCTTTTAGTGTTTCAGGTAATAACAGCCAGCGGTGTGCCCCAATGATTAGCAGATGAATAAGCTGTGTAACCTAGACACCACCTTCCATTCAGTGGTTTGTTTGCTCAGCCTACTTCAGTGGAGGCCGTTAGCCAACCAGTCAATAATTTAGTCATTCAACAAATATCAATCAAGCTTGCCTCAACCCCAGTAAAGATATGTTGGAAAAAAATTTTTTAAACTTTCAAACACCAAAGAGAGCACATTTTTCCATTTTCCTGTCACAATAGAGGAGCAATTATAATATGTGACCAGCCCTAATGCAGCTAGAAATCAACAGTTACACCAACAACCCAGGCAGAAAGAGAAGTGTCAACCCAGGCACAGCTTTTACTTTGCAGACTATGGAGGGGTTTTTGCTAATCATTGTTCATAAAGTGGGAGGGGGGGGTGGCGGGCGGATACAGCCCCAGTTAATCTCCAAGAGAAGTGGAAATGTAGCTGGACCACCTGTGGTGTCAGAGCTCCCTCGGGGCCCATAGCTGCCCTGCCCTGCCACAAGAGAAGACCTAGAAGGCATCATCTGATCCTATCTTTACTGGGTACCGTTTTATTATGTGACAAGGAATCTCAAGGAAACACTGCCCATCCCCATAAACTTTAGTATTGTTCTACCTCTCGATTTTATTATTACTATTGTAATAATGAGATTATAACTAACATAGTAAGAGTAAACCTTTAAAAACCATCTAACAAAACACTCAGCCTTATCCGTGATAAAATCAGTAGTCCTTTTCTTTTTTCTTTTTTCTTTTTTTTTTTTTTTGCATATTACCTTCCACAGCTAGTATGTTTCATTTGCATATTACCTTCCACAGCCAGTATTTTTACATAGACATGACCCCAATATACATATCAGTTTCTAATTTGCTATTTGATCTCATTTGCAACTTTTCTATGTGTAAGCAATATTCCCCAGGTTCACATTTCCCCATGCATGACTTCTAACCCTATTCAAAGCTCTACCCAATCATTACCACATGAAGTGCCCATTTTTCCTTCCTCTACTTCTTTAGCACCCTGGCCCCTGACCCCCACCTTTGGTTTCTCTGCAGCAGAAGCCTCTGTACTTGCAGAGCTGCAGGATGGTGCCTCACTGATGTTCATAGGGCCCAACAACCAGCCAGAGAGAAACCTTCCACCTGGCATGGTCACCCCAGCTGTACACCTGCATGCCCCACCCATGCCTGTCTCCCACTCTGCTGGGCACGACCCACTGCCTTCCTAGGTACCAACATTTCCTCCAAGAGCAGAAGGCTGGGGAGCACTCTTGGCCTTTGCAGGGGCCATGTCTCCATTTTCCATTCTCGAACACCCAGCACAAACATAGACTATAACACATACCAGATGTTCAAAACATGGAGTAAAAGAATGAGCGAATAAATGAACTAATGCTTTGTGATGAATAAACAAGCCATCAGAGCCCCTGGCTTCCCCTTTCTGCACCTGCTTTCCCTCCATCCATAGCTCTCCACACCTTTGCCAATGCATGTGTTTTGAGGGCTCATTCCCTAGACATCCATGCTAGGGCACTGTAACATGCATGCTCAAGAAGGGCCAGGCTGCAGAGATGTGGGGCTGGTCCAGTTAATGTTGCCTCAATAGAGAAAGGAACGGCCCAGGACTTTTCTTGCAGTTGCCTATTCCCTCTCCCTTGTTCCTATCCCAGCTCTAGCTTCCCTTCCCATCTTGCCAAGAACTTTCTCATCACATCTGGGTATTTCCCATCTCTCATACATTTAAAATAGGTATTGAGCACCTGCTGTGTCCCTGATGCAGAGATAAATCAGAGAGAATCCTTGCCCTCAAAGAGCTCACATTCTGGTTGGGCATGGAAGAAAATAAATACAATGAGACCACCTCCAGGAGCAGAAGGCTGGAGAGTCTCATTACAGAGCCTAAGTGGCGTTCCCATCTGTGTCGTACACAGGTCCCTCAGGGGCCTGCAGTGATGTCTGAAGTTCTGGTCCAGAGGAGTCCCTACAGGTTAAGCATTGCCCTCTTCCTGCATTTGCCTTCCATGGTGACTCCCCGCCCCCACAGGAGTCCCACACCGGCCCTCAGACCCAGTGGGGACCTGAAGCTCTCCTGTTGCTAGAAAGCTTAGGGTTGCAATAAAGTACGAGCTTGCTGAGAGTTGAAGAAGAAGTGCTAAAGTAAGGAAGACACAGCAGCAGCCCTGGAGGCTCCAATGAGCCACTTCCACGGGCATGGTCAGTCAGCTCCAGGGTGGTGAACCGATGCACTGGCTGATACATCCAGGTTGGTCACTGCCTCGTTCCCTCACCTTATAACCTGATGCCCTGAAGGATGCCAGAGGCCTCCTTCCCTAACCATCAACAGAATTCCAGTGTAAGGGAACCTGGACCCTTTAATCTGACCTACTCATTTTACAGCTAGAGAAACTGAGCCCAGAGAAAAGTAAAATGGCTGAGTTTCTCTTTCCCTTTAATTTTGCATTGATTCTTGTGTTGCAAAATGACATTGGAACACGTTTACCTCTCTTGGTCAAATAACGCCATTTCTGAGAATCTCCTTTAAGGAAATAATCTTCGGCACAGGAAAAGCTTTGGGCACAAAGATATTCATCATAGCATCATTCCAACTAAAAGTGCCAGAAGAGGGGGCACGCTAAGTAATTCCCCTTGATGGAAAACATATATCTACTAAAAATTATAGTACATTTCAGATTTTAATAAATGGGAAAATTCTGTTATCGATTGGAGGGGAAGAAAAGATACAAATCTTTATATGAGCTTAACCGTGTGAGAAAAGCAACTGCATTAAACCAAAACCGAAAAAAAAAAAGTTTCTTGTGTGTTTTATTCTTTGTATATATTTAAATAGTTATGATAGGTAGTGAGATTATGGGAGAGTCCCCTCAAAGAGAAGTTTAGATTGGAAAAAAAAATAAAATTGTATTTTTAAATGATGATATTTGGAAGCCAATTTACTGGGAAAGAAAAGGTAGTTCCTAACAACCTGGGCAGCAGAAGTTGCTTCTCATAACTATTATATGGGCCACTGTCAGAGCCATGCTTTTCCTAAATGAGCCTGTAAGACCCCTCCTAGACACCAGGTGCTCACTGGGATGTATTCATTCATTCATTCATTCATTCAAGAACTTTACTGCTAAGCACCTTTTGGCCCTAACAGTGCCAGCACTGTCTTGGTTGCTGCGGATATGTGAGTAAACAAAGCAGAGAAGCACACTATCCAGTGATGGAGCCATTAAAAGGGTCTGCACATAACTAGCATAAACTATCAATTGGGATTGAGTTTGACTGCCAGGAATAGAAATCCAACTATAGTGACGAAAACAAAGGAGGGTTTTGTCTCTTACATAAAACAAGTCTAGAAGGGCAGCCCAAGGCTGGAGTGATGGCTCCCCCAAAGCCCTCAAGGGCCCAGACTCTTGCTATGTTTTTGCTCTAACATAAGAGCATCCTTAACATTCTTCAAATAAAGGTCCAACACAGCTGCTAGAGCTCCAGCCACTAAATCTGTGTTTAAAGCAAAATGAAGAAAGGGGCAAAGAGCAAAATGCAAAGTGAAAAAGTAGTCAGATCTTTCTCAATGTCAGAAATATTACCCAGCAACTTCCTAGCTGTCAGGAAGGCTGTTAACAGTAATCTGTTAACAATGCATGTTGCTTCTTTATTAAATTGGAGGCAATCATGTATATCAGGCAGGAACCAGCAGTCTTTGCCCCGGACAATGTGAGAACAAAACATAGAGGGATTCAACCAGGTCAAGGTGGGGGCTCAAAGCCATGACATCTAAGCTGAGACCCAAAGGATACATGGGAACCAGATAAGCAAACAGGGTAAGGGAAGAACTCCAGGCAGAGGAAACTAGAAGCTCAACTGAAGAGGACAACTCTGCTGTGAATTCAGCAAGACCGCAGGGAGAGGGCTGAAGTGGGGTCAGGAGACTTGGTTCAAGTCCTGACTCCACAGGAATATCACAGTTCCTTCTGAGCTTCTCCAGCTGTAAAGTGAGCTCTCTGTGCTCAGATCCAATGAAATATTTATTAGGGCTTCGGCAAGGTTATGCTGGGGCAGGACGAGGGCACACCACTTTATGCCATAGCCCCATGCCCTCTGGGTTTTTGGAGATGGACAGAAGAAACTCATCCAGTTTGAAAGCTGTAAGGGGAGACCTAGATCAGGCAAAGAAACCAGGCCCCACTGGAGGGTTCAGAGGAGTTCACATCAGTGCGCTCTCGGCCTCGCATCAACCCTGGGATGTTCCACTGCAGAGCCAGCGGTTCTCCCCACAGGGGTGGATGGAGTGGTTTTGAGCATCCCTGAAGCGTCTACCTGGATATCACTCTTGATGAAGCCACAGAGTGCAGCTGGTCGATGGAGGTGAAATGGGGGGAACACCACTTAGGAATCGTGCTCTGCAGCTTTGCACTTCTCGCTCATGTAATCCTCATAACTCCTCCATCAGACAGGTATTAATTATTCTCCTTTCACAAATGACAAAGCCGACGCTCCGCGAGGTAAAGTGATTTGTCCACATGATGATTCAGAGTGATTGTAAACACTGGTGAGATGATGCTGATGAGAGTCCTTTAAAAACCCCAAATTTCTATGACCATGCGATTTCAGTCAAGCTTCCCCTTGAAGCTCAGTTTCCCCATCCGTAAAATGAGGTCATTTAACTTCGCTGCTCATAGCAATCACAGCTCTTATGTGTCCAGTGTCTGCCTTTCCCATGTCATCTTGTCACATCTTCGTGACAGCCCTGCCAGACACTGTTGCTGAGAAAGATTTGACCTGGGTCCCTCTAGGCTCTCCGACCACCATGGCCTGCCTCTCGAAGACCTAGAGAAGGCCATCCCTGGGCCCAGGTAGACGCTGCCCCTGGCTTTACTTCTGTCCTCACCGGACACCTGGAGCAGGGTTATACAAATGGGCCAGGGCTTGTGGGCGGGCTGCAGGAAGACACCGAAGGAGGCCCATCACATTATTACCATTCAGGTCAAAACACTTCCCTGTGTTTAAACAATTACAATCCATAATTAGTTGCCATCACAGTGGAACAAGCCCGCTGTGGTTTCAAAATCACAGTGACTGCTTTATTTAGCTAAAGCGACCGCAGCCAGGGACCGCTGGATTCTCTGTCAAAGAAAATGTCTCAGCTTTGGTTTCCCAACCTTCCCTTAGCCTGTCTCCCTCCCAGTCTCACACACACACACACACACCACACACCCACTGCCCCCGTGCCACACTGCTGTCTCAAACTGGGCTCCCCACAACCATTCCTGAATTCTTCTACAGCTTATCTTTCTTCCTCTTGCTTCTCCAATCCCTATTCATTCTATAAAGCCCAGCCTGGGGCCGCCTCTTTCAGGGAGGCTGCCCTGACTACTGCAGTGCCAACAGCCTCTCCCACTCTCCACTCCCATTGCTTCTTTATGTGATGGATGCTCTAATCTCTCAGTGTGGGGCTGAAAAGAGAGAAGGAAGAAACAGGAGGGAGAAAGACTGGCCACAATACAGGCTTGGTACAACATCCTTCCTTGTGTCCTAGGGAAAGGGAGACAGGACAAGTGGAGAAAGAGGCTGACAGAGCCAGGTCAGAGGGGTCCTTCCTGCTCAGAAGTGGCAGGGCCTCAGCAGGAGTAACACTCTTTATTCCTGACAACTGGAGAGGAAAGGCTAGAGATGTGTCCTTTTTCTCTTAATGCTTTCCTCTAAGCAGTGCTTTCCTATTAATGGCCCCTGACTGGTTCTGCAAAGGCAGGCCTTCCAGGAGATCAGGGGCAAGGACAAGAAGGACCTGAGGTGCTGAGAAACATTCAGGAGTTCCCTCACCAAATGCTAGAGGAAATGTTGACTTTTTCTTAAGAAAGCACAACTTAGAGTATTTCTGCCCAATAGGCTTTTTTAACAGGAGTCTCATGATGAAGCTGGGCATACAGGATCCTTGTTACATTGAGTGAGAGATGAATCCACGTCAGTCTGGTCCAGGGAAACTGGAGGTGGGTGGCCCATCAGAGAGGGCCCCAGAGAAGCCCAGGTCTTTCCCCTTCACCAGGGAAGTGCCTGCCCGCCCTCCCCCCCCATTGCTCAGTTTCCAAATTTAACTCTCTGAGAAAGTCCTATTACTTCTGGCCCAGGCTCCAAGGCAGACACCCCCAAAATTACAGGGTGACTTCAGAAGTCAAGAAGTTCAACCTCTGTCTCACCATGGCCCCCTTACATCCTCCCTGGTGAGTAGCAGTCTGGAGACAAGATTATTATCCCATTCAACAAATGAGGAAACTGAGACTCCGAGGAGGTGGGCAGCTCCTCAGTGGCTCCAAACCAGGCTGTAGTAGGAGAGAACAGCATGCGCTCTCTTAATTCTTGGGTCAGTGCTTTCTCACCTCGGGTGCTGCATCTCATTTCCCAGTCCCATGGGGCCTGGCTCTCAGTTGTTTGTCCACTGACTCGACCTGCCGCCCCCCCACCGCCGCCCCTGCCGCCAACAGTGTGTCTTAAGGCGTGTGTCCTAATAATCTCTTAAGGCATTAGTGTCCAACATTCTGAACCAAAGGCATGCGTCACTAATGCTTGCTTGGGGGTCGAGAATCTGTTTACCTCCTGGGATCTTGTTCTCCTTCTCCTGCAAAGGTTAGGTTCAACCAGCTTCCCTTCAGCGCCAACATTCTCTGGCTCCATAAAATATTTTTTTAAAGGGGTGGGGAAGGGAACACAACTAATTCCATACACTGCCCATTTATTTTTGTATGTTTTTTGTTTGTTTGTTTGTGTTTGTTGTTGTTGTTGTTGTTGTTTGTTTGTTTGTTTGTTTTTACATCCAGTGACATGGAGGTGGGAAGGAGGAGCCAGTGCAGAACCAGTTCACTGGCCTCCAGGAAATGAGTGGAAGAGGTAGGGTACCTGTAAAAGAGGATTTGGACTTCAAGCTGGGGACTTGTGCAGGCCCCAATGCCCTTACCCACTCAGTCTGAGCAAGCAGATAAAAGAAGGTACTCGCAGGAGCTCATCCAGGTGCCAGCAGCCCTTCTCCCTGAGGGGCCAGGCTAACTCCTGGCTCTGCCAGGACAACAAGGAGTGCTCACCCAGGCTGCCCATTTCTGAGCTAGCCATAGCCCGACAGCCAATGGTGCTGGCTGGTGTCCTCCTGGGGTTGCCAGCAGCTGGCCAGACCTCCCTCCAACCTTTGCTTGCTTGGGCTGCAAGTCCCACCCATTCCATGCAGCCCCCCCAATCACTCCACAGCCTAGAGCTGTTTCCTTCCTCTAATTCTTGACCAACCTTACATTCTGTGTCACCCACTTTTCCAACTCATGGAACGTTTGCTTATTGACAGACTCTAGCCCCCAGAGCAGAGGCAAAGACCTGAACCTGGGGCAGACAAAGGAGAGAAAGTGAATCAAGCTTTATTGACAAGTGCCAAAAAGAGTCACAAAGAGGGGCATCCGCAGGTATTCATCCTCCTCTGCCCTGCTGCCCTAACTTCATTCATTTATTCATCATTCATTCATAAAGTGTTTACCCGGCATCTGCTGTGTGGCATGTAGTGCTAAATGCTGAGACACGGCAGTGAGTAAGACATGGCCTCTGACTTCACGTGTTTGTAGACCAGTAAAAAGGGCAAACGTCAAACAAATAATTACATGATTAATTAGTTAACTGCTGTTATAACTGATGCTATGAAGAAAAAGGTAAGTCCAGGTGCTAGGAGAGAACACCTGCCAGGAGGAACTCACCTGTGGGCAGGTCACAGGAGGTTCACGAAAGAAAGAATATTTTAGGTAAGACTATAAGATGGTCTTTAGTGGGAGATGGGAAAGTGGAAACAACCTGTGCAAAGGTCCTGAGGCAGGAAGAGGCATGGAACATTCCAGAAATCTATAGGGAAGAAAGCACTATGAGGCTGGAGCAGCTAAAGAACCCCCAGGCCAGCAAAGAATCTAGTATGAGCAGATGGGGAACCCATGAAACATTTCAACAAAGAGCTCTCTGATTTTCAGCTTAGCCATGGCAATTTTTCTCCCCGTCCTAGACCATCTCTCATCTCAAAGGGCAACATCAGGACTTGCTCTTCCCATCCAGAACCCATGCTATATTAACATCCTACATCTACACAACTCCGTAAGCGATTACAGCATTCCCCCCAACTGCCTCTTTCCACACTCACAGAAACTTCATCAAGTAGGTGTTGCCCTCCCACTTCGCAGACAAGGACATTGAGACTCAGTGGAATTAGCTAACTTGACCGGAAGTCACCAGCACAGTGTTCTGTGCAAGATACCCTCGCAGCCCTATGAAAACGCAAAGCAGAAGCAGCAGCGTTCATGAGGCACAAGTATGCAAAGAGGTGCTAATGTAAGTGAAGCCTGCTAAGAAGGAAAATCTAGCAATTAAAAGTATCTCACATTCCAAAGCATATGAAAATATTTGAGGTTAGTCTGCCCTTGTGAACTGCCTGCTGCTAGATAGGTGGCAGATATGGATACAGATACAGATACAGATATAGGTATAGATATAGATAATAAATATAGAATACCAAAACTTGAAATAGCTGACTTTCTGTATAATTCAAGATTATAAACTATTGGTTTTGGGTGATTAGCAAATTTTATTTGATGGTACTGCATGCTGGCAATGAGATGGTTCTAAACTCAATTTCAGAAAAAAATAAAAATAAACTCAATTTCAGGTTCTAAAATTTAATGAATGAATGAATGAATGAATGAATGAATGAATAAAGTTAGCTCTCTTAGAAATTATTACTATCTCAACACCTATTGCAACTTTGATTAAAATGGTAACTAATAATAACAAGAGCATGAATCCTGGATCACAGGTGTGCAAACCCATTGCTCCAGGCATCCAGGTTCAAGGTCTTAAGCCCCCCCAGAGGAAGGGTCTAGGCCTCTCCTCCATCAGGGACTCCCATTGCCTATGTTCAAGGGCAGAGATGGGGTAAACTTGCAAAGAGGGAGAAGACAGAAACTTCATTTGAATAAAAAGCAGGGCAGAAGCGGGTTCAGGGGCAGGGTGTGGGTAAGCAAGCCTAGCCTTTTCATAAAAGGTATTGATTGCTAGAGTCAGGTTCAGCATCCCAAATGTGACACTCATGCAAAATGCTGCTGCCAGAGCTGCTATGCAAAGCCCCAGGGAAACCGAAATTTAAAAAACAAATTCTCAGTCCTATGGCAAATTAGTCATTCAGCAAATTGATTATTTGACAAATTGTCTTTTAGCAAATTGATTTGGGGTGTCTAGGCCTGCTCCCGGAAGTCTGCCTACCATCCATTAGAGTGTGCAGAGCCTGGTGAATGGGAATACAGCTTCCAGGGAGCTCCCCAATTGTCCCCCAGGAGAGAAATCTCCAGGCTCAGTGGACTTTCATCAGGGATGCAGGGAAGCCTGGCTGCCCTTTGGTGTGACTTTAGTTCTAGGTCCATGGGAAGCCCCTGTACCATCCACAGGAAGACCTTCAGAGTGGGACTGCAGCCACTCTGGAGAAGGGGAGTAAATGCAAACTCTGTTCCAGGGGCTGTGGTAGGGTCTTTACATCGAAGAATTGGGGAGGAAAACAGGCTCAGAAGCGAGAAATACCTCACCTGCAATCTCACAAGTAGAGTGTAGCAGCCAAGTCCTACCTGACTCCAGAGGTCTCCTTACCTCCCCCACAACAAGCAGCAATACTCCTGCTCCTATGAGGCTCTCCACCTGGGGCATCACTCACATCCTAGGACACAAAATTCTAAGGCTCCCTTTCCACAGGGTAGCTGAGAGGCTCAGAGAGTGGCTGTGAGGATTCCATTAGGTAACCCTCAGTAACAGATGGCTGCGTATCCTTCCAGAAATCTTTTCTTTTTTTAAAAAAAAAACAATGTCTTTCCTGGGATATATGTGCATAAGCTTTAAACTGACATAAATGCATTCATACTTACACATTCTTCCCTACATCTTGCTGTTTTCATTTATTAAAGAATCACTTACATTTTCTTAACAACTGTACTACATTCTACAGTATAAAAGTTCCGGTCTGCTACTGAGGGGCTCTGTAGTTGTTCCTAGTTTTCGCTATTGCATTCAGCTCTCTGTGATGTTTCCAAAGAAAATATCCCAAGGATTTTGTTAATCCCTCGATTTACTAACATTAGTACACACATAACTTTGCACATATGATAAAATAAAATATAACTTTGAATTTTAAGTTACCTTATGTTCCTATTTTCTGGTTTAAAATCTTCACTTTCTCGTACCCATGACCTCCTCCTCACTGCCACCTGCGGCGTCAGCAGTTGGCCTTCCTCGCTTCCTCATTTCATGAGTTTGAGAATTCAATGACAGGTAAAGAACAGCCAATCCCCACTGAGATGAGAAGCTAGACAATGGACAATCTCTCTCTCTCTCTCTCTCTCTCTCTCTCTCTCTCTCTCTCTCCCTCTCCCTCTCTCAGAAGCCTTATGTACCAACAGTTCACATTCAGCCTCAGTTAACCTACAAATTGCAACATGAAATGGATCTTGAAGTCATGTATAATTAGACCTCAAAGCTTTATCTGTGAAACCCAACGATCCCCTGTACCTCCTTAGCCAAACTGCCCGAATCTGAACATCCATGTGGATACCTGATGATGGATGGGGAACACCTGCGGAGGGCCCTGCACTTGAACCTTACCCACCTTGGCCCTCCAGATTCACTGCAGGGGAGAATTGCAAAAAGGTACTCGTACTAAAGGGGCACCATTCAACCACTTTTTTATCCATCTGTTCTTTTCAGCCAGAGCACACATTCGCCAAAACTTACTCTTACTCTGATGTTTTGTGGTTCTGAGGCCGAGAATCCTTTGGGTTACAACCTCCATAAATTGCAGTAGAATAGTCATGACAAGGAATCAGCAAATCTTGACCAGCAAGCCAGACGTTCAGAGATCATTTAGATCTACAGAAGGATAAGTTAGGGACACACTTTGATGACTACTCGACTGAGCAGACACATCACAGAAGGATCCATCAGAAGTAAAGGAAAGTAGAATGGAGCCCAGAAGGGTGGGCTGGTGATATTGATGATAGTGAGTTGATGTCAAAGAAAGAGATAAAGGAGGAGAAGGAGGCATCTTTACAATACTTCAAATTTCTCTCACTTTATCTTCACAAGGCATATAGGACAGGTATAAAGAGCCCCAAATTACAGATGAGTCTCATTAAGGTTAAGAACCTCATCCAAATTGATGCACCCAATTTGAATCCAGGTCTTTCCATTCAGAAGCCAGCTGTGGCCATTGAGCGATCTCTGATGACCATCTGCTGCACTGGAATTCCCTCACAGGCACATTTCAGGACAGTGACTTTGCCCTCATTAATGGCCAATGTGCCATTGCTGCTCGATAACAGGTGAGGCAACCTCTGGGGTCAAGAAGGCAAAGCAGAAAAACAACTCTTGATTCTACTCAGTAGAAACTCTTCCCCACCAGGACAGAGGGCAACTCACAGCATCACTGAACCCCCAGGAGTAGAGCCCACTGACTCTAGTGCAATGTCAGGTCTGATGGCAACGCCCCCAGCCTGGGGACTGATTCCCACTGGCCCATCAGCTCCATCCTCCCTTTCCCCTGCAGACAGTAGAGGACAGGGACAAATATTGGCAAAGCCAGGCTCTTCTCACAAGATCTTCCCACTTGTTCTGCCCCCGACACTTTGTATTTTGTAATCAGAGCACCTCATGAGCACTTTGTTCATTTTTGTTGAATTGATGAATGCGTGCATGAATGCGGGAGTGAATGAGGAAATCTCAGGCACGTGTACAGCACTTTCTACTTTTCACATCAACTTTGCATCCATTACCCCATCTTATTCTTGGGATACCCTTGTGAATGCAGGACTAAGGATACCTGCTTTACAGTTGGGGAAACTGAGGCCCAGAGAGATGACCGTCCCACACAGATAACAGCAGAGCCTGAACTAGAATCCAAGCCAGAGCTCCTGCTTTGGACGGCTGCTGACCTGGGCCAGATCTCCAGCTGCCCAGCCCTCCAAAGAGAGATTTTTCTCCAGAGATTCCTGATTGCCCAGCTCACCACCCGAGGTGACTAATGAGGCTGGAACTGTGAGAGAAAGTCCCAAGAGAAAAGGACTTCTCACCCCTCAGCCAAGGATGAGCATTCACAACTTTCCAAACAGGCCTCCCCATTTTTCCCAGTTTATCTCATAATTTCCAGATCCGGATCAATACTGGAAACCCCCTTCCTGACTGTGACTCATTCCAGGGGCAGGGAGGTGAGAGAGATGAGATGGCCAAGTCTCAAGTCTCACCAGTCTTAAAAAGAAAAATGTCTCTTCTTCAACCCCACAGTTATTCATTCAACAAATGTTTCCTGACCACACGCCGTGATGAGCAGAGTACCCAGGGCTGTGCTCAGAGCTGTGCGGCAGGGGTGGGCAGGGCAGTCCGCCACTCATGGGTCAGCGCCACAGCCAATATCCTCTCCTCATGTTTTACCATCATTGCTCAGGCCAGGCATGCCAATGACCCTCCTGCCAATGGTTGACCCCAGGCTTGTCTGCCTTCGTCTGTGTGGCCAATGGAAATATTTAACAACTCCTTCACAGTCTTCCCTGATCTCTGCCACACCATTCTACTCCGTTGCCCACTCCTGTCTCTGCATTCTCTACCTACTTATTAAACGTCAGTGCTTCCCAGAGCTCTTACTTGACTCTTTTTTTTTTTTTTTTTCGGTCTCCCTCTATTCACTCCGCTTTAATCATCCCATCTAGGCCACAGGAACTCAAATATTACCCAAATGCTGATGACGCCCAAGTCAGTTCTCCAAACTCTACTCCAACTGCTTGTCAGACATCCTCTCCTAAGGTGACATCCTCTCCTACACCTAGCCCCTGGGATATTATACCATGGAGGGCCTCAGTGAAGGACTGAATGAATGAATCATGATAGTGGGTGATCTTGATAGAATAAAGAGATATTCTGGGGACTGAACATGGCAGTACCAACCAGCAGAGAGGAGGAAAAACACCAGAACTCCCTCTATCAGGCCCTAGAGAGCAGGACACTCGGGTGCTATTGGCAACTTCTTCTGTTTGACTTTGGGCCAACCAGGGTTAGGCATAATGGTCTTGTGAGACGTGTGCCGACACTAAAGAAAGGCAAGCAGATGCAGGTAATCCAGCCACGTCTGGAAAAATTTCACATCCAGCAAGCGACTCTCTGAGGCCCAGGTTTCCCCTGTCTTGCACTCTTTTCTCTCCTGGTAGCCGCCTCCTCTTCTTCCCACCCCTTCCCCAGGGCCAAGCTATCTTCCCATTCCTGAGTAACAAATCCTTACCCCAGAAGCATAATAGGTCCCTAAAGCTGGAAGTGGCTCAGAGCTTGGCAGGCCCCAAAACCCTTTTGACAGTGGAGGAAACTGAGAACCAGGGGAGGAGAGGAACTTAGAGGCAATCACACCACTGTCCAACTGCCAGGACAAAGCTCTTAGTGCGGACGCTGCTCTCAGATCCTTCATGCACACTGTAGTGTCAATCTAGAAAACAGCTGCTGGTAGTCCTGCCCTTCCACCCCTCCCCCACCAAAGAAAAAGAAACAGGGCTGCGCTTCAACACGGATGAAAGCTGTGAGCTAAATGGACGGAGCGTAATGGAATTTGAGGTAATAGGAGCAGAAGCTTGGGGCAGGCCTAAGAGCCCACAGCTCTAGGCCAGGGGTGGGCAACTGTATGTAAGCAGCGCCCATGATGCTCCATCCTGGCTTCCCTGCCTTGCCTCACTCTGGGTCTGATGATGACAACTAGGGCAGAGCCAGGCCGTGGGAGAAAGTGAGAGTAAAGGCCTGCTCTGTAGAGGCCATGCTGGGGCCCTCAGCTCCTGGTCCCAGAGTCTTCTGCAACTCACTGGGGGGTCAGCCTGCAGACTGCATACACTTGCCCACCACTGCAGTGACGTGAAAGAGGAGCAGGCCCTGAGCTCTCCCCTGCTTACAGAGTGCCTTCCTCCCACAGTGCCAGCTCCACCAACACCACGTGATGGTGATGGCACCATGAAGGGGAAAGTGGAGACAGGCCTCTGGTGCCCTCTGCTGTTCAGCGCTTCTGTCCCACGTTCTGAGTGATGGCACTGAGGCTGGCAGGGGAGACCCAAAGAAAGTCACCAGTTGCCTGCGGTTGCCCCAGCTCATAACAGCCCCTCCATCACTTTCCAAAAGAATCCAGGGAAGATATACAGGTAAGTCCTGGGAAGGACAGTCAGAACGCACCAGGTATATTGTGGCATTGAATAACCCAAAGTGAAATAGCTTGTAACCACAAAGGTTTTTTACTTGGACGTGAGTTGTCTAGGGATGATGCTCCATGTTTCCTCTCTCCAGGATTCAGGAGGAGGGAGCAACCATCATCATGAACGTCACAGGCTACTGTGAGTTTGAGACTAAAGGGCTTCAAACAGACCATTAAAACTTCTGCTCACAACTCATTGTCCAGGTTAGGTTCATGGCCCCAGCCTAACACAAAGAGCCTGGATGTGCAATCCTACCAGGTGCCCAGAAGTCAAGGAGCTAGAACATATTTATGATGACTCGTGGTTCGTTCACTCTCCGAGTCACCAAACATTTGGCTCATTCTCCCTCCTGCAAGCACAATACACCCACCCCTCCTCAAGGAACAGCCCCAGTGTCCCCTAGTCACAGCATCAAGCTCAGGAGCAGGATCTCAGGGAGGTGTGATGGGGTCTCCATATCAGCATGAAGTACAGTAATCCCTTTATCACCTACATACGTGACACCTCTTGATCCAGAGACCAATGACCTAAGGATTAAAGTTCTCTGCCCCCCAAAAACTTGATACTCAATGATATAACAAGTACAAGATAACATTAATAAATACAGCCAGTTAGAAAGAGGAAAAGAGGAGGACAAACTCTCAGACACTGCTCCACAGCAATCCTGACATCGTGCTGGGCACGCATTTTAGGGTCCTTGCCCTGGAGTGGGGTGTTTTCCATGATCGGGCAGACCAGACTCTCCCTTGGGTGCTTTTCCTCGTTGTTCTTTGTCCCTCTGTCTATCTGGCTTCCCGAGTTTCTCCTTCCTCCAAACCTTGGGGTGTTTGTAGCCTGCAATGGCCGCTCCACCCTTGAGGCTACTGGACCTCAAAGTTCCATTGTGACACCAACTATGATGACCTTTAAGGCTCAGTTCAAATGAAAGAGAGAGACTCTTGTCTGATTGGCACAGTTCTATTACTTAGGACCAGGCACACAAGTCATAGTTACCATCAAGCTTATGAATGGGTATGCTCAAGAAGGGATCATATGCAGCCTCCATGTCCTGGGTTGCCCTGTAGGTAAGAGTAGGGAAGGCCATGAACACCTGTTTCCTCTGAAACAAATTATTTGGAGTTGCCTTCCAACAATTCTGAAGACACACAATTTTAAATGAGAAAGTGAGGTTTGGCTTTTCCCTACCTCACACTGGTCATTGGTTTCTTTATTCATTTAAGTCTCAGTTTCCTCCTCTGTAAAGTGAGGACGATCTCTCTGTACTTATCCCTCTCCTTCACTCACCTCTTTTAGCCCCTCAGGCCTGTAATGAAACCGATCCCTTGCCTCAGTTGTCTGAGCTGGATCACTCTCCAAGCTTACCTGTTGTTCCTCCCAGAAACTTTTGCACTTGTGTAGAGAACTCTTGGAAACTGAATAACCAAGGAATAAATCTCTAATGGTGAAATGTAAGGCAGTGAGGAAAATTAAAGCGAGAAATATTTTGGTAGACAGGAGCCAGAGAGACAGAGCACTCAAGATCCACCTAGATATGAATTCTGCTCTCTATTTCTGACTTTCCATTTATGAGAGAAGTGAGTCAAAGCTATCTTGAATGATTTTTGCTGCCAGAATCCTGGGTCATTTTCAGAGGTTAACTCGCTTTTAAGATATGTGTGGGTACAGTACCCACATAAGTACACACCCTGCCTCCCCACTCCATGTTTTCAAAACCATGACAGCCCACATGTCTCCACCTCACGGAATGAGAATGCTGGGCTTTTTTCCTTGGCAACTCTGCCTTTCCTTCTTACCCCACCCCACTTCTTTAGCTTCTGATCTATGGTAGTCTGAAGACCTGGTTTGTATGTTTACTTCACCCTGTTTCTGGAGTAGAAATCACATCTTAGGTAAGAATTGCACCACTCGTGTGACCTTGTACCCAGAGACCCCTACACAGGTGTTGGTAAACAGGACTGGCATTTCCCCCAAGTGACAGCACCGATTCCTCACCCTGGCATCAGGGCTACTTCCCATCTTGCCTCATTCCAACATTGCTGCCACTAGTCCTGCTACCCTCCTCCTCAGGTCTTTGTGGGTCTCATCATGGTCCAGTCCCTAGGCCCTAAGAAGACCATTCCCATTATTCCCCACACGTCCTAGATACCCAACCCTAATCCTATTTCTACCTCCTCTGCAATTTGGGGCAAATTCTTACACTCTCTGGACTGTGACCTCCTGTAACATGAGAAGATTAGAGAAGGCACAATTCCCTAATTCGAGATCTTTCCTTTCCCCATTCCTTTTAGGAGCATGTCAGTCCTGAGAAGATAAACAATAGGTAGTCCTAAGTATTCAATTACATGTCTTAATATCTCTCTTCATGTATATTTCTTCCTCTCATTTTTATTGAACCCAGGTTTCTGGGCCCAAAGACTCAGCCTCATTCAGCACCATTGATTCTAGCATCTTGGCCACATTCAATGGGTGTTGCAGAAGGTGACAAACCTGGGCTTGACTCCTGGCTCCATCATTCATTCACCTAGGGACCCTGAGCAAGTTTAATCCCTTAAAGTAGGAATCCCCAACCCCATGGACCAGTACCCGATCTGTGGCTTGTTAGGAACCGGGCCTCACAGCAGGAGGTGAGCAGCGGGTGAGCAAGAGAGGCTTCCTCTGTATTTGCAGCTGCTCCCCAGTGCTAGCATCATTGCCTCAGCTCCCCCTCAGGCCATCAGGCATTAGATTCTCATAGGAGCAAGAGTCCCTGATGCCAAAAAGTTGGGGACCGCTGCCTTAGAGCATGAGTTCCGAGTCTGTGAAGTGAGGCAGGTGGTGCCCGCATCGAGGGATTTTTGTGAGCCTGAGTGAGATGGTGCATGTGACATGCCCAGCTCAGCGTCTGACATGAATGAAGCTCCTCATCATCTTAGTAATGATTATTTTATGGCTTCTTTACACACAATTAAAACTCACTAATTCAGACCTATCAGAGAGGGCAGTCAATGGCTAGAAAGTCCACATTAAAAAATAATTTTAAAATAATGTCATTTTATTACTTTAAAATATATTACTCGATCCAATCTAATAAAGTGTTGCACAGCGAGCCCTTGAGGGATTTACGATAATGAACAAATAAGGACAATTTTAGGCTAGCCTATCTATTATTGGTGTGAAAAAGGGTGTATTTGAAAGTACTTGAAAATGTCTCCAAACAGGATATTGTCCTCTGTAGATTGTTTCCCCTGCAATCATCTTAATGCATTTATTTTACTAATTCAATAGTTTCTCGCCACCTTGAGAGGCTCCAAGATGACCAGACTTGGACTCAGAACTGACCATACTTCTACAAATTCTGACTTGATGGTGACTGAAAGTAAGACATTTGATTGAATTAGGTCAAGACCTTTAGTTTTATTAATTTTTTAAATTAATTTATTTTTTATGGTGACATCAGTTAACAAAATCCAATGAGTTTCAGCTGTACATTGTAACAGTAAGATATATATATATATATTTACACTGCGTGTTCGGCTCCTATAGTTAGTCTACCTCCCCTCTCCCCTTAAGACCTTATTTTATGTTCTTTCTTTTTCTCAGAAGCCTATTTCAGGTGGCCATCTTGGTCTGTAACTCCTGGAAGTAGAATTGCTTCTGTCAAAGAATGAAGAGGCTGGACCTAGGAGCCTGGGCTCTGGACTCTGAGCCCTGAGTTCAAATCCTAGCTCTGGCTCTTGTACAGTAAAGTGGAGATAAGGTGACCTGCCTCACATGGCTGCCGTAAGATTAAATTAGGTAATATAGCAAAAGTAGCTGAAATACATGACTTGGCACACTAATAGACCCTTGTATAGGTGCCAAATCTAGAGATGAGTCAGGAGATCATGGATACGGTTCTAAAAAGGATCTGAGGGTAGGGAATGCTGACATTATTATTTTGGGTACGAGGCCAGTCCTTGGGTGAGTGATGAGATTTGCCTACAGTCAGACTATGATCTCAGGGCAGAAGCCCAGCAATTATTTTCATTATTATTATTAGCAACAAAATGACAATTTATATCTTACAAGAGCTACTCAGTTCTCTCAAAAGCTCTGCTGAGACAATTTATATTTGAGGAAGTTTGTACCAGAGCCACGGTACTTGTCTGTTCCTCTAGACATTCCAAGTTTGGACTGGGATTACTCACCAGAGAACCACACACCCTACATGGGCTCAGCCCCCACAGAAAGGCCTTCCCTGAGTGAAGGTGCAAGTTAAGCCCTTGATCCTACTGTTCATCAGTGATGAGAACCGCCCATGAAGGGGAGACTCTGGGAACACTACATAAACCGGCATTCATTAAGCACTTCTTCTGGGGAGGGCTGGAGCTTTACAAAAGCCTTACTTTGTCTCACTACATTCAGCCATGAGGTTGGACTAATGCCCCCCACTCCAATTTCTCAGAGGAGGGAGCTGAGTCCCAGAAGGCAGGAGGGACGTGCTTAAGGTCACACAGCTGGTAAGCGATGGTTCTCAGATACAAACACGGCATGTGAGAAGAATATATCAGCCTCCAAGAGATGTCCTCTCTCAGGTATCTGAGTCTACAAAGACTCCCAGAGCTTCATGGGCCCCCTAGGGTGAAGTTCTCTCACCCTTCCTTTGAATTCTCCTAACAACACTGTACCTGCCTCTCTCTTAGAGCTGCTTCCTACTTCTTGAGTTGCAGCCATGTACATGAATGTTCCAGCTCCCTGGTGAGGGCAGGCACTGCCCTCTTGTCTATGTTTGTTACCCATAGTGTCCCACACAAGGCCTGGCCCAAAGGAAGCTACCTTAATACATGTTTGTTGACTGCGTTGATGGAATTAATAAGAATTTCCCAAAGGGCGTTGAAAGAAGCTTTGTACCCATTTGCCTCTTTTAGATGACTCTACTCTAAAACCAAGTTGTCAAAAAGTAGACAGTAGGGCTGCTATGAGCTGAGGCAACCCCAGGGACTGGTGACATTCCCCAGGTCTCCTTGCCAGCCTCAGTGTCATGTCTCAGTAAAGATGAGACGGGGCTATAGAACAAGACGTTGAACAGCTGAACCCCATTGACTTAAGTCAGCCTAAATGAGTGTCTGGTCCTTGCAACATAAGAGCCTGAATAGAAGCCCCTTCTCAAGGAAGTAGGAGCCGGTTAGAAAAGGGGGCCTGACTTTGCCACACCTTGGCCCCTGAATAAGACCCCACACCAGGGCATCCAGCCCATGTAGCCCAACCAGAGGTGACAGATCAGTGGTATACCTAGTGTGCTTGACACCTAGGCAGATGATTTTTTAACTCACTCCTCTTTCAAACAACAAAACTATTTACAGTAAAAATCATGAAATGTAATAAATAACGATAGCATAGGTGCACTAGATATGCTAGTTGACATTTCTTCAGAATTTTCATTAACTGTACATGATTTCTACAGTGTTACATATTTTGAATACATCCAGACTGTGTTTGGATGGCATCTTCTTTTTCTCTTTTCATTTTTCTTTGAGCTTCACTGAATTTGTGTCATTTCAGGTAGGTACAGATGCTCCACTTGAAATTTTTTAGAACTTCAGAATAATTATGAACCACTTGCTGATTTCACAATATTGCAAGGCATTGCAAGTTCCTACAAGACAAAAAAAATCATGATTTATACACTCCTATCAGTTTGAACTTTGACCCTTTGGTTACAGCCTGATATAATAATAATTTATGTAAATAATTATCTAGTAGCTAAGAATTTTAATAAGCCCAAAATGTCAACAAAAGGTTTAATGTTTTGATAAATCCATTTTCTGGATTTTGTTCTGTCATTTTAAAAAGAATTTTTTTTAAGTTTCAATTTTTAAAATGTTATTAAAATTTAGTAAAATAGGTAAAGCATGAACTAAATTATGTATTTAACTAAACAAAAATATTATACCTGACAGTTTACACTCTCTCACTGTTTTAAATTTTAAACAAAATAAACTCCAATGGTCACCTAGAATGACTGAAAGAACTGTTACATTTTTTTCATCCTTACAATCACTGCATTGTTCACTTCAAATCTACTTTTTAAACACAAAAATACATGATACCACAGGGACTTGGAGGCACAAATTGTACCCGAAGAGAATGCAAACAATTCTGTCACCTGACAAAATAACTTTTAAAATGAATGCATATGGTGGGTCCACATTTTGGAAGCTAACTCTCTAACTAGGAGTTCTCCAAATTAACTTCCATGTACAATAAAATGTTTATTAAAAGATATGTAATAAAACTGTCCTAACATGAAGCTTATTTACTTATTGCTATTATTATACGTCACCATACTATGACAATTGTTTATACCTTAAGCCAAGAACAATTTTTCAGGAAGGAGTGTTTTATCACTAACGTTGTTTATAATTGACAGCATGCAGTGGTAATAAAAGCAGACCTAACTTCAGTCAAATATATTGTTTTTCTTTTTTTTAATTCCTCTACACCTGCTTATTGCTCGCACTGGAGGACTGCACCCATCACCCCACCCTTAGTACACAGGTCAAGATACTCTAAATGCTGCCCCAAAGGAGTCTTTCAGAGATGGCTAACAAGAAATGCTATGTATTTTTCCTCCATAGACAATGAGAAGCATGTAACTGATTATGTTGCCTTTATTGCTTTGGCACCAAGAAGTTCCAAGCCAAATTCATAGCTCACCTTCTAGGATCTTGTGGCATTTCAATTTCTCCCCTTGGTGTCAACCTCGTGTACACCTTCCCTGTCTCAATTTTCAACATGTTGTTTCAGAGGTTTCAAAATGACCTTCCTCAGCCTTATTAACTTGCAGAACTTCTACAAGTTTAATTTTTTTTCTTTTGAATGCAGGTGGCTTCAGGTAAGGCACAAAACTTCCAGTTTACCACAGTCCTCACCACTCCCGAAGCACTGCCCTGTGGCCTTCTCATACCTACTCTGTGCTTAGCTTCTGAAAACATTTCAGTTTTCAATCAATGTATGTTTTTTCTTCAGTATAGGTCTTTGTAAGCCAACTCGTATCCTTCATAGTGTGGAGGAGGAACTCAGTCCAGCATAGTCTGGTTATGAGAGGTACTGTGGCCTGGGAAGAGGGGTGCCATGTATCTTTTGCATCCTCTCACTCAACCCCTCAATGACCTAATGAGAAAAGTATTGGCACCATTTTATAACTGAGGAATTGGGGCTCTAAGAAGTTAAATGCCCCCATCTCAAGTCACACAGCTTCTTGGTGGCAACCCGAGCAGGTCTAAAGTCAGCTCTGTCTAACCCCATGGGGTGAAGGAGAAAGCTAACTGGAATTCTCCAAAAGGGAGTGGGGGACACCCTGGGAAGGAGCTAGCCTTCTCCTCCTTCTGGCCTCATGGCTTCCTGGCTCCACACACAGATCCCACATTGCTGCTCACTGGGAAACCAGGCAATGCTGGCCCCTCAGAGGGATATGTGCTGAGTTAATGTGTTACTGTCCCCTTCTTAACATTCTTAGTAATTTTTGAACCAGGGGCCACACCATCACCCCCTAGACTGACAAGCGACAGTAGTGAGATGGCCCAGCCACCACCAGGATACTCATGGTGCCTTTGGTGTTTAGAGGACACCTCGCCCCAGCAAAGGCTTCTGGGAGTCACTATCACAGACCCTGCTCCTCCTCCTAGACACTAGAGCCAGAGTCCTTGGCTTCACTAATACCCTCACTTGCCTGAGCTTTGTTCTGGACAGTCGCCACAGCAACCAGAGGTTGGTCTCTGCAGCTGAATGACTCAGCAAATATTTATCAAGCACTGTGCTAGGAACTGTGGGGGAGAATGGGTGTCTTTGCCAGTTTTACCATTTTCAGGAATAAATACCCTAAAAGAAGTGTGGGGAGGGGTTATTTGTCAGACCATAATTCTTTCCTGTCCTAGAAGCCATGAGGTAGACAAAATACTAGTGTAGTTTTATATGCACAGATTTTGGAGCGAGAGACTTTTGGGTTCAAATCTGGGCACTGCCACTACTAGCTATATGACAGGATGAAAGCTATACTCTCTAAGCCTCAGTTTCTGCTTTTCAATGGGAGAATACTTACCCCTGCCCACCTCACAGGGCTCTTTAAGGATGAAATGAGCTAAGGTGTAACAAAGAGCTTTGTTGACTGTGTAAATGTTAGATTGTTCTCTCAATAAACATTTATTAAGCATTTACTCTGAGCCAAAGCCTGAGTTAGGCATTAGAGCCTCTCAAATGTAAACGTCCTGGGCTCATTGAGATTCACTCTTCCCCCCCCCCAACTGAGGTGAGATTCACCTAAAATTAACCACTTTAAAGTGAACAATTCAGTGGCATTTAGTGCATTGCAGTGTTGCAAACCAACACCTCTATCAAGTTCCAAAACAAGAAAAGCCTGTACCCAATTACACATTGCTCTCTTTTTAGGATATATTTCCTCTTGCCATCGTTTTGTCCTTCCTGGGCGTTGATTTTGTGGGTTTGATAATATCCAAATGTCCCTCCAATCTCCTATGACTCCAAGCCAACCCCTAGATCCAACCTCCAGCTTCAAAAGATAAAACCCAGGTTCCTTTGCCAGCTCTGGGAAAACCAGAGCCCCGAGCCTGCCATTTTTAATTACACCAGGGCTGGATGAGCAGGTAATCGCTGTGAATTTCAGTAAATTACCTCTCATAAAGGAGCGATCGTGTTTGCTCGCATGCCCTTCTTTCTTGGAATCGGCTCCCTGTTTGCCGCACTGCCTCTTCCCGGCAGCCTGTGCGCTTGGCGAACGCGCCCGCCTTGTCAGGCTCGGGCAGAGTCAGGTGCAGGGGGAGGGGGCGGTGTTCGGGCAAATATTGGACTTGGCCACACTTGCTGTCCCTATCAGGAACCCGATTGGTGTTATTGATTGACAGATGCGGGGACCAACTGTTTGGAAAGCAGAGCCCCCTCGGATTGGGGTAGGTGTTTCGGCAAACAGCCCTAATACTGGGCAAACAGGCCTGTTGGAAGAAGTGCCTGGCGTGTTAGCAGAGCAAACCAAGCGCTAAGCAAACAGCTTAAAAGAATGTGGCCACCTCCAAGGTAACCTCAACCGAGGTATTGATCCCACTGGAGGCGGGAGAGGGGCTGAGCTGGGAACAGAGAGATACAAACCCAAGCAGAATGTAAATGTTATCTTTAAGCTGCGGCTGTCAGGGCCCTAATGGGCATCTGTTTGGAATTTGTCTTCTTGCAAATCTTTAAATCCAGGTCAGGACCATGCACAGAATTTAATAACAACTTTTCAGAAAGATCGGGCTTGAGACTTATTTCATTCTTCATAAGCCCAGCTGGGACTTTCTGTTCTTGTTAGAGGGAGCAGCCTGCATGGAAACTTTCTAGGTGGGAGTCCCAAGCTAGAAAAGAGGCAAATTTTCTGAACATTAGTCAGAAGGCTACCAGAGAGAAGAAAATCCAGATAGAAAGGTGCTTTCTCTGACCCCTGAGCTATCCATGCATGGCAGCTGATCGGTGTACAGAATCCCAGAATCAACGCCAACACACCTGGTTTGCTGCAGCTGCTGGCTCTACCTGGCTGGGCCTTCTGTCATCACCTCCCTGGACCTCAGCCTGCATCTTCCAAGGGAGGGAAGCACACCACACTGGGCATACCCAAAGGCTCAGGCCAGACAGGCACATCAGGGGTGGGCGGGAGTATGCTCTGTAGGCAGAAAACACTGCCCCTGTGAAAAGAGGTGGGCTGTTGGCTGCAAAACCCTGGGGGGTGCCCCTCCTGGGCCCAAGATCCTCAAACGTCACCATGTGGCAATGGAATGGACTGGAACTGTGGCTATCTATTGTTCCAGGCAAGTGACTGAGTGAATCTAGGCGCCCTTTCCCAGAAGCTAGGCAGGGGGAAGGGAATGTTTACAAACTGATGTTTGCAGTTCCCTTGAAAAGTCTAAAAACCATGTTTTCTTGCCTTTTAATGTTCTTATAAAAAGAATAGAGTGAAAAATAGTAGCTCCTCAGTGTCCCCAATCAAGTTGGAGAGCTGTGAGCAGATGTCACTACTGGTCTACCATTGCTTCCTGAGAAAAGCCACAGAAAGGATAAGATTTGCTCCCTTGCCCTCCACCCTCTTCTTCAGCCTGCCCTGGTCCCCTCGTAGTGCTGGCAGAGGCTAAGCACACCTCAGCCATGCACCTCAACTAAGGAGTGAGTGAAGCCATCCTGAGTCCTGGTACATTTGGAAGACTGATTCCTATCTTCAAAGGAGGCTGTAGCAATGTGGGTAACCCCAGGGCGTTACTTGGCACTGCATTTTATAAGAGTAAAGAAAGTTTATGAACCGTTTTGTCTATCTCTGACTTTTCATGTTTGGCCTCGTGATGATAAAAGGAATCAAAGAAGGCTGTGGCCCAGGGGTAGGGGCATTCCTAATTTTAATGGATCTTTAAACAGGCACTTAACTGAAGGATGCAGGCAAAGTGGTGAAAGTGTGGGCTTCAGAGTCGAGTGCCTGGGGTAGAATCCCAGCTCTGCCACTTGCAATGTGTGGCATTGGCAAGTTACCTAACTTATCTGAACTTCAACACTCCTCCCTATAAAATGAAAATAATAATACATTTCTGAAGGGATCGTTATACAGATTAAATGGGCTACTGTATGTTGGCCCCTTGGTGCAGCCCCTCAACCTATAGTAACCCTCAGTAAATAGAAGGGACTCTTATTATTTCTGTGACATAGGCAGGATGGACCCTAGTGAGAACAAGTTGTTATTGCTAATATGTGACTGTCGAGGTATGCAACTATTTCCAAGGAAGAAGCTTTCCAGCCTTGCCTGAAAGACTGACCATCAGACTGGAGACAGCACAGAGACTGTACCATACAAGTAGAGAAATGCACTGTTTTTAAGAGCACGGCCTGTGAGAACTTCTTAGACTGTTTTCCCATGCAGGTGGACCACTCCAAGACTTTCTGTTTCTGTGCCCTCAGCTCCAGGCAGTGAAAAGTCTGTGAAGACAAAGTGCGCTCTGCTTATAGATGGGACAGCACAAGCCCTGAAAAATGGAGGGACTTGCCCAAGGTCATAGAGAAGGTCAATTGTGACAACAAGGAAAGTCTTCTAAGGCTGAGTCTTCTAAGGTGAAAACCACTGATAGGTTATCAGGAAGTTAAAGCTAGCCTTAAAAGACGAATGGATGGTGACCTAATTTATCTCCCTCACCAGAAAGTTATTAATTAATTAGGGTTTCTCTACTACAATTAGAAACAAATAAGTAAACTGTACCTGTGTTGACACTCTTGCTCTCAAGCTAATGATTAACCTGCCCTCAATGAAATGTGTATCTCAGCAAAGATTGTCTCAAAACCATTTGCTTTGGGAACAAGAGAGTAAACAAAAGAACACGCAAACACGAGTAATCTACAGCATGGGTTAAATAGAGCTGACTCTTCCCACAATCCACATGGCCTAGTATCTGGGTAAATACGGAAGATGCCCCCTCCTCCCTTAAGAAGTAGACTCAGCCAAAGTCATGCATTTGGCCAAAGTCCACCACTGCTGTCCCACCTTCTGGGTCAGGCTCCCTGACTCTGCAGCCCCACAGAGCACAGCCAGAGGCCATTGTTGTCCCCTCAGCTCTGCAGGCAGTGATACGGATGCTTGCTGCCAGGAATCAAAAGGACTTTGAAAGTAAAAGGGGGAAACTAGTTAAATAAAACCACTACTGTTTTCAAGGGCGAAGGACGCATGCCCTCACAGGCCTGGAAGTAAGAAAATAAGACACATGCGTGCCGTCCCCCTCCCCTGATCCAGACCTTACTCTCACTGCTGTTGGAATAAGTCCTCCTTTCTAGGAAGAGATGATGCCAGCCATTTTGCAGACCCAGAGGAGTTTCTGCTTGGGTGCTGGAGTGGGTGCCACAGCCATTGTCCCTCAGGTGGAAGGCTTGGGAGGCGGAGGGTGATCATGTACTTGGGAAGAGGTTGCTGGGCACACTGGCCCAGAGAGGGTTAAGGAGGGAGTAGAGACAGCTCAGAGTGGGTCTCTAAGCCCTCCTCAACCCACATTATGGGTGCAGGAGTCCAGAAATCCCTTATCAATACCTGCTTTGCCTCACCTACAAAGAGCAGTTCCTTTGGAAACCTAAGCCATGAGGTAGTGAAAGGATCGACCCGATTCTATTGCTGTCGCATCGCGCGGTGCATGGCACATTCCTGCTGCTGCTGAAAACACAGGCCCTGGGAACAGGAGAAGTTCCCTCCTGTGTTCTCACTTTCTTGCCCCACTACTTTATTCATAATTACCAACTGTTTACAGGAAAGACAATTAGACGAGTCCCCTGATAGAAGAGGTTAATTATTACAAACCAGGAGGAGAGAGAGCCAAGGCAGGCTGACCCCATCTACCTTGGATACATAGACACTAGCACTGTTTATGAAAACACCCAGGTTAGAGCAAGGTTTTCACTTGAGAAGTGGCAGCTAATTACGATAATGTGAACTACACAGCAGCAGCAGCCTCACTGATGCATCATTGAAAAGGCTAAGTGATGCTCAGAATGCTCAATTAATGATCCACCCCGTAAAAATGCACCTCCATGGCCCGGTGCCCAGATCTGGCCCATTATGTTAAAATCACTGTCTTCTCTTAAACCACAGGACCTTCCATATGGATTTTAAATATCTTCGGAACTTTGAACTTTGAACTAAGTAAACACAAATATGCCCCAAATCAGGACTAGCCTCCTGGGTGTTTGACCCATGTGGTCAGTCACTCAGGGCCAGAGCTCAGAAGGGCCCCTCAAGTGGTTTAATGCTCTGCGATTACTCTCTTGACGTTCTTAATCATTCTGAACAGGGGTCCCCAGCATTTTCATTTTGCACAGAGACCTGCAAATTATGTTATCAATCTTGCACCAAACTCTTAAAGAAAAAAAAAAACAAGACAATGCTAATAGAAAGTGAGACGCAGGAATCCATGCATCAAACCCCTTTGCCCTCATTTGAGTCAAAATGCCCCATTATTTTAAAATTCTGAGCAAGGCTAAGTCTGAGCTGCAGAATCTTTTTTTTTTTTCTTTTTTTAGGAAAGGGTTATATTACATTAGAAAGCCCTTATAAGTAGATCTGACCCTGTCCTCTAGGCTGACCCCTCTCCTCCCAACCAGCCTCTGCCAGGAAAGCACCTTTCTGACCTGCTGTCTGAACCCCAAGGTCTGGGAGAGTCCCGGCTCTGTCCTGAGACAGTAGAGGGGTCAGAGTCCTTGCCACAGTGGACCCCTCCAGAAAATTAAAGGGGAGGGGGAGGGGGGAGTACAAAGTCAGCCTTTCCCAGACTGCTTCGTAGTTGTTCAAAATAGTCACCCAGAGAGAGTCTGTATGACAAAAACAAGTCTTGGAAACTCTGGGTCAAATGAAATTAATGCTCTGAACTGCAAGACTTCTCAGAACCTTTAAAGAGTTCCTGGAAATTGGTGACTTTCTGAGCTTAGGCCGACAGTGCTCCCCGCCTTATTAGACTACATTTTTCTAACAATCCAGTCACTCAAGAGAATATTTACCAGCAGACTGATAGAACTTAAATGTCAGTGCCCCTCACTTGCCTAAGTCAGTCCATGGCTCCAGAAGCATTCAAGTCCAAGGCTTAACAAATCGTTCACCTGCTCGTAGGCTTGGGTAAGATTTGCAAAAGTAAGATATTGCTGTATTTACATCCCCTAAAATTGCATGAGCTTTGGACCCCACAAAATGTGTGCCCTCCCTTGCACCCATTCCCACATCTGGAGACTCCACCCCACAGCATGCCAAACATCTTAAAGCGCACTCACTCTCTCCCACTTAATATAATTTATAAATGACTCTAGTTGAGTCAAAGATGGCATAATATCATTTGCTTAGTAGATTTTTAATTACACATTTTGTCGTATTAGTTTTGCTTGGTTGCAAGGAATGTTAATTTGGAAAGCAACATTATTTTAACTTTCCACTTGGCCATCGTTTTCCTAGCCCTGGGGAAGCTGGGGCTTCTGAGTACCAGGTCTATAGTGCATAGTGGATAAAATGGTGCTGCACTCACCAGCCTCTTCAGTTTGAGAAACACTCTACTAGATCATTTTCATATTTATTTCCGATTCAGAGGAACTGTCTAGCTAAGGTCTAATTCAGACTAAAGAGAGATTGGCGTGGTGGGGAGAGAATTAGTCTGAATTATAGAAAGTGAAATTTATTGTTGTCTAGAAACAGCAGCTTTCCTCGAACTAGGTTAATAAGGTGTTATATAAGGAGACCTGAGGGGCTGCTTGAACATTAAGGCAATACTGTGGTGCAATTAGCTTATCAATTCTGAATAGGTAAATGAAAGCTTTTAAAGTCCTTGAAAATGGCTCTTGCTCTTAAGTAATTGAACTATTTCCCCTTGGTGCTCTTCATTCTCTCCTGTGTGGACACTTCTTCCTTTAATCACGCATTGATGTGCAAAGCACTGTGCCTAGGGGTTGAGATAGGACTAAGGCCCAGTCCCTGCCCTCCACCAGGTATTGTCTAACTGGGAGTCAGCACCCTTTTTCTGCAAAGGACCACATAGTAAATGCTCTTGGCTTTGCAGATCATCTCTGTTGCAAGAACAGGCTCTGCCCTTCTAACGTAAAAGTAGCCAGAGACAATGCACAAATGAATGTGTGGCCTTGTTCCAATAGACCTCTGTCTGCCAAAACTGCATGAGCTGTAGTGTGCTGACCCCGGGTCTAAAGAGAGAGAGAAACGTATAAAGAATTCACTATGTAAAGGCATAATCCTAATTCTGTGCAAGGACAGAAGTGCCAGCCAAGTGTTTTGGATTGCAGAGGGGAGGGAAGAAGCAATTGATTACCAGGAAAGACAAAGATTCCTGGAAGAGGTGTCTGAGCTAAGGGACCTATTGTCTCTTGGTTTGGGTCTTTATTGTTCCTCAGTTGCTTTGTTCTTATCTGATTTTCCTTCCCAGTGAGGGTGGAGCTTCTGACACCTGGCATTTTCTTGTACCATTTGTGGGGCTTGGCTAAAATGGGTGCATAAGTCTTGCCTACAAATTCTGAGTCAGCATCCAGTCAAATAAGGTAAATGTAAGACTGAAACACAGACAGCAGGCTTTCCCCAGGCCTCAGATAACCATTCCTGTTTAGAAAACCATTGTGCTTTTGGGTGGAATTAAACAATGTAATCTCCTCCTGCACACAACCTGGGCTGTAACTCCTTTATTGTTCTTCCAGACGCTTTCTCTTTGCATTTCAATATCCAAATGCCATGTAGTTTATTGTGACTTGTTTGCTCAAGGCTGGGCAAATAAAAGAACAAAGGCTGTGAGCATCACCCCAGCCTGTGCTATCACCTGCTCTCACAGTGAGCTGAGCAGCCTTCAGCACCCCATCCCCTTAACAGGCTGTGGGTCAAGGTTGTATGAGATGGGGGGCTGTAAAGATTAGACAGCAGTGAGGTGCTTTCTGAAAGGACTCCTGATAGCATATCTTTGACTTCGCCAGGAACTGGGAAAATGATGGCACCCTGGCAATAACAGTAGCACATGAATCACTCACCCAGTAAAATGGACGGAGCTGATAACAGCAGCCCCCAGAGATTGTAGGATCAGAGGTCTCACCAAGAGACAGCCTGGGGGTTCAGCTTCTGCACTCATAAATGCAGCATGCCAGCTGTGCCACCAGACCGCGACCACTTCTAAACCCCTTCTCTAGAGACGCTCTGGAGCCCCCGCTGCCCTTTTATGCCTGGTATACACCCAGCGGGAGACAGTGCACATGAATTCCCACTCCAGGAAGCTAGAGGAGGTCAAACCAGAGGATGCTGGATCCAAAATGGAACTCTTCTCAGCACGTCAAATGCAGTTAGCGCCTGTGAACACTCTCCTCTCCTCTTAACCTATTAGCACCACAGCTTCAGTTTCTCATCTGCAATGAGGAACTACCTATGAATGACCCTCCAGCTTCCTAATCCTCTTCCCCACTTGTGATGCGATGCAAATAAGCACCCAGCACAGCTCCTGACTAAAGGGGAGTCCCTCTCATCTAGTTCTGGGCAGGGTGCCAGCCTTCTACAGAGAAATCTCTCTGTCTAGAGAAAACCCTCCTGCTTCCTCTTCACCTGCCCAGGGGGCACCCACCCTTCAAGTGCTGGCTGTCGGCTGCCTCTTCCAAGAAGCCTTCCCCCATTATTCTAGCTTTCCCAGCCCCCCTCAGAACCCCTACCCTGCTTTCGTGCAGGCCCACACAACATCAAAGATAATAACACCCTGTCCAATCTCACAGCCTCATTACTCCACATGTGTTCATTATCTTCCCAGAGTGTGAACTTGTTAGCTGGAAACCATGCTTTCACTTTTAACCCTCTAAGTGCACTGCACAGGGCTAGATAAACAGCAAGTGCCCAATAAACACTTACTGATATAAATTTCAAGGGTATAAAAAGGGTCCAAGCCCAGCTTTCACCTGTTTTAACAGAAGATATGACCACAGTAATAACCAGTATATTTAAGGCATTGCATATTTGGCAAAGACATGCCACATTCACTAGCAACCCAGGGAGATGAGTGGAATTAGTCCCCCAATGAAGATGTGAAAACTGAGGGTCAGTATGAGTCAGTGACTTGCCTGGGAGAGCACGACTAATAAGTGGCAGTCACTTATGAGGTCTCACAAGCCTAAGCCTAATATTTTTCTCCATCACTTGGGGCCGTAAGCCTCGAATGCCAAAAGAAGTTTCCAGGGGTGCCTGGCAGGGTTGCTACAGAGAAAACTTCAGCCATTGGGAAGGGTGTAAGTTGTTTATTCTCAGTTGCCGGGACCACCAGAGAAAGCAAGTTTCTACCAGACCTCAAGGAAATGATGGCGTTTGGAGAAAAAGAAAGAGGCATGGGAGAAACAGCAGAAGCAAAGGCATGAAGAGGCGCGGACAGAGACCTCTGAGGCAGGTGTGTGTGTGACCGCGCAGCCAGAGCCGGACTTAGGAGAAGCTGTGAGGGAGAGTGATGTGGGGCCAACTGTAAGGGACTCTTGAATTTCAAGCTGAAGATTGTGACAACCGTTTGAGCAGAGAGAAGATGGAGGGTGGGAGGCACTTGTGAGCGACCGCTCAACCATTCTGTGACATTCAGTGAGGGACCAGATGGGGAGGGGGTAAGTAAGAATAAGGCAAGGTCACTCCAAGCTCCTAAGCCAGAGAAATTGCTAAAACGTAGGTGTCACTAACCGACATGAGGGTGTCGAAAATTGCCACCGATTTTGACTGGGAAGGAAACAGGGAGTATCGCACAGTGTCAGATTTAATAATATCCTGTCGCCATGCACTATCTCATTATTCCACACATGTTCATTATCTCCCCAGATTGTGTGCTAGTTGGCTTTGAGAAACTGCGTCTTCTCTTTAAGCTTCCACAGCTCCTTGTGCAGGCTGAGCAGATAGCAGGGACCCAGGAAATACCAGCAGATGTAAATTTCAAGACCACAGAACAGGCCTGAACCCCATGGTCAGTGGAGGCGCATTACGGAGAGACAGATATCAACTCAATATTTTCATAAAATCATTTTACAGTAGCTTCCCAACAATGAAACAGTGCCCTTCAAGGCAGAGAGTGCCCCATCACTCAAGGCATCCAACCAGAAACTAGACAATAGTCAGAGGCTTCATGAAAGGGATCCCTGCATTGGGAGGGAGACCAGACAGAACATCTCCTCCAGCCCCTCCATCTCTCAAACACTATGGTTCAAGAATGCCGTGAATTTGTCTCCCATTTCTTTGGCATATCCCATTCAGAAATAGCCAAACTGACTTTAAAAAAAAAAAAAGAAATCTCCATGCCTCTTTCTATTTCTTTCAAACCCTTTAAATGTCAAGTTCCAGACCACTGCTTTGCCTTGCCGGATGGTTGGATACCAAACCCATGAGTGCTGGGTTTAGAATAGCATGCCTGCGTGGCCAGAGGGGGGGTCTGACTTCATGCATTCCTAATGCACGTCTATTTTTACAGCCATGAGACACGTCGCCTTCCCTCGCTGTTCACATCAATATCACATGGGGACGCTGACACAGGGCCATCTGTCCCCACAGACGCTTTCTTTTGGGAGGGGAGGCAGAGAGAACTGGAGGGGGAGAGAGATACATTTTTGTTATAAGTCTGAAAATTGATTTGGGATATGATAGCTCCCAGACTTGAGCTGGCCATAGACACCTTTTGCCAGTCCCAGTTGGGAATGGAGTGTCTCATTTTTCCATCTCCTTCTGAAGTTCAGCACAGTTCAGTCCACCCACACACACCACACACACTCACTCATTCATTCATTCACTCACTCACTCATTTGCCTAGGGCATGCCGGCTCTGGACCACACACCCCTCATCATTGAAGTCTACGATGCAAGGGGGCATGGATGGGGAGGGAACATAACCAGGAAGCTGAAAGGTGAGGCAAGTCCTTTTTGAGCATTCCCAATATATCCAGGGCTGTGCCCAACCTGCAAGTTCAACCAGGTGGAGTTTCTCCTGAAATAAGAGTGCCTGCACCGAGACAGAAGATGAGTCTAGACTTGGGAGCTAAAGGTGGCAAAGAAACTGAAAGCTCTGGGTTAGGGTGGCTGTGGACCCTAGGTCTGGCCTGAGCCAGCTCTCCTGAGAGGGCCCCACAATCTGGGAGAGGAGATCTAGGAATGAGTTTAAAGGGGAGCCCACTGGGAACCTGGCCATTTAGGCATTGTTAGGACTCCGGTTGCCAAAGCTCTTTGGTGGTTCATTGCATTTTCCCATCCCTCCCCCCCCACCCCAATAATGCATCCATATTTCCTGTGACATGCTGCTCCTCCATCCCTGGTGACCCTGATGAGCTTGTCACTCGTACAACTGTACCTTCCCTAGGTAATGGTCTCAGGCCAACCAATGAGAATACCCCTCTGAAAGGCATGACAGTGATTAAGTCAGGGAGGCACAAATGATCCTGGCATGGCCAGTTAGAGGCTTCCCTGGCACTTTTCTGCGAGGGCTAAAAGAAGTCATCCTTTAAAGAGGATGACTTCTCTCCATTGCTACTGCAATAGATCATCTGTCAATTACAGATGACATTCAATATTAATATTAGTTTTAGATGTATAGCGTAGTGGTTGGACATATCTATAACTTATGAAATGATCCCCCAATATCAACTACTATTGTTAAATTGAGAGAATATGAATCTGAAACTGCCAGTCACCATCTTGCCTGCTCTGCGGAAAAAATCTATGTGAAGAATAAAGCCAATTAGAAACCACACAAGCCAAGAAGGAGAGAGAGAGAGAGAGACAGAGCCTTGAGTTCAAATGTCCCTGGTTCCACAGTGCGGAAGCCAAGCCCTCGACTGGCCATTTATGAGACCCAATAAATTCTTTTTTCCCTTCTTCCTCAAACTAATTTGGTTTGAACTTGCAACCAACAGTTTCCTCACTGATTTGCACTTAGAGCTAACTCTCTTGGGTAGACAGGGCATTAATTAATGGGATCATGGGATTGCTTGTGCTCACCTTCTGAGAATCTCCAAACCCTGAACTTGGTTCAGCCCCAGGTAGTGCATTTCAGACCTGACCAGAGGTGCCACATGCTAGTCACGGCAGCTGGAGCCACCCATCTTCTTGAGCCCCCACCCTAGGTGTCAGCTGCCCCTGACTTAGCCAGAGTCCCATTGGTGCTGCAGCTTCTAAACCCATGAAGCATCTTCTGGCCTCAAGCAGCTGCCACTTTATTCCAGCTCTGGGAACAGAGTGGATCAGCTCCTTGTAAAGTTGGGAGAAGGGCACCTAAGAGAGAGACAAGGCTTCTGGAGAATCTGAGTATATGGGGACCTAAACCCTGCTCTTTGGGCCACTAATAGATGAGTATTATTTACACTTAAACTATGAAGCTGGTCAGCCCAGCCATGTCAGCTAGATTGCAAGGAAGAGGCTCAGCCTCCAGGCTGTCAGTGGGACCACCCCTACTCGAGCGCATGGAAAATTAGGGGGAATTGAAAGTCACAGGACATGCATAGATGAAAACAAGACAAGATGGTCTTGCCTTAGGGGAGCCCATGCCCCCAATTAGGAGACTCTTTCTTGAACAGAAAGTTATACTGCAGTGTGCACTAAGGCACATATTTTATTTAAAAATGTTGTGATAAAATATACATAACATAAAATTTACCATTTTAACCATTTTTAAGCGTACACTTCATTGGCATTAAGTACATCCCCATGCTGTGCAATCATCATTGCTATCTATTTCCAAACTTTTTCATCATCCCACATTAAAACTCTGTACCCATTGAATAATAACTTCCCAATCTCCCTTCCCCCTGCCTTTGGTGACTACCATTCTGCTTTTCGTCTGCATGTATTTGATGACTCTTGATACTTCACACAAGTGAAATCACACAATATTTGTCCTTTTATGCCTGTTTATTTCACTTAGCATAATGTTTTCAAGGTTCATCCATGTTCTAGTATGTGTCAGAATTTCCCTCCTTTTAAAAGATGAGTAATATTCCATTGTATGTACAGTAATCTGCCCTTATCCGCAGTTTTGCTTTCCGCAGTTTCGTTACACACAGCTAACCACAGTTTGAAAATATTAAGTGGAAAATTCCAGAAATAAACAGTTTATAAATTTTAAATGATGCTCCATTCTGAGTAGTGTGATGAACTCTCGCGCCATCCAGCTCCACCTGCCCCAGATGTCAATCATGCATCTCTAACACTGTATACACTATTCACCCTTTGTGCTACTCACCCGTTAGTCACTTAGTAGCCACCTGGTTGAAGAAACCCTTATTTTGCTTAATAATGGCCTCAAAGTTCAAGAGTAATGATGCTAGCAAGTCGAATATGCCAAAGAGGAGCCATAAAGTGCTTCCTTTTAGTGAAAAAGTGAGTACAGTATAATAAAATACTAGCTTTGTTTTCATTATAGTATATTGCTATAATTGTTATATTATATTATTAATTTTTGTTGATCTCTTCCTGTGCCTAATTTATCAATTAAACTTTATCCTATGTATGTATGTATAGGAGAAAACACAGTATATATAAGGTCTGGTACTATCTGCAGTTTTAGGCATCCACAAGGGGTCTTGTGTTTATCCTTTCATCTGGTGATGGGTTTGCATTGTTTCCACCTTTCAGCTGCTTTGGACATTGGTATGGAGTATCTGTCTGAGTCCCTGGTATTTAGGTTATTTACCCAGAAGTGGACTTCTAAGTCACATGGTAGTTCTGTGTTTGACTTTTGAGGACAGACCAAGGCGTGTGTGAGGCACACAGAGGGCAAGGTAGGCGGACGGCAGGATGGGTGGATGGCGCAAGGGGAGAGATGGGAGAGAGGAGACTTTAGGTTCAGAAGACCTCAGTCGGGGTTCCCTCCTGGCCCCTCACTGTGGGTTTGGACCTGTGATCAAGTTTCTGCATCTGTTTGTTCATCTATAAAGTGGAGCTAATACCTCCATTTCTATGGTGAGGATAGGTGGAGGAAAGTCATTGCTATCAGTTTGAAAATCAGTCTTGGTTTGAGATGATACTTTAGCCAAGTGCTTTTGATAGAAGCAGAACCATTACAGAAGATCGTACAGGTTAATCACTGGTTGAGGGCACCTGTCCAAAGAGAAAAGGGGGCCTGAAATCTAGCCTGCTCTACACTCACTAGGCCATGGGACCCAGCACAGGGTTGTGCCCATCCCTGATCTATTGCCACATGGCCGTGAAAGTAGGGTTCTCAATTCAAATCTGACCTCCCTCTCTCTCAGCATTCTGTGGCTCCCCATTGTCCTAAGATGAAGTCTAAACTATACCGTGTGGCTCACAAGGCCACAGATCCGACTCCTACCTGTCTCCACAGCCCCCATTCTGGCCACCTATTCCTTGAACCCTTTTCTCCAGCCTTCCTGAATTTCTTTCCATTATTTCAATGTCTCTCTCTCTCTCTCTCTCTCTCTCTCTCTCTCTCTCTCTCTCTCTGTGTGTGTGTGTGTGTGTGTGTGTCAGTCTCTCTGTCTCTCTCTCTGTCTCTCTCTGTCTCTCTCTGTCTCTCTCTCTCTTTCCACCCCACCCCACCCTTCCACTCTTTAGGGAAAGGGAAACTGAAACTCTGTCAAGGTAAACACCTTGTCTAAAGCCACACTGCTGGCATAAAGCACAGCCAGGTCAGAACCCATACCCAGTACATCCAAAGTCTCCGAGCTTCTGGCTACAGGATTTAGAGATGGCACCAGGCTAGAGTGCAATGTTAAGTGTCAGAGACATCGGGTGTAATACCGACCCTGCCCTAACTAGCTGGATGAACTTAAGCAAATCACCCTTCTAAGAGTCTTAGCCCTGCCACATACTAGCTTTGTTTTCAACCTGAGGATCATTAGAGAGTATTGCAATGGGAGTATATTATTGCTGTTATATGAGAGTTGGCTGTTGTGGTCCCTCTGCCCTCAGTGGGAATTCTATTGCGCCTTATGAATAAAACCTGTAGACTGAAGCATGATTCGAAATGGAAAGTTCCCTGGCCAGAATAACTCAACTTTCAATGGTCTGAGACATCAAAGTGGCCCCAGTATCTGGAGACTGCTAAAGCACTCTAGATAAAATGGACATCCAACTTCAGCATCCAACTTCATTTTCTTAACAAAGATTGCAGCAAGCAGAGAAATGAACACTGCAGAAATCTATTTTACAGACAAAGAGAAAAAAATAAGAGACGGTGAATTTTCATCACTTTAATCTGCAAAGTGAAACTCTTCAACAACCTAGCCAAATGCAATTGCACTTCTTTCAGCATATCATGCAGCCAGGTCAGGTTAGCAGGGGTCCTCCGGAGGATGTGGTCGCCCCAGGCTCTTGCAGGCCCCAGGCAGGATGTAGGCTGCTTTGATTCACAATTGACTGTCTATCCTCTGGGAAAATCCTTTGGGATTTCTCTGGAAATGCTGCCCTCTGGTTTAATGTTCTCCCAAATAGCATTCATGGAGTCTGACACCATTTTAGGACCTTATATCCCACCATCCACCTAGCCATGCCATCAGAAACTGCATTATCATCCACCCTTCTGCCCTCTCACTCAGCCCCACATCTGACATGGCAAACTGTCACCATCCCCTGCCTTCCTATCTGCAAAGTGGTAATATGAATGATACTTGCTTTCATATCAGCTAAGACACTTTGAGTTGCAAATAACCTACAAACAAACAGCTTAAACTGTTTCAAGCAAAAACTATATCACCTGACCCTGGTTTTTACCTTCAGGTCAGTTCTGCTTTCTGACTTGGGGAGGCACCACCTACCCATGGCTCTCAGAGAGGCTATTCTCTCATGGTCACAAGCTGGAGGCAGATACTCTTGGTCTTATATCTTCTCAGCTTCATTTCTTAAGAGAAAAGATATTGTTCTCAAGCATTACTGGCTCTCCGTGGGTCATGTGACCATCCCTGGACCAAGCACCATTACCAGGGAAATGCTCTGATTAGCCAGACCTGAGTCATATGTTGCACCTCTACACTGGGGTAGAGTCACCCACAGAGAACAAGGACTGAAAGTTGGGGAGGATGGGCTACCCCCAGGGGAATCAGGACACAGTGACCAGATGAAAGGCAAATGGAACCCGGTGGCTTTATGGTTGGTGACCACCACTACCTCACAGAGTGTCATGAGAAGGCAGGAGATTATGTGCCTGAAACATAGACTATTCTCAGTAAATATTTCTATCACCGGCACTTGTATTGGCATCAGCATTATTAGCTTTTGGGAATGTATTTGAGCACATTGATATTTTTAAAAGGTAGAAATTCCAAAAATTATCAGCAAAAATAAATACAAACCCTTAAAATCCTTAAGAGTTCCTAGTACTTTAGATAATGGTCCGTGAGTACTACCCATGACTATATTTTTCTCCTATAAATTAAAAAGCTTTTACATGTCACAACTTTCTATTGAATACATATGCTATCACAGAAAGCATCTTGGTTTTAAGTTTAAAATATTCTATTGAAGTCTTTGGGTGAAGAAATATTCCCACTTATTGGAACTCCTGCAGCTCTTCCAGCTGGTTTCACAGACACAACTCAGGTCCAGGATTCTACTTAGGGTCTTGTCTCTTGCTTTGAGTCTTTTCTATGTCAAAGACTTCCCACCTAACTAACGCATGAGCTTCTAGAGAGCTGAGAGCCTGTCTACACTTCACCACGAGTCCCCTAAAACAGCCCCTTAGGTGTAGATTCCAAATTGGTTATCTGACTAGCTCGCTGGCCCACTCTCTGGCCATCATCTGACTGACAGCGCAGCCTGGATGCTGGTGGTTGGCAGAATTCCCATCTGTCTGCACAGCCCACACACCCCCAGCCCCTCTGCCAACCAGGGCTTAGGCCCCGGCCATTAGAGACTCCATTTGTGCCATTGACGGGAACTTCAGCAACAGCTGCCGCAGCAGGTGCAAAGCCAAACAGAGCCCGGCTCTGGAGAGAAATCCTTTGCTCACTCAAGCCAGCTGTAGAGTCAGTGAAGAGAAGTGGGAGGGAGAACTTTTCAGTTCTTTCTGAAAGCCCAGGACAGAACAGGGAGAGTGTGGTCTGGGCCATTTTCGTCATTCAGCCCATCAGTCAGATGGGCCAGCTGGGTGGCCACCCAGTGACACTAGCACCGAATGCCCCTCATTACAGGGAATGGGATGGTCCCCCTGCTCCGCTCACTTGCCCCACCTCCAAATCCAGACTGCCCTCCTTCCCAAGGAGGGGCGGGGACACATGGGAGAGAAGGAAAGGGACCACCTTTTAGATCTTCCACCCATGAGCTCGCTGACTCCCTGTCACCTGGTGCTTTCACAAAATGCAGAATCTCAGTCTCTACCCTAGGCCTCCTGAGTCAGAATCTGTAGTTTCTCAATTTCCCCAGGGGTCTCATACGTATGTTGAAGTCTGAGAAGCACTGGTTTGGAGCATCAGGCGTTCATTTAATCATTCAGTCATTTTTACTGAGCATCCACTATATGGCTGGCACTGTTTGTTGTCAGTTCCGGGGGTACCTCAGTGACAAAAAAAAAAAAAAAAATAGCCTAGTTCTCATGAAGCTTATTTTCTAGCAGAGAGAAACAAACAATAAACGAGATGACTACATAAAGTAAGTAGTGGGTGTTAACTCCTGAGAGGAAAAAGTAAGTGGGGAAAGGGAACAAGGAATGTGGGGTGGAGAGGGGGCAGCTGTAAAGAGGAGGGCTCCCTGAGAGGTGGCTTTGGAGTGAGGACCCCAGGGAGGAAGTGAGCCTGAGGGAAGTGGGCAGAAGGAGGGGGACCAACACTCTCAGCTTGCCTAGGATTGAGGGAATTCCTAGGGCGTGCACAAGTCAGTCCTGGGCAAACAGAAATAGTTGGTCACCTTAGAAGGAGGGTGAGGGTAATAGATGAATCCAGGAGAGGGGACACTATTGGGCTTTGCTGCTCATGGCACAGTCATCTTCCCAGCAGAGTCACCTCACCCAGGGATTTGTTAGAAATGTAGAGTCTCAGGGACCACCAAGACCTCCTGGATCTGAACCTGCATTTTTATAAGGTCCCCAGGGGATCCAGGGGCCTACAAGCTCCTTCTGGACCTTTGTCAGGACTTTGGCATTTACTATGAGTGAGATGGGAAGACATCATAGATGACATGCTCTAACATTTCACAGGCTGCTGTGTTGAAAATAGACAGAGATGGGAGGGGGCCAGTCAGGAGAGGCCCACAATAATCCAGGTAAGCAAAGCTGGTGGCTGCTGGCCCCGCCTGGTTATGATAGCGGTCAAGTTCTAGGTGTATTTTTAGAAGAGGGTAGGGTGAGAACCAAGTCTCTGAGGAGGTAAGTACACGAGATAAGATACTCTCTAGCGCTTTCTGTTAATTCCCCTCCCTGGTACTTCTTGCAGTAAGTCCTTTCCTTCCACCAACATTTGGAAGGAGCCTGACTTATGGAAGTCCCTATGCTAGAGGAAGGAGACCTGGTCAATGGGATGTGCTTTCTGATGAAGAAAATCCCAGGCTCTCTGGGAATCCAAGGAAAGGACTACTCAGTCTGGGTGGGGGGCAGGGATTCAGGGAAAAGTTCTCCCAAAGAACTTGTCCTCACAGCAAAGCTCAGTCTCAAAGAGCCCAAGTGAAGGATGCTGCAGATGCAGGAAGCAGCTCCTGCAAGTACCCAGGACAGGAGAGAGGATGCATTCCCAGATGTGGGATCACTGGGGTCCAAGCCTACCAGCATCCTGCTCAGACCATTGCCCACAGGAATAGGTCCAAAGTCTGTAGCCTAAAGTTCAGTGTATTCTCCGCTCAAGCCCAAATATATCTTCAATTTAATTTCTCAGATCTTTCTACCAAATTTCACTTTCCTGTGCAACCCCATCTGGAAACATCTCCCCTGGGTCCCCACCAGTACCAGCCCTAGAACTGGCAAGGGAGTCCCTGCCCTTTCTGTGGCCCTTCTCCTGGTCATATGTCTCTCCTTGGACCAAAGAGCCTGGGGAGCAACAGAAAGGGCCCACCTAGAGTCCACATACACCCTCCCTGCCACACCCCAGCATCCAGAACCATAGAACTCACTACTCAAACAGCCCCAGGCCCTCTTCCCCAGGCCAGTCGCCCTGAAGGAGAACAGGGGCAGTATGCACGCTCAGGCCCCCTATTGACAAGGGCTGTGTTCAGAGTTTGCATGTGTGTGCTGAGGTCAGTGTGGGATGGAGTCAGGTCTGGGAAGAGAGGGGTAGGCTACAGGCTCTCCCTGCTCCATCTCGTTCTGACCCCAAATTCCAAGGATTCTAAAAATTCTGGATAGGAACCTGCCTTCAGGTCATTATGAAGATACACATGTCCAGATTAAGCAGAGAAACCTATATTATTGAAGCTTGTTACTGTGAGTTAAGGCTTTTTAATATTTAGACATATGGTCTATGGCTTCCTTTTGGGCTCTTGCCCTGGGCCCTTCAAAGGTTTGGCCAGGCCTGTGGCATAGCTTTGACCCTGCAATTCTCCTTGAATGCTCCTCTTCTCCCCTACTTCTTCTATCTGAACCGGAATGCATTTAAGCTGATATGTAGATCGTCTGTCAATTTTGCCTGCTATCAGTCCTATCCCCTTTCAGCTGGTGCCTGAAGCCCTCTTTTTCTGGGAAAAAGAAAATCCATTCCCTGCACTTTTGATGGGGACGAGCTCCTAGGGACTAGTCCATTGGAGCTATCAGAAAAGATTGTCTCTTTATGATAAAAAGATGAGCTGGCACAGAGAGAAGAGACCATAACCAGTGGGTGGAGCATGAGGGAGACAAGCCCAAGGAACCCTTCGTCAGCTCCTGTATCCATCTATACTCGATTCTAATACACCCTTGGACTTTATGATTACCTAAGCCAATAAATGCCCTTTTTTGATTAAGCTTATGGGAGCTGAATTTTTGTTACTAGGAAACCGAAAGAATCTTACTAGTAATTCTAATTTATAGAATTATAGATGTCAGAGCCTATAAGGGCCTTAGAAACAATCTGATCAACTGCCACTATTCAATGTGCCAAATCTGGGACTCCAAAAGGTGAAATGGTTCGTCCCAATTCACACAGAAAATCAGGGCCAGAGCTGAAACTGGAGTGCAGATCACCTTGCTCCTAAACCGTTATTCCACGTTTCCTCGCCACGTCCCCTTCCTCATGTCCTTCCTAGCCTGCCCACCGAGGCTATACTCTCTGCTCCCCATCAGAGTGAGGTCTTTCCCCATGCATCTCTGCATCCCTGGTTCTTGTCCTATATTTGTACTATCACTTTGTGGTCTCAGTGGGTGTCACATCCAAATTCAAATGGCCAGAATGGATGCTGGCCTTCCCTCTTCTGATGCCCCACTGGCTGGGCACCACTGCTGGCACTGGTAAGTGCCGAATGAGCCCGGCTCATTCACTCATCAAAGGCCTTGATGCCTGATTGGTTAAATCCAGTCTCCTTTCCCATCCAATGCACTATCTTTGAGTTAATGTTTCTCCCAGGCAAGACCTTTTTTTCAATCCAACAAGCTATTTCCCAGGCCATTAGGAGGAGCTACAACCAGAGGCAGGAATACTATGTTGCTTTTTTTCTCTATTTCCTTTTGTTTTCAATTTTTTTTGCCTATGGAGATTTTTTTTTTTCTCTCCCTTCTTCTTTAACAGCCCAAGTTGCTAAATTGCACATCGCCAGCAACTCCTGTGCGTTTAGTCCTTAAGTGTTACATTTCTGTAACAGATACTCCATAAGCGGCACTTATCTTCAGGAGGTGGCTGGTGAGGCACTCTAAAATTACATTTCCATTTCTGTTCCTATGTTTTTAAGCTGTTATTTTAGCATTTCTGACTAGTTCACAGTTGACACCTACTGATGGAAAATTAAATGAAACTTGGCCAAGAAGGAGACTTGCCTGTTTCTCCCCACCCCACCAGGCTGAGAACTAGCTCCTTTTTATAACAAGACGCAGCTGTGGAGGGATAGAAAGTCTCCTAGATTTGGAAATGCAAGGCCCTGCTGTTAACTACCTCTTGGACCTGGGGTAAATCACGTAAGCCCTCTGAATTTTGTTTATGTATAAAATGGGACTCATGTACTGCAGAACCTTGGGTTAATTGTGAAGTTTTTTTTGAATTAAGTAAACATACCTGGCCATATACTGACAACATCAATACTAAATATGAAAATTCTTGACATATAGTAGGTGGTCAATGAATGTTAGTTGTTTCTAGGTCTTAGTCCTTTTTTCTTAGCCATTTGATATCTTTTTGAATTAGTTTGTGCCCCAGCTGGTTAATTGATTAAATACTGGAATTAAATATGGGGATTCCTTTCCTTCTGGTTTAAATGAGCAGACCATGCCCAAATATAGGCTACGCTAAGGCCCGGGGTCAGTCTCAGTTAAAACCTGTCAGCAGTGCTCCATTGTTCTGGGGATTGAGCCCAAACTCCATAACACTTCATGCAGCATGAAGCAGCTTCTACCTCCCTCTCCTTCTCTGGCCACATCCCCACCTGGAACCCCACCTGGTCATACGCTTACATCTGCCTGATAAGCCCGTTCCCTGGCTAATTCCCCTTCAAAGCGTGAGACAGAGTTTCAACACAGCTGTCTTGGGTTTCCTCCATGCCTTATGTCTCCCCCTTAGGACCGTCATCAGAGGTCCTGCCCATCTCCCACCAGACTATGAAACTGGCTGGTACAGACTGTGTTATGTTCATCTTTTATCCTTGGTGCTAGCAAAATGCTTGGCATACAGTAAGAGGTCAGAAAATATTTCTTAAAAGAGGATTAATGCATGAAAAATGAAGTTTTCATATGTAAAGACAAAAATTCTCCTTCAGTTAATATATAAATTCAATGCATTTCTAACTCACATTCTAAGGTTGTTTAATGAAAACTTGAACAACTAATTTTAAAACTTGGTCTAAAGAGTAAATGCATAAGTAAAACAAGATGAGCTTGAAAACTTGCTCTGCAAATATCAAAATATGTTATAAAGCTTTATCTATTTAAAAGGTTGATTCTGGTAGAAGGATAGGCAAATGAATTGAATGATGGGACTAAAGAGTCCAGACACATGCCTATGTATATTATTAGAATGGGGAATGTGATAAACATAACACTTTATACTGAAGAGGAATTTTTCATTTATAATCAGCTTTGTTCTACTTTTGTAGATATGCTTGCCACGTAGGCCAAAGGGCAGGGTGACCGTGAAAGTAACTAAAGCCTCATCCTCCCCTTTTGCTTGTTCTATCTAGATAACAGATGTATTGCCTAAGTTCTTGTTTGAAAATCTCATGCCCTGTAACTGCCTGTAGCCCATAGCAACTCCTCGCGCTCTGTAGCCCTGAGGACAAATTAACCAATCAGCCCATGCCAACTGTAAAACTGTAACTGCTCAAATAAGCCCTATAAAACTAAAGTTACCCCTGAGCTTGGAGCCCAGATCTTCAGAGCACTAGCTCTTCTGGGACTGCCAGCGTAATAAACCTGAGTTCTCCAGCTCTCCAAGTGGTGCTTGGTATCTCGCCGGTCTGATTATTCTGCAACAATACGAGCAGGGAAGGATAGGCCATTAAAAAAAAAAAGAAAGAAAGTCAACAATCAACTGTCCAAATGAAAAAAAGCAAGTCACATCTCATCTGGTATCAGCCAAAATACTCTATGCTATGCTGAGGTGATAAATTGCCCCCAAATCTCAGCGACTAACACACAGAAGGCCAATTTCTAGCTCAAGGCACACGTCCATTACAGGTTGGTGGGGGAAGCTCTGCTCATTGAAATTGCACAGGAGCCAGCCGAGGGAGCAGTCACCATCTCAACCATTGCTATCGAAGCTCAGGACATAGATGGGGAGGCCCTGCATTAGCAATGAAATGCTTGGTCCTCAAGTGGCCTCATCACCTCTGCCCACAACTCAGGCTTGAACTAGTCCCATGGTTCCACCCAACCACAAGGAGTACAGGACGCCAAATCCTACTTTATGCTGTGAAGTGAAGAGAACCAGAAGGGCATTGAGGCGAAGGGCGCAAAGACGACACACTACCTTTACCAGTTTGTTCCTCTACAACCCCCCAAATATTTTTAATTATTTTTTTAAAAAGCAGGTAAATTTTTTTTAGAATCTTGAGGAGGAAGATGCTTTCCTATTCAAGCCGTTAAACTCAGAAGCTATCAAAGAAAAGAATTACAGAGTTCATTGCATAAAAATGTACAATTTTTACATGGCAAAATCATCTGTAAATAAAGATACAGGACAAGTAACAGAGCAGAGAAAAAAGTTGTACCATCATGCATAACTAACAAAGGATTAATATTTGTTACAGAGAATTTTTTTTTAAATCAGCGAGTAGAATCAGTATATAGAAAAATGGGCACATGATAGACAGTCTTGTTTAGAGGATTTGGGGAAACAACACATTGATATACTTGTTAGAACTGTAAACTGACTTTTTTTTCTTTTGAGAGTATTTTGAAAGTACCTATCAACATGTTAAATGCACATACATTTAATGCAGCAATTCTTCTAAGTCCTCATACAAAATACAAAACAAATATATATGTACAATATTCTACAAAATATTATTTGCAAATGTATTTATACCATGTTGGTCATTACAGAATTATTTGCAATAGCAAAAAAAAAAGTGGGGGGGGAGAGACTATTGCTTTTAAAAGGAAAAAAAGGAGTATTTATATTGCTTTTAAACAACTATGGTTCATGTATGCCATGGAATACTCTGCTGTCATTACAAAGTGTGAGGTAGGGTTATAAGTACAGTCAACAGTCACAAAACGATGTTCATGACACATTTGTTGTGTGAGGTTTGTGGTACTCATTGATCACGCCTCCTGCCTTCTACTTTCTAACATATTTATAATAAATTCTAAGACTCAAGTAAGATCGGCTTTATTGACCATAAAGTAGGATGAGAGGACTGAGTGCAGTGCCACATCCCGCAGACCTAGGCCTGACTTTTCACAAATTAGAAATCACTTTCAGATTTAAAAAAAAAAAAAATCCCCATAATTACAACTCTAATTCTTTTGGAATTTTTAAGCATAGAAAGAAAAGGGATCCAGGGGCCACTGAGTCTTGGTATGAAATGATAACAATGAATTAGCTGGCCTAGGGTTACCCACCAAGCTGGTAACACGCAAGGATTTAAAGTCCATCCTATCTGACAATCAGACCCAGGCTTTTCTGCAATGCTCTAGACTGTTAAGCCAGATGACCAGGGAGCCGCATCCCTGGGATCAAGCCTTTGGTGTCCTCCCTCCAAACCGATCTCTGCCCTCAACATTATGCTTTGGCCTTCACCACTATTACCTATGCTCTTTATCTAAAATCTGAAGCCGAAGAAGTCCCTCCTGCCGTTATACATGCCCCTCAGGGAAACTAAGCTGTGGTCTGTGTTCCGGAGCTGTCCCTAGTACACAGGCAGGTGCCCCCTACAGCCAGTGAGAACTAGGCGACCCTGCCCCGTGCCCCCTCCCCTGCCCCACTTGCCTCTTCTGGGAAGCGCAGTATCATATTTTGTCTTTGACAGACAAGCTTTCCCTCAGTCAGAGTTACAGGATGTGATTTCCAGTCCCAATGTCCTCACTACTTTTTGGTCTTTTCTCTGCACGGCGAGTATCGACGATGCCTTGTCTTTCATGGCACTTCTATGTGGCACAAGCAGCCTGAGCTGGAAGCCCAGCTCCAAGAGACAGGGAAAGTTCAGTTCTTTTCCTCAGTTTCCCTGTGTGTACAATGGAAGTGGCAGTCACAGTATCTGTCTCATGGGTTCATCCTGAGGATAAACAGGGTAATGCATGTAATGCACCTGGAGACAGAAAACACTCCATGGAGATTAAGATCACCATTTTATTACAGAACGGTTGAATATTGCAGTTTCATGTGGTTTGACCTAATAGGTTTTTTGACAAAAGTGGATAGGCTATGAATAAATGTGATGCGCTTACCCCATCACAGTTTGACATTTGATGGTTTCCTAAATTTAGTAACACCTTGCAGCCTAGCAGCCTAGCAGCCTGACAAGTAGGATAGGGAGGGGCAGACGGGCAGATGAGAACCTGGGGACTGGAGAAAGGAGTCTCTAGAGGGAGACTGGAAAGTGGCAAAGGTAAACTTTCCAGACTCAGATATTGCCTGAAGACATCCCAAACCCTAGGCCTTCATCTTGGCCCCATCCTTGCTGGCTGACCTTGGCAAACCTACTTAACACCCTGAGGCTTCAATTTCCCCAGCTGTAAACTGAGCTCAGCCACTGGACCCCACCCCCTTCTCGGCACCTTGAGCCAAGCCCAAGAATCCTGCAGCCCACCTCCTTGGAGACTTCAGCACAAAAGGAACCATTTAGAACTGAGCCTGGTGTCCGGCATTAGGGACCCAGGATTGCGCTGGCTCCATCCTGGGGGCGGTGCAGGCTGCAGCTGGGGGATTACAGGGCGGCCTCCAGAGGCCTGCATGGTGGCACTGCCTGCCCCAGAGGCCCTACTCTTGTCAGAATATTAACACCCTCAATGCATTTGTGTGTTACTCATGATTGCCACCACGGTTCCAAAAGGATTACGCAGCATGCATATTTATGAGACAAGCCCAGACAAAGACTACCACATTTTAAAAGATGCAATTATCTCTAAAAAGTTCAGCTTTATTTTCATGCTAATGAATACAATATTTTTAAGCAAACCTAATTGGTTTGCCTGAGCTCCCATAAAAGCTCTCAACTCATTAGAGCTCGAGGTCCCCTTCAAAAGGGGCTTTAGAAGGAGCTGGGGCCGGAGGAGGGGACTGATGCTCAGGCCATTTGCAGAACGTTTCAGTCTCTGTCTACTGCTGTCCCCTCCCCTATCCAAGCCCTCTGGCTGGGTCACTGCTGAGGCTTTTCAGGAGGGGCCACCCGGAGAGTCTGGGGCCTGGGAATGTAGGAGCATCAGGAGAAACTGAGGGCTAAGGAGGCTGTCCTCCCTTCTCTGCAGAGAAAGCAAGGCCAGTGTCTCTCCCACCCAACCTGCCGCCCCCACAACGCACACACTACTCTCATCAAGCCTCCCGCTCCCTGCTGGAGGCTGGAATTCCACCCAGAAATGTTGTCCCTTCATAGGCCATCAGCCTGGGCTTTGGGCTCCAGCAGAGGGAAGGGGTCCCTTGACCCCAAGGCTCACATCCCAGGGACCCCCGGCAGCTGGTCATTGGCTTTGGATTTCGCTTTCTACTTTTGAAGCACTTCCCAACTATTTTCTCATTATGCACCCTCGTAAAGTACATATTGTTTTCACGTTTTACAAATGAGAAACCTGAGGCCAGAAGCCGCAGACTGAGCTGTGCCAACCTGCAGGCTCCGAGTGTTCCCCACGACAAGCCCGACACAGGGCTTCCCGTGAGAGGGGCTGTCCTCCTTCTGCCTGGTTTCTGAGTCCTGCTTCCCTCCTTGTCTCAGCCCCCTCCCTGCAGTGTTGCTGGGCTTTTCCTTACAGGAGACCTAGAAGTTCCGCTCAGCTGAGTGGCCAGGCCGGGAGAGCAGGCCAGCTGCCAGAGGAAGGGAGAGCAGAAGGCAGGCCTCGGCAGGGGTCTGTGGTTTAGGAAGCCTTACTCATCACCTCCTGTGAGCCGTGTGACCACCTGAGAGGGAAACCTCCGCACTTCCGTTTTATATGGGAGTAACGGAAGCCGAAATAGGTCAAGTTACCTGTCTGAGAACTCGGGTGTGACTGGGGCCAGAGCTGGGTAAGACCTCAGTCTTCTGATGCCCAATTTGGTTATCATTTGGTTATCATTTTCCCTAAAATACCATGAGGCCTAATGTGCAGGGCCTTGAATAGTAAGTTCAAGATTTGGGATAGTGTCTTATGGAAATAGGGGGGCCCTGAAAGTGTTTGAAGGGAAAAATGACCTGGAAACCCAAAGTTCAGGAGTGAGCATGAAAGGCTGGAAGGGCAGTAAGTAAAACGGGAGCAGGGCCCACTCAGGAGGAACACTGCTTAGGATTCCGGGAAAGGCCAACCTGAGGCCCTCTGCGGACGAGCCCTGGAGAAGCCGAGTTACATGTTCTCCAATGATCCTTCGAGGGGTCCTGGGGGCATGACCCAACGGCATTGAGAACTGAACTCCTGCCCACGGGCATCGCGCAGAGACCCAACCTAAGCTCAGAGCCAAACCCCACACCTCAGTCTTTATGCTGCCTAATTGGCTTAGATTTATCAAAGTAATTTTTAAGGGGGAATTTTATATGAAGGTAATTACGCTCAGCTGAACTAATTTTATTAAACAATGCTGCCTTAATGACAAACAAATCTGTTATTAATTTGTAACCAAGCAGCTATTTCATTCAATTTGCAGTATCGGTAATGAGCCCTGTGGCTAGAACAGCCCAAAAGGACACCTTTCTGAGAAAGGCAGCGTGGCCGGGACGCCGGAAACTGGGACCTGGCCCCTGCACAGTGGTGGACAAGTGTGTGACTCTAACTTTCCCTTCTCTCTCTAGGCTGTGCTTCTCTGTAAAACAAGGGCTTGGAGAAGTACCCAGAGGGAATGCCCACTCAGCAGCCTCAGGGACTGAGTCTGGATGGACTTTCAGTACTTACTGTATGTCTCACTTTCCACATCTGTGAAGTGGGGAGATAATAGTACCTATCTCATAGGGTAATTGTGAGGATTCATTAAGTTACTACAGTGCCAGTTAAGCCAGTCCCCAGGCACCTAGGAAGCATTTTTATTAATATTCCCAGAACTAGGAATGTGAGCTGGGGATGGTGAGAGCTCCTGCTTCCCCTATTATATAACCCCTTGGTTCTGGTTTCCTTCAGATTCATGACCTTCACCCCCTTCTAGGAGGGTGAGACCTCACTACAGCCTGTGGACGCTAGAGAGCTAGTCACCCTGCCCTCAGGTGACCCTTGGGACTGCCTTGGCTTCTTTAGCTCCCCAATGCAGGTTGACGACATTGTCCTGCCTAGTCACCAGACCACCCTGTGAGACAGACAGGATCGTCGATGGCTCTCAAATGCCGAGTGGATCAGGAGAACCTGGAGAACTTACAGGAAAATGCTGATTCTTATGCCCTGCCTTAAGAGACTGGCTACCATGGATATCTCCCCAGTCTGTGCACTTCGGGTACCCTCTGGAGAATGCCAGCACCTTGGATGTCCCTTCCATGTCTGTAGAGAATGCCACACCACTGCCTCTGTGGTCTTACTGGCATGCGTTCAGGTGAGGAAAGAGCAGTTTCTCAAAGTCAACTAACTTGAACAGTTAATGGTCTAGCGGGGGACAACTTCCATCACTGAATCCTTCAGTTTCTCCCTCTTTTGAAAGGCCCTGGGCTGGGGATGGGGCGGGACAGTTTGTGCAGCTTTCAGGCACCTTAGAGTCATGCTGACATGATGCCTCTGAGTCCACTTGCTGTAGAGACCTGCTGTTTCTTCTCAGAAAGATAAACCACTTGAAACTCAGCCTTTTAACGAGTGACTATTAATATACCATCCATGTACCATCACTTAGACAGTTGCCCACCCAGGATCCCAAGAGCCCCCAGGCCCATCACAGTGGGCACCTTCTGCAATTTGGGAGAGGAATAGTGTGTCTCCAGAAGGCGTCTATGAATCCCAACATATAAATGTACATGCACCATTTAGCCCCTTAAGAAGGTCTGAGTTTGTTCAGAAAATCTTCCCTGAGGTTCATTTCCCAGTGCTGCACAGACTTGGAGAGCCAGCTCTACCTGTAGAGCCCCCTTTACCTGTATGGCGAAGGAACATGAATTTCAGCAAAGAGCATAGGCTGAGGTAGAAAGAGCCACAGAGACTCCCACAAGACCCCCTGCACTGGGAACTGGGGAATCAGAGGCATTTCACTTCAACTGGGCCTACTGTCACCCTCAGCAAGGACATTAACAGAGTGATGGCCAGTCCTTCAATGAGTCTATCAGGAAGAATGGAGAAGTCACTCTACACCTATTATCTATCACTTTCCTTGGCCTGTTTCTCTAAAATGCCTTCTCTCCCTCTTCTCTCTCTATCTAAATTCCTTTGTGTCTAACTCAATTCCCACCTCCTCCTTCTAGAAGCCTTCATATACTCCCTGTACTTCCCCGCCTCCCTTCTAGTTGGGTGGAGGCTATGTGGCCTCTGTCGCCAATGAAATGGTGACCTGGAAATGTCTAGTATCTCCTCCAGGCTGAGGCAGTACAGAACTGATGGGCTGCCTCCTTTGGTTATAAGAATCAAATCACTGACTAACAGTGAATTATTATCTCATGTAATAAGAATCTCAAAATAGGCAACGCTTGTCATCTCATGGTTCCAAGAGGGCAGCATGACAATATTCATCATCTATGGCTGTGTAAAAAATGACCTCAAAACTTCATTGCTTAAAACAATGATAAACAGTTATGATCTCAGTTCTATGGATTAAGAATTCTGGAGCAGCTTGGCTAGGGCAAGGTAGTGGAGCGGGTTTGGCTTATGGTCTCTCACTGGTGGCAATCAAGATGTCGGCAAGGGCCACAGCCCTCCGAAGGTTTGGCAGGACCTGGAGAATGAGCTTCCAGGGTGGCAAGCTGGTGCTAGTTGTTGGGAGGAGGCCTTCGTTCCTACCCACGTGGGTCTCCCCAAAGGCCACTTGAGTGTCCTCATAATGTGGCAGCTTGCTCCCCTCAGAATGGGCAATCATGAGAAAAAGCTAAAGCATTAGTGTCTTTTTGGCCTGTCTTCTGTCACATTCTCTTCATTAGAATCAAGTCACTAACTCTGACCCACAGTCAAGGGGGAGGAGAATAGGCCCCATCTTTGAGAGGGAGGAATGTCAGTCTTGGTCGACATAGTTTTAAAACCACCACAAATAGTGTCATACTGGAAGAGAGGAAAGGAAGCAAAAGTCTTCCTCACCACACCAGTCTGTCATCAGAAGAAAGGTTTTCCCAGAAGGCCCTGAAGGCTTTCCCATACGTGCAGTTGGCCAGAATTGAGGCACGTGGCTCTAGACCAGCACCAGCAAAGGGAAACAGAATTTCATTACTAGTTTAGACCAATCATGAATCCTCCTCTGGGACTGGACACATTTCTGCCTAACAAAATTGGGTTTCTAGTAGCGAAGGAAGTAGAAGAGAATGACTGTTGGGTAAGTAGGCAAGAGTGTCTGCCATGCTGTTCTATTAATTGGGTAAATGGGAAAAGTTAGACACCAAGGTGGTGGATAATCCACAAATAAAATCATCGGTTTATTAACTGCGTTTCGTATCAACAACCGAAAATGAATCAGTTCCAGGATCTTCCCGGAGAGAGGTGTTTGCTTACTTCGATCTGAGTTTTATCCCTGAGAAGACCTGGCATGGGGTCCCTGCTCTATCACATCTGCTATAAACCCTCTGCCACAGGGTTGCATGTGTAACCTTGAGCAAGTTCAATTACCCTCTCTGAGCCTTGGTTTCCAGCTCTTTGCAAAGGGAGTGGGAATACTGCTCCACGGGGTTCCAAAAACTAAATGAACGTGCTTTATAACATATCAGGCAGTAGGCCCATGTACATTCTGATTATTGCCATTTGCCCTGGTTTTGAGTGAGAGGCCAGATAGCAGCACAGGCTTTTTGTCCTCTCTTTCTTCCCACCTCTAATCTCCAACACACAGTGCTCAGCCAAAAAAGATAACTGGGCACAGAGGGCAAATCCACAGCGTAGACACAGTGGTACCATTGTGAACGCCTCCAGCAATGGCACCCCACCCAGCTGAGGAAGCCTTCCCAGCCCCGCTTAACAACACGCAGCCTGATTTAATATGAGCAGCTGATCTCATTGCTTCCATAGCAAGTTTAATTTGCTGGGGAAGCAAGTTGGCAAAGTTCTAATAAAGCAGAGCTGCAAATAATACCAAAGAGAGTTTGCATTATGATAACTTTCCAATTAAAATGGATTAATGGAGGAGAAACGGCAGCAGTAGTGTCTAGACAACATATTACTAAATCCTTGGAGAGGGAGATGGAAAGGAGTTGGGGAAACAAGAAGAAGCAAGATTAACAGGGAACTTCATGAATTGGAGGCACCCTTGTGCAGTGTGACGGGAGGTACCACGCGTGGGCTCCTTATCACTAGTGCCATCTGTTACAATGCCTAGACTTTCCATCATTTGGGAGAATTGGTCTTTTAGAATCCAAAGGCCTTTGGTCTCTGGACATACTTTACAAAAACACAATTAGCACCCTTAGTTTCCTGGCTGGCCTGTTGCTGGGATTAGCCTGCAACTACCTGAGAGCACTGCGTGCGACCCTGGCTGAGTCAGAGGACTTGCATAAACCAGATGTGGACACCTGTCGTGGACGTGTCTGGGCTTCACTGCAGGACTCAGAACAATTTTTCCATATCTATACTTGTGACCCTGATCCCTGACCACTGCCGAATAATCCAGGAGTGTTCATTCACAACCTTCCTCCCAAGAACATGAATTTTAGACCTGAGTGATACAGGGCCTGGGTAGAGCTTGAGCTAGGGCTCATTCTGTGAGGTGCCCCAGGATCTATGCACCTCCTCTTTGCTTAAACTAGTCATTTTCTGTTGCTTGTAAACAAAAGAAAGTTAACTAATATATCGCTTCTTATTTGTAGGAAGCATTGTCACTTAACCTCTCTGAGCATGTTTTTTCTTCTGTAAGATAAGGATAACTTGTAATATTGGTTGCCTCCTGTGTTGGTAAAATGATGTGTTAGGGTTAGATCCCCATTTATGTTTCTGTCAGATCTGAAGTTGGGGATTTTATAAATGGGTCCTAGAGGGACTGGGGAAGAGGTAGGCTGGACCACAGGGCTAGGAGACCAGGAAGTCAAAGGACCCCAATTTTACCAACGTCACTACCTTGCAGGGTATTATAATGAGCATCTCAACACCAGAATTGGCTCCTTCTAGAAATCTTCAGTGTTCCCCTATGCCTGAGAAGGCTCTGATTTCTCGCATAGCACATGAGCCCTTGAGCCCATGAACCCCTGAGCCCCAAGGGTGAAGTACGGGCCATGTGCTGCCCCCCTGCAAGCCTATGTATCTCACCAAATAGGCAGAGAAAAAGCCCATGTGATCAAATTCAGTCACATGTATAGTATTTAGCATACACAGTCATCCCATTTTATCTCATTCTCCCATGTCCCTCACTGTCTAGATGAATATGAAACTAGCCCTAAAAAACAAATGATTCTGGGGAAAGGGAAAACATGAGGCAAGTAACTACTAGGGGAAAAAGGTCACCACTTAATTCATATTCAGTGGACACTCCACTTCACTCCACCTACACACACACACACACACACACACACACATACACACAGAGAGAGAGTTAGAACTGAGTCCAGAGCAGCCTTGAGGGGAAGAGAGAGAAGGCATATTCATTGCACACCTGCTTTGAGTCATGCATTATATTCCTCATTATCTCATTATTGTCATGATCTTTCAGGACAGTTAATAGCAATTCCCATTTTACAGATGATGGAACTGAGTCTCAGAGTAGTTAACTTGCCAAAGGTCAAGCAATTCATGAATATGAACTCTGAGTGCAAAGACTTCCCTTTTCAGCAATGGTTTCAATCTTTTTTTTTTAATAGAAACTATGTTGTTCTCAAATGAAATCTCATACCCAGTTTATAAAAGAAATAATTAAAAGCAGGGCTCTCTGGTTGAACCAGTTGAGGGTTGTGTGGAAGAGTGGGGGCAGGGCTTGTTCAGTCCTGCCTGAAAAGCCTGGCGGTCAGCCCTCTCCTTTCCTGGAGCAGTACTTTGAGCACAGATGCTGGGACTGTGGAGCTTAGGGTGAGAACTCCTGCTTCCCTCCCCAGAAGGTTTTGTTGGAGGTCCTGGGGCCTAGAGCAAACAATGTTTTCCAATTAACTGAAAAGAAAAAGCTCCAGCTTTGGGGATCTAGTCGAGATTCTGGTTCTGTCACTTACTAGCTGTGCAAGTTTCTCAGCTAATCTAAGCTTCTCCAGGATACTCTAGTCCAGCACCATCCAATAGAAATATAATGTGAGCCACACATGTAATTCATAATTTTCTGGTATCCACATTAAAGAAAAGGCAAAAAGATTAAAAGGTGAAATCAATATTAGTAATATTTTTATTTAACCAGTACACTCAAACATTATTATGTCAACATGTATCAATGTAAAAATTATTAATCAGCTATTTCACACTTTTTCATAGTCTTCAAAATTCAGTATTTTAGCACATCTTTCAGCACATCTCAATTCAGACACTAAGTTTACATTGAAAATAGTTGATCTATGTTTAGATTTTATAAAATTTATAGTCAAAGAAGTAAACTCATATAGCCAAGTTGTTCCAAAGATGCTTAATAATTTTCCAATAACTGGATATACTATCAGTTTTTAAACAGAAATTAAATTTTAATTGCTTTAGATGGCACAAAACAGAAAACCCCCTCATAATGTCTTCCTGTGATGGTCTAGGGGTAGGAAGGCTCCAGAAAGTTGTCACTGGAACACAGGATAGGAATTAAAGTTCAGCCAAGCCTCAAGGCTTTGACAGGCTTATGGGCAGGGCTAGGAAGGACTGGACAGGGCCAGCTCTGAGCCTGTGCTTCTGATGCCAAGGAGGCAGACAGCTCCTCAGAGGCCTTTGGTCCCTTTTCTAGGAATCTCTAGGGCTTGCCTTCCCATGGCTTGGTTTCTCCAGCAAGTACTGCAATCAATAGTAGACCCTCATGTCCATAGTATGTGAAGGATGTTGAAGAAAAGGTTCCGCACTTTGGGAGGATACTCCTCCCCTGCTTGTTGATTTCTATCTTTTTTTTAATTATGGTAAAATACATATAACATAAAATTTGCCATTTTAACCATTTTCAAGTATGCAGTCTATGGCATAAGTACATTCACATTGTTGTGCTAGCATCACCACCATTCACATCCAGAACTTTTCCATCTTCCCCAACTGAAACTCCATTCAACACTAACTCCAGGTTCCCTTCCCTCCTGCCCCTGGAAACAACCATTCTACTTCCTGTTTCTATGAATTTGACTATTTCTGGTACCTCATATAGATGGAATCATAGAATATTATGTATCTCCTTTTGTGATTGGTTTATTTCACTTTGTATAATGTCTTCAAGGTTCCTGTGTCAGAATTCTTTCTTTTTAAAGACTGAATAATATTCCATTGTACGATACTACATTTTGTTTATCCATTCATCTATCAATGAACACTCGGGTTGCTTCCACCTTTTGGCTGTTGCTAATAGTACTTCTACAAACATGGTGTACAAATACCTACTCAAGACCTTGCTTTCTCTTCTTCTGAGTATATACACAGAGTGGAATTGATATGATAATTCTATGTTTAATTTTTTGAGGAATTGCCATACTGTTTTCCACAGTGGCTAAACCACTTTACATTCCCACCAACAATGCACAGGGTTCCAATTTCCCCACATCCTTGCCAACAGTGGTTATTTTCTGAAGTTTTTTTTTGGTTTATAATAGCCATCCTAATGGGTATGTGATTGTATCTAATTGTGATTTTGATTGCAGTTCTCTAATGATTAGTAATGCTGACTACCTTTTCATGAGTTTATTAGCCGTTTGTAGACCTTCTTTGAAAAAATATCTATTCAAGTCCGTTTTAATTGGCATGTTTTGTCATTGCTTTTATACACTCTGGATATCAATCTTTATCAAATACACGATTTGTAAACATTTTCTCCCATTCCATGGGTTGCTTCTTCACTCTATTGATTGTCCTTGGATGCGCCAAAGCTTTACTTTTGATGAAGTCCACTTCATCTATGTTTTCTTCTATTCCCTATGCTTTTGGTGTCATGTCCAAGAAATCTTTGCCAAATTCAATACCTTGAAGCGTTTCTCTTAATTTTTTCCCAACAGTTTTATAGTTTAGATTTTACAGTTAAGTATTCAATCTCTTGAGCTAATTTTTGTATATGGTGTAAAGCAAATATTCAACTTTTTTTTCCCTGTGGGTATTCAGTTTTGCCAATATCATGTGTTGAAAAGACTGTGCTTTCTCATTGAAGGGTCTTGCGACCCTTGTCGAAAATCATTTGCTCATATATGCGAGAGTTTATTTCTGTGCTCTCTATTCAATTTCATTGATATATATATATATATATATATATATATATCTTTGGCATAAGTACATTTATAATATATATATATCTTTATGCCAGTGCCACACTGTTTTGATTTCCATGCTTTGTAGTAAGTTTTGAATCAGGACGTGGGAGACCTCCAACTTTGTTCTTCTTTTTCAAGATTGTTTTGGATATCTAGGATCTCTTGAGATTGCATATGAATTTTAAGACGGATTTTTCTATTTCTGCAAAAACATCATTGGGGTTTTGATAGGGATTACATTGAATCTGTAGATCACTTTGAGTAGTATTGACATCTTAACAATATTAAGTCTTCCAGTCCATGAACATGGAATGGTCTTCCATTAATTTATGTCTTCTCTAATTTCTTTCAGTAAAGTTTTATAGTTTTCAGTGCACAAGTCTTTTACCTTTCGGTTAAGTTTATTTCTAAACATCTTATTCTTTTTGATGCTATTGTAAATAAAATCATTTCCTTAATTTTCTTTTCAATGTTTCCTGTTAGTGGATAAAAATGCAAGTGATTTTTGTGTGTTGATTTTTGTATACTGCAACTTGGCCAAATTCATTTTTTCCCTGTTTATTTCTTAAGCTAAGTAGTAGGTATATGGTTTGTGTGTCTGGAATATTTTATTAAAAAACAAATACATTGATTCCCAAACATGCTCCCACTAAAGCAATTCCCTTCCAGCAACAATAGGAGGAAGGGGTAGACTTGGGTCACAGCGGTGTCCTGAACAGACTCAGACCTTTGGGTGGGAGGACAGACTCCATCACTAAATGCTTGTAGAGCCCAGGACAAGTCCCATCCTGAGCCTTAGCTTCCTTGCATATAAAATAAGCAGGTAGGGCTTGAGGATATCTAGGGCCCTTCTAGAAAGTCAGAGGTTGAGCAGACAAGAGAATGTGGATGTAGTCACCAGTGAGGTTCTCAGCTATTGTTCTTGTCCATGTTGCAGCTCTACAGCATCCTCATTCACTGAAGGAAAACTCCACCTGATTTTTTGGAACTTGTTATTTCTTTCTCCAACCCTCGTGGCTTTAAAACAACACTCTAAATTACTTGTACCATAATTATTATAATAATAACCCCTTACTCTGCAGTTTGTACAGTGGTTTCAAATTCATCGCTCATTTTATGAGTGAGGAAACTGAATCCAGGGAGGTGGTGTTACTTGCCCCGAGCTAGGCTAGTAAATAGTATACTCTGTCTGCATTAAAATGAGCCCCAGTTCAGCTGTCCAAAATGCTGTGTGGCCACCCTGAATAACGAGGGGGTTAGGGGAAAGGAGAAATAGAAAGAATGAGAGAGAAATAAAAAACTTAAGAAATTTTAATTATATATTGATTTAATATAGTTAATTTCCCACAAAGTCTAATGGAAATGGAAAATCACGAGGTAGACTCAGAGTGTTAATAAAATAATGTACAAATATTTATAGTAACCCTGATCTGGTTTTAAAAGTAAAGCCCCTACCCTCTACTCCTACTCCAACTCTGAGTCCCCCCTGCCTTTCTGTGCCAAAGTGTTAAGCCGGCAAGTGGTTCTAGGCTCACTTCTCAATAGCATCTCTTCATCTGGCTGATTACTTTCCCAGGCCACATCCAAATTCCATTTCTCTTTCATGTAGGATACTAGAATCACAAGGCAATAGGTAAGGAATGTGAATAGTAAATGTAAGTCTGTAAGATATGAGAAAGATGGAGACAGAGGGAAATCAAGGGACAGAGTCAGAGAGATAAGGAAATAGGAAGAGACAAAGACTGACAGAATTTTTGACAGGAGCGCCAAGACCATTAATGAAGGAAAGAATAGTCTCCTCAACCAATGGTACCAGAACAACTGGATAACCACATGCAAAAGAGTGAAATTGAACACTTACCTCCCATCATATTTAAAAATTAACTTGAATAGATCAATGACTTAAATATAAGAGCAAACACTGTTAAACTATTAAAAGAAAACATGGAGGTAAATCTTCATGGCCTTGGATTTAGCAATGGATTTTTAGATTTAACACTAAAAGTATAAACAACAAAAGAAAAAATTGATAAACTGGGCTTCACAAAAATGAAAATTTGTGTGCATTAAAGTACATTATTAAAGTTAAATCATTTCTTCAATTAAAAATAAAAAATTTTTAAAAGTACATTATTAAAATGTGAAAAGGCAACCGATAGAATGGGGAAAAAATATTTTCAAATCATATATGTGGTAACTATCCAAAATATATAAAGAACTCTTACAACAGCAAAAAAACAATTCAATTAATAAAAAGGTTTGAAAAGACATTTCTTCAAAAATAAATGGCCACAGGCACATGAAAAAAAAATGTTCAAGATCATTGATAATTAAGAAAATGCAAATCAAAACCAAAATGAGATATTACTTCACACTCACTAAGATGACGACAGTCAAAAATAATAACAATAACAAGCATTAGTGGGGTTATGTAGAAATAGGAACCCTCACAACATCCCTGGGAGAGGGTGATGTAAAATGGGACAGCTGCTGTGGAAAATGGTTATGCAGCTCCTCGAAAAGTTAGACATAGAATTAATATATGACCTGGAAATTCAACTCCTAGGTATTTATTCAGGAGAAATGACAATATATGACCACATGATAACTGTACACATGTTCATTGCGCATTATTCATAAGAGCCAAAAGGTGGAAACAGCTCAAATGTCCGTCAGCAGATGAATTTTTAAACAAATTGTATTATATCCATGCAATGGCATATTATTCAGTCATCAAAAAGAATGACATACTGATACAAGCTACAACTCGGAGGAACCTTGAAAACATTATGCTAAGTTAAAGAAGCCAGACACAAAAGGTCACATGATTTCTTTTATATGAAAAATCCAGATTAAGCAAATCCATAGAGACAAAAGGTAGAGTGATTGCCAGGGCATAGAAAGAGGAGGAACTGGAGAATGACTACTTAATGGGTATGAGGTGTTCTGCTGGGGGTGAGAGAATGAAAAAATGTTGAAACCAGAGAGAGGTGATGGTTGCACAACATTGTGAATGCACTAAATGCCAATGAATTATATAAATTAAAATGATTAATTGTATATTCTGTGAATTTCACCTCAATTTTTTTAAAAAAGTAACAGATAGCTAGGCCAAGACTGAGACAGGGACTAAAGACAGGGGTTGAAAGAGATGAGACGGAGCAATCAGGAAAAGCTGTAGGCCATTACGAGAAATTTATTAGTACTGTTCAGTCAGCGGGTTGCTAGCTAAATTTAATATGGATCTATATACAAAGAAAATGCCTCGTTCTACATAATGAATATTTAATCATGCATGGGTCGGGCAATTTCACAGAAGTAATTAAAAGCAGTCTTTTGTTTATTGCTCAAAAATGATAGCGACCTGCTGACCAGAACTGCAGACACAGTGACATATTGAAAACGTTACCTACTGACATATGTTATTAAAGAGGAATTAAGGGTCGCTTTCTGCCCCTCCCCTTAGAAGCTAATCGTTCCTAAGCCCTCCTGTCTGCTCACATGCAGAGCACAGATCCAAGGGGAGGTCACCTCCCAGATGAGCCTGGAGAGCTAGGCCAGCACCCCTTGACTTATAACCTTCCCCCACTCCAAATCATAAATTGAAACAGATGAGATGGTTATTGAGAAGACCACAGAGAGAAAATATGCCACCATGTGTATTCTCTGTTGAAAGTTCTCCCCACTGCCCTGCTATAGCAAGCCAGTTGCAAAATCCTGTCATTTCTACTCCTGTGGCTCTCATCACAGTGCTTTTTTCTCCTTTGCCACTGCGACTTCTCCGGTTCAGCTCCCTACTGCCCCCACTGCCCCCCTGCCCTGTTCCTTCCTCATTCCAGTCTACCCTATGAACTCCCCCTGGATCAAAAGATCAAGACACTTCTTTGCTCACATGCCTCCCATGGCTCCCCATTGTCTGTACTTCTCCTTGCCCTGGCCTTAAAGCTCTCATCATCCAGCCCCTGCTGACCATTCTGCATCAGGGTTCTTGGTTGCCAACAACAGAAAGTGACCATGGCTAACTTAAGCAGAAAGAACCTATTAAGAAGACATTGGGGGACTCATAGAATAGATGGCAAGACTGAGGAAGTTGGCCAGCAAAGGGCAGAGATAAAGTCCTGTGTGCCAAGGGGTGGTCCAGCCAGGATGCCACTGCTGGCACCTCCACCACCAGCCACTTGCCACCATCCAACAGCTCCACACCCTCCATGAGTAACCTCTAAATGTCACCACCACCACGCATCAGCCTTCAAGCTCCAGTCCAGGTTGAAGTGTCCAGCTGATAGAGCCTGATCTCCCTCTGTGGCCTCATCACCACCATCCGTGGAGAACAAGTCTGGCCCTCTTTGCTTCCACAGGGAAAGTCAGGGCCCTCGGTTCCCAGACACACTGCCTGACCCACAACTAAACCAACATTTTCATATCTCATGCCTGCCCAGTGCTCTCTCATCACTCCAACTCTGCTGTTGCCTTCTCTCACCTGAATGCCTCACCCTTATCTTCTCATAAGCAATTGGCTCATCCTTCAAATGACCCACTCAAACACCACCTCCTCTAGGAAGCCTTTCCCTGATTGTTTCCCCCACTTGCAACCTGGATATGATGCCATCTGGGCCTCTCTGGAGGTACTTAGGACTCTCTGCAGTGTATTAGAGCTTGCCATGCTCCTGGGTGACCCTCCCCTATAAGACCAAGAGTTCCTAGAAGGCAGGACTCAAGACTCCTCTTACTCTCACAGCCAAGCCCAGAGCCAGCCTGGTATGCGCAAAGAAGCCTAGATGGACAGAAACTTCTCAGTAACCATCTCATCTGGGTCTGTAGAATGAAGCTCTGCCTTGTGCCATGTACCTATGTTGCTGCTCCCACCCCAGCCATATCAGAGGTCAACCCAAAATAGCAATGAAACTGGCTGGATGTCTTTCATGGGTACCCTTACCCAAGATTTCTGATTTCCTTGGCCCACAAACATCACTGAATTTAAAGAGCCTCCTTAAATTCAAATTTCTGTGTCCTGCCTCCAGAGATGGTGATGCATAACTCTGGAGTGGGGTCTGAAATCTGCATTTTAACACATGATTCAGATGCAAATGGCCCACAAGTCACATTTGAGAAACTCCACTAAATTGCCTTTACTCTTTACACCTTTTGAGACCCTAATACCACCCCTGCTTGCACAGTTTTTTCTCCAGTTTCCCATAAGGGAAAACACAAGTCTGGCTTCATGGTCATGCAACCTGCAGGGTCACACAGAAGTTGCACTTAGAAGATTCTGTGTTTGGTTGAATGTTCTGCTGTCCCCATCATGAAATTCTTAAAATTCTTCAAACATGGTCCTGTGTATTTATTTTGTTCTTACCCCAAAAATTATGTAGCCAATTCTGAATGGATAGCATCTGATACCTCATACCTCAAAGTGGGGGTTTCAGTTGGCAAAGGAATTTGGGATGAGTCAACTTCTGGTAACCCTGAATCATAGCACTTAGGTGACCACCCAAGACCATACAGCTCTTCAAGATAGAGTAATATATACTCACTAGAATCAAATTTGTGTCACCATCAGCATCTCTCCTGCCTCATCTAACAGCCTATTATAAATCAATGAGTTATATCACCCAAGATTAAAATAATGACAAAAAACACAACAGCCTTTGTAGGAGGAATTTTGTACTTGATAATAAATTCTTTATGTATTTTTACTGATATATAATTTACATGTAATAAAATGCACAGATTTTGTGCAGTTAGATGAATTTTGACATATCTTCCCTCATGTAACCACCACCCCAATCAACCACTGCCCCCAACAACCACTGTTCTGATCTCTATCACTATAGATTAATTATCTCTGTTCTAATATTCCATAAAATGAAAGAAGTATATGCTCTCACCCTTACCTCTTTTATATGCTCTTTTGTGTCTGCTTTTTTCATTCAGTAAAATTTCTGTAAGATTCATGTAGGTTGTTGTAGTGCCAATAATTCATCCCTTTTTGTTTCTGGAATAGTATTCCATTAAATGGATGTATCACAATTTGTTAATCCATCCTCTGGTTGATTGCAATTTAAGTTGTCCCTAGCTTGGACCACTACATATAAAGCTGCTATGACTATTTCCGTACAAGTATTTCTGTAAACAAATGTTTTCTTTTCTTTTGCTGAGTCATAAGGTTTTGTATACGTCTAACTTAATCTAAAAGATACCAATCTGTTTTCCAAAATGGTTCTCGCACCAGCAAAGTATGACGTCCTCTCCAACCCTAGGATTCGATCTTTTAATCGTGCCTTTAATCATTTCAATTTGCATTTCTTTAATTAGCAGTGATGAAGAGCAGAAGTTTTTAACCTTGATGACGTCCAAAATGTCCATTTATTTTTCTTTTATGGTTAGTATTATATTATGTCCTAAGTATCCCAAAGATTTTTTGTGATACTTTTTTTCCTCCACATTTTCTTCTAGAAGCTTCATAATTTTAGTTTTGACATTCAGGTCTATGATCCATCTTAAAATAATTTTTGTGTATGATATGAGGTAGGGAGCCAAGGTTGTTTTTTCCCCTACAGATGTCCAATTGTTCCAGCATCATTCATTGAAAAGACTGTTATTAACCTATTGAATTACTTGGTGCCTCTACAAGTCAATTGGCTATATAAGTATGGGTCCATTTGGGGACTTCCTATTCTGTTTGATCTATTGTTGATCCTAACACTAGTGTTACACTGTTCTGATTCCTATTACTTTACTTACTGACGACTTTTGAGTCCAGCTGTTTCTAAAACCTTTTGCTCTTTTCTTCTCACTAGCTCATATTTTTATGGCACATCCAATTTAAGAGGCATATATCAAGGAAAGCAAAATGGTAACAACAACTAGCTATATCCCAACATCCAATTACTCCTGTTTCTAAAATAATAGAACCCTAAGTTTTAGCAGCCACCGAGATTAGAGGGTTGATTCCACAGTCTCCTTTACAGCTGGCTAGATATGGTCATATGATATAAGTAATATGTGCAACTTCCAAAGTGTGTTCTTAACAGGAGATGGTGTAATGCTCTCCTTTCTACTGACTAGAATGCAGAGATGATTACTGGGGTCACAAGATGGATTATAAAGTAATCTTCGGAATAAGGCCATAAATGCAGAACAACAAAATAGAAGAAACTTGAGTCCCTGACACCATAAAGTACCAGCCCTGGACCACATACCTGCATCTTTTACATGAGAGAAAAATTAACATCATTGTTGTATAAGCCACTGATATTTTGGTTTTGTCACTCACAGGAAATTCTAATTATAACTGAGACAGGAAAGACGAGAAAGACTAATGTTTATTAAGAATGTATGTACTAAACTATGTCGCATTCATGACTTTATTTAAATCATATTATAACTCCATGAGGCAGATATGATTGTCCCCAAAGAGATGAAGAAAGCAAGGCTCCGAGTAACTTACTCATTGTCACACAGCTAATAAGAAAGAGTCAGAATTCAAAACCAGAACTGACTAGATTCAAACCCAAGTTTATTCAATGAGCCCCTCTTATATATTCAATACCCTAGGTTGTCTTGTTTCATCTCCACCAGCCAACTTGCTCTTTTCCAGCCAACTTAGCACTTCTACTGCATTGTCAATTATTCTGTTCTCTGTTTCCTAAAGGACCCAGAGTATCAGCTCCTTGAGGCCAGGCCCACCTTAAGAGGCTTCATTCCCCAAGCTGTAGCCACTAAGCATTTAGTAAACTCTAGCTGAATGGTTGATTGACTTAAAAATCTCTGCTAAAAACCCATAAACATGAGAAGAAGCCTAGGGGCTGGGACTGGCCTATAACATAAGTGCCCCTGGGCACCCTCAAAGCTTTCATCTCACTGGCCCTTACACTTTCTTTTTAAAAAATACATATCTTATTACATTGAGAAACAAAAAGAGAAACACATAATTACCTTTCATCGGCCAACATAAATGAATACAGACTCCAAACTTCATTTCAGTCAAAGATCTATATGGAGATATGGCCTGCTGACCAATTAAATCCAACAAGATGCCTTGGAGCTGGAGTAGGTCAGGCAAGGGTGAAAAGCCAGGAGTCTGAAGACACAGAAAGCAGCTTTGAAAGAAGGCAGAAATGAGGCATACCATGCCTGAGTCTCCAAGTCTTAGGGATAAAAAGAAAGGCTGGAATTGTGCTCAGACTCAGAAGGGAGGCGGCAGATGAAGCAAATGCATCAGCCAGAAGCCAAGATGACTGTGATAACCAGGGCACCAGTCTGGCATTCCAGAGAGAGCTTCTTGGTCACACGGGGTTTGGTGGCCAGGAGTCATTCAGGAAAAAGCAGGATCTGTGACTAGAATCGGCCATCAAAAGATCAGGCTGGGATCAACAACCTCCAGATCTCTCCATTCACTTGAACTATGGTGCCTGTGACTCAGTTTCCTCATGTATGAAATTACCATTGAACATAAAAGATCAGATATAGAGTTATCCAAAAGAGCATGTATTTGGTGTTAACTATGAGCTCTACCACATAACTAGCCCTGAGAAATTTGCTTCACATCTCCATACCTTGGTTTCTTTCCCTGTAAAACGGGTGTAATAATGCCAGGTCTCAAGGGTATTTTAAGAATCAAAGGAAATAATAGACATAAAAGCAGTTTCATTCTTTGCGCTTTCCAGTCTTGTCAGTTCCCACCATAAACTCCCTTTTTTTGAAGGAAGTTTCAGGGGTCTGTGTCTTTTATAACCAAAGTGACTGAACGGTGTAGAACCATAATGCACCATACAAAACTCAGTAATTTATGTCTTGTCACAGAAATTGGATTTTTCATTTGGTCCAGTAACAATTACCATCACACAAGCTTCAATCCTGAGGAGGCCAGGCCAGTCATTGAGAAGCTAGTCAAGGGCTGTGAGCACTCTTTGAGAAATCTGCTACATCACCGTCCTGGGTTTTAGCTGCAGCACCAGGTTCCAGGTGTGGGTCCTGCTGCCCTTAACAACCTGCCAGCTGGGCCCTATGCTTATTGGCTGATGGCTATACCCAGCAGCACCAGGCATTCCTGAGTGAAACCCAGTTTTACACACTGTGAAGTGATATTTTCTGGGGTTTTTTTCCCATTACCTCCTAGATAATATTCAACATATCACTGGCCTTTAGGACCAAGCAACACACTGGCAAGTGCGTACACATCTTATGATTGACAAAGTGTGTGATCACTCATGACCCACCTCATGTGACCCTCACAAACACGCTACCTACAGACATGTAGGGATAATTAAGCTGATTATGCACTGGTTACAATTACAGCCCAGGGAAGGTATGCATTTTGTCCAAAGTCAAATAGCTCAAAGTCAATGGAATTGTCATTCTCTATCACATACACCCACATTTACACATGTAACTTTGTTTTATCACCTCATCATATCCTCTGAGAAATATCTATGATGAGCCCAAGACCTTCTCCTGGATGGTACTGTCATTAGACTGGGGTTCAAATCTCAGAATCTCAATCAAGCTACTGAGATGCGAGATCAAGAGCTGCTGTGAGAATTAATAGACGTGACCTGATAATGGCATACAGCAAATGACCAATAGATGTTATTCCCATCCCCTACTCTCATTCCATACTGAAACAATCTGAATCTGATCTGTCCCAAACACATTAACTCCTAGGACCCAGTTCAAGGCCTTCCTTCTATGACAAGCCCACTCCACCTGATCCCCTACTCTCCAGAATTTCTATTGCATTCCTGGTCTGCAACACATGGTTTAGGTATCCTTTATTTTCTAGGTGTTTTGGATTAATTATTACAAGGGCCCATGAGGGTGAGGATGAGGATGACATCTTTACTTTAGGTATTCCTTCAACCAATGCAGGTGCTTAATAAATACATGATTCAGTATCTCCCTTTTCTAGCCCCTATTTCATTTTTGAGGTTCCTGCAGTACATCACCATTGCTCCGACAGTGAATCAAATCAAACCTAGAGGAGCTTATTAGCAATCACAACCTTGAATAATTTTTCTGCACATAACTTCTTCTAGCTTGTGGCAGAGAATGCCAGCTGTTAATCAAAATCTCTTTCCCTTCCTCCAGAGTAATAGCATTATAGCCCAGGATACAGCTATCTAGCTATGGGTCACATTTCCCAGACTTTTTTGCACTGAGGTGTGGCCGTGTGTCAAGTTCTTGTGGATATATTGTGAATGAAGACTCCAAGCCCAGTGTTCTTTCTGCTCCACCTTAAGGGGGTGCCCATTTTTTTTTCTTCCTTTAATCTTTTTACATAACCTATCATAGGGAGAATTCCTACATAAAACCCAGTGTGTCATCCTACAAAATAGGAAGGCGTATGACATTAACCAAGTCACTTTGCCTCTCTGGGCCTCAATTTCTCTATCTATAAAACTTTCTTCCAGCTCTAACATTAAATGAGTCCAGACTGGGCTTCTGTTCTCTTTAGCTCCCTCCTGGCCTTTCCTCTCTCACCTGCCCCCACTAGCTTGCCAGGTAGGCTGGGCTAACATTTTGTCTGGGAAACAGCTGTGCCCGGGTTCCCTTCAAGTCACAATTCTTTCTCACTTTCAAAGACCTGCATGCCTCCCTTCAATGTTCAAATTTTTGACATGATGTCATACTGGAGTAGGGTGGACCCTGAATCCAGTATGACTGGTGTCCTTATAAGAAGAAGGGAGGAGACACAGAGACACAGACACATGAGAGGAGAAGCCAGCCATGTGAGGACAGGCAGCTATAAGCCAAGGCATGCCAAGGCTCACCAACAAACACCAGAACCTGAGAGAAAGACCCGGAACAGACTTTTGCCTAGATCTGCAGAGGAAGTACAGCCTGCTGACACCTTGATTTTGGACTATTTTCTCCAGAACTGTGAGAGACTAAATTCTGTTGTCTTAAGGCATCCTAGTTTGTGGTGCTTTGTTACAATAGCCTTAGGAAACTAATATACTCCTATAGGAACCTAGATGATATTTGCTGAGATCTCGTCTCTCCAGCTTCTGGGAAAATGGTGCCAGAAGTGGTGACAAAACAAGCATAACAAAGAGATGACAGACAGTACTAAGGCAGTGGGTTGGAGAAGTGATAAGGGGCTGGATGAGCTGTTTAGATCCCCAGCTAAGAGCGCCAGATGAAAAGTATCAGCCAGCAGGTTTGACTATAGCAAGAGACTCAGGCCCTAAAAATAGCCCATTGTGCTTGGCAAGCCACTGAGTCCTCCTTTGGGACCAGATTCCAAAGGGGCTCTGGCCAAGCCCCAAGATCAAGCCATTCCCCACGGCAGCTGGAGCCGCCTTTTTCTCCAGAGGTTCAGTCATCTAAGTGCTGGGAGCACAGTGACCTGGGCACCAGGAACCCAGGTAGAAGTCCACCCCTCTGCTCATTCAGAGCCCCTGAGCCCAGAGAGCCTTTAAATGGAATGGCAGGACCATCGAGTCAGCACTAGCCAGGGCGCCATATGACTGACCTTTCCACTCACAGTTCTCCCGACAGTTGAGCTAAACATAATTGAGGTCTGTGAACAAAGAAAGATGCCAGCCACATGAGACAGGAAGGACTTTTAACGTGTGACACCAGAGTGTTCAGGGTAGGAAAGGGGTTATCACTCCTCCCCAGCAAGATCTGCCCAGTGGTCCTCATGATGAAAATGAAAAAGATCAACTCAATTATCTCAAAGGCCTTTTCTCCTCAATTTTCTCTAACTTCAGGTACCCTACCTGCCAGGGGCCATGCACTCTCAGGCTTCCTCCTGGTTTCCCAACTCTTTATCCATGTGCTGCAGACCTCCCAGCCCCAAATCTATCATTAAAACCTGCCATGCCCCTGCGCCATCCCAGGTCCTGCTCTGACACTGAAATTCTGATACTGTAACAGCCAGAATCCAGTAAACTAATCAGGTCATGAATGGGGTACAGGAAAGGTTTTATAATAAAAAGGGAGGCAGACTGCTTGAGAACTGGGGCCACAGCTGCTTTGTTCACCATTGAATCCTAAACACCAACCACAGACCTGACACGTAGCAAGTGCTCAATAAATATTTGTCCACTGAGTGAACAAATGGCAATTTCAGTTACTGCAGCAAAATGTGCAAGGCTGGGATGGGCAGGAGCAAAAGGACCTCTTAAATTTTAAGGACTCAATTCAAACTTTTAAACACTGGCTGTGCTCTGTCCCCAAACCTTGAGATGAGTATCAAGCTGGCCGATGCCCCAGCCTTGCTCCCTCATGTCCCAGGGGCCCATTACCTCAGAAACCAAGGAATGCTGACCCGGTGCCTGAAATCAACCCATGACCAAGTGCAGATACTTTCATGGCTGCACGCGTTGCATGTTTTCTCAACTGTCTGGGGCTAAATATAAAACAATGGAAATGAAAGGGGATGGGAAAGGAGACTCGCTGAAAGAAGAAATCAAAGGGGAACCAGCCATCAGATTATGTTTAGCAATAAGTAGGATAATCACAAAGGAAATTAAAAGCGAGTTTTCTTGAAGAAGGAGGAAGAAAAAACTATAATTGGTTCCCTCTGCTCTGAAGTCGCAGCACCTGTATTCCATCTGCACCCAGAGGAGAAGGGACCAGAGGTCAAGGGACTGATCTACCAAAACTCTTCCAGGCAGTCTTGAAATGAACACACACACACACACACACACACACACACACACACACACACACACACACACGGTCCACCCCTCTGCCCTCCATGTGTGATTTAAAATGCTCAGAGCTTCAATACTTGGAGGCCAATGCTAGGACCCATCTTCCTGTCTTTTATCTTGTACTAAACCCTCACTCACCTGGAAGGAGAATTTGCAGGCCAGGAATGTTAACCATCCACTATGCAATGAACAGCTGTGGAGCCAATAACTCATTAACTCACAATAAGATGTCAAAATTTATGAATGGTTCATTCGATTATATAAATTGGAGAAAATTCAAGGTTATACCTACAGTGTCATCACTCTTAATCCCATTTACTTACCCCCTTCTGCTTCTTTGTAGGACAGCCAGCACACCAGGAATGTGCTTTATTCACAGGGGTGAGCCACCTTCCTCAAGGGTCTCAGCAATGGGTTTGCAGCAGAAAAATATCCACTCTCAGGTCTGGAATGTGGACCCCAAAAGGCAAGCAGAGCTTGAAGACACATCTCAGAGATAGGATTTGGCCCATCAGTAACCAGCAACATTTATCAAGTCTGTACCTGAGGCCTCATGCTGGTGCAATCAGTTGTCCAAATGGAAAAGAGAAAGTCAGAGTCAGAGGGAGACAGCAAAGAGACTAAAAGAAAGGGACAGAGGGGAAGAGAGTGGGAAAGGCTGCCTGGGTTCCCATTGGCTTCAGGCCTTTGTGAAACTGTCATGCCCTGTGTTCTGTGACACACCCTTCTGCTCTTCCAATCAACTCACCTTCTGCCTTAGCCAGTTAGAGTAGAATCCTGTTACTTGTAAACAAGAGTATGGGCCTTAGTGAGGGCGTATTCCTCAGTTTACCAGTTGCGGGGGGCGGGGGGGGCAGGGAGTGGGTACTTAGAGGATGTCCTACAGAGGCCATGAGAGGGTAGAAAGAATTCATGGAGCCCACTGGGCTGTGCAGTGGCTTTCCGGCTGTGCTCTTTGGAGCTGTAAGTGTTCTAGAGTGGACCTCATGGGTAACCCATTTTCTGTTCCAGCTAAAGTTTGCTTGAAGAAAAGTTTTTATATCTTTTGAAACCCACTGAGCATAGCACAAGGCACTGGTAGGAAGTGGAGACTGGATGATTTCTAGCTGTTTTTCTCTCACACTTATTCTGTTTTAATAAACAGAGGGAACTTCTAGCTTCTTATTATCTCAAGGTGAATCAGCCAAGGAGTGGCTCAGGCTAAAATTCCATAGGAGGGCCATGTTGCACATCTCCAGATTATGCCATCCAGGGCCTTGGTCTTTGGAGGGTGCCTGGGTTGCACAGTGCTGGGCTAGCACTAGAGCTGACTATTCTTTATCTGTTCACTGAGATGCTTCTGGAATCCTTACTGGGTGAGCTCTAAGATGGGAGTCCCACTCCAGTGGCACTTGGCCCCTCTTCTCCTGGGGAATAGACAGGGAAAAGCAGGTGCTGACCCTGACATCCGCCCCCCACCCATAGGCAGGCGAAGGGAATTAGGAAACTGTTTAAATGGAACCCCAGGTGCAGCAGAAGACCTCATCACTGGCCTTGAACACGGAGACCAAGGAAGAGCAAATGTTCCTCACTGAGATGAAAACTCTCGCCATGGCGACAGACCCTGCTGGATGCTGCAGAGGCACCGACGTTCCTACGGAGTGGACACTGTGAGCAATGCAGAGACTGAGGGATTTCTGTCCAAAAAGGAACTTTCAGAAACCTGCCAATCAAGTACTCATTTCACAGGAGACTGGAGGCTCTAGGAGGTTAGGACTTATCTAAGGTCACACAGTGGTAACCTGACATCTGACCCCTCCTTTAAAATAATGTCCCCTGAAGAACCAGTGGGGTCCTACTTAGGTCACTGAGCCAAGTGCCAAGGACTCAAGTCTCTTTTTCCAAAAGATCGCAGGGCCCTTGCAGGCCCCTGCCCCTGTCACCCCAGCTTCAGGAATCCATGGTATGATGGCAGAGCCGTGTCTAGGATTTGGCAGCCAGGTTCTCTTCATAGGGCATCATGAGAAAGTAGAAAGAGTGCTAGAATTGGTGTCCAAAAACCATGTTTGACTTGCCTCCTATATATGGCCTCAAAGATGTCACGTAACCTCTGGTTGTCAGTCTCCTTCTCTGTACAATAAGACAACACAGTCTGTCCTGCCAGTTTCTCAGACCATGAGGATTAAATAGGATGGAGTCTGAGACCACTTCAATGAGCCAGGATGGCCATAAGGGATTCGGTGATAGAGGATTATTCTGACCACCCAAGCAGAACCCTCAGCCGCACCTGCCTAATAAGGTATTCCTGATACCACACTGACCTCTTATGGAATTCACCTAAACAACTGCCTCTCCACAGTGACTAGTACAAGTCCTGTACACCAACATTCAGATACAATCATCTTATTTTGGAGAGACAGAGAGGAACAGGAGCCACCTTAGCTAAGGCTTCCAAATGTGGGAACCATAAAACGTGGCTCTGGTACCTCTAGGCTATTATCAAATTTTCAAAAAGTCTGATGAAAGATATTTCCCCAGGTAAATTCAAGGGCCAAGTTTCTTTGCTTTGGACAAGAATGCTATTTCAGTGTTGCCGTGGTAACACCCATCATCTCATGCTAGCCAGAAGCTCTGCTTGGTAATGCAGATGTTTCTGATCCATATAAAAGTGCACCCTAAGTAACTGTTACCTGACGAGTGAAGTTTGTTTGACAGGAAGGACTTTTTTCAAAAGTAACAATCCCCAGCAATTCCACTTCAGTTATTTCTCTTAAGAAATAATTAAGACTACATGCAATTATTTATGGACAAGGCTATCCATTGATATACTGTGTACAAAAGGTTTTTTTTCAAGTCCAACAATTGGTTAAAGTTATGGTGCATTCAAATGATGGGACTATATGTGTCCACTAAAAGTCACTTTGTAGAAGAATATTCGATATAATTGAGAAATATCGTTTGCATGTTACTGAGCAGAGAAAACAGTTTACAAAATAGTACATATAATACGATCCCAATTTTAAAATTTAAAAAAAGGAAGATTATACAAACCAATGTTAACAGTTACTCCAGAGAGTGAAATCAAATGTGACTTATTGTTTTCTGAACTTTTGAAGTTTTCTACGAACAATATGTATGATTTTTATAATGGAGGGAGGAGACAGTAAATGCCATTTTAGGAATCTCTGCAAAAATAAAGTCTCTGAAAGAGTCTTGAAAGTTGAACATTCCAGGAGACTCCAAGAGCAGATACTAGCAAGCCCTCCTCCCATACTTGAAACATAACAATTGGTTTACAAAGCTTTCATACCTCTATTTGTCAACATTTCAAGCTGACATGCTAAGTGTTGGTGAGGATGTGGATTCGTGATATCTCTTACACACTTTGTAAAACCCTTTGCCTTTATCTCCTAAAGTAGAATATTCACATACCTGAAACTCAACAGTGAACACATACTCCTCAATAGGCACTGCAAAAATGGCCACATTGGCACCATTCACAATAGCAAGACTCTAGAAACACTCATATTGTTCATCAACAGGAGAATGAATAAATAACATGGAGTGTGTTCCCAGAATGTACAGCAGTCAAATTAAGTTAACAGGCATTTCACTTTGGGAAAATGACAAAAGTTCTGACGATGGATGGCAAAGACGATTGCACAATAATAAGAATGTTCTTGATGCCACTGAAGTATACACTTAAAAATGGTTAAAGTGGTACATTTTATACTATGTATATTTTATACAATAAAAAGAAACAAATTTAACTACAGTGAACTTAGTACGTATGTAACTTAGTCATGATATTAAGAAAAATTTTTCCTAAGATGACATATAGGATGATGTCCTTTTTATAAAGTTAAGACAACCAAAATTTAAAATACACTTTTTTGAGAAACTATATATATATATATATATATATATATATATATATATATATATATACAATAAAACTACATAACAAGGAAAGCAAGCAAATGTTGAACATAGAACTCAGAATCATGGTTACTTGGACTGTGGAAGAGTCGCCTTGTAGTTCAACATGTGCCGTAGTTAAGATCCTGTCTTGTGTTGAGTGGTGGAGTCACAGGTGCTTATTGTATTAAATGAAAGAAAATGGAAAGAAGGAAGAAAGAAAGGAAAAGAGGGAGGGAGGGAGGGAGGAAGAAGGAGGGAGGAAGGGATGAACAGAGGGAAGAAATGGGGGAGACAAAGGATCATTCATGTGCCAAATATGAGAGTATGCCATGAAACAAGGATTTTGATTTATCCAATTTCATCACCTGGGGTCTTTTAAAAATGCTGAACTGAATAACATATGGCTTAACGATACATAGACGAGTGAAAACCATTTATAATAAGTAAATGGATGATTAACACAACATTTAGGATAGTGGTTGCTCTAGGGTGAGAACAGGATATGTTTTGGGCTTCCCCAATCCTGGCACTCATTTTCTGAAACTCCATCATGGATATATGGTTGCTCATTTTATTATTATTCCTAAAGCATACACATATGTATGTATACACATACATACTTTATATGTACTCTTTTATATATATGATTTATTTCACAATTAAAAAGTAAAAGAGAAGAGTAGGAGCATAGATTAATTAAATAGAATGCAAGGAAACAATAAAATTCTTAGTGTTCTCTAAAAACTAACAATCAAAGTTCTGACAAGACTGGTCAGAAAAGAGAGAAGGTACATATATTCAGAATGAAAAAGAGGATATAACTACAGATACAGTAGAGATTTTTAAAACTCTTAAGAGAACACTATGACCAAGTCTATGCCAATAAATTTTAAAACAAAGTAATGCTCTAGAAAAATGCATAAAAGGATATTAAAATGGGACTTTCTCCATTCAGCTTCAGCTGAGGCTCCACAGACCAAGAAGTATACAAGAAGAATGCTTCCCCATTCCTAACCAAGATGCCAAACCTCCTCACCTCCACAATGTAAGCTTAGGTTTTATGAAACCATTCTGCCAGCACTGGCCTTCACCGGGTCTAGCTGCTATAAGGGTATAGATTGGAGAGGCCTGAAGAAAGGAGGATGCCTTTGGAGAAAGGCATATAAGCAGGTGGTTCCCCTTCACCTCCAACCAAGTGAGAAGGGCTTGAGGAGGACCAATCAGGGGGCTTGAGGGGTCCTCAGGATTAGGAGTCATAAAAGCTTACATCTAGGCAACTCACAGTGAGCTCTAGCTACAGAGTGAAGAGTAAGGAGAAGGGGCTGTCTTAGGGAGCAGTACTCTACTGACAGTGGGCAAGGAAGCATGTGTTTACCAAAGGCCAGAGGGAAGGGAAGAAGGGGAAAGGAATCTGCATTCTGGGGGACAGAACCCTACAAAGAGAGTCTGACGAGGAAGAACAGATGGCCAGCTGGAGTCAAGACATCACCATACCATAGACATTGCAGCTAGGGTCCCAAGGAGTGAATGGGGCTCCGAGAAATCCACAAAATGCCAAGAAGAGAAAGAGTTTTACCTGGAAGCCTAGAGATCACCAACCCACATAAATGTACCTATCTTCTAAGACCAGGCCCTTTCCCTTACGCCCCTGTCCCTGGACAGTCCTACAGATTAAATATGGTTATTTATCTATCTATCTATCCATCTATCTATCTATCTTGGCAATGTGATGTTTACCCCAGAAATACAAGGAAGGTTTAACTTTGAAGGAAAATTGCTAATGTAATTCACCATATTAATAAATAAAATGAAGAAAAGCTATATAAAAAAAATGTTTTGATAAAATACAAACCTATGTATATTTTAATTCAAAGCTTCATGTTAAAAACAAAAACTCTTAGAGCTATCAGGGACAGTGAGACCTTCCTTAACTTAAAGGGTATCTTTGAAAAATATGCAGTAAATGTTATACTCAGTGGTAAAATATCAGATGTATTTTTTTAAATGACAAATCATCTTATCGAGAATTAAATATCACAAAAATACTGTAAGGAGAAAAATACAAAATTATATTAGAGGGCATAAAAGAAGATTTACATAATAGAGTAATAGAGCACTTCCATAGTAGGGAGTTCTCTGCATCTTAAAAACAGAATTCTCTCCAAATTATGGCTATAAATTCAATGCCATTCCCATCAAAATCCCAAAGCATTTTTTTCATAAAACTTGATAATATCATCTTAAAATGAATATTGAAGGAAGGCAGGCCAAGAATAGCCAAGACAATTTTGAAATAAGAGAACCAAAATTGAGGGACTTATCTTGCCAGATATAAGGAATTACAAAGCTATTGTGATTAAAACAGTGTGGTATTGCTCCAGTAATAAATAAGCAAACCATGGAATAGAATATAGAGCCCAGAAATAAACCCATAAGCATAGCTAATATGTAACAGAAGTAGAATGGCAAATCAGTGTAATGAATTATTCTATAAATAATGAATATGAGTAATGAATAAATTGGCTAACCATTCAAAAAATTAGGCCTTTCTCTCCCATTGTGTGTGTGCGCACGCGTGCGCGCGCACACACACACACACACACACACACACACACACACAAAGGAGATTAAAGATCTAAATGTGAAAAAAAATCAACAATTTTATAAAAAAATAGAAGAAATATAGAAAAAAATCATAACATCAGTATAGGAAAAATTTTGATCAAGATACATTAACTGCAAAATATAAAAGAAACTTTTGAAATGTTGGAATATATAGAAATTTAAAACTTTTATCTGACAAAGACTTTTCTAAATTAAATGGAAAAGACAAGTCACAGGTTGAGAAAAGATATTTTAACCAACAAAGGATTAGCATTCAGAATATATAAAGAACGCCTACAAAGACACCTCCCTGATGTCTGCACAATCTATTTTCTTTTTTCCATGTGCCCTGACAATTTCCTGACATCATTTTTGTCTAGATGATGCAAAAGACACCTAACTGGCCTCCCTGCTCTGCATCAGCCCCTGGTAGCCATCCAGCAGCCAAAGGCATCTTTCTAAGATGCATACTAACATTGTCACTGCTTAAAACTCTCGAATGGTTATGGCCTGCAAGACAAAGCCTAAGTGCTTTAGCAGAGCCCGCAAAAGCCCCACTAGCCCTTCCAATCTAGCTTCACAAGGTTGTTCATCATTCACCAAACATGCCAGCTATGCAGCCGCTATGACTTCCTCACATAAATCACTCCCTTTATTTGGAGTGGACTTTCCTTTACTCAGCTCCTTCCTCCCTGCACTGATCTACCTGGCAAAATGGATCAGTCTGCAAGTTTCCATACTCAAAGCTCATCTCATGAATCTCTGTGAAGAATTTGCCAAGTGCCCACACACACTCACAGTCCCCTCTCCTTACTTTATTGCTTTGTCCTGTGATCACCTCCAGCCATAGCTCAAGGTATAAGACCAGGTTCTCTTCTCTGTGGGAACCAAGGCAAGTCATTTCCCATTCAGAGCTGAAGATCACCCCTGCAGAACAGCACTGATCATTCCTTCCAGCTTTTCATGTAGTCTAGAGTGTGCAGGAAAGCTAGATGGGGTGAGAGGCTGATTCTCTCTTCTAGATGCCACTCCTTTCCAACCTCGTCAAACTGCATTTCTTTCCGTGGCTGTTTTCTGACTTCTTTCTTCCACATCTCTACATCAAGTTCACACTCTGGAACCAGCACTGAAGACTCACCAATCGAGCCAAAAAAGACAGGCTCTGGACTAGGAGGGTTCATCGTGGGAGAGCTTTAATAGGAGAGGACCCCACCCAGATCCACCCCAGGAGGAGCCCACTGAGGAGATACTCAAAGCCAAACTCTCGAGTCCTTCACTTTCCCACACACATGGCCCAGAGAACCAGCCAAGAAGGATAAGGAGGAGTCTGGATCACAGAGGAAGGAGAACAACCAGGAGAACAAAGTTGGACACAGCCAGAGAGGAAAGAGCGGTGTCAAATGCTACTGAATGTTCTCATAGGATGGGTCTGTCTGAAAGAAAGCCCTGGGCCCAGCCTTGCAGATAATGAATCAGAGGTAGTATTGTCATCCTGATCCTGCCCAAGTGGGGTCAGGGCTATAACCTTGTAAAACTTTTTTAACTCTTTATGACGACACCTCCTTTCTGCGGACAGCTGATCCTATTAAGTAAAAATCTTTTGCCGGGTGAGCTGGCAGGTTTGGGTGTGTGCACTTGCAGTTTAAAGCAGCTGAGTGCTGAACTGCTCTGCCAAATAGAAGGAAAAGAATTTTGGACATCCAGGGGAGGGAGGAGGAGGGCATCAGAAGAGGAAAGGAAAGGGAAAAATCAGGAAGTGGGAGAAGGTTGGGCAGCTGAGGGTGAGGAGGCAAGTCAGACATTAAAATAAGAAAGACCACTGCATGATTCTAAATCATGTGCTGGCTGATGCTAGTGTGCCCCTCTCCAAGTGGGTGGAAGAGTCGGTTATTTTAAGGGTCTTTGTGTGCCTGGATCTCTTGGGTGTGGATATGGAATGACAGGTCACATGGGGTGAAAGAGAGACAGAGTGTTCCTGGTTCTGCACCTTGAGAGCCTGGAGTTCCTGGGAGATCCACAGAATTCAGAGAGGTGGAAGGGGCTTCAGAATGGGGATTCAACACATTCTGATCTAGATCTTAAGTACCTCCAGCTTTCATTGACTGCACAATATCTAATAAACTTAAAAAAACTGTTGACTTTTCCAAAGTACATTCAAGCCCTCTGGCATATCATTTACTCAAGAATAAAGCAATAAGTGTGCACATCTACCACACCACGTGTGGTGTTTAACACTCCTTCCTTGCACTTGGCCACAGACCACAATCACTCAGCGCTGTAGAGGCCACAGAGGTAATACAGGTGAAAGTCCATTTACAGATGGACCACACAGCTAATGGGTAGAGAGCTAAGGTTTAATTTCTTCCACCCCTAGGTTTGGACTTTTTCCCCAGAGTATCACAGCTGCTTATGAGTTTGGCTGGAGCCAATTTGGGTTTGAAGGCAATGCATTAAAACGTGTCCTGGGAATCAGAACAGGAGACAAGGAGGCCTTGTTTTCTAAGTGAATGGCCCAGGGCTATGAGCTCCAAGCAAACACATTCCTGAATTTTTGCCACTACATTTAAAACCACAGTAGAAAAGTTATAAATGAGCTTTTTCTCTCTACAGATAAGAGAACCACAGGATATTACGACTGTAGGAGATGGGCTACTGAGATGTTTCCCTGCCCAGACATCCTACAATCTAAGTGTCTGAATTCTCTGCCATGCACCTTTAGAGTTCCATAGGCAGAAAAGAGATGTGTCTTTTTTTTCCTGCAACATCTGAGTGAATCCCATTTCTAATCATTTTTTACACATCTCCCTACCCTCCTCACCTTTGGCAATCAACAGCTTATTCTCTGTGCCTATCGGTCTGTTTCTATTTTGTTCATTTATTTGTTTTGTTTTTTAGGTTCCCAATATAAGTGAAATCATATGGTATTTGCCTTTCTCTTTTTGACTTATTTCACTTAACAAATACGCTCTAGTTTCATCTATGTTGTTGCAAATGGCAAGATTTCGTTCTTCTTCATTGCTGAGTAATATTCCATTGTATATATGTACCATTTCTTCTTTATCCACTCATCTATCGATGGACACTTGGGTTGTTTCCACATCTTGGCTATTGTTAATAATGCTTCAGTGAGCATAGGGGTGCATTTGTCTTTTCCAATTAGTATTTTTGTTTTCTTCAGATAAATACCCAGAAGTGGAATTTCTGGATAGCATGAAAGTTCAGTTTTTAATTCTTTGGGAACTCCATACTGTTTTCCATAGTTGATGGACAAATTTACATTCCACCAACGGATTATGAAGGTTCGCTTTTCTCCACATTCTCATCAGCACTTATTGTTTGTTGATTTTTTAGTGATAGCCATCTGACAGGTGTGAGGTGATTTCTCACTGTGGTTTTGATTTGCATTTCTGTGATGTTTAGTGATGTTGAATATCTTTTTATATGTCTGTTGGTCATCTGTAGGTCCATCTTGGAGAAATATCCTCTGTCCATTTTCAATTGAAATGTTTGTTTTGTTGGTGTTACGTTGTACGAGTTCCTTTCATATTTTGGATATTAACCCTTATCAGATGTATCATTTGTGAATATCTTCTCCCATTCAAAGGTTGTCTTTTTATTTTGTTGATGATTTCTTTTGCTGCACAAAAACTTGTAAGTTCGATGTAGTCCCATTTGTTCATTTTTTCTTTTGCTGCCGTTGCCAGAGGAGCCACATGCAAAAATATATTGCTAAGACCAATGTCAAGGAGTTTACTGCCTAGATTTTCACTGGAGTTTTATGGATTCAAGTCTTACATTTGTCTTTAATCCTTTTTGCATGTATTTTTGTATGTGGTGTAAGAAGTGGTCCAATTTCAATTTTTCCATGTGTCTGTCCAGTTTTTCCCAGCACAACTTGCTGAAGAAACTGTCCTTACCCCATTGTATATTCTTGCCTCCATGGTCATTGATTAATTGACTATATTAGTGAGGATTTATTTCTGGGCTCTCTATTCTATTCCACTGGTCTGTGTATCTGTTTTTTATGCCAGTCAATACTGTTTTGATTATTGTAGCTTTGTAGAATTATTTTAATAAGGGCATGTGATACCTTCCAGTTTGTTCTTTTTCAAGGTTTCTTTGGCTATCCAAAGTCTTTTATGATTCTGCATAAATTTCCGACTTAGTTGTTCTAGTTCTGAGAAGAATGTCATTGTATTTTAATAGGAATTGCATTTAGTCTCTGTATTGTTTTAGGTACTAAGGGCATTTTAACAATATTAATCCTTCTAATCCATTATCATAGTATATCTTTCCATTTATTTACATCATCTTCAATTTATTTCTTTAATGTCATAGTTTTCAGAATATAGATCTTTCTCTGCTTAAAATTATTCCTAGGTATTGTATGCTTCTTGATGCAATTATAAATAAGATTGTTTTCTTAATGTTTTCTTATGATTATTCATTATTGGTGTGTAGAAACACAACAGATATCTGTACACTGATTTTGTGTCCTGCAACTTTACTGAATGTATTTATTATTATAATACTTTTTCAGTGGAGTCTTTGGGTTTCTATATACAGTATTATGTCATCTTCAAATAGTGAGAGTTTTACTTCTTCATTTCTGAATTGTATAACTTTTGTTTTTCTTGCCTGATTGCTATGGCTAGGACCACCGATACTAGTTTGACTAGAAATGGTGAGAGTGGGCATCCTTGTCTTGTTTCTGATTTTATGATATTAGCTGTGAGTTTGTCATATATATAGCCTTTATTATGCTGAAGTATGTTCCTTGTATACCCACTTTATTGAGTTTTTATCACAAAATGTCAAATTTTATCAAATGCTTTTTCTGTATCTATTGAGATGATCATATATTTTTTATCCTTCATTTTGTTAATGTGATGTGTCATATTGATTGACTGATTGAGTGATTGAAACATCCCTGCATTCCTGGGATAAAACCCACTCAGTCATGGTATACAATCCTTTTAAAGTATTGCTGAATCCAGTTTGTAATATTTTATTAAAAGAGAAGGTTGTCTTTATTAGCTTCTTTAACAAACACTATAAACATTTTTAAGTCATTTTTACTTCCTTTATCAGAGAAAAACAATAGATATTAAATGAATCACATTAAATATTTTGCATAATTCTAATTTGTTTAACTCATCAAGAATCAATTTCTTCAAGGAATAGCCAAATGTTGATAAGCATTGAAATTGGGTTCTGGGTACATGGGAGTAGGAGGGTTCATTATACCATTCTTTCCATTTTTATGTATGTTTTTAAAATTCCATAATAAAAATTAAAACTATATGTATAATTTTAAGTCTGGTTCTTAAATAAGTATCGGAAGTAAGGACTTTCATCATAAACATTTTGCCTATGGGTTTAAAGAGATGTCAAATTATCTCCAACAACCTCCAGTGTTCAGACCTGTACTTATATCAAAGCTCTTGTTTTAAAGTTGAAATTACAAGTGCCTCATTTAAAGTGGAAGTTGAGAGTCACTGCAGAGGGGTGCTGCATAACCCAACCATAAACCGAAGCAGCAACTACATCTAATTATTCTTTGTCACAATCACTCCACACACACACACACACACACACACAAGCACACACAAGCGCACACACACCACACACACACAAAACACCAGCAATGTGTGTATGGAGCCTGTGTTGATCACTCATACTTCTAATCTCTCTTTCTCCCTAGTGAAAATGGGTGCCCTGATATCACTACATCCACCGCATTAGTCTACACTGACCACATATTTTTAGAATTACCTCCTACTCAGCTGTCTCCCCAGCTGCTTTCTGAGCTCCTTGAAGGCAAGGAAGAGTCTAGCCTCACTCTGTCTGGAACCCTGCCCCACACAGAGTGGGCAGATGATTTAAAAGTCAAGCTGTGTAGCTTAGAGTAGAAAGTTGGGAGAAAGACAGGAGAGAAGAGAAGTGGCCTTGGGAGATAGAGCAAGATGTGTATTTTTTATCCCAGCTATACTGCTTACCTACCTATAGGGCCTGTCCATCAACAAAATGGTAATAATAAATTTTACTTTGCAGAGTTATGGTGAAGAAAAGAAATGATGGATTTGTTGTGCCTAGCACATAGTAGGTGCTAAATAAAAGGCTGCTGTTACTAAAATGGTGACACTGGTATGAAGATGACATTTGATGCAGAAGTTGGCACAAAGGTGAGTATTCCAATCAGGGGCAATAAAGGGTTACCAGACTTAGAAGTTCATGATCTTTTAATAACAGTCAGGGAGGAAAGAGAATGCACAGGTATTAGTACTTTTATGTGCTATGACTTTAATTAATCCTCATGCCAACCCAGGAAGTGAGTGGTTCTGCACCCAAGTCTACAGGAGGGAAGGAGGAAACATTAACACAGGCAGGTGCAGCTGCTCACTCAAGTTCTCAGGGGTGGTAACTGGTGGAATTTTTGGCATCTGAAGCAAGAAGTATTTCTGGGCGTCAGGTACTCTCCCTATTCTCTTTAAATCAAATCAAGTCCTGGAAGGAGCTCAAAGTGCACTCTCTTGGGTCTCAGTCCCTGTGCCTTTGTTTAACAACAAACACAGTTTCATTCCAGGCTGACCTAGTTCGAGGTGACTTGGGCAGGGCTGTTGTTTGGGAGGCAGATAGAGCCTCCCTGTTCTCTCCCTAAGCCCAGTCAGAGGACATGACCATCTCTTTTTTCCAGGCCTGTAACTCTACTTGCCTTGGGTTCAACTCTGAGTACTTGATCCTTGGAGGCCCCTGTCTCCCCTGGGAACATGGATTAAAGAGTTTCAATGGGCTCGGCGGACAGACAGGGGCTTTGCTGGGAGGCACCATGAGGCAAAAGAAAAGACAAACCTGAATGGACATCCCAGCTGCCCATTCCCTGGTAGTGGGACACTTGGTCAAATGGCTTCACCCCACTGTGCCTCAGTTTCTGGCAAAACAGTGGTTGCTGTGAGAGTCTTTATATGGTGATATGTAGAAAGCACCCCACCCGTAGCAGGTGCTCAATAAATGTCAGTTTCCTGTTCTGTCTTCCCAGGATATCCTATGCTTCTATCACAGTGGCCTTTGCCATTTCTGCGCACCACCCATATGAGCTTCATATTTTTCTATACATTGATTTACTTTTAAAAACTCAATCTCACTTCTGCAAACAGAAAACCAGCAATACTTGACAAACATTAATTCCTCTGTTTAGTCAATATGTATTGAGTGTCTAACACACCCCAAGTCCTGTCATGGGTTCTGGGGACACAGCAGTAAACCAACGACCCCCAGCCTTCATGGAATGTGCACTCCTGTGAGGGAGACAGACAGTGAACAAACAGAGATAGAATATGACATCAGGTGGCACTGCACATCATCAAGAAAAAAAACTAAAGTATAGGACTAGACAAGAAAGATGGGGGCGGGACACTGTTTCATTTTGTGGGGCCAGCAGAAATGGACTTAACCCAAAGTTAATGAAGCTTAAACTTCAGAGGTCTTTGCGTGACCAGGTCCTTTCTTGTTTCCATTGTAAATACTTCCCTACCAAATTTTGTATCCACAATCACAGATTCTTTGCCCTAAAGAGTGCTTTCAAAATGCAGATAAGCTTCAGGCCCCACAAAGTCCAATTCTGCTCCTGGTGGTCAGGAGAGGCAACTCCAAGAAGGTAACGTTTGAGCATAGACCTGAATGAATAGAAAAATAACCATTAGAATGAACAAAATAAAATTCTTGGCCCTGTGGAAACCAGTGATTCCAAAACTGCCCCAATCTGTCTGCTATGCTGAGTGAAAGGCTACATTTAAAATCCCGTCTCAGGTCAGGTCCTCGACACAAGTGGAGCCTGTGGAATTTTTGTCTATCTCTCCCCCAGACTTCCCTGACCCCTTCCCCCCAGATTTTTGGCCTAAGCCAGGCCTGAGAAGTAGGGCACAGAAAGAAGGAGAGCCTGGGAGGGTAAGAGGCATTGCCAGGCCTTGAGTCTCAAAGAATAATGGAGAATGGCAATCAGTAGGAACAGGAACCCAGACAGACTATACCTGATGAGAATGTGGAGCAACTGGAACCCTCACCCACTTCCGGTGGGAATACAGAGTGCTCCAGCCACTCTGGAAGACAGTTTGGCAGTTTCTTACAAGGTTAAACACTTACTTTATACATGATTCAGCAATTCACTCCCCAGTATTTACCCTAGAGAAATGAAAACTTACGTTCACACAAAAGCCTGTACATGATGTTCATAGGAGCTTTATTCATAATAGCTGAAAACTGGAAAAAAGCCAAAACAGCCCAAATGTCCAACCACAGGTGAATAGATGAACAAATTGTGTGGTCTGTCCATGCAATGAACTATTCCTCAGGATTACAAAGGCAAACAACTTGATACACCCAATGGCATGCGTGAACCTCACAAACATTATGCTCACTTGTGGAAGAAACCAGACCCAAAAGAGTCTATCTGTGGGATCCTATTACACGACATTCTAGCTATCGGTGCGGAAAGCAGATGACTGTGAAGGGGCTAAAGAAACTTTCTGGCAAGACTGAAATGAATCTTGATTGCAGTATACCTCATTGAATTAAAGGAACTCCGCCCATAGAATGAGTGCATTTTATTATCTATAAGTTACAGCTTAATTAAATTCTAGCTCAATAAAGTTTCCATGAAAGTCATATTGCAATACACTGTCCACTGGAAAGACTCCCCATGAGCTCAATCGTTTACTCCCTTCACTTTACACATCAGGAAACTGAGACCCAGAGATGGGAGTGACTTTCCCAAGGTCATGCAGTGAGTTAGGACTATTAACAGTAAGCGACTGGATAGCTAATTGCAGTTTACTGAGCACTTTACCAACTTCCTCTCATTTAGTGCTCACTGCGGCTTTGTAAGGCAGCAGCACAGTCATTAAGCCCAGGTTACAGATGAGCACACTGAGGCACAGAGGTTGGAAGACTTGCCTGAGGTCATACAGCCAGTTTCACTATGATCTATCCCGTCTGGGCAGCTGCTGGTAGAGTGGAAATGCAAACCCAGGTCCTCTGCTCTCAAGGCCCAGTTCTTCCCTCCTTCCCACAGTCCTCGTCCTTGCAGAGAGGGCTTGAGCTGAGAACCTTCACTGAGGCCGGGGGGCCCAGAGCCCAGCACTGGGTCAGGCAGAACCCAAGGGAAAGGGAGCACAGAGCACTTGTGAGCTCTCCACCGTGAGGCTGCAGGCTGGAGCACAGCCACGCCAGGAGGAACTTTTCTCCCCAGGCAAGGCACACCCAGTGTTGCAAGGGAGCTGGTAGGGAAACAGCCCTGGCTTTGCTCAGAAAATCCGGTTTCCTATGGATGCTTTTTCCAGCACAACCTGCCAGGAGAGATTGAGATCACAGAGAGCAGTAGGATGCTGCCTGAAAAGGAACTCCGCCCATACCCACGGGCTTGGCTCTCTCTAAAGTGGGGGCTGCCCCAAACTCTCCCCATCTCCAGCAACACTTGCACAGATGGGTTTGCAGACCAGTGGCCCCAAGCCCCTAGGCTCTCTGCTCAGCCACCACATCTCTTGACTGTGTTTGAAGGCCCAGTCTGGTCCCCACACTGAACTCTGTAAATAGCCAGTTGGCATTCTACCAGGAATGTGTTGGCCCTTCCTTTCCAATGGCAGGGATAATGTGATCCATCACTTACTTGTACAGAGGTTGCTTGCTCAAAGGCAAAGTGACTGATCCACCAAACTTGTCTGGTGGCCTATATTTTCACAGGTGGCTCCAATGCCAGCCTGAGGTCCTGGTGCAGCGCCCAGAGCCACCACCAGAGCGCCAGGAGCCTGGACTCCCAGTCGAATTCTACCTTGAGTGCTATGTAACCCTAAACAAGTCCCAGGCCCATTCGTCTGTTCCCTGTGAACTGAAGAAGGATAGACATTCTCCAAGGTCCTTCGAGCTTGGACCAGAGGACCACACTCCCTCTAGAGCCCTGGAAGGTCAAATTCAGGTCTGCCCTGCAGACTGTCTCCCCAGTTAACATTCTCCCTGTAGGTCACTTCTCTGTAGAATATGTGTGTCTTTAGCATGATGTTTTTTGGCTGGTATTTGCATGGGGAGAAAATGTATGTGTATGTCTCCAAAATTCAATACATTTTTTAACAAAACAGGTGCAGGAAAAGAATCAAGATACATTCCAAATACAATTAGTAGAAGGTCTAAATCAAGTTGTTTTGAAAAACATGAAACCAGGTCATAGATGATGCCTCTTGGCTCTCTCTGGCACTAAGGCCAGATTCCCATGTATGGAGCAACTGGTTGTTAATGTCCATGTGAATTCTTGGGTGAGCAGAAAGCAAAGCTTTAAGCATGTTTGTTACACATGTAAGTATTTCACTGTATTTTAGTTAGATCTAGAAAATTGATTAAGGGATTGGTGTTAACACATAATGGTATGATTTTTCTCCTTTAAAAATAATAAATAAATAAATAAAAGAGAAAATAAATAAAAGAAAAGGAAAGGTGTTTCCAGGAGCATTTTCACAGAACAGCTTATTTTCAGGGACAGTTTGCTGACATTAAGCGAGAGATCTTCCCAATTCACATGGTAGTAGTATTTGTGAGAAATTCGGTGTCTATTAAAACCTTGCGAATATATTTGGTGTTTACTATGTAGAGTTCAGTTTTTAGCTCAGATAATCACCTACATCAGTGTCCTGAGAGACATTCTAAAGTCATGTGCAACACGAGACAGTTTTTCATTGTGAGTCTGCCCCAGGCCTTGCAAAGTGTCTAGCGTCCCTGGCTCCTCACGGGCCTCCCAAAGCCAGCCACAGCCCCTCAACACTGTGACCACCAGAAATACCCACACATGTTTTAAGTGCCCTTGGGGACTTCATGGAGAAACACAGTCACCACATAACCCGGGGGGCAGGGGAGGACAGGACATGAAGGAAAGGCATTTATTATCCATCAAGGGATTCAAGGATCCCACCATTCTTTCCGTGGCATTTTTTTTTAAAACTGAGATATAATTCACATACCGTAAAATTCGCACTTTTAAAGTATACAAACAGTGGGTTTTAGTGTATTCATAAAGTAGTGCAACCATTGTCACTGTCTAATTCCTGAATATCTTCATCACCCACAAAGAAACCATATACCCATTAGTAGTCACTCCCCATCCTCCTCAGCCCTGCTTTCCATCTCTATGGATCTGCCTGTTCCGGACATTTTGTATAAACAGAATCATACAACATGTGGCCTTTTATGTCTGGCTTTTTCACTTAAAATAATGTTTTCAACGTTCACCTATATTGTAGCATGTATCAGTACTTAATTCCATTTAATGGCTGAATAATATTTCATTATATGTGTATACACCACAATTTATTGATTGATTCATCAGTTTATGGACAGTTGAATAATGACTATTTGGGGACATTATGAATAATGCTGCTATGAACATTTGCATATAAGTTTTTGTGTGGATGTATGTTTTCAATTTTTTTCAGTATAAACCTAGTTGTTGCTGAGTTATATGGTAACTCTATGCCTAACCCTTTTGAGGAACTGCCAAACTACTTTTCCAAAGTGACTACACTATTTTAAAATCCAACCAGTGATGTATGAGGGTTCCAATTTCTCCACATCTTCTGTAATACTTGCTACTGTCTATCTTTTTGAGAATAGCTATCCTAGTAGATGTAAAGTGGTACCTCATTGTGGTTTTGATTTTCATTTGCCTACTGGCATTTATATATCTTCTTCAGAGAAATGTCTTTTCAAGTCATTTGCTCAGTTTTAATTGGGTCATTTGTCTTTTTGTTGTTGAGTTGTAAGAGTTCTTTATATATTTGGATACTAGTCCCTTATCAGATATATAATTTGCCAGTCTTTCTCTCAGTCTGTAGTTATCTTTGCATTTTTTGATAATGTCTTTTGAAGCACAAAAAATTTGAACTCTTATGAAAAATAGCTTATTTTTCTTTTGGTTGCTGTGTACCATAGACCTCCTAGCAGCCCCATGTCACAGAGCAAGGCCAGGGAATGAAGGCTGCTGTGATCTGAATGAAGGCAACATCCTTCCAGCTTCAAAGCCTCTTACTGAGATTCCATAGAGCTTAATTTCTCTGGATAAAAACTATGCCTGCCCAAGTTAAATGTCTTCAGAATGGATAGCACCAGTCTTACCAGTCACTTATACCTTAGGGAAAACTACTCTATTGGATCCTTCCCTAAGAGCAGACCATGCAAGGGGTATGGAGAGAGTGTAAGGACCCTGAACCCTGGGCAGGCACCCCATGGATAGAGAGACATGGGTCAGGGGGCAAGCTGGACAGTGAAGATGATGAAGGTCGCTTCTTGGCTGAAGGAAGTTGCCACAAGCTGTCACCTCCATGGGCCTTGGCTGGGAGCCTATCCATTCCTTATCTCAGGCTACACTTTTGAGTTTTGCAGCAAAGGGCCCTGCTAAAACATATATATGTTTGCAGGATGGGGATGCATTCCTAGATGGCTGATGTTAGACTGCAAGTGACTGCAATGCTTATCTCATGCAACCCCTCCAGCTGTATATGGAACAGTGAAGGCCCAGAGAGGACAAGGCACTTAAGAGTGACTCCACAGCAGGGCAGGAACCACACTGCCCTCCTAGTTCTCACTAACCTTCAGCAAGCATGTTGGCCCAAATGAGATTCAACAAGCAGGGCCCTTGGGTCATGGGCAGTTTACTTGGGCAAAAAATGGCACAGATAAGTCAGTGTTCCAGAGGGTAGTAGGCTCATTGAAGGGCCAAAGCAAGGGTAGAGCAGTACAAAAAGCCCTACATCTTGGAGAGAAGGGTTTTTCTCCTCCTTGGGACTACCCCACAAATTACTTGTCTTATTAACAGTAATAGCTGCCATTCATTGAGTGCTCACCGGGTGCCAGGTGCCACACTAAGAAATGTATGCCCATCATTGGCTTGATCCTCCCATAGCTCCATTGGATTTTTTTTTTTTTTTATGAGGCTCTAAGAGCTTAAGTTACTTGCTCAGGATCACAGGGAAAAACGCTAAGCAGGCTTTCAAACTCAGGTCCACAAACTCCAAGGTCAGTCCTCCCAATGCCCATACTGACCGATTCCTGAAGAGCCCTCTAGTCATTAGCTCTCAGGTAAAAGATTCCCAAGCGCACAGTGGGCTCCTGGCCTGTTGCCTGCCCAATAGGGCTGAGCTTTGCTCAGGTTCGAAACCCTAGATCTGCTCTCCAGACAAGACACAGCTCTGCTCCAGCATCATAGTGACCCCTGCTGCTCACTCCTGCTCTCTTCTGCAAGATCGCTTAGTGCCAAAGTGGCTACCTGTTAACAGAGACTCAGGGTTCTCCAAAGGAGAGCCTTGTTTCTCTCGTGAACACCCTAGCTTCTTGAACGTTTTCCAGGATTTGGGGCAAAACAGAGAGAAAAGTGAGACTTTATTTCTGACTATGAGGTATGTGCCTAGGGACCCCAAACCCACATCTTCTTACCCTCCTATCACAAAGCAGACAAAGAGCAACTCGACTTTGTGTCAGACACTGGAGATCAGCCACCCAACTCCAATTCTTCATGGTCCTGCAGACATGTGTAAACTGATCCTCAGTTCCCTCACCTGCCAAATGGAGACAAAAGTACCTACTTCTCTGCTGAGTTATGTCTAGGGTCCAATATATGACAAGTACCCAATGAGCTCCTCTTCTTCCTGAGCCTCAGTTTCCTTATCTGCTGATGTTTATTGGGCACCTGACCTTCACCTGCATTACCTCACTCAATTATTACAGTAATACATGAGGTAGAATAAAGAAATAGAAGCTCAGAGGAGTTAAGCAAGTTGCCCCAAGTCACACAGTTGGTAAGATGTGAAGCCAGGATTCCAACCCAAGCTATCTGACTCCAGGTGCTAGGCTCATAACCACCACATCACAGTGTTTTTTCCAGTGGCAATATACCTTACATACTATGAAATGTGCAGAGTCCGAGAGCAACCTGGATACCCTCCATTTTCCCATCTGGGGGTGGGGGGTTTCCCAAACTCACAGGAACTGGGAGAAAACAAAAATGCTTGAACTGAGACTACCATGACATCCATCATTTATTGGGTGTCTATACAGACCACGAACAGTACTAAGTGCATTATGTGAATTATTCCCTGAAAGAAAGATTTGGAGTCAGAAGATTCAAGTTCAGTGTTTTTGGTTCTCCATTTTATAGCTCTCCATCTTAAGTATCAACCTTTACAACTTCATTTTCTTTATTTATAAAATCAGGTGAAGAATGATATCATCACTCATGAAGAAGTCATAGATTATTGTGTGTGTTATGGCAAACACTGCATTAGATATTTTAAATATCTTATTTTAATCTGCAGAACCACCCTATGAGATAGCTTTGAGTGTTAGTATTTCACATATGAGGAAACGGGTGGGGGAGGGGGCAGTCCAGACAGATTAAGTAATTTTTTGAAGGTCTGAAATTAAACCATGAATCTATAGCTTATCCTCTTAACCCTCAAATTATGCTCTCTCCCTGACTACCTAACATACTTGTTTGAAGCTCGATTATAGTATTTCTTAAAATGCTTTATAACTATGAAGTTCCATTGTAAGTATTGTTATATTCCAGGAAGGAATTTTTAAATATATGACAAATCGAGGTGAGCATTTTGTTTCATGTCAACATAATAGTTTTCTCCAAGCAGATGCCAGTTTTTCCAAGCAGACAGGAGATTGATCTGCTAAACTTGGATTTATTTTTCGATAGAGGGCATAATACAATTAAGAACAGAAACAATTTGAAGCACTGGCATCTACCTGGCACTGGCACTGTGCTAGGACTAAAAAGTTTATTTTTGGAAGCCATCTTCCATTTATATTCTACCAGAATGCAAGACTCATGGAGGCAGAGACTTTGTCTTGTCGATACAATGTCCCCAGTGACCAGAAGACAGCATATCAGTATCAGGAGTTCGGTCTTTATTTAGATGAATGAACACCTTTTATACCACAAATAAGATGAAACAAAGAAAGGCACATACTATTTTTATCTGGGGGGCTGAATTAACAAGTTAATTGGCAAGTTTTTCCATACAGTGGCATAGTTTAGAGTATTGGATATCTTGAATGACTCATCATACAATAAATTATACAGAAAATTATTTTAAGCAATAATAATAAAACAAATAATAATAGCCAGAAAATAAATACAGTGAAAATTTTCAACTTTCTTTACATAATTATGGCAGTTTAAAAAGTAAATGAAGCAATATGGCAGTGTGAGGAGACCTCCAGGTCTTTTCCCTTGAAGTTACAAGTTGGACAGCTATTATTCAACTGAAGATTCCCTACTCAATAACACGAGCACGTCTGGGAGATCCACACATGGAGACATCTGAAGGTGGGCAAATCTGAGAGAACAGAGGGGAGGAGATGGGAGGAAAGGGCAGAGATGGGAGTGGAAAACACAGTCTCCTGCTCTCCATGGACTCAGCCCACATAATAGCAGTGAGGCGCCAGAATGCAATCCCCCTGAGCAACCCAGAGTGGCAGAAGCAGCAATCCAGCCTGAGTAGCCAGTACACATTGAGGCTGAGCCCGAGGTCAGGGGTGGAAACACTGCAAAGGGTGGCGGTGGTTGACAAGCCACTGCCAACCCTGTGGGATTCTACCCCCAACCCCGCCATAATCCTGCGGCCCACCTGGCATTACAGTCTTGACTTGGCAGAGGGAGAAAAGGCAGAAGCAACTCTCCACCCTAAGTTGTCTATAGCTGTTGCCGTTGAACCCACTGGAAAGAAGAAAGCTGTAGACACATGAGCCTGTGTTCCCACCCCTATCATCCCCTTCCCAGAGCTGTGGAGCTGGTGGAAACAGCTGAGATACCCCAGACAGAGCAGCAGGGCTGGCGGCTTCTGGTTCCAGGAAAATAGTACCAGGAGCACGAAGGCCTGGAGACCCATAATCTACCACATCCCACCATGAGGTGGTGCCCTAAGACAGAGGTGACCAGTCCATAAAGAGGACATCCACCTCCTCAGGGAACACGGGGCTTTTCCATAGCTAGCCAAGTCCACAGTGCCCCCGCAGGAATCCCTGAAGTTCCAATAGTGCAGGTAAGAGAAACAAAAACTTGAGTTATAGCACCACCTACTGGAAACAAAAGAAAGATCTCTGCTTCTCAACCTGCTAAACAATTAAGAGACAGGACTTAAAAAAAAAAAAAAAATTTTAATTTCATTCCTTCAAATACCCAGAGAAATAATCCTTCAAGTACCATGAATAACCAAGGTAAAAATTTCAGAAAGAAAATGACATTTCTTCAGACAATAAACTGAAAGACATGGAAGACTGTGATTTAATGACAGAAAATTCAAGATTGCAGTTCTGAAAAAACAGCAAATTACCAAAAAAAAAAAAAAACCTCAGAAAAACAGTTCAATGAGCTCAAAAATAAAATTAACAGACACAATCAACAACCAACTTTACCAGAGACTGAAACTATTAAAAGAACCAAATCGAAATTCTGGAGCTGAAGAACTCAATAAATGAATAAATAATAAATTAGAGAGCTTAGGTACCAGACCAGATGGAGGTAAGATTTAGTGATAGTGAAGATAGAAATCTAGAAATGACTCAGGTGAGAAAAGAGAGCAAATTGAGAGGAGAAAAAAATTTATGAGAACTATTTGACACAATTAGAAAGAGTAATATTAAAATAATGGGTATACCAAAAGGGGAAGAGAGGGAGAAGAAACAGAGAGCCTTTTTAAACAAATAATCACCAAGAACTTCCCAAACCTATTTAGAAAAAGCTAGATCATCGAATCCGAGAGGCTAACAGAACGCCTACTATCTCAATACAAAACAACATTCTCCACGGCACATTATATTAAAGCTCTCTTTGTTAATGACAATGAAAGAATTCTCAAGGCAGCCAAGGGAAAGTAGATGGTAAAGAAAATCCCATTAGATTATCGTCAAATTTTTTAGCAGAAACCTTACAAGAAATGATAAAAAGGAATCATATTTAAAATATTGAACGAGAGCAATCACTAGCCAAAAATAATATATCCAGCAAAGTTTTCTTTAACTATAATGAGGAAATGAAAGGCATTTCCAGACAAACAGAAGCTGAGGGAATTTATCACCATAATACCTGCATTCCAAGAAATGCTGAAAGAAGTTCTTCTATCTGAAACAAAAAGGCAAAAAGATATAAAACTGTAACTAAGATGACAAACGGAGACAGAAGGGGGAAATTGCAACTCTTGTTCAGAATAGGGTATTAAATACTTAAATATAACATAAAGGTTACTGGGGTAAAAGCATTTTTAAAAAGACAAATAACTACTGCAATTTAGAAATGAACACACAGCATAAACAGATAATTTGTGACCACAAAAACACGAAAGGAATGTGGGAAAAGGACTGGATGGAGATAAGATGCAATCAGAAGAAAAAGGAATATTGTACACCTAATTTTTTTTTTTTTTGCTTAGACATAATGGTCATCACAAAACAAAACTCTAAAACTGAGACACATAAATAATTTTTTAAAAAAAAAAGAGGAAATGGTGGCAGGAGTAGGCAGGGAAGGAATCATAGACTATCAACAAACTAAAATAGCACATCAAACACAAATGAAAAGAAACACTGGAGACACAGAGCAACCAGAAAATAAAAGATAAAATGGCCTATAAAAAATCCTCTAAGATCAAGAATCATTTTAAATGTAAATGGACTGAATTCCCTAATTAAAAGGCACAAGAAGAAGGATGGATCCAAAAACAATATTGCCTTCACAAGACACATCTTAGCTACAAAGGCAAACATAGACTTGAAGTGAAAAAAGATGATACTCCAAGCAAATGGCATCCAGAGAAAAATAGGTGTAGCAATACTTATACCAGACAAAATAGGTTTGAAGATAAAGAAAAGTAACAAGAGACAAAGGTGGACATTTTATAATGTTAAAAAAGATGTACATCAAAAAGACATAACATTTAATGTGTGCAGCCAACCTGGGAGCACCAAAATATATAAAGCAAATTACTAACAGAATTGAGTAAAATACAATTATAGTAGGGGACCTAAATATCTCATTGACAGCAATGGGTAGATCATCCAAATGGAAAATCAATAAGGAAATACCGGCCTTAGATGACACCTTAGACCAATGGACATAATCAATATTTACAGAGCTTTTCATCCCAGAACACTATAATAGACTTTCTAGTGCACGTGGAACATTCTCAAGGATAGACTATATGTTGGGGCACAAATAGTCTCAACAAATTTGAGATTGAAATCATACCAAGCATATTCCCTGACCATAACAGTTTGAAACTCAAAATCAACTGCAAAAAGAAAGCTAGAAAAACCATAAACATATGGAGATTAAACAACATGCTACTGAACAACTATTCGCTCAAAAAGAAAAGAAGAGAAAAGAAAAAGAAGAGACCAAAGCATAGAGACAAATGAGAATGACAACATGGCATATCAAAATTTAAGGGAAAGAGTGGTAATAAGAGGGAAATTTACAGTATTAGAAGCTTACCTAAGAAACAAGAAAAATCTCGAAGAATCTAACATTTCACCTTAAAGAAATAGAAAAAAAAAAAAAGAACATATGAAGCCCCAAAGTGGTAGAAAGGTGGAAAAAAGAAAAATTAGAGCAGAATTAAATGAAATAAAGAACAGAAAGACAACAGAAAAAAAGTAATGCAAGAAAGAGTTGGTTCTTTGAAAAGATAAATGAAATAGACTAAAGTCTGGCTAGACTCACTAAGGAAAAAAGATAAAAGATTCAAATAAACAAAATCAGAAATTAAAGTGGAGAAGTTACAGTGGACACCGCAGAAATACGAAGGACTGTGCAGGAATATCATGAAAGGTTATACACCACCAATTTAATAACCTAGAAGAAATAAAAACATTCTTAAAATACATAACATTCCCAAACTGAATCATGAAGAATTGGAAATTCTAAATAGATTGATCATCAGTAAGGAATTGAAACAGTCATCAAAAACCTTCCAAAGAACAAAAGGCTAGGACCAGATAGCTTCACTACTAAATTCTATCAAATATTCAAAGGTGATTTAATACCTATCCTTCTCAAACTCTTCCCAAAAACTGAAGAGGAGGCAATACTTCCTAATTCATTTATGAGGCCAACATTACCCTGACACCAAAAAAAGTAAGGACAACGCACATGGAAAAAAATTACAGGCCAATATCTCTGATGAATATAAATGTAAAATTCCTAAGCAAAATATAAATAAATCAAATACAGTACATTAAAAAGATAATACATCATGATCAAATGGAGTTCATTCCAGGAACCCAAGGATGGTTCAACATACACAAATCAATCTATCTGATTTACTTCATAAACAAAATAAAAGATCAAATACATATATATTCATGTACATAGAAACAGAAAAGATATTTATCAAAATACAATATTCATTTATGATTAAAACACTCAATAAAATACATATCGAAGGAAAGTACTTCAACATAATAAAGGCCATATATGACAAATCATCAGCTAATATCATACTCAATGGTGAAAAACTGAAAGCTTTTTCTCTAAGATCAAGAACAAGATAAGAATGTCCTCTGTTGCCACTGTTATTCTACATAGTACTGGAAGTCCTAGCCAAAGCAATCAGTCAAGAGAAGAAATAAAAGACATCCAAATTGTGAACGAAGAAGTAAAATTGTCACCTTTTACAGATGACATGATCCTGTATAGAGAAAACCCTAAAGACTCTACCAAAAGACTATTAGAAACAATAAATAAATACAGTAAAGGTTCAAGGTACAAAATCAATGTACAAAAATCCACTGCATTCCTATATACCAAAATGAAATATCGGAAAAAGAAATGAAGAAAACAGTTCCATTTGCAATTCCAAAAAAGGATAAACTACCTCAGAATAAACTTAACAAAGGAATTGAAGGACCTATACACTGAAAACTACAAGACATTGTCAAAAGAAACTGAGGAAGACACAAAGAAATGGAAAGGTATTCCATGTTCATGGATTGGAAAAATCAACATAGATAAAATGGCTATATTACCTAAAGCAATATACAGATTTAATGCAATCCCCATCAAAATCTCAATGACAGTTTTCAAAGAAATGAACAAAAAAATATTAAATTTGTATGGAACCATAAAAACTCCAAATAACCAAAGCAATTCTAAGAAGAAATAACAAAGCCAGAGGCATCACACTTCCTGCCTTTAAATTATATTACAAAGCTACAATAATCAAGACAGTATGGTGTTAGCAGAAAAATAAACACAGAGACCAATGGAACAGAATTGAGAGCCCAGAAATAAACCTACACATACATGGCAATTAACTGTCAATGAAAGAGCCAAAAATATACAATAAAGAAAGGAAAGCCTCTTCAGTAAATAGTGTCAGGAAAATTGGAAAGCCCCATGCAAAAGAATGAAACTAAACCACTATTTGACACTATACACAAAAATTAACTCAAAATAGTTCAAAGACCTAACCATAAGATCTGAAACAATTAAATACATAGAAGAAAACACAGGTACTAAACTCATGGACCTTGGCCTCAAAGAGACTATTGTGAACTTGACCCCAAAGACAAGGAAAGTAAAAGCAAAAAATAAACAAATGGGACTACATCAAACTAAAAAACTTCTGCATAACAAGAGAAACCACCAACAAAACAAAAAGGCAAACAGCCAAATGGGAAAAGATATCTATAAACAATACCTCCAGTAAGGGGCTAATATCCAAAATAGATAAAGAACTCCTACAACTCAACAACACCACCGAACAATTCAATTTAAAATGGACAGAGAACCTTAGAAAGACACTTTTCCCAAGAAATACAAATGTCCAACAGTCATATGAAATGATACTCAACTTCACTAGCTATTAGAGAAAAACAAATCAAAACCACAATGAGATACCACCTCACACCTGTTAGAATGGCTATTATCAACAAGACAAGTAATAACAAGTGTTGGAGAGGTTCTGGAGGAAAAGGAACCCTCATACACTGCTTGTGGGAATGTAAATTGGTACAGCCACTATGGAAAACAGTACAGAGTTTCCGCAAAAAATAAGAATAGAGCTACCATATAACCCAGCAACCCCTCTTCTGGAACTCTACCCTGAATTTTGAAAACATTTATTCATAAAGATATATGTACCCTTATGTTTATTGCAGTATTATACTCAGTAGCCGAGACATAAAAACAACCCAAATTTTCTTTGGTGGATGATTGGATAAAGAAGATATGGTATGTATGTACAATGGAACACTACTCAGCCATAAGAAAGGATGAAATACTTTCATTTGTGACAACATAGATGGATGTTGAGAGTATCATGCTAAGCGAAATAAGGTGGAAAAGGACAATAGCCATATAATTTCATTTATATGTGGGATATAAAACAGAAAGCAACAAAAGAACAAACAAAACAAATAAACCCATAGACACAGACAAGAACATGACGGTTACCAGAGAGGAACAGATGTGGGGAGGAGGAAGAGGATAAAAGGGGTCAAATATATGGTGACAGAAGGAGACTAGACTTTGGTAGTGAACCCACAATGTAATACGATATATTATAGAATTGTACACCTGAATTGTATATACTGTTATCAACCAATGTCACCCCAGTAAACTTATTTTTTAAAAGTAAGTGAATTTCAATAAAACCAAAATAACTGTAAAAGGTAACAATTTAGGCAACTGCAAATCATACTACCAGTGAAACATTTTGTTCTTACTTCTTTAAAAATTAACAATTATTAGAGTAAATTTAAATTTAAAAAATATTATTTCTGTACAGTGAAATATTTTACAGATAAAGTAAAATTTGTACTATGTAACACAACATTAAAGCTCTCAGTTTGCACTGTTTCACTGTTTTAAGTTTTAGACACAAGTGAAAGTTCCAAAACTAACTATAGAGAAATTCGTCTCTGCTTTTTAACTCAAAGCCTGCAAATGAAGAGATTCCTCCAGCTTACTTTCACCAAGCTTTCCTTTTAGAAAATACCATTTCATAATTTCTAATCTATTCAATAACCATATATTAATATGCTTATGACATTCCAGACTGAAATACCACCTTATAAGAAAAATATTTACTTTTAAAAAGTGGCTTAGCTTTCTGCTTTTCCAATAAAATGATGTCTTTAACAATAGCACCCCAATTATTTATCTCTAGCTCTTAAAAATCACACATTCTGTGTGACTCTGTCCTGTATTGCTTTTTATCCCACTCAGTGCCAAGGACAATTCTGACCACACGGCAAGGGTGGTCTGACTATTATCTGAGAAAGACATAATTTCCTGTTTATGGCTTCATTTAAAGCTCTTAGTCCAGACTTACCCAGAATTGAGCTCTAACTAGTTTAAAGAAGGCATAGAACCCCAGGAATTCTATTTGCAGTAGAAATAAAGAGTAAATAATAACCTATAATAAAGTACATCTTTAGAAAAATTACTAATCTTTTCCAATTGAAACTAATTGAGACAGGAGACTTAGCTCTCTCTAGGTACTATACCCATGTGTTTATAAGCTCTCTAAAACAGGTTTCATGCCCTTTTCATTTCTGAATTCTTAGTATCAAGCATAATGTCTGGTATGTAGCAAAATAAAGTTTCAAACTTTTTTGATGATACACAGTAAAGATTGAGACTCTTAAAAATAATTGAAAAATTCAATGAATACAGTGGAGCCAAAATAATAGTTCACTCTCTCATCCTCAACCTGTGTCCACTGAAGAACCACTTTCTAAATCTTTAATCATAAAAAAGTCTGTTCCTCGATTATTACTTAAATCATGTCTGAGTATGAAGACTTCATCACATTTTTAGCAATATTACAAGAGGGAATGATAGGTCCAAAAACAAAAGCTTGAATATAGTTGATATTTAAGCAAATTGTTTAATAGTTATAGCTTCAGACCATAAAAATAGACACTGAGATGTGTGTCTAGTGGCATAAGCGAATAGAAAAAGCTACATTACATTCTTAAATTACTCACAATACTTCCGACTTAGGTTTAACTTGGGGTAAGTTATTCATCGGTCATCAATTACTCTATTCCTGCCATAGGGAAATCTCTCTTGTTTATTATTGCCCTTTACAGTTGAAGGAGCTAAGGCACTGAGAAAGTAAGCAATTTTCTTAAGGTCAAGAGATGCTACAGAAAAGATTCAAATTAAGATATTTTTTTTGACCCAAGTCCGATGTTTTTCTCTCCATTATACCAAATTATTGCGTGAACTCAGGAAGCTGAACCAAATCAATGGTTTTCAGCCCTGGCTGCACATTAAAATCACCTGTGCTTGTTTAAATCACATAAATGCTTTGGCTCCACCCCATATCAATTAAGTCAAAATATCTGGAGTAGAAAGTCTACTCACCAGTATGTTTTTAAGCTCCCTGAGTGGTTATAATGTGTAGCTATAACTGAGAACCACTAACATAATTGCCTGACTTCTCTTCATGTTAAAATTTCTATCAATTCTGAACTCCTCATATTTTTATCTCTCATTCCCAAGATATACACTCCCACACACAACTTTTGCACAGTATAGTGCAACAATACTCTAATCACTGGTATAACCTACCAACACATTAGACCTGTCAGACAAAGGCATAAATATTTCTGAGATTCTTGCCAAAAAAACTTAGAAAAACACTACAATTAAAGCTAAATTTATTGAATTACTAATAAAACCACTATCAACTAGTCAGTGTCATTAAATGAAGAAAGTAAGACAGAATACTTGGCGACCATAGGATGATCCAATTAATAAGCTCTAAACTAAAACCTGTCCATGGAACCTGGCCATTTAGCTGCCTAGTACACAAATGTCTCTCCTGTTTCACTTAATCCCAAATTTGGTAGAAGAAAAGATGAAGCGGACATATAGAAATTACTTTTTTTATCTTCCTGGTGGCTGACGTTCGGGTAAGTGTACTGGGCTCAACCAATTAACTAATCAATGTCCTGCTCCAGGCTTTGTACTTAAAGAAATTCAAAATTCCAGAGTTGCTGGAGAAAGTGTCCAGAGCGACTGAGACCAGCAGCACCATGGTGGCTGATACACAGTGGCAGAAATGCTGTTGGCAACAGTGTCGCAGTGAAAGCACCAGAGGAAAGCACCACACTGCTTGTGGCTTAGTCCTAGCAGTGCCTTTTCTCCTATCTCTTCCTGGCAATTTTGTGGACCTCATGATACACTTGCAAAAAAAAAAAAAATTATTTTCTGCTCAAGTTAACCAGGGTCAGTTTCTATTGATTGTAAATAAGAACCCTGAATGGCACACATTTTAATTTAAAGAATGCAAAAAAAAATCTTTTACTAACGTTGTACTACTTGAACATCTGATTGTGTCAGTAGTTTTCCCATTTGATAGTCCTTTGAATATGGAGTCAGACAAGAAGAATTCTAGAATCATCATCATTTCCAATCTGTTAAAATTATGTTCTTTCTCATGGAAGTTTATGGATGTATTATTTTTATATCAACCATTTGAATCACTAAAATTATTGGAGTGAAAAATTTTTCATATCCTGGGGATATCCATATAGCCCCTGCTAAGAGGCATATAATCTCAGAAATTTAATATTCGATATCAAAAGAGTATTTTTAAGTGACAGAGTTTACAATATCAATGCTCTGAAAAAGAGCTTTCTTTGTTTTTTAAGACTAGAGAGGCTAAGTCATTCAGCCTGCTTAACTGACTGAATACTCCAAACCTTGTAATTAAGTAATAAAACAACAATATGTGTTTACAGTAATAATTGTTGGGCCCTATGCTAATCAGTTACTCAGATGTATTGTTATTATGCAATAACAGACTGTATAGATGAGTGTAGCTGTGTGTCAGTATGGATGGTATGGCTCTTTATGATGACATTCAAGGAACACCAAAGATCTGAGGGCAAAAACCCCTCTCTTTTTTTTTTGTAGTGGCTTCAAGCTTTAAATTTCCTAATTTTTAGGCTTTGTCTTCTGCTTTGTCTTATCTTGTTTCTATTTTTGTTTTCCCCTATTGTTAGAGATATATGAAGGTAATGGCATAAAAGCAAAGCATTGACCTCTAATTGGTGAATGAGACACAATGGTACTAAAAAAAATAGATTTACTCATTTAAGTCATCATGCAGTATTAGCTGTCTGTATTACTTTTTACCTCTATCACAGTATTCTGCACTTGAGCTACCTTACTTCCTGACTTGCCGTTTAGATATACTGCTTCTCAAGGAGATCCTTCTAATGGCTAGGTTGGTGATAAAAGCAAAGTGGAAGAACTTTCCATGTTACAGAACCCAGAAAAAAAATTAATCTTCCAAATCTCAAGAAAAAGTTGGCAAGCCAGTAAATTTACAACTGTTTATAGATTAAAAACCAAAGAAATAATATAGCTTTTAATGCCACACAGTGCTGCTTCAAAGAGAAAATAAATAAATGAATTTTAAAATGAGTGGGAAAGAAGAAAGGGAGCAAGGAAGGAAGGAAGGAAAATGGAAAAGGATTATATCAATAAGTAGATCTTGGCAATATTGTAAATAGATACCCTAACCTAATCCAAAACCCAGCTTTGGGTTAGAAAGGAAAAACTCCTTAGAAAAGCATAACCAGATAGACCCATATGTGATTTTCTCTTCCATAATCTTTTTTTTTTTTTTTTTTGCTTTATGTACACATAGTATGTGTGCCAAGAACAAACATTGGAGCTTTTGCTGTCAGTACCTTTGGACCATCAATACATAATTGTCTGTAGAAGCTCCAACTCTAAGGTGCAGTTTTAAGTACAGTCACCAATATTTATGTGTGTGAAACTTTAGGCAAATGTTACACTGTGACAAATTTAACAACAGCTTAGCTGGTCAAAATTTATAGATTTGTTTCCAAGTAAAAAGATTCATATCCCAATAGGCTTGGGGAGTCATCTGCTGATTTATATGTCCACAAATAATAGGCAGATGACATAGTCCTGTTGATATAAAGACTGGCTTCACGAGTAATATTACAATCTCATAAACTGGAATCAGATGTTTTGACCCTCTCTGGTGAAGTAGGGCAATAGTTGTGCTCTCTTCACTCTGGAAGGATAGCTACCCTGTGTGCAGCTTCCCAAATTAACCAGATTAATGCTAGAAAAGAAAAGTTCTAGATAGAGCCTTTGAAGAAGTTTCTGATACTGGACTTCATTTCCAAATGTAAAAATGGGTCTTTCTGCTGCTTATTATATTTTTCAATTATCAAAGAAACATGTCATGAATTCAAGGTGCTTATAACAATGTCAATATGGATACATTTTTAACAGAATGTCAAAGACTCTAAGGGGTAGAAGGAGTTATCCAATGTATTTGACACTTTTAGGATATCTTTGGAAATGGCCACCCCATCCACAGGAATATAGTCATTCCTGGCAATCTTGGTTTTTCCATATATTCCTTCAACACATACATCTCTGGCCATACCAACTAGACCACAAGTAGACTCATTATCCTAATTGACTAATTTGATTCTTATTCCTGAGAATTTAAAATTAAATCTGAAGGAAGACCATATTAGTTTTTTTTCCCAGTGAATCCATATCCTACTAACTAGGGAGAAAGAAATAAGTTTATGTACAGAAAGGAGTAGAGATGAAACAGACATTATTCCCTGGGCTCCATTGCACAGTTTCAGGCCTTTCCTTGGGTCTGCATACTAACCTTTGGGTTCCATGAGCCACCTTGTATCTTTATATAAAATTACCTTTCTTTTTGCTAAAGTAAACTCCAGGAGGCTGCTGTTACAGTAGCCATCATAAAAAGAGTTTAATGAGCATTTGTGAACATGCATGAAACAATTTTAAAAATAGAAATTCTCAACAAAGATATGGAAAATATGTGGAAGAACCAAATGGAAATTTTAGAACTAAAAATATAATAACCAAAATTAAAAGCTCAATGGGTGGACTTGGAAAACGAATGGAAAGGACAGAGAAAATAATTAGTGGACTGAGAGATATAACAATTGAAATTACCCAGTCTGAGCAACAGAAAACAAATAGAGTAAAAAAAAAGAAAGAAAGAAAGAAAGAAAGAAAAGAAAGAAAGAAAGAAAGAAAGAAAGAAAGAAAGAAAGAAAGAAAAAAACCCTCAAGGCCAGATTCAAGAAGCCTAAAAGAGCCTCTAAATAGGATAAACCTGAGGAGACCCAAATCAAGAGACATTATGGTCAAACTTCTGAAAACTAAAGAGAAAGAAAAAATGTAATTGGAATGTAACCAGAGAAAAACAGCACCTTATCTGCAAAGGAAAAAAACAACAACAACAATTTAAATGACAGTGGATTTCTTATCAGAAATGATAGAGACCAGAAGGAAGTGGTGTAACATTTTTTAAGTGCTGAAAGGAAAGAACTGTCAACCCAGAATCCTATATCCAGTGAAAATATCCTTTGAGAATAAAGGGGAAATGAAGGCATTCTCAGATGAAGAGAAACTAAGAGAATTTCACCAGCAGACATATCTTTTTAAATGGCAAAAAGAAGTTGGAAGTTCTTTAAACAGAAAGAATTTTTTTAAAGGAATCTTGGAATATCGGAAAGGAAGAAAGAACATTATAAGCAAAAATATCAGTACGTACATTAGATTTCCTTTTTCCTCTTGAGTTTTCTAAATTATGTTTGATTATTGCAGCAAAAATTTATAACATGGTTTCATGTGGGTCTCAATGTATGTAGAGAAAATATTAAAGACAATTATAATGTAAACAGATTAACAAAGGAACATAAATATGTGAAGAAAAACTGATAGAACTGAAAAAGAAATACATAAATCGATAATTAGTAATGGAGATTTCAATATCTCTCTTTTAATAATAGATAGAACAAACTAGACAGAAAATCAACAAAGATATAGAAAAACTGAACAATGGCATCGACAAAGATATAATCAGCACTTATAGAACATATCACACTAACAGCACAGAATACACAGTCTTTTCAAGTGCCCATGGAACATATAGGAAAAGAGACCATATCCTGGGCCATATAACAAATCTCAACAAATTTTAAAGAGTATGTTTTCTAATCGCAATGGAATCAAACTAGAAATTAATAACAGAAAATTCCTGAAACAATTTGAAACTAACATACTTCGGAATAATTCATGGATCAAAGAGTAAGACTCAAAGGAAAGAAAAATGCAGTGGAATTAATGTAAATGAAAATACAACATAGAAAATTTTTCAGGACACAGCTAAAGTAGTGCTAAGAGGAAAATTTACAGAACTAAATACATACATTAGAATAGAAGAAAAGTCACAAATTAATAATTTAGATCCCCATCTCATGAAGCTATAAAAAAGAAAAGCAAAATAAACTGAAAGCAGCAGAAGAGGGAAGTTTTAAAGGGCAGAAACCAATGAAATTGAGAACAGAAAACAAAAGAGAAAATCAATGAAACCAAGAGCTTGCTCATTAGAAAGATAATTAAAGTGACAGCCTCTAGCGAGACTGACAAAGAAAGAAAGAAGATACAAAGTACAGTATCAGAAATAAAACGTAATATATCACTACAGACCCTGCAGGTATTGAAGTGATAATAATGGAATACTACAAACAACTCTACACATGTACATTTAATGACTTATATGAAGACCAATTCCTCAAAAAGTACAAACTACCCCAACTCACCTAATACAAAATAGATCCATTTTAATGGCCCTGTAATTATTAAAGAAATAATATAGTACAAATAAGTACCAAAAAAACTACAGACCAATATCCTTCATCTATATAGATGCAAAAATTTTAAACAAAATATTAGCAAATAAAATTAATCAGTATGTTAAAAAAAAAGATCATACACCATGACCAAGTGGAGTTTATTCAGGGACACAAGACTATTTTAATATTTGAGAAATCAATGTAATCCACCATATTAACAGACTAAAGGAGAAAATTCACACAACCATATCTATCAATGCAAAAAAGCATTTGACAAAATTCAGCACCTATCCATGCTATAAAACTCTTAAGAAATAGCAATATGCTTCATATTTTCCCCTATTTATTTTTTAAATCCACATAAAATTCCACAGCTAGTATTACACCTCATGTGAAAGACTGAATGTTCTCCCCCTAAGATTAGGTACAAAGCAAGGATGTCCACCCTTGCTACTCTTGTTCACCTTAGTGTTATAAGTTAGCTAGGGTATTAAGGCAAGAAAAGAAAATAAAAGGCATATAGATTGGACAAAAAGAAACAAAACAGTTCCTATTTGTAAAAGACATGATTGCCTACATAGAACATCCCAAGAAATCTACCAAGAAGAAAAATGAAAAACTCTTTTACAACTAATTAATGAGTTTAACAAGGTTGCAGGATTACAAGATAAATATAAAATCCATTGTATTTCTATATACCAGCAATGAATACAAGAATACAAATTAAAAATTCAATAATATTTATAATTACTCAAAAAAAGGAACATTTAGGTCTAAAAGTAACAAAACATGTACAGGACATGTGTGCTGAAAACTATAAAATACTGATGTAAGAAATTAAAGAATATCTAAATATATAGAGAGACATACCATGTTCATGGATTAGAAGCTTCAACTTGGTAAAAATGTCAATTTTCTCCAGTTTAATGCAATTCCTATAAAAATTTTAGCAAAATTTTTTGTAGATAAGGACAAGCTTACTCCATAAAATGTCTATGAAAAGGTAAGGAAACTAGAATAGCTAAACAATTTTCAAAAAGAAAAGTGGGAGAAATCAGTCTACCAAATTTCAAGATTTACATAGCTACATAAAACTGTGTAATCTTTATAGAGGGACAGACACACAGTTCAATGGAATGCAATGGAGAATCCAGAAATAGATCCATAATTATATGCCCAACTGATTTGTTTGTGTATACATACACATAAAATTATATACTATATACAGTGATATATATGTAAATATAAATAAATTATATATAAAACACTGGGTAAAGCATATGAAGCATAAAAACAGCCATGTTAATCATTATTTCCAAAACATTTTCATCACCCCAAAGAACAATGACTCCCTATTCTCTTCTCTATCTACTTTTTGTCTCTATGTGTTTGCCTTTTCTAGATATATCTTATAGGAGGAATCACACAATATTTGTCTTTTTGTATCTGGCTTTTTTACTTAGCATAGTGTTTTCAAGATTAATCTATGATGGAGTATGTGTCAGAACTTCATTTCTTTTTATGGCTGAATAATATTCCATAATTCTACATTTTGTTCACTCATTCTCTGTTGATATGCCTTTGGGTTTCCACCTTTCGGCTACTGTGAATAATGTTGCAATTAATGTCAGTATACAAATAACTGAGTCCTGGTTTTCTATTCTTTTGGGTATGTACTGAGGAGTAGAATCACTGAACCATATGGTAATTGTGTGCTTAACTTTTCAAGGGACTACTTTTCAAACTTTTTTTCACAGCAGCTGCACAATTTTACACTCACACCAACAATGTACAAGAGTTCCACTTTCTCTATATTCTCACCATTTTTGTTTTTGTTTTTTTAAGTTACAGCAATCCTAGTAGGTGTGAAGTAGTATCTCATTATGGCTTTGATTGCATTTCCTTAGTGACTAATGATGTAGAACTAATGAGTAGCGTATATAAATGAATGAATGTACAAAGGGACTTACTAATTAACAGAAGGTTTCTATCATAAGAGGATAAATCATACTTCTAGTCTACATATTATTATTAAATTAAGAATAAGAGCATCAATGTTAGTTTGATAACAAATCAACATTTGTATATATTTGTCTTAATTATACATAAATCTTTCTTTTTTGTAAATGATATATTTAGATAATTAAGGAAACTTGGAAATGGTATAGATATTAGATGCTCACAATGATATACTTTTATTGTATTAATTTTAATTTTATTTATTTTTATTTTATTAAGGATCACATGGAATGGTGACTATGTCAAACAAATTCCCTTGTCCATGAAGATCCACCTCACAGAGTTGAACAGGAGAAATAAACATACAGAGGGGTGTGGGCCTAGCGGGCCTAGGACACTGCAATTGTGTGTAGACGAGAGACTTATAATTAATAGCTTGATGAAGAAAAAGGAATGTACATTTTCTGCTTTGGGGTGAGAAAGATTAATACATAGTTATTAGATCAAGTGTATTAACTGCATTATTCAAATCTTTATTTTTACTTCTTTCTGCAAATTTGATACTTTGAATTCAAAAAAAAGTGTTAAAATCTCTTACCTATGTTTTTAGAATTATAAATTCCTTTTTGTTCTTCACAGGTTTTGTTTTATATTATTTAACATATAAGATTTCATGAATAATACACTTCTTGATCCATTGTTCTTGTTATTGATATGAAATATTACTTGCTCTCTTAAGGTTTTTGCATGAATTCTATTTGTCTGGAATTAGCTATATTTGTTTTTTCGTCAGTATTTGATTTGCAGACTTTTTCCATTTATTTATTGTTGACATTTCTCTTTGTTTTAAGAGTGTGTTTCTTAAACAGGACACAGTGAGATTCTTTTTCTTTTTTTAAACCCAAGCTGAGCAACTCTTGTGTTTTAATAGGTGAATCTCATCCCTTCGCAGTAGTTGTTGCCAAATACCCTTTTTTTGTAATATACAATATTATTTATCCATGTTTATGGATAAACGTGGTGACTATAGTCATCATGGTAACTATAGATTGTCTCCCTTCACAGAATATTGTTAACTAATGTGTAGTGATTTTGTCTCTTTCTTTCCACATGCCAGGCCATGCCCATCTTTGGAAATGAGCTATGCCACAAAATGAATTAGAGCTCTGTCATTGTACAGTGAGGGGCTCATTTGAACAGGCACAGGCAGCCTGTGACTTCAGTATTCTCTACACAAATAGGACTCCTTTCAGAGCTCATTAGGCCTAAAAGCAAACCCTGAGGAAATTATGAGTCATTTTTATTTTAAATTGTCATACATATTAGTGGAACATAATATATTTTTGATTATTAACCATGTGAGTTGTGATAACATAATGTACTAATAAAGCACCACCTAGCAAGCATCCATGAAGCTAAAAATTCAACCATCATATCATAAAATCCCAACAAGCAATATTAAAAAGTTGTCTAAACTACACACACAAAAGCTTAAAATTTCCCCCTCAAAAGGAAAAGTGAAAGTAGGTTGCCATTCGAACCTCAGAAGGCCTCAATATTCTTCCATTGATTCATGGTAAAGAGAGAGGGCTGGGGGAAGATATTACCCTCCTCACCACCTCCGCATAGGGCAAAACTTAGGACTTTTATATTAGTTATATGAGGGGCCAGAGGACACACAAAAATGATACTTTTCCAGTCATTCCTCTCTTATAAATTATGCCTTTTCCTCAGAGTTCAAGGTGAATAGACATAAACCTATATATTAGACTATTTGTATCATGTCAGCAAATTAATTGTTTTCCTGTTTACCTTTTATTCTCAAACTAACCTTTATCTCCAATATTAATTAATAGTTAACACTTCAGGGTATTTAGCACATAGCATGTGCTCAATAATTATTTGATGGTTGAGTGGCTGAATGATTTAACCAAAGGATGTTATCTTAACTCTCTCTCACCTCAGTCAGTGAAAGCTGAATGCAATTTAAAGTATTTGTTTCTCTACCAAAAGCCAAGCTGCTCAAATAATTATCCTCAAGAATACAAATTTATGAAAAAGTAAATCAATTTGTGAATTATTCTGTCTGGGTGTGACATTAGCCTGACTAGGAGTCTCCAAAGGAAGGAAGCACTCTTTCAAACGTTATCTGATGAAACATTCTAATGCATTCTGATATTTTTCAAAACGACTAAATTAAATACAGCAGAAAGCTTTTGCCACACTGGTGTGAAGAGAGAGAATAATACCGCGACGATAAAGCCTGCTAAATATTGGATTTTAATGTATGAAGTTTAGGATTGGAGATGTGATTTATTCCAGATCATATCAGAGTCAATGTAATAAATACCCATGCTATAATGGAGCTCTACTAAATTTAAAACGTTAAAACATTTCGGAAGAACTGTCAGATGAAAGTCAAAACATTCAAACTGAAGAAAATTGCCCCATAAATTTAATTTATATTTAGATTAACAACGTGGCACTGGATAAGTAACTTTGTCCTCTGCTGGGATATATTCTGGTATTTAAGAAATGGCCACAAGAAATGAGTTTCTGGATTGGTGAGGTATTGTATGTTAAGCCATATCGAAATCTCTTCCTTCACGCAGGGTATGGCCTGGAAGTAAACGTTTATTATGTCAAACTGTTAATTCTCGTTAATCCATGTAATAGAGTCAGGATCAGCTCCCCGGGCATGAAATGCAAATAACCTAGCGAAATGAAAATCCTTCCGAGCAGCAGTAGCAAGTGATCCCACTGCGGTGAGCGGTGAGCGGAAGAGAACCTGCAGTCTGTCAAAAGGTGGGGACAGGATGTCTTCAGGGCAGGACGCAGCCCAGGGCTGAACTGCGAGATCCGAGAGATCCGGGGGACTCAAGTCATGGTATGTGTTTTATCCTCCTCACCCCTGGTGGCCTCCACTCTTTTCTTGCTGGTCCTTCCTCTCTGTTCTCTAAAGTACCCCTTCTCCTTCCCAAGTGACTACACCTGTCACCCTCATCCTTCCATCGCCCCAACCCACCGTTCCGCCACTACTGGTGTCCCTATCTTCCCCAAGATCCTGGTGGCACCCTGCCAATCCTGCTGCGCCTTGCTTCCTCCCTGGTGACTCCACCTTCCATCTCCCAGGACTCTCCTCTCCCTGTTCATGTGGTAATATCCCTCCCAGATTTCACTCTTATTCCCAGTTTTGGATTGGGCTGGCTGTTCCACCTGACAGTAGTCCCCAGAGCGCATCCCTTTCACTAGTTGGTCTGGGTCCTCTGCGCCTTCTTTTCCTCAGCCACCTGGGGCCTCCACTTTGAGTGATGTCTGGGGACCGAGCAATTTAGGCCTGTGGGGTCAGACCTCAGCCTTGAGCCTGTCTGATGGCTGCTGAGACCTAAGCCTCAACCTACATTGCTGACAAGCCTCCTCCCTCACCAGGGCAGAAAGCATCTCTGTCTGACCACATTGTCTTCCTCCTTTAACGTCCCAACAGACTAATTTATAAATGTCTTGACCTCAGGTAATGGAGGTTTTTAGGCTTGAGTCATCCCGTTTAGGATGAATGCAGTTTATCATCTAATGTTCAGTGTCTCAAAGTTATTAAGTTTATGTTCTGAGCAAGCCAAACCCCATACAGCCAGGCATGACCTTGTTTTTTATACCGTTAAAAAGAAACCTAGATAAATGCTGATGAGAACGTGGAGAAAAGGGAATTCTTGTACATTGTTAATTGGAATGTAAACTGGTTCTGCCACTATGGAAAACAGTATGGAGATCCCTCAAGAAATTCAAAATAGAAATACCATAGGCTCCAGCAATCCCACTTCTGAATGAATAGCCAAAGGAAGAGATATATTTACGCCCATGGCCATAGCAACATTATTCACAATAGCCAAGGTATAGAAACAACCTAAGTGCACATCAGTGTATGAATACATCAAGAAAATGTTTCATATATATATAATACATATTATATATAATATATAATACATATACACATATATGATATATATAATAATATACATACATATATATTTATATATTATTCTGCCTTTAAAAAGAAAGAAAGCCTGTCATTTGTGACATGATGAACCTGTATGGCGTTATGTTAAGTGAAACAACCAGAGAAAAACAAATATTCATGGTGTCACTTATACGTGGAATCCAAAAAAACAAAACAAAGCAAAGCAAAACAAAAAAACCTCAAACTCATAGAAATAGAGAGTAGAAAAGAGGTTGCCAGGGCTAGGGGTGGGAAAATATGGAGAAGTTGGTAAAAAGGTACAAATTTTCAGTTATAAGATAAATAAGATCTGAAGATCTGGTGTATAATATGGCGACTATAGTTGATAACCCTGTATTGTATAATTGACGTTTGCTAAGAGAATAGAAAAATGTACTCACAGAATAAAAGTAAATATGCAAGGCAATGGTTGTGTAAACTTGATGGATGGAATCCTTTCACAATGTATACATATGTCAAATCATCATGTTGTACACTTTAAAAATCTTATAATTTTGTCAATTACACTTCAATAAAGCTGGAGGGAATATCACAGAATCTAAAAAAGTAAAGCAAACACCAATTTGAACTTGTGAATAATTGACTTGAACTTGTGAATAATTGACTTAGCACTAGACATTATGCATATCACTCATTTGTAATATAGTGCTGGTAAGATGTATAGAATAATAAAGTGGTGATTAGTGTAATTAACAGTGGTTCCGCCTAAATATCAAATTGAGAGACATATACTGCCACTAAAAGTATAGTGACAAATGAGAAAAGCAGAATGTAAGTTTTATGCATTTAACATAATCATAATAAAAATGGACATGAATATAAATGGAGATTGTAGAAAGATACAGGACTCAGACTAGAAAATCAGACTTTTCTTACAGGAGTTCGAGGCTGATTCATCCCTTTAGGGTGTCCTGGAGATGGCTAGAGTTCTTTTGGTTCCTGCCCTGAGTTTTGGTTAGGCAGGGTTTTCCTCTGTGAGCTTCTCTATGTCCATTAAAGAGTTTGCGGCAATAGGAAAGAGTCCTCCAAATATAGCAATTTAAATGAGGTAGAAGTTTATTTCTTATGCAGTAGGAGTGGCCTAGGTTGGACGGGTGTCTCAGCTCCATTAAGTCATCCAGGGACCCTGGTTTCTTTCCTCTTGATGCTCTACCACGCCCTAGGATATTTTCCTCATTTGTATGGTGAAAGTTGGGGCACTGCTATGAGTTTGCCCTGGCACCATCTAGCTTTGGGGAAGGGCAAAACACAGAAGTGGAAGACAACTGATTTACTTTTAAGAAAATGACACAAAGGCTGTACATATCATTTTTATTCCTATTTTTGGTGAGAATTTGACCATACTTGGCTGTAAGAGAAACTGGAAAATGTGGCCTGTAATTGGGGCTTCATGTGTCCAACTAAAATTTATTAATGTAGTAAAAGAGGACAGACTTTAAGGACCATCTACCATTCTGCCATTTCTTCCCTATTAATTCCTTCTTAAGAAGAGCTTGTTTACTTCAGTTTACAGACAGTCCTTATTGCTTGCAATCAAAATACCCTAACAGATGCCTCACTCTTGAGACTCCTGTTTAAATGACACTTCCTCAAGGACTCCTTAACTGATTATTTTCTCTAAAGTTGGTCTCCTCCTCTTCCTTCCTGCCTCCATTGTTTTTATCTTAGCACTTTTCCTTTATGGTCCTTATCATAGCTTGTAATTATAATTTTTCCTGTTTTTGTTTGTCTCTCCCACATGTCTCTTCTTCATCACCACATCTCCATCACCCAGCACAGTGCTTGGCATTGGGCAGGCAAAAAATATTTCATGGTAAATGAATAAAACAGGGGTCAAGGATGAATCAGAGAGTTCCGAAGTAATCAACTAAATATATTGGTAGAGAGAGAAAATATAGGAAGTTAGGCAACCTTGGAAGAAGTGATCAGTTTTCTTTGCACATGTTGAATTTGAATTTTGAATAATTTCAAGAAGACATTCAGTAGACAACTAAAAATTTGCATCTGTAGCTCTGGAAACAGCATCAGATTAGAGCTATATAGATTTGAGAGCCTTCAGCATGGATGAGATCACTCATGAAGAGCAAAGGCAAGAGAACAGAAGGTTTAGGAGGGAATTACTAGGAGATAGAGATAGGATGTGTGCAGATGATTGATGGAAAAATTTTGACCTACTTAGTTTGAAATAGGGACATCCAAATTGCCCTTCCTTGAAGATGTAAAGATAAACTTAGAAGGGGGAGCAGCAAAGAGTTGAAAGAGTTTTTCTGGTGGTTCCTTCAATTTATGTCTGAAGGGAGCAAAGTTATCTGCTTCAAGGCAAGAGGTGGAGGAAAAGTTTAGATTAGTTTCTGAGAGAAAAAGGGTACGGGAAAGATTGCTGATTGGAGACGGATAAAGTCTGCTGATCGCAGATCTGCTGTGGTTGGAAATTTTTTCCTTCCTCTATCCCTTCCTAAACTTGTTCCAAATACAACCTCAGGATGCCAAATCCTAATTTTTGCACTAATCTACCCAGGCACTAGATTTCTCTCCAACAAGAACGCACAACGAACAAGCGAGGCAGGCGAAATCAAACGGTTCCCCCAGGCTCTTACGTTCCCATAGTAAAGACTGACCTAGCCCCAATCCCTAAACTCCGCTACCAGGGATTATACTCCTTCGCACAGCGAAGGCACCTCTTAAATCCTTGCTGTGGACACTGGGAGATTTAGGGACAGATGGTTCCCTCGTAAAATAATGTCGCCCATAAGATGGAGCACGTATTTAAGGCCTGATGAAGGAAGGCAATGTTGTCGAACTACGTTATTGCGTTTCCCTTAGCGTTCGGTACGTGTCCGGACACCTTATCTGAGAGCATTAAGCCATGATGACCAATTTCTATTATAGAAGAATACGAGTTGGGAGCAAAAACAACCAAGTGGAGGACACAGCGTCAGCAGCGGTTCCACCCTCGCCATCTAATAAGACAGGACCTCTAACCAGCCCCGAGGTTATGCTGCTCCGCCTCCAGACCGCTTCAGGCTGGCAAGTTTATTCCGCGAGAACCCAGACTTTCGCTCCGCCCCTGCGTGACGTCACCACAGTCAGCCTCTAGTGCGATCTCGCGCCACTCTCGTCGCCGGGCGCGGTGGCGCGCGCCTGTAGTCCCAGCTACTCGGGAGGCTGAGGCAGGAGGATCGCTTGAGCCCAGGAGTTCTGGGCTGTAGTGCGCTATGCCGATCGGGTGTCCGCACTAAGTTCGGCATCAATATGGTGACCTCCCGGGAGCGGGGGACCACCAGGTTGCCTAAGGAGGGTGAACCGGCCCAGGTCGGAAACGGAGCAGGTCAAAACTCCCGTGCTGATCAGTAGTGGGATCGCGCCTGTGAATAGCCACTGCACTCCAGCCTGGGCAACATAGCGAGACCCCGTCTCTTTTGAACCCGACCTGATGGGAATCTTGCGCCTTCGATATTCTACTCTCCCAACTAAGTAATAGAAGTTTGCCCCTTTCCAAGTTCAAACTTTCGCACACTCAGGACTTTACTAATATTCATTGCCGACTCTTCCCATTTCTCTTACATCTTCCTACATTTCTTCTTCTTTACTGGTTAAAGCTCACGGAATAACAGGATACTCAGGAACTTGTAACCACCTCACCGCTGACCCCTACTGGAGAGTCGTCAAAACGTCTCTGAAAAAAAGCTGTTATCACCCTCGGAGCCAACAGGTGATGCTCGTGTACGCGCACCTTATTCGAAAAAATGGTTGCCGGACACTAACTGCAAACACACAACTCTGACTCCAAAATTCCCAAGTTCTCCCCCACAACGATCCGTCTGCTGCTCCGTTAGCATCATTTCCTCTACCTGGCCGGGCCTTCCCTTCCCACCTACTGCCACAGGATGCTACCTTTTTCCGCCACTGTCCTGTCAAGGTTTTTGTTTTTAAATGTTGCAGACGTAAGCTCAGGCTAATTAACCATCTCTCTCTCCAAATCCTTAATTCTACACATTTACTGATAGTGCTGACCTTCCGACTCACCCCGGCTACTCCCCTTGTAGGGGAAAAACACCTAAGAGGAAACCAGATCCCCTATGAATGCGGTTACCTTTGTCTCTCAGCTTGCCGACAACTAACGTAGGAGATGAAATTAAAATGCGGGAGCTCGGAGTGTCTGGTAGGCTGGGTCTTGAACCCAGTGTTGCAGAAAGCAATACCTCAGTGCCCTTTGCTGAATGAACCACATTGAGCAAGCCTTGCGTCCTTATCTGGTTGTGCGTCCGTGCGTGTGTGCGTGCGTGCGTGCGTGTGTGTGTGTGTGTGTGTGTGTGTGTTAAAAGAATAACATATGAAAAAATTGTCAGTTCATGGTGATCGTGATAGTAATTCCATGTTCATGAAAGAACTATCGTAGAAGGTTCCCGTTTAAATCCAGGCATTCTAGGGGTAATAGAAATTGATCGGAAGTTTACATCAACCTTGACATTATTCTGATAATCTAATGGGAATTTTAAGACGTCACGCATATATTTTCACTACCTGTAAAGTGAGGACGAAAGGGGACAATGTAGTAAGCTTTTCATAAAGCTAACTGTCTTCAGTTTTTTGTTCCATTTGAACAAGCATAACTATTTTTTAAAAGGCAAGTATCTTTCCCAGGTTTGCTTCTTGGGTCTGCCCTCTACAACTATGCGGAATAAGTCTTATTTCAATCTTCAGGACAACTTTTCAAGAATTTGTCATCTCTAAATCAATATATTTTCACTAAATGGAAATATATGGACATGCCTTTTACTTTTTTTAACCTTTACCCCATTCCACCCAAAAATAAGAGGAGAAATACTTTTGGTATGTCTCACGTTTTTGCACTAAAACAGATTCCTTAATTTGGCTTGAGGATGACAACCTAATGTCTGGGATCTTTGATATACTTTACATGGTAAAAAGGGATTACAGATGTGAGTAAATTAAGGTTCTTGAGATGGGCGATTATCCCAGTGGGCACAATGTAATTACAATGATCTTTATAAGAGGGAGGTAAGAGGGTCAGAGTCAGAGAAGGAGATGTGTCCTGGAAACGGAATGGAGTCATGCAGGCTCACCAACCAAGGAATGTGGACAGCTTCTGGAAGCTAGAAAAGGCAAGGAGGCATTTTCTTCCCAAGAGCCTCCAAAAAAGAATGTAGTCCTGCTGACCCATTTGGAATGTCCTGGCCTTCATAACTATAAAATAATAAATTTGTGTTGCCTAAGCCACTGAATTTGTATTCTGCCCATTTTTTAATTGGATTGTTTGCTTTTTTGTTGTTGAGTTGTATAAGTTCTTTATAAATTTTAGATATTAAGCCCTTATCAGATGTATCATTAGCGAATATCTTTCCCCAAACAGTTGGTTGTCTTTTTGTTTTTTTGTTGATGGTTTACTTTGCTGTACAAAAACTTAGTTTGATGTAGTCCCATTTGTTTATTTTTTTCTTTTGTTTCCCTTGCCTGAGGAGATATACCTGAAAATAAATTTCTGTTAGTAAAATCAGAGAGTTTACTGCCTATGTTTTCTTCTGAAAGTTTTTGGTTTCAGGTCTTACATTTAAATCTTAAACCATTTTGCGTCTACTCTTGTACATGGTGTAAGAAGATGGTCCAGCTTCTTCTTCTTCTTCTTTTTTTTTTTTTTGGCATATATCTGTCCAATTTTCCCAACACCATTTATTGAAGAGACTGTCTTTACCCTATTGTATATTCTTACCTCCTTCGTTATAGATTAAGTGAGCATATAGGCATGAATTTATTTTTGAGCTCTCTATTCTGCTCCATTGATTGATGTATCTGTTTTTATGCCAGTGTCATGCTGTCTTGATTACTGCAGCCTTGTAGTATAGTTTAATATCAGGTAGTGTGATACCTCCAACTTTGTTCTCCTTTCTCAAGATTGCCCTGGCTATTCAGGGTTTTTTATGTCTCCATATAAATTTTGGGATTATTGTTCTAGCTCTCTGAAAAATGCCATTGGTATTTTGATAGGGATTGCATTGAATCTATAAATTGCTTTGGGTAGTATAGCCATTTTAACAATGTTGATTCTTCCTTCCCATGAGCACAGCATATGCTTCCATTTGTTTGTATCTTCTTCCATTTCTTTTTTCAGTGGCTTACAATTTTCTGAAAACAGGAAGTCTCTACCTTCTTGGCTAATTTAATTCCCAGGTATTTTATAGTTTTTGACGCAATTGTAAATGGGATTGTTTTCTTAATTTCTCTTTCTGAAAGTTCATCATTGATGTATAAAAATTCCACTGATTTCTGAATATTTATTTTGTAACCTGCTACTTTACTGAATTCATTGATCAGTTTCAACTTTTTTTTGGTGGAATCTTTAGGGTTCTCTCTATATAGTATCATGTAATCGGCAAATAACAAGAGTTTTGCTTCTTCCTTTCCATTTGGATGCCTTTTATTTCTCTTTCTTGTCTTATTGCTGTGGCTAAGACTTACAATACAATGTTGAAGAGGAGTGGTGAAAGTGCTTGTCTTGTTCCTGATCTTAAGGATAATGCTTTTAGCCTTTCCCCATTGAGTATGATGTTAGCTGTAGTTTGTCATATATGGCTTTATTATGTTGAGGTATGTTCCCTCCATTCCCACTTCACTGAGAGTTTTTATCATACATGTATGATGGATTTTGTCGAACGCTTTTTCTGCATCTATAGATATGATCATATGGGTTTTATCTTTCAATTTGTTAATTTTTGGTGTATCACATTAATTGATTTGCAGATATTGAACCAACCTTGCATCCCAGGAATAAATCCAACTTGATCATGGTGTATGATATCTTTAATGTATTGCTGAATTCAGCTTGCTAATATTTTGTTGAGGATTTTTGCATCAATGTTTATAGAAGATATTGGCCTATAGTTTTCTTTTTTTGTAATGTCTTGCCTGGTTTTGGAATCAAGGGAAATGGTGGCTCATAAAAGGAGTTAGGGGCCTTCCCTCTTGAATTTTTTGGAATAGTTTGAGAAGGATAGGTGATAATTCTTTGAATGTTTGGTAAAATTCACCTATGAAGCCATCTGGTCCAGGACTTCTGTTTTTTGGGAGGTTTTTGATTACTGATTCTATTTCATTGGTAGTAATTGTTCAGTTCAGATTTTTGTTTCTTATTGACTCAGTCTTAGGAGTTTGTATGTTTTGGAATGTGTCCTTTTTTCAATATTGTCTAATATGTTGGTATATAATTGCTCGTAGTATTTTCTTATAATCCATTGTATTTCTGTGGGTCCATGGTTATTTCTCCTCTTTCATTTCAGATTTTATTTATTTGCATTCTCTCTCTTTTTTCCTTGATGAGTTTGGCTAAGGATCTGTCAATTTTGTTTATTCTTACAAAGAATCAGCTCTTGGTTTCATTAATCTTTCGTATTGTTTTCTAGACTCTATTTCATTTTTTTGAGTGTGTTTCTTTAAACCATAATATTTTAACAATTCATCTATCCACCCACCTCATTCATTCATTCATTCATTCATTCATCTATTCATTTAAAAAATGTTTAAGTGCCAAATATTTATGAGATCCCATATTGATACTAGATAAGCAAAATATATAACAAGTCATTGCCTTTCTAGCGCTTCCAGCCTATGGGCGAGGGGGAGTAACAATCATTTTAAAATAAGCCATATGGTATGATTTAGGGTCTCACGATGCCCTGCCAAGTATAATTATTTAGACTGCCTGAATGCCTGAAATCTTCAATAACAAAAACTCTTTTCTGAGTTAAAGCATGGTTTCAGAAGGCCATTTTACAAATACCCTTTGTTTGGCATTTATTCAATATCATTAGAGAATGTCTATTCAATCAACTATCCAATACTTGCTTATACTTCACAATTTCCTACAACATCCATGAAAGAAATTTAGTATCATGAAGGTGACCATATTTTTTAAGCCTTTAATCATGTTAATGGTAGATTATTTTTGACATGCAGAGACTTTAAAGTTTTATGTATTCAAATTTCACTCTTATCTTTTATGGGTTTTGCTTTTGATGTTTTGCTTTGAAGGGTCTCACCCACCCCAAGTATATGAATACTAACATTAATGTTTACAACATTTTTATCCTTAAAGTACACATGTCGCTAATTTAAAAAATAACACTTTGTCTCTCCAAAACAATTCTTTTTGTCCTTAACTCTACTTTGTTATATTTGTTTAATATTAGAACCCTTGCTTTCTTTAAAGTTTTTTTTGCTTAAACTTGCCTATTGTTTATCTTACTTATTGTATATACTATATACTGAATGTTCATGTTCCCCAAAATTCATTTGTTGACACTTAATCCCAATGTAATGGTATTTAGAAGTGAGACTTTGAGAGGTGGTTAGATCATGAAGAAGGAGTCCTCATGAATGGAATTAGACACCCCAAAGAGCTCCCTCACCCTTCCACTATTGTGGAGACATGTCAAGAAAACAGCTATTTATGAACCAGGAAGCAGGCCTTCATCAGACACCAGATCTGCAGGTACCTTGATCTTGGACTTCTCAATCTCCAGATTGTGAGACATAAATGTGTATTGTTTAAGCCACCCAATCTATTACATTTTTGTTACAGCAGCCTAAATAGACTAAGACAGTGTATAACAAACTACTCTAAAACTTAGTGCTTTGAAATAACCATAATATTTGCTTTAAGGGTCAGGAATTTGGACAAAGCTCTGCTAGATAATTCTGCTCCAAGTGATATCAGCTATGGTCACTTGGTGGTATTAAGCTGGTGTCTAGTCCTAGTTGGAGGGTTCAAGATGACTTAATTCACATGCCTGGTGCCTTGACAGGTTTGGCTGTAAAACTGTACTCAGTAAGGCCTACCTCAGTCTCCATGTAGTCTCAAGTCTTCTCTGTGGCGGGTTGTAAGACTTATTACATAGTGACTCGGGCTTCAAGAGCAAGTTGGAAGCTAATAGTGCTCTTAAAGCTAGAGCAAGAAATAACATATCATCACTTCTGTCTGCTATACTTTTCTAATCAAAGCAGTCACAGGTTAGTCTAGATTCAAAGGTGAGAAGGGAACAGAACTTATCCTATGGACATTAAAGAATTTGTGGCCATTTCCAATGCCCCATCATACCTTATCTTTCTGTTTTGTATTGTTTTGTTTACTTTTGTGAGATATGGAATACATATGAAAGATGTAAATGTAAAGTTTAAGTAACTTATAAGTGAACAACTATATGACTAATATCTAGAAATAAATTTGCTAACATCCTAGACATTTATACCCAAATAACCTTCCCTTTTAGACATAATCACTACTTTGACTCTATGACATTTTCTGTGTATTCTTTATGATTTTTGCCGCCTGTGTATGCATCTCAAATAGCCATATTCTTTGAATAGTCTTGACTGCTATGAAGTTTTTCTTTATATTAAGATTTGATTCATTTACCTGAAACCTGCTCTCATTAGTACTAGCTTTGACTCTTGGGATTACAAAATTTAAATCATTTCCACCCATCAGCACCTCAACATTTCTCATATTGCATGGTTTCAATCTCATGTCACTTTTCTGTTTGTCCAGTTTATATATCTTCTGGAAAGTAGATCCCCAGTACAGAACATAGTATTCTATCTCTGGTTTATCATCTAAGGCATAAGACTGGAAATTTCAAGCTCTCATTTAGACCTTATTTGCTGAATGCTGAGTTAAAAAGAGACTAAAACACCCAATAGAAACAATGCCTGGGGCTCAATTTATGGCTTTGCAAGAAATAAATGCATGAATAAACAACACAATGTAAAAATTATGACAGACTGGGACTATGGTGGAGTAGAGAACTCCGAGGCTCTGTCCCTCTTAGGAGCAATAACTAAGTTGGCCAAAACAGTCAAAATCAACTTTTCAGAATTCTAGAATCTAATTTAAAAAAAAAAAATTACAACAACCAGAGAAATGTTTTAATGAAGGGGAGAAAACTGCATAATTTCAGTACCAGAGCTCTGTGATATGTTAATCTTCCCTGCTACCATCCCCACTCTCTAGTTCTACAGCAGCCCTGAAAAAACAACAGTTCACATTCCTGTTGCAAGGTGCTAGTAGTAGGAATGAGCAGTACAGACATTAATTCTTAAAGAACTGTAATTGAGTGTTTCGACCTGTGGTAGCTCCCTAAGGGATCAACTGAAAACTGCCTTTGTTTTAATATCATAGGGGCTTTTTCTCAACATGGCAAGGCTTCATGAGCAGCATTTGTTAAAAGCAATTAAAGGCAAATATTAGCTGCTGCCACCTGAGGCAAGAGATAACAGTGAAGCAAGAAAGAAACAGATCAAAAAGGCTAGAAAGAAAGAAGCTGGAGAAGGAGATACTTGGGGAAAAAAGGCTATGAAAAGTTCTGGCATAGTCCAGGGAACGTGGAAGCTTACACACATGCCTGGGGCAAAAAAAAACCACTTCAGAAACGATCAGAGAAGACCCTAAGTTCTCACATCAGTCTGACCTTCAGGGTCTGAGCAAGAAGGAAGTGAGAGCTAAGGTAGAATATAAATATACTACCATACTGATGTTGAAGAAGTGCCCCCAACATACCCATCGCAAAGTGAAAGAGTTCTTCTGGTTGGTTGTTTGGTTGGTTCTAGCATTTAAGGAAATCTCTCTCAAACCATTAGTAAACCACATTAATCTAATGAAATAGAGACTTTGGTGGCTACAAACAATAAAGACCTAAAATTAGTTCAGAAGGAGAGGATCTTGGGAACATTGTAGGGTAGAAGCACCAGAATCTGTCTCCCAACTATACAACAATTACACTGGCAAAATCAGTTTTGGAACTATTTTGGAATTGTGGGGTCTTTTGAAGACTTGCAACTTCCAGGGAAAGGATTGGATGGTAATTTGTGGTTCACTTCTCTCACTTCAGGTCTTAGCATAATAGGAGCTACCCATCTCCACCTTCTTGCTCCATGGCAGGCAGATGTGTACCTGTTTCTGGAGAAGCTTTGCACACTGCTTCCAGGAGACTGGGCAAAAAGGACTCTGTTTTCCAAATCACTGCTTCTGATCACAGAGGTGTAGACAAAGAAACAGATGGTCATTGTCGTTGCGCCTCCCACCATTGTTGGAAGCCCCTGCCCCTCCCAACTGAAGTAACTTCCAGGGGATTAAATGAGCTAGCATCTCTTTTTCCCCTTCTCTTAATTTTTTTTCTTTTTTCTCTTTCAAGAGCCAGAAATTAAAGACTAGGACATTCAAAGCAACTGCATATGAAGAAAAATTAGAAATTTCATCTTTCAAAGATCTTGACTAGATATTTCTCAAGGAAGATATTCAAATGTCCAATAAGTATATGAAAAACTTCTCAACTTCACGATCTTCAGTAAAATTGAAATAAAAACTACAACAAGATATAACTTCATACCAACTATAATGGCTAATCATAAAATTTTTTTAAAAACAGAAAATAAGAAGTGTTAGGTGAGGATGTAGAGAAATTGGAATGCTTGTACACTGTTTGGTGGAAGTGTTAAATGGCACGACCATGTAGAAAAATAGAATGGTGATTCCTCAAGAATTAAAAAATCAAATTATCATATGATCCCACAATTCCACTTCTGAGTATATGCCTAAAAGAATTTAAAAAGAGGGTCTTGAAGAGATATTTGTACACCCGTGTTCATAGCAGCATTATTTATGATAGCTTAAAATGTGGAAGCATCTCAAGTGTTTCATTAATGGATAAATGGATAAACCAAAAATGTGGAATTACACATACAATAGAATAATTTCAGCCTCAAAAATAAGGAAATTCTGACATATGGTACAGCATGAATGAGCCTTGTGGACATTATGCTAAATAAAATAAACCCAACACACACACACACAACAAAATGCTGTGTGATCCACTTGTATGAGGTACTAAGAATTGTTAAAATCATGAGACAGTTGATTGGAGATTGCCAGGTACTGGAGGAGGGAAAAATTGAGGTTATTTTTTTAATGGATATAGAGTTTCAGGTTTACAAGATGAAAAAGAAGCTATGGAGATGGATGTTGTAAATGGTTGTACAACATTATGAATGTATTTAATACCACTTAACAGTACACTTAAAATAATTAAGATGGTAAATATTCCATAATGGGTATTTTACCAAAATAAAGAAATTGGAAAATGGGACTCTTGGGTCAAGATGTTATAGAAGTACATGCTGTGCATGCTTCCTTTTGACCACACCAAAATTATAATGAAACTACAGAGCAACCATCACTGAACAGAAGTCCTACAACTGGGGACATATATAAGTGGTCACCTTGACACTGGTAGGAAGGGCAGAGATGCAAAATGGCATCTGAGCAGCACACAGGAGTTCATCTGAGGAGGGACACACCCAAAGGGTAGATTTGAGCAGGCACCAGAGCCCTGCTAACGTTAAAATCCCCTCTGTAGGGTTGGCCCCTCACTGTCCAATCATCACAACCAATCAATCCAAGGGTCAATCTCTCCATCAATATGAAAAGAGCAACTAAAACTCAACACAGCAGGAGGGCACCCAAAACCCACACAAGGGACACACCTTGAGCACCTCACTCAGGTGACCAGGGAAGACTGTACCATAGAACACTAACTACATAAGCCACTTTACTAAGACCAGGACACATAGCAGTTCTATCTAATACATAGAAACAAACACAGGGGAGGTTAGCTAAAATGGGGAGACCAAAGAAACAAGCCCCACATGAAAGAACAGAATGAGGCTGCAAAAAAGAAACTCAACAAAATGGAGGACAAGCAATCACCAAACGCAGAGTTCAAAATACTTGGTTATAAAGATGTTCCGTGAACTTAGGGGAAGAGAGATGAACTCAGTTAGAACTTTAACAAAAAGATAGAAAACATAAAATGAAATGGAAAACATAAAAATGTTTTCAGAAATGAAGAATACAACATCTGAGTTGAAGAGTACATTAGAGTGGAATCAATAGAGTGGATGAAGTGATTAGAGGAGGGGTAGCAGAGGAACACCCAATCGCAACAGCAACAAGGAAAAAAATCCAAAAAATGAAGATAGTTTAAGGAGCCTCTGGGACAACATCAAGCATAACAATGTTAACATCATAAGGGTACCAGAAGGAGAAAGAAAAGAGCAAGAATTGAAAACCTATTTGAAAATAATAATGGAAAATTTTCCTAACCTGGTGAAGAAAATAGATATGCAACTCTAGAAAGCTCAAAGAGTCTCAAACAAGATGAACCCATAGGGGCCCATACCAAGACCCATCATCACTAAAATGCCAAAGTTTAAAGGTAAACAGAGAATCTTAAAAGCAGCAAGAGAAAAAGCAATTAGTTACCTACAAGGAGGTCCCATAAGACTGTCAGCCAATTTCTCAACATAAACTTTGCAAGCCAGAAGGTCCTGGCACAAAACATTCAAAGTGATAAAAGCTAGGAGATGCAACCAAGATTAGTTACCCAGAAAGCTATCATTTGGGAAAAAGGAGAGATAAAAATCTACCTAGACAAGAAAGGCTAAAGGAGTTCATCACCACCAAGCCAGTATTACAGGAAATGTTGGAAGGACTTCTTTAAGAAGAAGGAAAAATATGTATCAAAATATGAATAAAAATGGCAATAACTACATATCTATCAACAAGTACTTCAAATGAAAAGAATAAATACTCCAATCAAATGATAAGGTGTCTGAATGAATAAGAAAACAACCTTACATGGGCTGCCTACAAGAGACTCACTTCAGATAAAAGAAACACACAGATAAAAAAGTAAAGATACGGAAAAATATTATTTCATGATGGACCTAGAGGGTCGAATGCTGAGTGGAGTAATCAGACAGAGGAAAACAAATGCCATATGATGTATGTATACATGGAATCTAAAGAACAAAATAAACAACAGAAACAACTCATAGATACAACTTGAGGGTACCAGATAGAAGTGGGGTTAGGGGGTTGGTGAAAGGAGTTAAGGAGTATAAATTGGTTAATTATAAAAATAGCTATGGAGATTAAGTACAGCATGGAGAAATATAGTCAATAATTTTTAACAAATATGTGAATGAGGGAGGGGGTACTAGATTTATTGGGGTGATCACTTGTGAGTATATAGATTTCTAATCACTATGTGTATGCTTGAAACTAAAATAATATTGTGTGCCAACTGTGATTAAAAATTCAAATTTTTATTTTTTAAAAGTTTAAAAAAAATAAAATTGAAAAGGAAGACATAAAAACTATCATTATTTTGCAGATGACATGATACCATATAGAGGATACCCCTAAAAATTCACCAAAAACTATTAGAACAGATAAATGAGTTTGGTAAAGTAGCAGAATACAAAATTCATATTCAAAAAAGTTGTAGTTTTATACACCAATAATCAGCTATCGGGAAGAGAAATTTTTAAAAATTTACAATTGCATCAGAAAAAAAAACAAAACTAGGAATAAATTGAACCAAGGAGGGAAAAGACCTATACTCAGAAATTTATAAGATACTGAGAAATAAATGAAGAAGATGCAAATAAATGGGAAGTTATATTCATGCTTGTTTGGAAGAATTAACATCATTAAAATGTCCATACTATGCAAAGCAATCTAACAGATTCAATGCAATCCCTATCAAAATGCCAGTGACATTTTTTACAGAACTAGAGCAAATAATTCTAACTTTATATGGAACTATGAAAGACCTGATACACAGTAATCTTGAGAAAAATGGAGGTAATGCTACCTGATATTAAACTATACTAAAAAGCCTATAGTAACCAAAACAACATGGTACTTGCAAAAAACAGACACAATCAATGGAACAGAATAATTAGACACCGAAATAACCATGCCTGTATGGTAAAAATTTATGACAAAGAGGACAAGTATATACAATTGTGTAAACACAGCCTATTCAATAAATGATGTTGGAAAAATGTGGAAAAAAAATGCAAAAAAAAAAATGAAAGAGACCACTTTATACAAGAATACTCAAAATGGATTAGGAAGGATAGTAAACTCTGACATTACTCTGAGTATATATTTTTTTCTGATATATTTCCTCATGCAAGGGAAACAAAAGAAAAATAAACAAATGGACTATATCAAACTAAAAGTTTTTGCACAGCAATGGATACCATCAACAAAATGAAAAGATAACCTACTGAATGGGAGAAGATATTGCCGATGATACATCCAATAATTATTAATATCCAAATTTTAAAGAACTCATACAACTTAACACCAAAAATAAAAAATCTGATTTAAAAAATGGGCAAAGGACCTGAACAGACATTTCTCCAAGGAGGACATACAGATGGACAATAGGCACTGAAAAGATGCTCAAGATCACTAATCATCAGAAAAATGAAAATTAAAACCACAATAAGATATCACATCACGTTTGTTCAAAATGGCTGCCATCAATAAGGCAACAAACAAGTATTAGCAAGGATGTGAAGAAAAGGGAATACTTGTGCATTGTTGGTGGGATTGCAAATTGATGCAGCCACTATCAAAACAATATGGAGAGAGTGATGTCAGAAACATAGCAGAGCGAGAGGTGTCCCCAGGTCTCTCCCCTTGAAACAACAATACGCTGAACATTCTAAAACTCAACAAAAAAAATACCCAACTGGCAACAAGCGTGTCTGAGCGAGGGATCTGTGAATAAGAGCTTCCACAGGTCAGAGCCCCAGGAGTTAGGCAGTAGACTGGGAGAAACGAAGAAGATAGCTGCCTCATCACTGCAGGGATGGGATAGGGGAAGATGGTGACAGCAGGTTCCCTGCCGACGCTGCCTGAGAGAGCTGTGAGCTTCATTCAACAGCAGTAGGGATCAGGGTAGAAAGCAGAAAAGTGGGACAGCAGAGAAGCAACAGTTGGTGAATAGCAGCCATGGTTACAAAATGCCAGGCTGAGCTGCAACCAAAGGACACCATTCCCCACATCCTCCAATTAATCATCCCGGAGCCACAGGAAATCTGAGCAAATACTACCGAAAACTGTCCCTAAACTGACAGGGTCTGAGACTGGTAGCAAGCATGATGGTATTTTAGAAGAAAAAAAAGGCGTTATTAAGGCTTTATAAAAAGCAGGGATCCAAGAGGTTTAGACGCCACCTACTGGAAACCAAAAGAAAAATGCGCCTTCTTAGCAACAGGCTAAAGAGAGACTTTATAAAATAAATCTTCTTCTGGAAAAAAGGCAGAAAATAACTTCCATTAATGCCCAGGCAGAGAAATAGTCCATTAACACCATGAACAACCAAGGCGACAAGAACATCTCAGAAAAAAAAGGGGAAAATTTCCAGAAAATAAGCTTAAAGAAATGGAAATTGAGACTTTAATGACAAGAAAATTCAGGATGGTATTCTGAAAAAACTCAATGAGATTCAAAATAATTCATACAAACAATTCCTGGAATTGAAAAACCAACTAATCAGCAGAATGAGGTTTTTTAAATTAAGTTTATTGAGGTAACATTGGTTAATACAATTATATAATTTTCAGATGTACATTGTCATTTGACATCTGTATATTCGAGTGGTGGTTACCCCAAAAGTACAGTTCCTTCAGCTACTATATATTTGATCCCCTTTACCCACTGACCTTCCCCTATTCCCCTTATTTGACTCCCTTTCCCCATCTAACTCCCCCTTTTCCCCCACCCCACTAGTAACCACTAGTCTATAGTCCTCTGGTAACCACTAGCCTTAATCCATGTCCATGAGTCTCTGTTTGATTGTCCTGCTCATTTGTTGCTTTAGATTTATTATTCCCACAAATAAGTGATATCATGTGATTTTCAACTTTTTTCTGTCTGGTTATTTTTAGCAATCATTACCTCAAGATCCATGTTGTTGCGTATTGGCAGTATTCATCTCTTACGGCTGAGTAAAATTCCATTGTATATGTGTACTACAGCTTCTTTAGCCAATCATCTATCGTAGGACACTTGGTTGCTTCCATGTCCTGGCCACTGTGATAATGCTGCTATGAACATGGTGTGCAAACATCTTTTTGAATATGGGTTTTCAAGTCTTTGGGTAAATACCCAGTAGAGGGATTGCTGAATCATATAGTAGATCACATCTCAGTTTTTGAGGAACCTCCATACTGTTTTCCATAGTGGCTATACCAATTCGTGGTCTACCAGCAGTATATGAGGGTTCCTTTTTCTCCGCATTCCTTCCCATTTGTTATTACTTGTCCTGTTGATTATAGCTATTCTAACAGGTGTGAGATGGTATTCATTGTGGTTTTGATTTGCATTTCCTTAATAGCTAGTGACGTTGAGCATCTTTCATATATTTGTTAGCTATGGTGTATGTCCTCTAGGGAGAAGTGTCTGCACATTTTTTGACCAGACCATTTTTTTGTTGTTATTGAGTTATATGAGTTCTTATATATTTGGATATAAGGCCCTTATCAAAGGTGTTGCTTGCAAATATATTTTTCCATTTAGAGATGGTCTCTTTTACCTTGTTGGACATTTTCTTTTCCTGAGCAGAAGTGTTTATTTTGATGTAGTCTCATTCGTTTATTTTAGTTTTTATTTGACTTGCTTTTAAGATCAAATTCATAAAATCATCTTTAAGTCCAAGGTCCTTGAATTTATTCCTGTTTCTTCTACGCGTTTATTATTTTAGGTCTTATATTTTAGGTTCTTGAATCAATTTAGAGTTATTTTTGGTGTGTGGTGATAGACAACAGTCTAGTTTCATTCCCTTGCAGGTGCTTCCAGTTGTCACAAACACCATTCATTGAAGAGGCTTTTTTTCTCCACCGTATGTTTTTGGATTATTGGTCAAAATTATTTGCCCATATAAATATGGTTTACTTCTGAACTCTCGATTCTGTCCATGTTTCATGTCTTGTTTTTTTTTTTTGTGTTTGTTTTTGCCAATACCATGCCATTTTGATTCTGTCACTTTTAGTATAATTTGAGTCGGGCAGAGTTGTGCCTCCAGACTTGTTCTTTTTTCTCAGGATGGCTTTTGGCAATTTGAGGTCTTTTGTGCTCCATACAAATCTGATGATTTTTTTGTTCTATTTCTCTAAAAAATGCCAAATGGGATTTTGATGGGGATTGAGTTAACTCTGTATAATACTTTACGGTAATAAGGTCATTTTAACTATGTTGATTCTTCCAATCCAAGAACACGAAATTCTTTCCATTCTTTGTATCTTCTTTGATTTATTTTAATAAGGTCTTGTAGTTTTCTTTTATAGGTCCTTCACATGCTTCGTTAAAATTTATTCCTAGGTATTTTATTCTTTTTGTTGCAATTGCAAAGGAAATCATTTTTCACTTCTTTTTCTGAACTTCGTTATATAGAGTATAGGACACTATGGATTTTTGAACATTGATTTTGTATCCAGAGACTTTATTGTATTGTGTGTTATTGTTTCTAGTGTGTTCTTGTGAAGTCTTTAGGGTTTTCTTATAGAGAATCATGTCCCAAAATATGTGACAGTTTGACTTTTCATTTCCTATTTGGATGCCTTTTATATCTTTCTCTTACCTGATGGCACTCGCTAGGACTCCAATGTTATATGAATAACAGTGGTGATAGTGGACAGCTTTGCCTTGTTCCTAATCTTAGAGGGAAGGTTTTGTTTTCACCATTAAGTATAATGTTGGCTGAGGGTTTGTCATAGATGGCCTTTATTCATGTTAAGGTCTTTCCTTCTATAATGATTTTGTTTAATGTTTGATATAAATGGGATGCTGTATCTTGTTGAAGGATTTTTCTGCATCTATTGGTATGATCAATGATACTTTTTTTAATTTGTTTATGTGGTCTATCACATTAATTGATTTGGGTATGTTGCACCATCTTTGTGCCCTGGGATGAAACCTACTTGATCGTGGTGTATAATCTTTTTAATATGTTGCTGTATTTGGTTTGCTAGTATCTTATCTAGGATTTTTGCATTTGTGTTTCATGAGGGATATTGGTCTGTAGTTTTCTTTTTTTGGGTTATTTTACCAGGTTTTGGTATCAGAGTAATATTGGCCTCATAAAACGAGTTGGGAAGTAGTGCCTCTTCTTTGATTTCTTGGAACAGTTTGAGGAGAATAGGTATTAAATCTTCTTTGGATGTTTGGTAGAGTTCACTAGTGAAGCCATCTGGTCCTGGACTTTTACTTTTTGGTAGGTTTTCTATGACTGCTTCAATTTTCATACTGCTGATTGGTCTATCTAGATTTTCCAGATCTTCTTGATTCAGTCTAGGAAGGTTGCATTTTCTAAGTACTGGTCCATTTCTTCTAGGTTATTAAATGTGGTGTTATATACTTTTCATAGTTTATTGTATGATCCTTTGTATTCTGCCATATCAGTCATAATTTCCCCTCTGTTCATCCCGATTTTGTTATTTGTGTCCTTTCTCTTTTTCTTTAGTGAGTCTAGCGAGAGGTTTATCAATTTTATTAACCTACTCAAAGAACTAGCTCTTTGTTGCATTATTTTTTCTTCTTTTTGTTTGTCTCAATTTCATTTATTTCTGCTCTAATTTTGATTATTTCTTTCCTTCTACTGACTTTAGACTTCATTTGTTCTTCTTTTCTAGTTTTTTTTAGATGAAGCATTAGGTGTTTATTTGGGTTCATTCTTGTTTTTGGAGATAGGCTGTAATGATATGAACTTTCCTCTTATGACTGCTTTTGCCATGTCTCACAAGTTTTTGATATGTTGTACTATCATTATCATTCATTTCTATGTGTTTTTGATCTCTCTTTTTATTTCTTCTCTGACCAGTTATTCTTCAGTAGCATGTTGTTTAATCTCCATGTATTTGTGGTTCTTCCTTATTTTTTCTGCAGTTGATCTCTAGTTTCAAAAGCATTATGATCAGAGAACATGGTTGGTATGATTTCAATCCTCTTATATTTGTTAGGTCTATCTCTGTGTCCCAGCATGTGGCCAATTCTTTGAGAATGTTCCATGTGCACTAGAGACGAATATGTAAGCAACTTTTTGAGATGGAAGGACTCTGTATATGTCAATTATGTCCAGTTGATCTAATGTGTCATTTAAGGATGTTATTTCCTTATTTATTTTCTGTTTGGATGATCTGTCCATATCTGATAATGTGAGATTTAGGTCCCCTACCACGACAGTGTTTTGGTCTGTTCTCCCTTTAGTTCTGTTAGTAATTACTTTACATTATGGGTTCCCTGATTGGGAGCCTAGATATTAATAAGTGTTATGTCTTCTTGATGCATGATTCACTTTATCATTATGAAGGGTCCCTCAGTATCTTTCTTTACCTTTTTTTTTTTGAAGTGATTTCACCTGATATTAGTATCACAACTCCCGCTTTTCTCTGAATGACTTTTGCTTGAAAATGAGGAATGAGCTCCAGTTATTCCTTAGATTTGGGAAATTCCTATCAGCTATTTGTCCAAAAATCCTTTCTAATCCCTGTTCCTTTTCCTCGCCTTCAATATGCCCATTATTCTTATGTTTCCTCTCCTGGTGGCATCAGCTAGTTCTTGTATTTCTCTTTCATTATTTTTCATTCTTCAGTTTCTCTCTTCTTCTTTCTGATTTATTTTTAGATTTCTGTCTTTGATATCACTGATCCTTTTCCTCCATTTGGTCAACAATATTTCCCAAGATTGCTATTTTCATTTTTCAATCTTGCAGTGTGTTCTTTATTTCCAGAAGTTCTATTTGGTTCTTTTTAAGGGCTGCAATTTCCTTGCTCTGCTCATATCTAGTTGTTTTTTCAGTTCCTCAAATTGTTGATTTGAGTTGTTTTGGACTCATTGAGTTTTTTCAGAAGTACCATCTTGAATTCTCTGTTATTTAAGTAGCATATTTCTATGTCTGTAAGCTTATTTTCCGGAAGTTTTTTCTTTCTGAGATGCCTTGTCACCTTGGTCGTTCATGGTGTTTAATGGGCATTTCTCTGCCTGGGTATTAATGGAAATGTATTCTGCTTTTTTACCAGAAAGATTTATTATATAAAGGTTTCTCTTAGCCTGTTGCAAAGAAGGCGCTTTTCTTTTGGTTTCCAGTAGGTGGCGTCTCAGCCTCTTGGATCCCGGCTTACATAAAGCTTTGAAAAATGTGTTTTTATTTCTGATAGATATTTAATAACGCTCACTACCCTCAGTTCAGTCCTACAGTGTTAGCAACATTTTGGTAGCATTTGCTCAGATTCTCCTGGGGCTCCGCAGTGTTTCATCTTGAAGGATACGGAAGGAAGGGCCCTCTGGGCTGGGAGCAGGGGGCTGAGGCTCAGCCTTGGTTTTGCAACCTCAGTCAGTAAAAATCAACTGCTATTTCTCTGTGGTCCCCCCCGCTTCTCTGCTTTGTACCCTGATGGCTGGGCCCTGTGGCCGGCTGCATTTAAGTCTCAGCACTTCCAGGCGGGGCTGAACAGGGAAGTTACCGCACCTTCACCCCTCCCCTTCTCCTGCAAGGAGCTCCAGCGGCTACGAGAGGCAGTTTCTTTATCTCCCAGTCCACCACCCGACATTCAGGGTTCCAACCTGCAGTAGCCCTTATGCACAAATCCCACGTTCAGACGTGCTGTGTACAGTTGGGTATTTTTGTTGAGTTTTAGATGTTCAGCTTATTGTTGTTTCAAGGAGAGAGATCTGGGGATGTCTCTCACTCTGCCACGTTTTTTCACCAATCCCCAGATGAGTTTTTTAGCAAGGAGATCGAAACCCTCAAAAAGTACCAAAAAGAACTTCTGGAAATAAAGAACACACTGCAAGAGTTGAAAAATAAAATAGCAATCTTGGAAATATTGTTGACCAAATGGAGGAAAGGAACAGTAATATCAAAGACAGAAATCTAAAAATAAATCAGAAATCTAAAAATAAAAAAGAAGAGAGAAACTGAAGAATGAAAAATAATGAAAGAGAAATACAAGAACTAGCTGATGTCATCAGGAGAGGAAACATAAGAATAATGGACATAATTGAAGGGAGGAAAAGGAACAAGGATTAGAAAGGATTTTCGGACAAATAGCTGACAGGAATTTCCCAAATCTAAGGAATGAGCTGGAGCTTGGAATTCAAGAAGTCAACAGAACGCCCAATTATTTCAACCCAAAAAGTCCTCCACCAAGACACATTGTATTCAAATGATCAAAAATCAATGAGAAAGACAGAATACTCAGGGCAGCCAGGGAAAAGAATACAGTAACCTATAAAGAAAAACCCATTAGATTATTGTCGGACTTCTCAGCACAAACCCTATAAGCAAGAAAGGAGTGGAATCAGATATTCAAACTATTAAATAAAAGGAACTACCAGCCTAGAATAATGTATCCAGCAAAGGTCTCCATTATATATGGAGGAGAAATAAAGACCTTTCCAGACATACAAAAATTGACAGAATTCTCCACTATAAGGCCTGCATTACAGAAAATACTGAAAGGGGCCAGCTCACCTAAAAAAAAAAATGACAAAAAAATATACATAACTATGAGTAAGGTGACTAGCAGGCAGATAGAAGCAAAGTAGTGCAACCCTTATTACGAACAGGACATTATAAGCTTAAACAATAAGAAGAGATTTGCTATTGCTGATAAAAATGCTTTGAAGCTTGAAATCAACTGTAAAAAGAAAGAGAGAAGAATCACTAATACATGGGGATTAAATAACATACTACTGAAGAACAATTGGGTCAGAAAATAAATAAAAGGAAAGATTAAGAGATACATAGAAACAAATGTTAATGATAGTATAACATATCAAAACTTTTGAGACACGGGAAAAGCAGTCATAAGGGGAAGGTTCATATCGTGACAGGCCTATCTCATAAAGCAAGAACAAATCCAAATAAAACCTAAAGCTTCATCTTAAATAACTAGTAAGGAAGAAGAAATGAAGCCTAAAATCAGCAGAAGGAAAGGAATAATCAAAATTAGAGCAGAATTAAGTGAAACTGAAAAAAAATAGAAAAAGTAAATGCAACAAAGAGCCAGTTCTTTGAGAAGTTTAAGAAAAATTGACAAACCTCTGGCTAGACTCACTAAAGAAAAAAGAGAAAAGACACAAATAAACAAAATTAGGGATGAAGGAAGGAAAATTATGATAGACACCACAGAAATAAAAAGAATCACACAAGAATATTATGAAAAAGTATATAACACCAAATTGAATAACCTGGAATAAATGGACCAGTATTTAAAAAAAAAATACAACCTTCCTACACTGAATCAAGAAGATCTGGAAAATCTGAATAGATTGATCAGCAGCATGGAAATTGAAAAAATCAAAAACCCACCAACAAGTAAAAGTCCTGGGACCAGATGGCTTCGCCAGTGAACTCTGCTAAACATTCAAAGATTTAATACCTATTCTCCTCAAACTCTTTCAAAAAAATCAAAGAGGAGATAACACAATTTATGAGGCCAATATTACCCTGGTACCAAAACCTGGTAAAGATAACATGTGCTCGTATGTGTGTGCGCGTGTGCGCGCGCACACACACACACACACAAAATTACAGACCAATATCTCTCATGAACAGAGATGCAAAAGTCATAAATAAGATACTAGTGAACCAAATACAGCAACATATTAAAAATATTATACACCATGACCAAGTGGGCTTTATCCCAGGGGCACAGGGATGGTTCAACATATGCAAATTGATTAATGTGATACACCACGTAAACAAATTAAAAAATAAGAATCATATGATCATAGCAATAGGTGCAGAAAAAGCCTTTGACAAGATACAGCGCCCATTTATGAAAAAGTTGAAAACCACATGACATCACTTATAGGTGGGATATAAACCTAAAAGCAACAAACAAACAGGAGAAACAAACAGAAACTTATGGACATGGACAATAGATAGTGGTTGCCAGTGGGTAGGGATGAGGGGGGAGGAGGAGGGTAGACTGGGTAAAAGGAGTCTAATATGTGGTGACAGAAAGAAATCTAACTATGGGAGATGAACACACAATGCAATATATATATGCCTTACTGTTGAATTGTACACCTGCTGCTTACTGGGTTTCATTAACCAATGTCACCATAATATAAACAAACAAACAAACAAACAAATAAGAAAACAGTATGGAGGTTCCTCAAAAATTTAAAAATAGAACTGCCTATGATCCAGCAAGTCTTCTTCTGGATATTTATCTGTAGGAATCCAGAATACTAATTCAAAAAATATATGCATGTCTATGTTCATTGCAACATTATTTACAATAACCAAGATCTGGAAGCAACCTGACTGCCCATCAATAGATGATCGGATAAAGTAGTGGTATATATATATAATGGAATATCACCAGCCATTAAAAAGAATGAAAGATTATCATACGTGACAATATGGATGGACCTAGAGGGTATTATGCTAAGTGAAATATGTAAGAACAAAATAAGTGATCAAATAAAACAGAAACAGACTTATACAGAGAACAAACTGATGGCTCTGGATGGGAGGGAGTTAGGGAACTGGGTAAAAGATCTCAGGATATATAAGTACATAGTGGGGTATATCAATATGTTCTCAGGATATAAAGTACAGCCTGGGGAATATAATCAATAATATTGTAATACTATGTGTAATGCTGGGTGGGTACTAGACTAATGGGGGAGGTTACTTTGCAAATTATATAAATGTCTAACCATTATGCCGTACACTTGAAACTAATATAAATAAATATTGAATGTCAAGTCTAATTAAAAAATTAAAATTAAAAAAGGATATCATGTTGGAAAAAATTAACTAGAAGTGATAGGATTCAGTAATAAATGAAGTTCCCTAGTAATTTTTGCATGCGACTCCCCCTTGCGTATTTTCTTGCATTTTTCTTCTGATATCCATTTTCCTTGACAAAGCAGAAGCAATGTATGACTTGGTCAATGGGTTGACTGTCCCATATATAATTTAATTTAACATCCTGCTAGCTTTCTGGTCTAGGGCCGCAAGGTGAGAGTTTTGCTATTAAGAACTTCAGTTTTTGTTTTTAAAGAAACACCTGAGTGTTGTCCCTTTCAATGCAGAATTTTTACATGCGTTGTTTTTACACAAAATAGGTAGGCATGCTTTGAGGAATACCTTAAGAGCCAATATAAGAACCTCAGTATTATGTTAGATCTCTCACTTTTACAGTTTGGACTAAGTTGGCTTGGCTCCTAGTCTTTACTAACCCCTGCAAGTGGTTTATTTCATATTTTGAGCTATTCTGCATGACTTACTGTGCCATAGGATACATTAGTGCTTAGCTGTGTGTTATAATAGCCCCTTAGCACCTGCAATTCCCAGTTTCCTCTGAAATGACAATAACTAAGATATGGAAGCAAATTGAGTGCCCATCAATAGATGATTGGATAAAGAAGAAGTGATACATATATAAAATGGAATATTGCTGGCCATGAAAAAGAATGAAATCTTACCATTTGTGACAATATGGATGGACCTAGAAGTTATTATGCTAAGTGAAATAAGTAAGACTACTTAGAGTCGCCATCTGCTGATGGGACTTTTCGCGCCTACGACTTTGAGCTGGAAGGTTCCGTATTCTCCCATGTCTGTGCTTACGTCTGTGCACTTTGGGGCGCGCCTGTAGTCCCAGCTGTTCGGGAGGCTGAGGCAGGAGGATCGCTTGAGCCCAGGAGTTCTGGGCTGTAGTGCGCTATGCCAATTAGGTGTCCGCATTAAGTTCAGCATCAATATGGTGACCTCTCAGAGCGGGGACCACCAGGTTGCTAAGGAGGGGTGAACCGGCCCTTTTCTGAACGAAGCAGGTCAAAACTCCCGTGCTGATCAGTAGTGGGATCGCCCTGTGAATAGCTACTGCACTCCAGTCCGGGCAAAATAGGGAGACCCTACCTCTTTTTAGTTTTACAGGAAGTGCTATATTTACATTCTTGCACGACCGTTTTCCCCATACACTGTGACGCCTCCATTTGAGGCAATTTTGTTTTTATTGTTATCCTACCTCACCATTATTTAGCGAAATACTTGAATATTTAGATTGCCAAGGGTTTTTCGGATCCTCTATTGCATCCAGGTACTACAGCAGCCAAGGGAATATACCAAGATGTAGGTTGATGAGAATGCACCTCCGAGAGCAGGACCCATCAAAATAGGAACTCCTTTTTGAAGGATGATTTGGTTGTTGGTAATAATTATAGGGCGAATGAAATAGTTTCGCTTCTTACATTTCTACAATTTCTAAAATTCTACACTTTCAAGTAATCGAATGGAAAAAGGTAATTGTTCTTATACACCAAACATTAAGGCCCTTCTGGAAAATCTTCGTTTGTTCCTTGTAAATTGTTAGGACCAGCAGGGGTGACTGCGGAGGCCGGTTTAAGTCCCGAAATACAGGGGAGCAAGGAACCAGACTAATCCATAAGCTATCCAGTAAGGAATGCAATTTCGAGAGAATAATTTGTATCTATTTCGAATATATATAATGTATATATATAATATGTATTTTGGAACAACGAAAAGCGAGTTGACAGCGACATGACAACCGAATTCTTTAGTAAAGTGACGGAAACACCTTCGCATCAAGGATTGGGTCCTCCGCGGGGCCGTAGATCTCCACCCAATGCGCCTGCGCGGAAGAGAGCACCGAGTCCGGCGGTCAGTGGTGAAAACCGCGGTAGCGACCCTCAAACCTCGCCATGAAGACCCGCTTTAGCACCATTGACCTCCGCGCCGTACTCGCGGAGCTGAATGCCAGGTACTGTACGGCAGGTGACCAGGCTCATGCGGAGAGTGCAGGAGACAGAGGCCGGGGCCCCACGGTTCAAAATAGGACCAGCCGGATGTTTTCCCTATGCTCTGCCCTGTGCCGTTCTTCTGTGGACCCGGTTAGGCCTGGGTGGGCGAGCGCATCACATCTTTCTTGTGGCCTTCAGGCTACCTGGGGAAATCCCAGCAGCCGCGTGCCTCACCCCATGCTCTTGCAGGCTGCTGGTCTCGCCAGGTCTCTTGTCCTGTTATGGCGGGGCTCTCGCTTTGTCGGCGTGGGTCACCTGGGTCACAGGAAACGTTTAGTAAAACACGAGACGCCGGGTGGAAGCCAGGACGCCACACTAGTCATTTGCTCTAGAGGTTTTCGGACTGGAGGCCTAGTTTCTTTGACGCTCTTCCTCGCCCCAAAGAGAGGGAGCATTGCCGTTTTAGCTGGAGGTAACAACTTTGGCCTAAGATCTGGATTCTAGTTTGTGGTTTGTTTACTCAGCTGTGTGAGCTTTGTCTCGTTTCCCAGGGCCTTGTTTACTTTTTTTGCCCCCCTTTTGTAGTAAATTAAGTGGATTAGGCATTTCCTAAAAACTGGATCATTTCAATGACGCGAGGCATTGCATGGTGTTCCCAGGCCGATAGACCACTTTTTTCTCCTTAAACAACTATACTTAAGTTTTGGGTAGAATGCCTGATGGCCTTCAGACTGCTCCCTGGTTGATTCCAAATCTTTAGTTTTGAAGATCCCTTTTCGCAGGCTCTGCTTCCGCCTGCAGCTTTAAATTGTGTGAAATTTTATGTTTCAAATGGTGGCATGATTTTGTTACATGTTTCCTTTCTCTTTGCAGCTTGCTAGGAATGAGAGTAAACAATGTTTATGATGTGGATAATAAGACATATCTTATTCGTCTTCAAAAGTAAGCATTTTATAGGTTTGTTTTATCTTTACTAACTAAATATGAAATTATCAATTTTTTTTACCTACACTTTTAGTCTGTTTTACTGAATTAGCTTGGCAAATGCCCTAAAGAAAAAATTGACTTTTTTCTTCTACAGACCAGACTTTAAAGCTACACTTTTACTCGAATCTGGTATACGAATTCACACAACAGAATTTGAGTGGCCTAAGAATATGATGCCGTCTAGTTTTGCCATGAAGGTAAATTTTAAGTTATACTTAAAAGTAAATTTTAAGGCCCTGAGATTGGTCACTGACAATTGAAGTTTTTAACTGTTTGGTTTTCCTTCCCTGTAACAAATAGAGAAAATATAGAGTCGTTGGTAGATACTGGCATGATTAAAGTAGATGTTTATTGACTTTTTATTACCCTTCACACCCCATTGTGCTCCAAATCTTTCTGTACCTTTCAATATTATAGTTCTAGCTTTTCTAATGTTCAACCTTATAGTCCCTTAACTATATAGTCCACTTCTCGCTATCAGAATAATTCTGTATGAGACCAACATTAGTTTTTCTGAAGCATTATTTTCATTAGTTATCTCACATTTTATGATTCCCTACTATCTGAATATCCTATATCTTAGTATTCTCAGCTTTCTATGATTTCTCCAACCTGCCCACCCCAACCCTCTTTCCTAGTCTTACCTGCCACAGCTCACTTTTGAGCTACCACTCTTTATTTTGTTGGAATACTCAATGGCATTAGTATGTTACCAATTATTATATCTTTTTATTTTTACTTCTTTCTTTGCTTTTACTACTAAAACCGAGATTCTGCATTTTGGACATGTTACTGTTTGCTTATTGACATAACAGATACACTCGAAGTTCGTGTGGTACAGAGGAGAGACATATTAGAGTCATACACCTAACTTTGAATGAACGGTTTTGCAACCAAATAATTTTATAACTTGGAAAAATTATTTAACCTCTTGTAACTTAGTTTCTTTAAATGTAAAATGTGGATAATATCTCCCTGATGGTGTTATTGGTGAGGATTAATTGAAGTAACATGTAAAGCACCTAACACAATGCCTGACACATATTAGGAATCCATATGTATTAATTTCCTTCTTCCTCTCCTCCTCACTTTCCTTCAGAAATATATTTGTTTTAGCATTGTTATTTCATTAGAGGCTTTACAGAGAAGAGCCTTATCCCCAGCAACTTAGAATCTGTTTTGGATTACAAGTTAGGTAAGTGCTTCCCAAATCACAAGGGCTGTCAAAAAATTATCAAATTCTTTAAAAGTTTAATTTAGTTAATAGTAAGCTTAAATGGTTCTTTTGGGGATTGTCCTTAATAGTAATGACACTTTTATATTTGTATAGCACTTTTCAAAGTGCTTGAGTAATACATATTAGATTTCAGTTGTTTAAAAACTCAGTGGATATGAAGAACAAATATTACCATTTCAGTTTTACAGATTATGTAACAGGCAATAAGATATATGATACCGGGATTGCGTAAAGATCCCTAAATTAGGCTACACTAATAGGAGGTCAAACACTAAAAAAAGAAAAATTATGAATTAGATGTACATGTCAATCTAAATGCATAGAAAGATTCCTTCCAATGGAGCAGACAATGTTAAGTACTTTACATATAACTCTCTAAGTTATTATACATAACAGCTGTTACCGTTATATGTCATAGGCCATGTCCAGTATGTGGTAAAATAAATCACAGTGTTTGTTTCTAGTTCTCATATTTGAGGATGCTAACTAGTTTTGTGGCACTGAAGAAAGTTGTTTTCCCCAAGCTGCTAATAGGGAAATAAACAAAAAACATGCTTTACGTTATGTACCATGTGTCCATCCATACTCATGATAAAAAATTCCTTTTTCACCAGTCCATGGTGCAGACATCTGTTCCTTTCAATGATGCCTTTTATCTTCATTTTAACTTTACCCTCTTGAATAAAAAGAATACTGGGGAACCCTGGAAGGCTTGATTATGATTTTCCCTTGGGGATTTAAAGATAGCCTTATATATAGGTCACTGTTTAAATCAAAATCCATATAGGTTACTCTTATATCAGAACTTTTGAATTTAGGAGGTGGAGATTATTCTATGAAGTTTGAAAAGTCTTTTTATATTTGCCTGAATATATAAGTACATAAAATGAGAATTTTAGTCAATATGAACTATATGGTCTAGAGAACATTTTTTGGTTATGAAAGAGTTGGCATTATAAGCATGACTATATTTCTTTTTTTAAAGGTGGTTTTAGATTAACTTCCGTGAAATTTGTGTTGAATTCGAGTCTTGAAGAAAAAGCATTCTTACTGGTCTTAACGATGGTCTTTCAAATTTAAAAATTATAAACAATTGAAAGATTTTTTTTTTTTAGGGCCTACAGAGTTGTCTTATTTCTGTTCCAGGTCATACTTAAATATTTTTAGTAAAGGATGGTACACCTAATCTAAAACGGAAAGTATTTGCCATGTAATTTGTATTTGAGTTGAATATGCTAATTTTATCTTAATTGCTAATAAGAACAAGAACCTTATGACTAGGGATGTGAGCAATAGGGTTTGATAAAAGAGTAGGAGTTATTATATTTGAGTTCGAGATAGTTGATCAAAAGCTTTGAGACAGCAAAAAAATTCATTTTGGGTTACATTAATAAAGTTTGTGAAATAGAGGGTAATTGGATGTAAGTTAGAAGGCTAATTTATAGAATACCAATAAGCTCAGGCTTTGTATTTAAAATAAAAGAGTAGTGGAAACCATCAATTAGTGGAAAGCACAAGCACATGAAAAGAAATTTGGAATACTTAAAAGATTGGAATAGAAAGAGACTTTAAAAAACAGATGACAGCTCTGAGTGAGGTCATCAGGGCAAGAACAAGAGATTTAGCAGTGGTATAGAGCAGCACAGTAATTTTGCTATAGGTCTATCATCGTTTACTTAAAAATTGAATATAAAATACTGTTTCAGAATTAGCAGTCAGTTGTCTGAAACTGTTTTTCTCCTCTGCAAGCTTTTATTTTATGACTATACTATTTTATTTACTACTATTTACTACTTTTAAAATATTATTCCTGATGATAATAAAAAGAAGAAACTTATTTGTAAACCAGTACCAAATGATTAGGAATTCACTCATGCTATATAAATACCTTTTTCTTCTGTTTCTTGATAGTGCCGAAAACATTTGAAGAGTCGGAGATTAGTCAGTGCAAAACAACTTGGTGTGGATAGAATTGTAGATTTTCAATTTGGAAGTGATGAAGCTGCTTATCACTTAATCATTGAGCTCTATGATAGGGTAAGTTAAATTGGGATGTGGTAAAGGAGCATTCATTATATTGTTGGTTATTCATGTAATAGTGCTGTAAAACATGGGCAGGGAACATTTTTTTCTGTGTCAAAGGATTTTGGTACAGTAGGGTAATAATCAAGTGCCAAATACATAAAATATAATTTTACAATGATGATTTTCATTTATTCTGGATATTAGAATTTAGGCATTCCTTAGCCATTTAAAATAGCATTATGAATGTAGGCGATGAAGATCTGAGAATTGAAGAAATTATCTGGTACTTTACATTTCAGTACTAGTGTGGTACAACTAGACAACAAACAGTCAAATATGTAGTTGTGTCATAAATAAGACAGAAGCTAACACTCAGGGACAGTCTATGTTTTCATAGTATGAATCATAAGAGGAAGACTACTGATGTCCTCACCATTCTTGCCTCCTACTCCTCCCATTGGTCACCAAATTCTGTATTGGAAATGTTTCATGAATTACAGCAAAATAAGTTCTATATGCATCAAAATTTAAACATACATGAGTGGAGATTTAAAATGTAGAAAGAGAAAAACAGAAGTGGTCGATGGTTAGTCATCGAAATCAACCAAGTTCTTTAAAACAAAGGCTCCTTAATGGGAGGAGGTGGCCTGGCTCTTTTTCTAGTCCTATGTCTGGCAATGTGTTTATTCCAGATAGCCATCTTTGAAGGGGATGTCTCTGCAATCAAAGCTTAAGTTAGGCACATGCATCGCAAAAAAGAGAAGACACAACTCTCAGCTTACACTACACCTGACCACTCTTATATTCTCTTTGTAGGGTGATATGAATGTTTTCAACCCCTTAGGTTGTTAGCTGAAAGAGATATACTTGACATAATTTCAGAGTATTGTTTTATTTTTTGTTAATAGCTTCAGTAAAATGAGTTTTCATTTAAAGAAGATCTACTTTGTCATCCTCGTATGAGGTGGCAAGCAAAAATGCAAAAAAGAGCTATCAATAGAAAGGTTAGACCCAGTTTAGTGAAACTAGACAACACTAATGATAGAAAGCAACCAGAAAAGAAGGCCAATTGCTCACGAAAGAAAGGTAGTCAACAGATTCTTTGTTAGCACATAAAGTCTGAGAGGATACTATTTAAGTAAGACTGAAATTATTGAGAAGTGGATTAGTAGCATTATGGTACAAGGAAAATGGCAATTTTATATTGAGGTGTTTTTTTTTTTTTTTTTTTATGATTCAGAAAACTGGAAATGACAGATGATCAAGTACCTATGTTATAGGGCTTTCCACTGAGCCAGAGAATCATAACATAACCACTCTCTTTCCTATCCCTCCAAAATTAATATTTCGTGGGGCTAGCCAACCACCCATCTTGTAAGAATAATCATATATAAAGCTTTTCATAGAAATATACATGTTCTATGGCAAGGTAGGGTTGCATTATTAATAGAGACTGTTACTAATACAGAGTTCTAAACTCCAGCAAGCTTTTTCTGTATGTCAGTGCCTAGAGGAACAACATGAATTATTCCACACCTTTGCACAACTTTGAATGAATTCCTGTTCTTAAATGCCATACATCGGTTAACAAGGAACCATGGAACCGTGTTCTCATGTTCTTTAGCAGATTTTTTGTGTAGAATATCTCTGAAAAGTATTCAAGAAAGTTCTAATACCTGAAGGGGTGCAGACATCAATACAGCCAAATTACCATGATTTAAAAAAATAATTTTTTTTAAGTGAAGCCGTAGAAGTACTAGGTGAAAATATGGATTAAGATTCATGAATTTGGGATGAGAAGGACTTCTAAGCCTAACAGTGAAAACAACTATTGATAGGCTCAAATAATACTGTTGAAATAGATTTTAAAGCCGTGTAGGGCAGAAAACACCACGAACTGTATTGGAAGATGAAAAACGATGGAAAAATATTTTAACTTGTATGGTAAATAAGATGTGCATAACCCTAATATGCAGCTTTCACAAAGCACTTAAGTGGAAAAATGGGCAAAGTGCTTGATTAGAGAATTCAAAAAAGACTAATACATATGGTTTATAAAAGCATGGATACATGTCCAAATTCGTGAATTACTGCAAAATAAAAACAATATTTTTCTCCTTTCTTCCTCCTTTTCTTTCTCAATCTATACACAGAAGTTTGACAATAACCAGTATTAGCAAGAATCTAGTGGAACAAGGGTGAACTAGAACATTATTTTGGAAGATTATTTGACATATAACATGAATTTTAAAGTTTATGTGCAGTCTACAGCCATGCCACCCTGAACGTGCCTGATCTCATCTGAACTCGGAAGCTAAGCAGGGTCTGGTCTGGTTAGTGCTTGGATGGGAGACCACCTAGGAATACCAGGTGCTATAGGCGTTTAAAAAAATAAAAATAAAGTTTATGTGCATAACTTTTGACCTAGGAATTCCATTTCTAGGACTTTATCATAAACAAATGAGACAAGTGCCTAGGAAGGGTCATAACAAAGATATTCATCACAGTGTTTATAATAAAACTAGAAAAGAACCTAAATCTCTTTGAATAAGAGATTGGTTAAATAATTAAGGGAGATGCAAATAATAGAATGCAATGCAATTTTTAAAAAGAACATTGTTGAGATAAGTTTGTTTTTATTTCTTATGCATGTTTTTACAATGTGTTTGTAATTTAAGCTTTTTATTAGAGGTATGACATATACATAAGTGTGCAATTCAGTGAACTATCAAAAGTAAACATACCTATATTAATTATTGACCTAGATGTGGGACAGGGGCAGTGAGACCAGCTGTTGTTCCTTGCACTTGTCTATCTTTGCCACTGAATCCTTTAACCATCTTTCTGTGCCCCCTCCCCTGCAGGCAACAGCAGCTGCTGCCCACTTGGAATCGGTTTTTGTATATGGTCTCAGGTGGCAGTCAATTTTTAAAATTTGTGATACTCTTTTAAAAAATTTTAAAGCCTTTTTATTTTTGAAATGATTATAGATTCACAGGTAGTTGCAAAGATGGAACAGAGAAGTCTGGTATAGCCTGCATCCAGTTTCCCTCGTTTGTTACATTTTACATAATTATAGTACAATATCAAAATCAGGAAACTGATATTAGCACAATATATACTTATAGTTCTGTGCATTTTACTACATTTGTACATTCATGTAACTAGCACAGAAGTCAAGATACAGAATTCTTCCAGTTAGTGATGACTTTGGAATAGATATTAAAGATTTATATATGAGGGTTTGTGCTTGGGAATTTTCAGTAGTCACTGTGATGCCGAGATATGTAGGTTGATTGATGCTTAGATATATCTTGAAGAGTGTTCTTTCCTCTCTCTCTACCACGGTTTGATCTTACAGCCTTCATATCTGGGATTATCATGTATGGTTTATCTAGAGTTCATCAGCTCTTGGGTAAAGGGGTTATTGTTACTCAAATTCATTTAAGAAAGCCAGTTTAGTAATTGGTAATAAGAATGTTCCAGTAGGAAAGACTCTGGAAAAAGATCAGAAAGTGCTTTATTGTGTACATCAGAGTCAAGTGCAATATTTCCTAAAATATGTTACTCAGACACAACTTCCATAAGATAGTAGGTATGGCTAGAAATATGGGTCCTATAGTCATAAAAGTTTAGGAACTTTGAGAATATAGTAAAAAAAAAAAATTTAACTCTAGGACTTATCGATGTCTTTAATACGATGTGATATATACATTTCCTGGAGAAGGATATGTTATATAGAATTTCCAAAACTTATTTGATCACAGAATTTTTTTTAGTGGGAAACCTTGGTTTAAGAAAAGCCTTTTTAAGGAAGTAACTGCCTTACTGTAATCTTCCAAGTATTCTTGCTAACTGCATAATTTGATTCAACAAACACTCACTGAGCAACATCTGTCTGGCAAGCTCTATGGCCAGGTCTATTTTTCAAGTCACATCTTCCTGAACTAGATACAGTGGACTTCTGTCCCAGCTCTCTACCTTCCTTCTCTGTTTAACTTTCTGTTCTTTAAGTTAAATAAGTGTTTAAAATTTTAAATTCATGGTTACTTTGAAATCTGAACCTTTAACAATAGGTACTTATTATTTCAGTATCTAGTAACTTCTGGCTGGTTGTCTATATCTCTGATCAAGGTGAATGGTTGCCCCATCTACTGAAGCCATTTTTCTTGCTACCAGTCATTCCTCATGAGATTGGGGCTACTCTCACCATCTGTGACCAACTTCTAAGTAGTTGCTAAGGCATTCATGACTATTTTCATGGATGCTTTTCATATTTTAATTAAACAATAACCCCTGTCTTCATTAAAATAAATTTGGAAGGTTGTATTCTTTGGACGGTTTCATTTTCATTAGGTTTCCCCGTCCCCTTCTCTTTTATTGAAAAGATTATGCAACGATATTAAATTTTTAAGTCTTTTTTATCCTAACTCTTTAAATATTTTCATTTTCCGTATATTTGCCTGTCACTTTCTAGGGCAGAACTTTTTTGTCTTGCTATTTTTTACTTGACATTATAAACAGTTTCCTTTTTTTTTTTTTTTTTTTTGCATAGTCTTCATAAGTTAACAGCTTTTATTTTATTTTATTTATTTTTTATGGTGACATTGGTTAACAAAATCCAGTAAGTTTCAGCCAAGTTAACAGCTTTTAAATATGTTGCTATATAATTATTTAAGTTTCCCCAGTTTTTACATGTAGCCTGTTTTCATTATTTTTCTATTGTAAATAAACTGCAGTGAATATCTTTAAGCATTCAGCTTTTGGTTTTATTGAGTTATTACAGTAGACTACATGGCCAGGTGTGGAATTACTTGGGCAGAAAGTATCACTATCTTTAGTGATTTTGCCGCATAATTGCTACTAAAAGACACAATGCAGGTGAAAGTATACAGGCATACCTCATTTTATGACACCCTGCTTTATTGCAATTGGCTTTATTGTGCTTCACAGATATTGCTTTTTCTTTACAACTTGAAGGCGGGACCTTCCACCAACGAAAAGATTATAGCTCTATTGCAGTGTTCTGGAATGTAACCTGCAATATCTCTGAAGTATGCCTGTAAATAGCTCTTTGCTTGGCTTCTGAAATACATATCTGTTCTGTTTTTCATAATAAGCTACAGTGTTTATAGATCTGCCTTATGAAAGTGCAATAGTGAGTTCAGTTGGTGGTCGTCTAGGTGATATGCTTCCTATAGCTTCATTTCTGTAGCCTTGGTTAGGTTTTTAGAGACTTTGTTTTCTAAATTTTCAAGAAGTTTCAAGAATGATTTAGGAAAAGCTTTAAATTATATTTTATTCTATTACAGGGGAACATTGTTCTTACAGATTATGAGTACCTAATTTTAAATATCCTAAGGTTTCGAACTGATGAGGCAGATGATGTTAAATTTGCTGTTCGTGAACGCTATCCAGTTGATCATGCTAGAGCTGTTGAACCTTTGCTTACCTTGGAAAGGTAACGTGTTTTGTTTATAAACTCATTTCATATATATTAAAAGTGAAAGAGGTTATATGTCAGAATGTGAAAGAACTGTCATAAGAAAGTATTTTGTTGCATAACAAAATTTTGTTGGACTGCTTAAACTACATAAATGTGTATCTAAGCAAGTAAGCCTTATTTGACAGTAGCAAATATATATCTTTTTCATCTAAATTTGGAGTTATTTCAGATGTTTATGATTTCTTGGTAAATTGAGGGGACTTAGCTATTCTGTGAGAATACAGGTGGATATCTTGAGCAGAGTGCAAAAGGAGAAATTCTGGTTTAACTAAGAAAGGGGAGCAGGGTTGGATATGGTGCTAATTTTAGCTGTACTTTTGTGGCTGGAAGCCTTTACTGACTAAGGCTACAGCAGTGGTTATCAAAGTTTAGCATGCATTAGAATCACCTGGAGGGCTTGATAAACCATTTCTGAATTTGATCTGGTGTAGATCTCAGAAATTTACATTTCTAACAAATTCTCAGATGCTGTTGATGCTGCTGATCTGGGGACTACAGTGGCCCAGAGCATTGTGAGTTCTCCTTGAGGGCTTAATTAGGCAAAGCCATTTCAGGTGTTAGGATAGTATAACCAGGCTCTACAAACAACATCTAACTTATATAAAAATGTCTTTTCACTTTATATATGGACACATTAACAACAAGCAATATGACTTAGTTGAAAAAGTATTGATTTTTCTTAGAAAACCTGGTTTCAAGTCCCAGTCTGCTATTTAAAGAACCCACTAACCTTGGAAAAATTTTCTTACCTACAAAATGAACTAATTCCTCATATATTTTAGGCTATTGTGAAGATAAGGTGAATTGATGTTTATGAAAGTATCATGACTATAAATATTGCTCTAAGCTTTATTAAATATGAGATAGTAAGAGGTGTGTCAATTTTGTTTCACAGATTGACTGAAGTAATAGCCAGTGCACCTAAGGGTGAACTACTGAAGAGAGTTCTTAACCCCTTACTTCGTGAGTAATCCTACATAGAGCAATGAGATGTTTGGAAGATAGTGTAGTTTTCAGGAACATACTTAAATTTTTTATAGTTCTAATAAAAATTAGAACAACTTCTCTGTGGAAAGGAATTTAAAATGATCTTTTCAGTAAGAGTATTTTTAAGAGAAATTTGTTATACCACATTATGTTTGACCTTTATCTATTAGATTTTATTTAAAAACAATAATTATTTAGCACTCTAGTGCCTGCCTGTAGTATTCTAAGAAATATTTTTATTTCCCAACATGAATCTTCAGTTTAATAACCACTTAGCTTGTTTTTGTTTTCTTTTTATTAGTGGGTCTCAGGGCATCCCAGGATGCAAGGTACAGAAAAACAGGGTAAAGATAATCGAATAAACCTTTACGCTTGAGAAATTCATCACTTACCCTTATACTAAGTGACGAATCTGAAAAGAGCATGTGGAAAGTCACATACCCTTAATTACTGAGCATTAGGGGTTACTCTTCCTCGCCTGTGAAATTAGACTGCATTAAAGGGAACTTTCCAACTGTTTTATATAGCATGAATATAATTTGTAAGTTTAGATTTTTTTTTATTTGTTCTTCTATTATTATGGTGTATTACATTAACCAGTTTTTGTATGCTAAACCAACCTTACATTCTTGGTTTATAATCTTTTTTATATGTGGCTAAATTTCATTAAATTCCTATAACTTTTGCACTGACTTCTACAATTGTAGTCCCAAATTTCTGTAAGTACTGGAATTATCATTTCTAATAACATTTCAAAAATAAGTAAACTAATTGTTATTTTCACTGGCTACTATTATCAAGTAGGTCATTTATATTGGATATAAATTTGAATTTTTAAGTTAAATTTTATAGGAAAATACTAAAAATAATACCCCCTTTTCTTTATAGCCTACGGACCAGCTCTCATTGAACACTGTCTTATAGAAAATGGATTCTCTGGCAATGTCAAAGTAGATGAAAAATTTGAAAGTAAAGGTATTTATGCGTGGTACAAATTTTGTCCATTTTCATTTATTTACCTTTTTAAAAACTTTAAAAATTATTTCTGGGAAAGTAATAAGTGTGTAGATAGTTCTAGACTTAAAAACATTTGACCATGTGGTACTCCTGGCTTCCTGTTTAAAGTGGTGCTTTATCCCTAGTAACATGTAGTTCGTGTCTTTTATTTGTTTGTTTGTTTTTAGGTGAGGCAACCGTTGGTTGACCTCACAGGTTGCAAGGACCTTGTCGATTTACAATCCCTTATTTTTTATGCCTGCAGCATCTGGTCTTCCTAAATAGTCTCCCATATAAGTACTAAACAGGCCCGACCCTGCTTAGCTTCCGAGGAATTGGGCTTGTTCAGGGTAGCCTGGCCATAGGCTCATTCAATCTTTTGACCTACCTTACTACCTTTCAATTTTAGACTATTCTCTCTCCTTCCCCCTAAATTTTGAAGTGTGGTTACTGACCTTGAGACAGTCTCGGGTACAGTCTTGTTGAATAATTCACCTTCTGACTTTGGGAGTGCTTCTAGAAATAGCATTCATGCATTTTAATTCTATGGTATGACTGTATGATAAATTAGGCTTTTGTAACTACTTAAGGGAGCCTAACTTAACTGCCAGATTAGGATGATTAAAAAAAGGAGTATGAGGAAAATAGAAGATTTGGTCATTGATAAGTTTTTACCTATAGATTCTCATGTACAATTAAAAAAATATTCTTAATTATATTTGGGCGTTATGGATTATTTCTTAAGGTTTAGGGATAATTTTATGCTGTAAACTTTTTTGTGTTTAAAAATACAAATTGAATGTTTTTAATGAATGATTTCTTTCCTGAAATATACTAATTCAGTGCAATCCTAATCAAACTGCCAACAGGTAGTATTTTTTTGCTATTGCAGTGAGTTTTTTTTTTAATAAAAAGAATTTGATATTTATGTGGAATAGAAACATGCAAAAATGTTTGGGGAAACTGGTAAATAGTAGTAATGATGGAGAATAACCTTTTCACAGATTCAAATATATTATTAAGACGTAATAATTAAAATAGCAAGTGTTTGGAGAAGAAATAGATGGAATAAAAAATTTAGAAACAGGTCCAAATATACATATGGAAATTTGGAACAACGGGTTAGCCAAAACACATCCTTCTTCTTAAAACATAAGAAACATAAAATAACTACATCTGATTTTCTTGAACACTTTTATTATTTCAGAAACACTTTTCTGTTTTCTACGTAGTTGTTAATAGTAGGGCATTGACACTTGATTAGCATTTCTTTTTTCCTTTTTTATTCTATTAGATATTGAAAAAATACTTGTTTGTCTGCAGAAAGCAGAAGACTATATAAAAACAACATCCAACTTCAGCGGAAAGGTAGTACCACGTATACTTATTGTATGTTTTGTGGTTTTATTTATGTAGATTTTCAGAATTTAAATGTCCGTTAAAAGGTCACTATATTTAAATTTTTTGTTATGGTTTGCAAATGTATCTATAATATGCTTATTCTAGGGTAGTTTATTTTAATTGTGGTTGGTTTGTAATTTTTGTTCTGCTTTTTGCCTTTTATAGGAAATACTAGGTTAGGTCAATATCAGAACTCCAGAAAAGTTGAAGAATTTGAAGATAGTTTTTCTTAGGTGGTTTTTAGAGAAGCACATTTTAATTTGCCAGCACTTTTCAAAAATTTGGTGATTTATATCCTAATAGTTAAACCTCCTCTGAATTACCTCATATCTTATGAGCATTTTTCTTCCTTATTCAGAGTATACCTTTACTTACAAAAAGAGTTCATAGAAAGTTCTGATTAATTATAGCTAAATTCAGCCCAAGTTTTTTAAGTGAATTAAAATCTCCTATCAACAAAGTGAACCTAAGAGTTTTTCTGTTGGAAGTGCTTTTGGCTTTATTAAATTGCACAACATCTAAAAATGGAAAGAAAAAAGCAAAATGCATATGTATGATTCCATCAGTACTTTATATTTTCTTTATTCCCTGTTTTATCTTGTCCATGTGAATAAACCATATTTTCTGATAATACTTTGAGTCTAAAAAACATTTTGAGATGTAATAAAATCAATAAATAAATGCAGTTAGTAATTTATAACTGGAATAATTTTATAAATTAAATTACTATCAGTCATGGAAAGTAAATCTTTGTTAATTATGACTAGAAATGAGTTTAATATTGGATTTTTATAGGGGTATATCATTCAGAAAAGAGAAATAAAACCAAGCCTGGAAGTAGATAAACCAACTGAAGACATACTCACGTAAGCATGTAGGCATGGGTCAGTTTGCTTTGGATGTCTATTAATGCTCTCAAATATGATAAAAATAAATATGTTTTATAGGTATGAGGAATTTCACCCTTTCTTGTTTTCTCAACATTCACAATGTCCATATATAGAATTTGAATCTTTCGACAAGGTGAGTTTTCACATTGTTTTTTTACCAGTAGCATGGCATGAGTTATTAAATTAATATCAACTTGCTTTGATTGAAAAATTGAAAATAATTTTGCTTTACAATGACTATGAATCTGGGGATCACATAACAATGCAGTCATAGATACAAACTTTTGGAAGTATTTGTTGCTACAGTATTTCTAGATTAAGGATCAAAGATTTGAACTTAATTGAACTCTTCATTGTTTAGCTGCACATTTACTGAAAATCTGTTGAGGTTCTTTGAGTGGCCTTATAAGCAAAATGGAGTCTAAATTCTGTATATGCAAGTTGAAGTAGAGACCATTTTTTTTTTTTTAACTTAAATTTTTGTTTGTTTGTTTGTTTGTTTTAATAAGGCTGTGGATGAATTTTATTCCAAAATAGAAGGTCAGAAAATAGATTTAAAAGCCTTACAACAGGTATGATACTATTAAAAACATTTATATTAAACCAAATAGCCTTAGTGTGGTTTGCTGGGTAGATGATGCTTTCAGATGGAAATGGGCAGCCTTTCAGAAATGTATGGGAACAGGGCCATCTCTGTGTTTATTGTCCAGGGGAGGTCTCAGTGTTGGAAAGTATACCCTCATTTGTTCTATCAGTGTATCAGGTAGTCTCTAAAACAAAAAATAGAGTGGGAATATGAGGCCTGTTTATATCCTAATTTGATTTGCTTTATTACAGCAACCCAAAGCTCCTTAAACTTCGCTGTTTAGGAATACTATTCTAAGGAGATTTTAAATATTAGACCAAAAGAGAGAAAAATGTTTTTTCTCTACAAATGTGTATATTTGTTTATCGTTAAACTGTTCTTTAAAAGTGGACTTTTAAACTAGGCTTTTAATATGCTTTATGTGTATCATGACTCCATAAGAAAGTTTTAATATGCTGTGTTTTCATAGCACATTTGACCATGTTTTTGGAACATTTAGCTGCAGAACAGTTTCAGAAATTGGCCATGATTCCTAACCTTGATTTGAAGGGGATGTGACTTTTCAAAAATATTAATAAAGTCTAAATATATGTGTGCAAAATTTGAAATTATGTGAGTCTCTATATCCTCCCCCACCTCAAAAAATTGACAAAAAGCAATTTCAAAGCAGGTAGGTCAGAGAATTAAATAGTGTGATCGCCACATGGCGGGCAGCACTTTAGCTAGTAAACGTGTAACAGTGACATTGAACCCGTTTTTTATGTGCATAGAATACCCATTAATTATTTAAGTAATTTTTTGTCCTTTTAATAATCACTGTTCTTATAATTCAATCTTTCAATACTTTATCCAGAATTCTTATAATTTAAATCTTTTAATACTACATATTGTATTCAAACATTCCTTAATTGGTAACGCCGTTACTAATGTTACAAAATTTGGCCCCAAATCAACAACTTTGAAAACTACATTATATGTATATGATAAAATGATATATTAAAGGTCAAATAGCTGCCATGATCCTTTGTGGTGTTAATTTAGGGGAAAGAGTAATCTAAACTACTAAAAATAATGCTAAGAAAATTAAAGGCAGCAATAAAATAGAAACTATTTCTGTAGTTTATGCTAAGAATGCATTCCCCCAAACTTTACTTTTATGCCATAGGAAAATTCTGCCAGCTTAAATAACGGAAGGGCTTTAATAGCATATCTTACATACAAGATAGCCTGTAATCAAATACCTTCCTATATAGAGAATGGGAGGTAGTTAGATAGGAGAAGTAATTTTGGAGCATGAAACACTTTGGGGTATGATAGACCTGAGGAAGTGGACTTGGGGAACTTTAGCTAGCTAGGTAACAACATTGAGGGGGCAAAAAGTTGGGGAGCGGATAGTGAGTTTCAGGAAGTAAGAGAGGGAACATGCCAGAAGTAGGAGAAATCTGATTTTTAAAAATCTGTTTTGTCAACAAAAGGAAAAACAGGCTTTGAAGAAATTAGATAATGTCCGAAAGGATCACGAAAACAGACTAGAAGCTCTTCAACAGGCTCAGGTAGTATGTTTATTTTTTTCAGATGCTTTTTCAAAAATGGTAACTTTAACTTATATTATAGTAAATGTTTTTGGTTTATCTCTTAAGGAAATAGATAAACTTAAAGGAGAGCTCATAGAAATGAACCTACAAATAGTTGACAGAGCCATTCAGGTTGTTCGAAGTGCATTAGCCAACCAGATAGATTGGACAGAAATTGGGTTAATTGTGAAAGAAGCCCAAGCTCAAGGAGATCCTGTTGCAAATGCAATCAAAGAATTAAAGCTACAAACAAATCATGTTACAATGCTGCTAAGGTAAGTTTGATTCTTAAGCAGTTAGTGCTTGTTTTTACTTTACTATTTAATTGTTTGCTGTCTTCATTTAAACATTTTTTTTCTTGTTTGGAAATTTATCCTCAATACAGAAAAATTAATTTACAGTAAAACAATACAACTAAGTACTGTAAACCATTTATAATTTCACTGAGGAAAAAACTGAAAATTAAAAAATGATGTCATTGACATTAGTGAAATACTATTGAATATTTTTAATAGAAATCCATACTTGTTATCAGAGGAGGAAGATGATGATGTTGATGGTGACATCAACGTTGAGAAAATTGAAACTGAACCACCAAAAGGAAAAAAGAAAAAGCAAAAGAATAAACAGCTGCAGAAGCCTCAGAAAAATAGGCCATTACTTGTTGATGTTGATCTCAGCTTATCAGCATATGCCAATGCCAAAAAGTAAGTCTTAAACTTAAGTATAAATTTTAGGTAAAATATTATCTGCAATAAGTCAGGGCATTTAGGATAAGGTGAATTATTTGCCAAAAATACTTTGGGGTGAACATAATTTTTTAGTGTTTTTTAAAAATTATATTTATTGTAAGAAAGAATACGGAAATTATTTCTTAAAATAATAATTTTAATGGAAACTTCAAATAGCAAATTCTTTTTAAAATTTTGTGCATTCTGCAACTTCATCATGCGATGTAGAAAACAAAGTTGGATAATGTATATAATTTGTTCTGTCTGATTTGAGAGGCTATAAAATTAGAAATAAATAGAAAACTAAAAAATAAAAATTTTACTTAAAAATTAAAGAGAATTATGTTTTTCTAGATATTATGATCACAAGAGATACGCTGCTAAGAAAACACAGAAGACTGTTGAAGCTGCTGAGAAGGTACATAGTATTTCTTAGAGTGACTTAATTGTTTTTCTCTTAATTTAATGGTGTTAATTATTTCTTTTGTTTAAATGAGGTTTTCTAATTCAGAAATCTCTTTCAAACTTAATTTTGCTTTAAATGTATTTCCAGTATTTATTTTTTCCCCTAAACTCCTTCTTGGTCTTCTCAAATACCTCAGTAAATAGCACCTCCATTTTTCACTTTGCTTAGATTAAAAATATTAGAGTATCCTGGACTCTTCTTTCAAAAACATATCCAATCCATCAGCAAATCCTTTTGGCTCTTTCTTTAAAGTAGAACCAGAATCTGGCCACTTCTCATTAGTCCAGGTCTCCTTCATCTGTGTCCTCATGGACTATAACAGTAGCCTCTTATGGTCTCCCTCCTACCCTTTCCTGGCTATAGTCTGTTCTTTACACGACAGCCATAGAGATCCATTTAAATCAAAAGTGAAGTCATTTCTCTGTTCAAAATCTTCTAGTAGCTTCCCATGTTACTCAAGACATTCCAAAGCCCTTCTGGTCTGGAAGGTCCTATGTAATCTGCTCCCCTCTGATCTCATCACCTTTGCTCCTCCTGTTACATACACTTTCCAGCTACACTAGGATGTTAGCTGTTCTTGCAGTAGTGGTCCATGCTGCCTTCTCATGTACTTGCTACTCTTTATATACCAAGCATGCTCTTACCTCAGAATTCCCGTGTTTTCATCCCTCCTTTCTTGACTGCTTACTAAAAATAGCAGTACCCTCAATCACTCCCTCTTTTGATCTGCTTTGTTTTTCTTCTTAAAAAACACCCTTCCCAACATGTTTATAAGTCTTTTCTCTATAATGTAGATTGCATGAAAATAGGATGTTTGTCTTGTTTTGTTTGTTGCTATGTCACAGCTCCTAGAATATTGTCTAGAACATAGTCACTTTAATATCTGTTAAATGAGTGGCCCTCATGACTTAGCCCTCTGTCTCCTCTCTAACTTCGTTTCTTGAAATTTTACCCTGTGATCACTACTTGTGGTCAAGTCGGCCTTTTCTTTTTGCTTATAGGTGCTCTCCTTTTTATTCTTCACCTTGATAATTCCATTAATCCTTCAGGCTTCGTCCTATGTGCCAATAATTGATTATGGTCAAAAATGTTGTCTTTGACCATAATCAATTATAAATTAGGTTCCCTTTTTATACTCTCATAGCATCCTTAGAAACATCATATGTTTATTTGAATAATCATGTTTTACATTTGTCCCTTCTCCTAGACCCCAGTGGGGTGGAAACTTTTTCTGTCTTGTTCGCTGTTGCATCCCCAGCATGTAGCCCAGAATCTGTTATATGGTAGGCATTTAGTATCTGGTAACTGAATGATACTTTTTGTAATTCATAGGCTTAAGCAGATATTTGTATACAGTAAATCTTTGACTTGTTATTTTAATATTTAAGGCAAAAATCATTTCTTCATTACTTTCATGTGTATATAGTATGTGTATGAATGTAGATATGTCATTTTGTGATATTTAAAAAATTATTTTACCCTATCATTTACTTGGTGTTATTTAAATAAATTCTCAACAGTTGTTTAAAACTCTTTTCTTATAAATAGGCATTCAAATCAGCAGAAAAGAAAACAAAGCAAACCTTGAAAGAAGTCCAAACGGTTACCTCTATTCAAAAAGCAAGAAAAGTATATTGGTAAGCATTCTACCTTTTTTTTATAAGTATTTATTTATTTTTAATAATTTTTTATTTTTCAACTACAGTTGACAAAATTATATGAGTTTCAAGGGCACAAACCGATTGATTAGACATTTATACAACTTATGAAGTAATCACCCCAATAAATCTAGTTCCCATCTGACACCAGACATAATTATTACAATATTATTGACTATATTCCTTATGCTATACTTTATATCCCCATGACTATTTTGTAACTACCAATTTTTACTTCTTCATCCCTTCCTTTTTTTCAACCATTCCCCTAACCCTGCTCCTGTCTGGCAACTGTCGAAATGTTCTCTGTATCTGTGAGTTTGTTTTTATTTTATTTATTTTGTCTTTATATTTCACATGTAAGTGAAATCATATGGCATTTGTCCTCTGTCTGACTTACTCTACTCAGCACAATATCCTCTAGTGCCATCCATGTTTTTTAGATGGAAAGAGTTCATTCTTTTTTATGGCCAAGTAATATTCCATTGTATATATGTGCTGCTCTTCTTTCTTCTTTCATCCATTGATGGTATGCCCAGGTTGCTTCCACATCTTGGCCATTGTAAATAATACAGCATTGAACATATGGATGCACATGTCCCTTCATAGTAGTGTTTTGTATTTCTTTGGATAAATACCCAGAAGTGATATAACTGTGTCCTTTGTCTCTTTTTTATAGCCTTTGATTTAAAATCTGTTTAGTCTGATATAAATATTGCAACCCTAGCTTCGTTTGCATTTTCATGAAATACCTTCTTCGCACCTCTTCACTTTCAGTCTGTGTGTGTCTTTTGATGAGAAGGGAGTGTCTAGGCAGCATATGTAAGGGTCTCGTTTCTTATCCATTCAGCCACCCTATGTCTTTTGATTGGCGCATTTAATCCATTTAAGTTTAAAGTTGATAGATAAGTAGTTATTGCCATTTTATTATTGACATCTTTGATCTTTGATCTTAAAGAAGTCTCTTTAATATATATTGTAATGCTGGTTTGGTTATGATGAACTCCTTTAGCATTTTCTTGTCTGGGAAGCTCTTTATCTCTCTTTTGATTCTGAATGATAGCTTTCGAGATTCTCTCTTTGTTTTTAAACTTCGCTATTTTAATTATGATGTGTCTTGATGTGGGCCTCTTTGGATTTATCTTGTTTAGGACTCTCTATGCTTCCAGGCTTATATTGTTGTATTTCTTTGCCAGGTTAGGGAGTTTTCTGTCATTTCTTCAAAAAGATTTTCAATCCCTTGTTCTCTCTCTTCTCCTTCTGGTACCTTTATGATGCGAATGTTGATAGGCTTGATATTGTCCCAGAGGCCTCTTAAACTATCCTCATTTTTTTAGATTCTTTTTTCCTATTTGATGTTTGAGTGTTTTCCTGCTACCTTATCTTTTAAATAACTGATTCAGTTCTCTGCTTCATCTAATCTATCATTGATTCCCTCTACTGTATTCTTTCTTTTCTATTCTGTTGAAGTTCTCACTGAGATCATCGAGCATTCTTATAACCGTTATTTTGAACTCTGCATCTGGTAGATTGCTTGTCTCCATTTTGTTTCTCTCTTTTCTGAAGCTTTGTTCTATTCTTTCATTTGAGACACGTTTCTCTGTCTCCCCATTTTGACTGCCTCTCTGTGATTGTTTCTGTGTATTAAGTAGACTGTTATTTCTCCCAGTCTTAGTAAAGAGGACTTATAAAGTAGGTGTTTGTGGAGCCCAGTGGTCACCTGAGCTGGGTGCTCCACGAGTGTCCTTTGTGTGAGTTGTGTGTACCCTCCTGTTGTAGTTGAGCCTTGATTTCCTTGGGCACATCCAGGGGTAGGGTTGACCCTCTGGCTGATTGGTGGTGAGGACTGGCAGTGACTACAGTGGGGGAACTGTCGTGCAGGGGCTGACCCTATGGAGCAGGATTTGCTTTAGGAGAGCTCTGGTGCCTCCCCAGGCTTCCCTTTGGGTGTATCATCCTCAGAGGTGGCCGGGTGGTACTCTGGCTCAGTCCGAAGTGGGCCACCAGGTACCTCCTGGATGGGCCCTGCTGCAGGCCAAGTTTAGCTACAGCCTATGCCCTGCCTAGGGCCACTGGCTTGAGCCAGAAAGCAGTCCACAAATAGGTCCCACCCATGCTGGACTTGGGGTTGACTTGAGGGGCCAAACAGCGAACTGAGGCCAGTTACTATTAGTTCCAGGCTTGGAGCTGCTCAGCAGGAGGTACGGGGCATGCCGAGGCCAGATGCTGCTTGTTTAGGTTTTGTAAGCCTTTGAGAGGTTTTAGGAAAGTCCGAAGCATGAGCCAGTACAGCCCATTTTTATGGAAAAGCCACCCGAAGTGCCTTAGTTGGGTCCACAAGTTGTTGGGTAGGGTCCTAGGAATCACCAGGGTAGGGGAACAGTGTTAGCCAGGTTGATGGAGACTCACATTGGGCAGCCACCTGTGTCTGCACGCTGGTAGCGAGGAGTAAACTGGGTTCCAACAAAGAAACTGGATTCTGCCAGCAATTCTGTCTCAGAGAAAGCTACCTCTCCACCCTCACCCTGAAGCCAGACAGTTTAGTTCTTCTCCATATGTTCCCAGTGCCCTTTGTGCTGCTGCCCAGTGCTGGAGCTCAGAGTGAGTCCTGAGTCCTGATCTTAAGAAGTCTGGTGTCATTTTGATAGTTGATATATAGGAAACTTGTTTTTGCCTTTGTGTGCTTGTGGATATTCCCCCCCCCCTAAGTTTTCCAGAATTTAGCAGTGATGTAGGTCGGTAAGAATATTTTTATCCATTATGCTGGATACTTTGGGGGCTTTTTCATTTGTAAACTTTCAGTACTGAGAAATTTTCTTAAAACATTTCTTTGAAAACTGCCCTGTTTTTTGTTTGTTTTCTTTTTCTTTCTTTTTTTGGCTTTCTCTCTGAAAGTCTTATTTTTAAAATATGGAGCCCCTGGACAGTCCTACAGTTTTCTTGCATTTTCTGTTTTTTAACTCTTTATCTTTTTGTTTTATATTCTGAAGGGTTTCCTCAACTTTATCTTTCAGTCTTTCCACTGAATTGTTTAATTTTTTAATTTTTGTATCATGTTTTTAATTTTTGGCTGTTTTTGGTTCTTTGAATGTTCCTGCCCTACTTTTTTAATACTAAGAATAATTTGGGTATATTAAATTTTATTTAGTATCCCTTTCCTGCATGTCTCTGTCTTTTCCTAGTTTTTTTGGTTTTGACTCCAGTTTTCATGTTAGAGACTTCGCTAATGTCCAGTGGCTCTTTTTGTTTGTTTGTTTGTTTTTGTTTCATTTTTAATTAAGTTTATCAGGGTAACATTGGTTAATACAATTATATAATTTTCAGGTGTACATTATTATTTTACATCTGTATATAGTGAGTGTACCACCCAAAGTCCAGTTTCCTTCAGCTACCGTATATTTGATCCCCTTTACCCACTTCACCCTCCCCCTAAACCGTATATTTGACCCTCTTTACCCCATCTACCTCATGGTAGTTGTTATTTGTGCCTCCTTTTTTCTTTATAGATCTGACTGGAGGATTTTCATTGTATTAATATCTTTAAAGAACCTATTTTTGACTACTGTTTTCTATTGTATATGTGGTTTCCATTTTATTGTGTTTTTTTATCCTTCTTCTTTTCTTTGGGAATCATTTGCAGTTCCCTTTCTGATTTTTTGAGATAGAAGCTTAGTACATTTTTTTTCTCCATTCCCTTTTAAGGCAATAAATTTCCCTCTAAGCCTGGCTTTGACTGCAACAAAAGATTATTATGTACTGTTTTAATTATCTTTCATATCAAAATATATTCTCATTCCCATTTTTATTTCTTCACCCATGCATTATTTAGAAGTTTATTTATTAATTTCCAAATATATGGGGCTTTTTTGGTCATTTTTGGTTACTGATTTCTAGCTTAATTTGCATAATGGTCATAGATAGTATTCTGAAGTATCTCAATCCTTTGATATATGTTGTTTAAACTTGCTTTATGGCTCAGCATATTTATAGTCAGCTTCATTTATAAATGTTTCATATATAGTTGAAGAGTGCCTTTTCTACAGTTGTTGAGTGCATTTCTCTATCAGCTAGGTCATATTTATTAACCATGTTCAAATCTTTGAACAATTTTACTGTTTTTTTATGATTGTTTTTTCAATTATTGAGAGAAAACAATCATTAAATTATCACATAATTGTGGATTTATCTGTTTCTTTTTTTACTTCTGGCAGTTTTTGCTTTATATATATGAGGCTATGTAATTAGATACAAATATAGAACTGTTCTATCTTCCTAGTGAATTGAGCCTTTTATTAACTTTAATGAAATGTCCTTTTAACTTATTTTTTCTTTCTATGTGAGATATTAAAACTATATCAGCTTTCTTTTGGTTACTATTTCCATGGTCTGTCTTTTTCCATTATTTTATTTCAGCTTTTTATATTCTTATATTTTAAAGGAATATACATATATCATTGTTATTTTCCAGTTTGGCAGTCTTTGCATTTTAACTGAAGAATTGACTACATTTATACTTAATGTAATTGCTGATATATATGGGTTTAAATTTACCCATCTTACTATTTGCTTTATGTTTGTCCCATTTCTTCTGTGTTCTTTTTTGTTTTCTTTATTGCTTTTTTCTGATTTTTGGGGGGAGGTGGGCCTGTTAGTTGTACATTCTTTTACTAGAATGATTACAGAATATGTCCTTGATTTATCTGTCTTATTTTTTTTTGTCCATGTGAGTTTTACTCACCTCTTTACTATCAATAGTGCAGGGGTTAAATAAGTATAGTACATCCATTCAGCAATGAGGAAATTATATGTTTAAGTGATAAAAGAAAGCAATATGCAAAACAGTGTGTGTTGTGTCAAAAAAAAAGGTTTAGTTAGAGAAAGCATTTATTTTAGCTTTTGTATGTATAAAAAACCTCTGAGGAGAGATACACAGGAAACTAATCATGAAGGTTCCCTTTTTGATGGTGGTGGTGGAAACCAGAGGGATTCAGGATCTCTCACTATACCTTTTTATATAATTTAAAAATTTTTATTTTGAACCATGTGTATGTATTACTTAGTCAAAAATCAGATTATAAAATAGGGATAAAATCTTTTTGCTATTATATTTTGGGGATATGAAGGTGTTTGGTTTAATGCCTGTGTTCACCCTATCAGCTATTATATTTTGGGGGATATGAAGGTGTTTGGTTTAATGCCTGTGTTCACCCTATCATCTTAAACAGAAGTTTTTAAATTTCAGATTAAATGGTAAAAAATTATCTTGGTAGTCATATATAATATAGGAAATATTTATGTTTATTGCTATTACATGTCATTTTCTAAATGTTATACAAATATACACTTATTACTCTTTGTTGTGATGGTATGTATTAATCATATTTTTTTTTCTTTGTTAAAAGGTATGAATTTAAACAGCTATAAAGGAGATGATAACTTTTTTCTTTCAATTTGATAGGTTTGAGAAATTTTTGTGGTTCATTAGCTCAGAGAACTATCTAATTATAGGTGGACGAGATCAGCAACAGAATGAAATAATTGTGAAAAGATATTTGACACCAGGTAGGTAAGATTAAAAATCTAAAGAATTTTCTCTTAAGTAATTAGATCAGGTATCTCAATATTAAGTATACATTTTCATTTTAAACTTCTTTGTTGACAGATTTAATTGGTAGAAAGAGTTTGATGCTTGATAGTTTATGGTTCGACAGTTCTCGTTTTAAGTGACCATTTCTAACGTAGTAATCCTGAGCTAATCCACAGTTTTGGGCTTTTGATTCTCTACTACTTTAACAAAATAGCTTTAAATCCTCCAAAATATTGTAGATCAAAATTTTTAAAGCTTGATTTTTCAGTGCCAGACTTTTTTGTGACCTTTTTTCGTATTTAGAAATAGGACTTAAGCCTTGTGGAATAAGGCCTCGTATTTATTTCTATTTGTTTGCTGATCACCACCTCACAGTGGCTAAACCCTCAGTGGTGGGTATCAGAAATCAGTAATCAATATCAGAGCTAATCTGATGTCCGCTGAGGGTCCTGACCCATGAGAGAAAACAACAGGGATCACGTTACATGGTGCCCAGGTTTTGCAGTGACTGCTCATTTTACATATTAAGAACCATGAACTTTCCTTTTCTGATTGACCATTCACTCCTACATTCAGCTTTTACTCTTTTGTTCATTCATTGCTATAATATACTTAGAATAAAACTGGAAGTCCTCATCATGGCTTACAAGACTCCTAGCTGCTTCTCTAGCCTCATTTCTTACCACTCTCCCCTCAGTCTGGCCTCCTGACTTCTCTCCATGAATGTAAAACATCTGTAGTCCTCAGGACCTTTCTATTTGCTAGGATGACCTGTGCTCCCATATATCTCTCACCCTCCAGCTGGCTAGCCTAGGCTTGTTTACATGATAACTCAGCACGTTCCAAATAGAGGGGAAGCACACAGGCCATTCAATGCCTAAGCTGGGAACTGGCACTTGGTCACATCTGCCACCTTCTACTGGCCAGGATAGGTCGCACAACAGGACCAGATTCAAGGGGTGGGGAAGTGGACTCCACCTCTTGGTGGGAGAAATTTCACAGTCACAGAGCAAAGAGGTGTGGGTAGAAACAGAAAGGAATTGTGACCATTTTTGTAATCTGCCATGTTAGCATTGCTGTCCTATTATAAGGAGGCCTATGAGAAATCTCCCAGGGGTAGAAGGTGGATTTTTATTTATTTGCCTTCTTATCCTTTTATAGATCTTGAACCCTTAAAAAAATGAATGAATGAATGAATGAATGAATTTAACTAAAAAGAAACAGGACTTAAAATATTATTTCTTGTTTTTAAGGGGACATATATGTACATGCTGATCTTCATGGAGCTACTAGCTGTGTAATTAAAAATCCAACAGGTAATATATTTCTGTTATTCAGAACTTTAGTTCCTTTCTTTAAAATAATTTTAGTATAACACAAAGATTGTCAATAAAGACAATACCTAACTTTAAGTCATGGATAGAAAACTGGATACAAAGTCAACAAGGAAATAGAAGATTTGAACAATACTATATGTTAATTAAGTCAAATACATATCTCTAGTACACTCTACCTAACAACAGTAGATTCTTATTCTTCTCAAATGCTCCTGGAATGTTCTCCAGGATAGACCACATGATAGTCTATAAATAAAGTCTCAATAAATTTAAAACTATTAAATTCACACAAAGTAAGTTTTCTGACCATAATGGAGTGAAATTAGAAAACACTAATAGAAAATTTGAAAAGTTCACAAATGTATGGAACTTAAACAACACACTCATAAATAATGGGTCAAAGAGAAAATCACAGGAGGTTTTAGAAAATACTTTGAGATGAAAGAAATGAAAACTATCAAAACATTAGATGTACCAAGAGCAGTGCTTAGAGAGGATTTTATAGCTGTAATGCTTATAATAAAAAAGAGGAAAGATCTCAAATCAATAATAAATATGTACACATTAAGATCTAGAAAAGGAAAATCAAGTAGCCCATAATAGAGTGGACATAAATGAAACAGAATAGAAAAAACAATAGAGAAAATCAACAGAACCAAAGTTGGTTCTTTGAAAAGATCAATAAAATCGATAGACCTGTGGCTAGACTGACCAAAAAAATAAGAAAGATTGTTGTATAGCAACAAATTAGATAATGCAGATGAAATAGATAAATTCCTAGAAAGACACAAACTGCCAAAACTGACCCAGGATGAAATAGAAAATCAAAACAAACCAGTAATAAGTAGAGCTCGAATTAGTAATAAGAAAAATCAACTCAAAAGAAATCTTGGGCTCATATGGCTTCACTGATTATTTCTACCAAACTTTTGAAGAAGATTGAACAGCAATCCTTCTCAAACTCTTCCAAAAAATAGAAGAGATGGGAACATTTTTTAACTTTCATGAGGCTGTTTTACCCTAATAACACCACCAGACAAAGACATCACAAGAAAAGAAAACTATAGACCAATGTCACTAATGAATATAGATACAAAAATATTCAACAAAATATAAGGAAACTGAAACTAGCAGTATATTAAAAGGATTATACACCATTACAAAGTGGGATTTATCCCAGGAATGCAAGGTTGCTTTTAAGATATAAAAATCACTATAGTACAGTATTAATAGAATAAAGGACAAAATCACATGATCATCTCATTTGATGCAGAAAAAGCCTTTGGCAATAATTCAACATCCATTCGTGATAGAAGCACTCAACAAAATAGGAATAGAAAGAACTTTCTCAACTTGGTAAAGAACACTTATGAAAAGCCCACAGCTAACAGTTGTACTTAGTGGTGAAAGACTAAAAGCTTTCCCCCTAAGATCAGGAACAGGATAAGCATGTCTGTTCTTGTTGCTTCTGTTCAACATCGTATGGAGATTTTATGCAGGCCAGCAAGCAATAAAAAGTATCCAGATTAGTGAGGAGCAAATAAAACTCTCTGTTTTCAGATGACTTACACATTTAAAACCAACTATGTGCATAAGACTTGATCTTATATGTTTAAAACCTTAAGGAATCCACCAGAAATTATTAATAAACAAATTCAGCAATGTCCAGGATACAAGATCATTACAAAGGTCAGTTCTATTTCTGTACATTAGCAGTGAACAATAGTAAAAAGTTAAAAAACGTCCACTTATAATAACATTAAAGAGAATAAAATACTGAAGAGTAAATTTATCAAAAAATGTAAAACGTACACCCCAAACTATAAAAAAATCATTGAAAAAAATTAAGACCTAAATTATTGGAAAGAAGTGTTCATGGATTGGAAATATCAATATTGTTCCAGTGCCAAAACTTCCCACATTAATCTACAGATTCACCGTGATCCCTCCCAAAATTCCAGGTCCCATTTTTTTGCAGATGGACAAACTGATCCTAAAATTCATGTGGAAATGCAAAGAACCCAGATTAGCCAAATCATTCTGGATGATGAAGTGTAAAATTGGAGGACTCACACTTGCTGATTTCAAAACCTCCTACAAAACAACAGTAATCAAAACTGTGGTATTGGAATGAGGATGAGCAAGCAGATAGGTCAATGAAGAGAATTGAGATGCCTCATTTATGGTCAGTTGATTTTCAACAAGGCTGCCAAGGCCAATGGGGTAGAACAATCTTACAATAGATGACGCTGGGACAACTGATATCCATGTGCAAAAGAATGAATTTAGATCCTCTACTGCATACCATTTACAAAAATTAATTTTGATGCATCAAAGACCTAAATTTAAGAGCTAAAACTATAAAATCATTAAAAGAAAATAAGGCATAACTCTTTATAATCTTGCATCTGAAGTTATTGCTTAGATATGACACCAAAAGTATAAAGCAACCAAAGGGGAAAAAACACATATATTGGACCTAACCAAAAACGTTAAATTTAAAGGACACTATTAAGAACGTGAAAAAGACAACCCACAGAATGGGAGAAAATACTTGCAAATCATTTATCTGATAAAGGACCAAAGAACTCTTTAAGATTCAATAATAGAAAACCCAGTTTAAAAATAAGCAACAGATTCAGTAGACATTTCTCCAAAGATATGTAAATGGCTAAAAAGCACGTAAAATGCACAGCCATCATTCATCATTAGGAAAATGCAAATCAAAACCACATTGAGATACTACTTCACATCCACTAGAATGGTTACAATGAAAAAACAGACAATAGGTTTTTGGTGAGGGTGGGACCCTCATACGCCACTGGTGGGAATGGAAAATGATGCAGCTGCTATAGCAAATAGCTTGACAGTTTCCCACAAGTTAAACAATTTACCAATTCCACTCCTAGGTATATAACCAAGACGATTGAAAATATATGTCCGCTTAAAACATTTGTGCAAAAATTCCTAGAAGCATTATTTATAATAGCCAAGAAATGCAAACAGCCCATGTATCCATCAACTGATAAAGTGTGGTGTCCATACAGTGGAATATTAAACAGATTTAAAAGGAAAGTGCTGAAACGTGCTCTAACATGGAAGAACCTTAAAAACATTAGGCTAAGTGAAAGAAGCCAGGGGCATATGGTTCCATTTACAGCAAGTGTTAGGGGCATCAGACAACCACTGCCCCCCCCCCCCACAATGTAGTTGGAAAATCTGTGTATAACTTTCGACTCCACAAAACTTCACTATTAGTAGCCTGCTGTTGACCTGAAGCCTTACAGTAACAAACCGTAATTAACACCTATTTTGTATGCTGTATGTATGATATGTTATATCCTTACAATAAAGTACACTAGAGAAAAAATATCACTAAAAGTCATTAGAAAATACATGTACTGTATTTATAGAAAAGAAACCCATGTATAAGTGAACTCATGTACTTCAAACCCATGCTCAAGGGTCAAGTGTATATGAAATTCTAAAGACAAATCCATAGAGAAAGAAGGTAGATTAGTGATTGCCACAGGCTGGGAAAATGGAAAGTGACTATTAATGGGTATAATATTTCCTCTGGGGAATATGAAAATTTTGGAATTAATGGTAATGGTTACATAGCTTTATGAATATGCTAAAACCACTGAGTTGTATACTTTTTAAACTGGTGAATTTCATGGTATGTGAATTATGTTTTGATTTTAAAACATTTGAAATCTAACTAGGGATATATTATTAATATGCTCTTTATTTTGATGATTTAGGCAATGTATAGTAATTCTGGAAGTCTTCAAAGTTTAAACAGGTGTTTTAAATTATCCTTTTTGTAGTGAAGTTAGAATTATTGGTATAAGTGAGAAGATATTTCTTCTCCAACTTGTTTTATTTACTTAAACCATCTAAAAGCCTGCTATGTAAATACATTTTTAATATAAATAGTAACTTTTTGTAACATTAAAATAAAACTGTGGTATTAATATTTAAAATACAAGAAGATTGAACCTGCCACGCATGTGGTTTTCAATGGTGCTCTGTAGAAAGAAGTCTGTACTTTGGTACTGAAGCATTGTAGCATTGTTATTTCAGGAGAACCAATTCCTCCTCGGACCTTGACTGAAGCTGGCACAATGGCACTTTGCTACAGTGCTGCTTGGGATGCCCGAGTTATCACTAGTGCTTGGTGGGTGTACCATCATCAGGTAATAAGGGCTGTGGTCCTTTTTCTTAATTTATTAAGAGCTACTGTGGGTATAGATGTCAACAAGGCTAAGTACCTTGGAGGTGACATTTTGGTGGTGGAAAAAAATATATAATGTCAGGTAGAAGTTGCTATAAAGATTTTTTTTTTTAACCAGAGTAAGGGGATAGAAAGTGATAGGAGCTACCATTTTGAATAAAGTGTCAGGGAAGGCCTTTCTGTCAAAGTATGATTTGAGCAGCAGCTACCTAAATGAAGAGACAGTATCGTGCAATTATATGGAATAAAGAGTGTTCCAGTTACAACTGGCATACTGACCTAAAAGGTCTTTCTCCTATTCATCTTTCTTGGAATTTTCTGAATTCTCTTTGGCCTTTCCAGAAAAGTAGATATATTCAGTGGTTTTGTATTTACTTCATTTTAGTAATTGTCCTTCTTTGTGGTTAATTCTATTTTTTTGATGATACTTCATTACATATTTGACTTAACACTGCTTTTGATACCACATTTTCAAGAATTATAATCAATAATGACATACTTTTACAAGGTCCTAAAGCTGTACAGCAAGAAAAAAAGAGTTTAGTACCACTATCCTTCCTTAGATTTAGTTCATTTTATATCTATTTAAATTATCTTCTCCTATGCAGTGTACTGCATTTTAGGAAATTAATACTACTTCTGGAATTAGATTTTTCTGCTTTAGTCGTTATAAAAGTGGCTTTAATTCTTTTATAAATAGGTTTTGGCAGTTTCACAGTTGTACAAAATTTTTAAAAATTGTGGAATTATATTGCTTACTCCTATTTTGACAGATTAGAATATTATTTTTAAAAATCTGCTGTCTTTAGTTCCTAAAATGAAAGGTTATTTTTTCACTAAAATTTTTCTCAGAAAAGGATTTTAATAAATATAGTTTTATTTTAATAAATATAGTTTTATTTTAGTAAATGTAGGTTTATGATAAGTTTATTAAACTTTTTTATTTTTCTCATATTACATTAGAGGAATAGTGTGGACCAGTTCTGACTCTAATCCAAGGCATTTGAAAATTATTGATGTGGTGTATCCTTCTTTATTTCCTTTCTTTGTTACTACCTAAGGTATATGATTGATTGAAGAGAGAGATCTGTCCTTTCCATGTTGAGAATTTTTGCTAAATTAGACTTTTCAGGATATAACGCTTTTTTACTTGAATATAACTTTACTCTCTTGAGTGACAATTATTTTAAAACACATTTCTTAAGAGTATAATGTGTGTATTATTGTGTTCCTCAGGTGTCTAAAACAGCACCAACTGGAGAATATTTGACAACAGGAAGCTTCATGATAAGAGGTAATGACTTGTCAGTGTATTATGGAGACAGATTTGAGGACCATCTACTAATATTCTCAGAACAGATGCTAATTATTTTTATTTCATACATATGAAATCTGTTACGAAATAAGGAAAATAGCCCTAGTGTGGCAGATTTAGCATTTGTCATATCATCTCCATATATATTTTTTTATTGATGAGAGTTTACTTTTACATAGTTTAAAAGTTACAAGGGTAAGAAAGTATAGCATGACCTTTTTTCTAAAAATGAATTATTCAGAGTCTGACTAACCCAAAGGATGGGAGCAAGCAGTTGTATTTTTTTCTTTACTAATTCCTGTTCCTTGCATAATGCCAAATTCTGTAAATGGGAAATGTTCCTTCATGACAAAAGAAAGACAAAATACGTGACTATAGGTGTCAGGTATCTTGCATGCATAAAATAAAGAAAACAGTTTTTTTAATTGTTTATGCACATTATCTTTTATAGGAAAAAAGAATTTCCTTCCTCCCTCATATCTAATGATGGGGTTTAGCTTCCTCTTTAAGGTACTCTTCATCTTTGTTATTTTTTTTCCTGATTTTCATTAGTCTCACCTAAAGTTCCATCAATGAAAAATAACTATTTCCATAGGTAGATGAGTCTTGTGTTTGGAGACATCGAAGTGAACGAAAAGTCAGAGTGCAGGATGAAGATATGGAGACACTGGCGAGTTGTGCAAGTGAACTCATATCAGAAGAAATGGAACAACTAGGTAGTCTAAAGATTTTAATAAAGTAGCTTATAATGTTTTTGGAAATGTTAAGTATAATTCTAGTGAATTATAAAGTATTGGATCCATAATTAATATACTTGGGTATATGTTTACATAATAAAACTTCTGTACTTAATGGATAATACATAATGTGTTTAACAGAGATAGACTCAGGTACATATGAATGAGCATTTACTTTTGGGTTTAGGAATTAGAAGTGATACCAAAGATGAGTTTATAACAAGTGCAATTTCCTTTATGAGAATTTGGCTTGATTTAATAATGTTTTTGCTTCCAGTAGAGAACAACTATAGTTACTGGAATAAATTTACCTACCTACCTAAAGGAACAAAGGAAAATAATTCCCTCTAATTTAATTTTATAGTTATTTTTTTTCCTATGGTCATTCTTTTTTAGGAGTAATACTGCATCATTTTGTTTACATCTGCTGTTGTACTTCAAGATTTCTGTTTTTTGAATTTTCACCATGTTCCTGAAACTGTATAAAGTGCTTTATTTACATTATTTTTTACTGAATTCTCATGGTCATTCTTGTCAGATGGATGGTGGCATCTCATTTTATAGGTGAAGCACCTAGACCATGTAACTGTAGGCAGTGTTGCTTTTGCAAAAGTGTAAACACCTACTACGTGCCAATTATACAACATGTATTACCTCATTTCAGTTCTCATGTGTAAATATCAGAATTTATAGAACTGCTTTTTTTGTCCTCCTTTTTAGAAAAGACAAAGTTATAGTTTTTATTGTAGAAATGGTTGCAGTGTCCAAGAAATTTATTGTAAATTGTAGTAAAGGATCTTGGAGATCATGTATTTCAACCAGCTCATAATACAGACAGTATCCTTTTGTCTAAGTCAGAGTATCTTTTGGGGATGCTCTGGCCTTTTTCTGGTTATCTTTTGGAAAACAAGGGCATTAGTAGAATATTTTTATGAAGTTTTCAAGGAAATCACCTACTTTATTGTGGTTGGAGCACTCTGACTTTTTCTACAGATGGAGGTGACAGTAGCAGTGAAGAAGATAAAGAAGAATTACATGAAACTCCTGTGGAAGTGGAACTCATGACTCAGGTTGACCAGGAGGGTATTACTATTCAGAGTGGCGGAGATGAGCTAAGTGAAGAACTAATTCAGGAAGAAAGCTCTGAAGATGAAGGAGAATCTGAAGAGGTGGTCAAAGATCAGGAACTTCTTGGTGAAATGAAGGATGAAGGGGAAGAGACATTAAATTATCCTGATACTACCATTGACTTGTCCCACCTTCAATCCCAAAGGTAATTGAAAAACCATAATTTTGTTTTATTTTGTAAGCTAGGAATGATGAAGAGTTAATCCTTACAAAGATAGTACCAAGATTGGCCTTCGTACTTTAACCCTTTGTTTTCCTAAGGTCTTATTATCTTTTCACCATTTGATTGAGGGGTAGATCTCTCTAAAGAAATTACCAGGACCTAAAGTAGAAAAATACAGTATATATGAAAGTGGCAAAATTAGGCCAAAATAGAAATGAGTAAATGGTTATAAATGCTAATAATGTAGCAAAGGTAATACCATAAAATAAGTGTTTTAGTGTTTAACGCCTTACTGTTCACCAAGTAAACAATACCACAGTTATAAAAGCATCATTAGTGAAGTAGTTAAGACTGGTTTAGGAGTCAGACAGAACAGAATTGAGTCTTAGGGTGTATCCTTTGGCAAGTTACTTTATGTCTAAGCTTCAGTTTCCTTTTTGGTGAAAATGGAATGTTATCCCATTCACTGGGTTTTGGGGAAGATTATATATGCATGTAAAGCATCTAGCAGTGTCTGGCACATAGTAAATGTTCACTACGTGTCAGCTATTAAAGAATGTATTTAAAAGTATGAGAAAATGAGTAATTTTATTTTTTCTAATTTTACCAAATTTGAAAATTTGTAGGAATGCCAATAATTAAGACTTTGTAAATGAATGCTTCTACAGGCTAGTGTACTCTGTTTTCATAGGTCCCTCCAGAAATTGGTTTCAAAAGAGGAATCTTCTAATATGGTAAGGTGTTTTCAAAATTTTATGTAGAACATCATGTCCTCAATGAAGAGAGTAATTTTCTACTTTTTAATTGTAATTTTTGTAAAATTAATATTAGTGATGTTATTGTTTGTGTTTGTTTTTTCTTTAATTTTAATAGAGTGACAGTAAATTACAGAGCCGAAGACATTTGTCTGCCAAAGAAAGAAGGTAAACATTCTTGTGTTATCTAACTGAAAAGCATGTCATTTTTTTTTTTTATTGACAGTTCAGTTATGACAGATCATTTGGCTGTTCTAAAGACCTCCCTTATTAAAATTACCAAGATTTAGCATAATTCTTGTTTGGTTTTTAATATTCAACTCTAATTGGTTTTTCTACTTTAGGGCCCTAATCTGTCGCTGTAATCAGTGAGATAGGTCAAGTAACACGAGACAAACCTTTTATTACATATACATTGTACAGTAGGGTTTGCAGTGTATTAAATAGATTGGTTGTAGGATAATATTGACAGGAATAAACAGGAATAAATACTTGAATTAGAAAAGTTTTATATGTGAGAGAAGACTTGTTTGTTTGTTTGTTTGTTGTTTTCAAATACAGCAGGACTCAGGAGGAAAATAGAAAGGTACAGGCTGAGGGAAAGGAACAACTGAGACAACTGCTGTGGGTGAAAAAGACTAAAACTGGTGAAGCACTCGAAGAAGAGGCCCTAGAGTGAAATGGAAAATAAACCTTTTTGTTTGAGAAAGATAATTATTAAACTATTACAGAGAATTCTCTGAGGACATGGCACTATGCTAGATAGTGAGTATACAGTGAGGTAAAATATAAAATTTGTGCCATGAAGTTTTTTCGTCCTGGATTCAGGAAATAGCCGTAAACCTATTAGTACGTTTGACCCTTGAACAACACAGGGATTAGGAGCACCGATCCCCATGCAGTTGAAAATCTGCATATAACTATAGTTGGGTATCTGCATTGAAAACAGTTGAGCCTTGAACAACACTGGTTTGAGCTGTGCAGGCCCACTTCTTCAGGGCATGTAAGTGCAGCCCATATTGTTCAAAGGTCAACTACAGTGTTATCTGAAAGTGATACATACAGTGGTTGAGTAAGAAATTTCTCTGAGTTCAGGTGTTTGGGGAAATACCATCAGAAGTATACGTCAAAGATATGTTAGGACTTAGGTAAATGAAGATAAGGTTGAACACGAAGCTCCATGAAGAATTAGCATGAACAAAGTGGGGCAGTGCTTTGAGGAAATGAAAAGTAGACTGAGGAGAAAGGGAGCAGAGTTCGTATTTGTGAACCAGTAGATAAGACTGGCCAAGTATGGACCACAAGTGGAGAACTTAGAATGGCAAGCTGCATATTTTGGATTTTATCCTGAAAGTGATGTGAAGAGGACTTTTGTAAGCTTTTGAATTGGGAATGTGACATAGGTAAACAATTAAAGACTAATCTAGAATTTCATGTATAACAGATTATGGGGGAAATCACTGGAGGAAGTCTGAGTAGGAATGATGATGACCTAGACTGAATCAGTGGCATTCAGAATAGAAGAGATTGCACGTGAAAACTATCACAGTAATACTAGAATTTCCTTTTCTTCCTTAATTTTGCTTGTTTTTGTATCCATTTATTCAGCCAACCAACAGATATTTTATTGAATACCTAAGATCTGCCAAGGCCATATTGATAGAAATATTACAAATCCCAGTGCCTGGTTATCAAAGTGTTGAGGGATTGTATGTGGCTGCTGAGTAAGGATTAGTCAAGGATGACAGTGTGTCATCTGGATGACAGAAACAATGGTGAATCCATGAGAAAAATTTTCAGCTTTTTCCTGTGTGATGATTTGCTGTTCTTTGTATACTGTAGCCTGATGATTATCAATTTAAGCAAAAGCCGTGATTTCATATTCCCTTCTCCATGTATTTTTAGGGCACTAAGATTATGAAATTCTAAGAATAAGTTGTTTTCATTTCATTTATATTTAGGGAAATGAAGAAGAAAAAGCTTCCAGGTGACTCCGGGGATTTAGAAGTGATAGAGGGAAAGGACAAAGAAAAAGAAAATACTCTACATATTGAAACTCATCAGAACACAAGCAAAAATGCCCCAGCTGTGCAGCCAATGAAGCGAGGACAAAAGGTAATAAAACTTTAGGGTGAATTGTTAAGGTCAATACAGTATGGTTCACAAGGGAAGTTGTGAGGTTCCTCTTAATTTTTTAAAGTTTGAACAGATGATGTAAGCAAAAAAATAATCCTATGTGACATCCTTTGACTAAAGATTAGTGGAATAGATAGTGTTTGGGGAACATAGAGATCACTGTTTTATATTTCTTTAAGATCATCTAGACAGAAGACCTCATTTTATGTAGAAGAGGATTGGGAGATTGTGATTTGCCAGAGACACTCAGCTAGTAAAGTGGCAGTATTGGTCTTTTATTGATAATTTAGCTTAGTAATTTCTTTTTCAATTATTAGTGTGATTTTGGTTAGAGGTCTTACCTGTTTTATTAAAGGTGGGTGATGAAGGAAGAGGTAGTGGATATAGAATATACTTTTTAAAAATGCTATAGCAGTGTAAAAAAGAAGGGATTGTGAACCAATATATCACTGTATCTTTTTTAAAAAAATTTCTTTGAAATCTTAATAAAGATCATGTTTCATGATCTTTATCTATAGTGACCAGAATTTCCTGTGTGGGTTTTTTTTTTTTTTTTTTTTTTAACCACTGGGCCTCAAGTAAATGAAGAAACATATTATACATATGGAAAGGAAGAATATCAGTTCTTCCCATATTAATATGTAAATTCACCATGACTTTAATTAGAATTGAGATTTTAATTGATAAAGTAATTGCAAAGTTCATTTAAAAGAGTGAAGACTAGAGAAGAGCTAAGGAAGTCTTAAAACCTTTAATGTTGGAATTATTAAAACAGTATGATATTAACAGAACAGGGAGATGGAAAAGTGAAACAAATGTAGACACAGGACCATTAATTCTACCTTTAAACAATTAATATATGATAAAATACTACTACAGATTGGGGAGGTATGAAATATTAAAAATTAGTGGCTAGTCATGTTAAAATACCAAAGTAAATTCCAGCTGTAGAAAAGAACTATTAATAAAACTGAAAGACAAATAGCAAATCTGAAAAAGTGATACAAGAAATGCTAATGTAAACAAGGAGAATTGTTTTCACCCATCAAATTAAGAGATAATGTGTGTTAATCTCATGCAGTAAATGTTTGTGTGCATACCATGGGAATTCTCAGTGAGAGTCCTAACACCACCTTTGCTCTTTGACTCAGCAATTCCACTTTTAGGAACTTATCCTAAAAAAATTAATGTATGTACTAAAGATATTCATCAAGTTGATATTGATAATAGCAAGAAAACAAAATCTAAATGTCCAACAATATAAAATAACAGTAAATAATAGGGTGCATGTTTACCACATTGAGTCTTCCTGTCCATGAATGTGAACTGTAATGATGTAAGAATATTTTATAGTCTTCAATAAAGATATATTTTCCCCTAGTCTTACCCATCTTACCTATTCCTAGTTATTAATTTTTCTTACTTTTTTTAAGCAGTGTATTTTTAAAACTTTCACTTCATAGTTGTTAATTGCTGGTATGTGGGAAGACAATTTTCATATTCTAGTAATAGACAATCTTATTGAATATTTTATATTTCATGTGTAGGCAGTAATATTGCTTTTCTTTCATAATTCTAATATCTATTATTATGTTTTTTGCACTAGCTCAAACATCAGTAGTGCTGCAGAGAAGTAATAATAGTGTGCATCTTTGTTAATTACATTAATAGGGCTGTTTCTGAGATTTTCATCATTGTTGGATGTTTCCTATGGGTTGTTGGTAGATATCCTTTATGAAGAGTTATTTTAATAATGAGTTGTTTTGTTGAATGTTTTTTCTGTATCTATTATTTCTCTCCTATAATTAATAAATGTGGTAAATTACTTGAGAAAAACTATTAAATTGGCCTCTAATTTCTCAAATTGTCCTTACCTGGTTTTGGTATCTAGGTTATACCATTTCCTCTTTTTCTGTTCTCTGGAAGTTTATATAAAGTGGAGGTTGTTGGTTCCTTGAAATTTGATAGCATTTGCTTATAAAATTGTACCTGGTGTCTATAGTTTTGCTGGTAGGTTTTTAAGAAATAATTAAATATCTTTGGTAATTATAGTCCATTCAGGTTTTCAGTTTTTTTTCAAGTTAGCATTTCTAAGTTATATTTTCCAAGAAACTATGTTTTCTTTTGACTCAATTTATTGCTAATACTGTTCATTTTATTATGAAAGATTTTTTAAAGGTACAATGCACATATAGTAAAACACAAATCTTAAGTGTTTAACTCAACGAATTTTTATTCATGCACATATCAAGACACTTGAACATTTTCAGTCCTCCAGAAGGCTCACTCTTGCCCCTTTCTAAATAGTATCCCCACCAAAAAAACTTATTCTTACTTTAATTATTGTAGATTATTTTGCCTGCTTTTGAACTTTATATAAAAGCAAAGCTATGGTATATACTCTGATATGTTTCACTCAACATTCTGAGTATCATCCATGTTGTTGTTTATAACATAGTTCATTTACATTGCTAAATAACATTCTGTCTGTCCTTTGAGTCTGCCACAATTTGTCTGCAGTGTTGTTGATAGACATTCTTATATATGTCTTTTAGGTCTACAAGTATATGTTTCTATTGTGTAGCTAGGAGTGGAATTGCTGGGTTATAGTGTATACATTGTATTTGCCTTTAGTAGATATTACCAGTTTTCCAGAGTACTTATATCAATTTCCTACCAAGCAATGTATCAGAATTCCAGTTGTTCCATATCCTTATTAACATTTGATATTGTCAGGGTGTTTTGGGGTTTTTTGGTGTTTTTTTTGTTTTTGTTTTGTTTGTTTTGGTCATCCAAGTGTGTATATACTACAGTCTTTTTTTGGCTTTACTTTGCATGTCCCTGATGACTAATGATATTGAGCACTTTTTCATGTTTATTAGACCTTTGAATTTCCTCTTTCTGAAGTGCCCATTTTAAAAACTGGGCTGTCATTGATATATATGAGTTCTTTGAAATCCTGAATTACGAGGCTTTTCTTGGATAAATGTATTACAGATACGTTTCACATTTTGAGGCTTGATTTTTTTCACTTTTATAATAGTATTTTTTTTTTTGATGAACAGCATTTGCTAATCTTAATGAAGTTCAACTCATCAATCTTTTATGGTTAGTGTGTGTGTGTGTGTGTGTGTGTGTGTGTGTGTGTGTGTGTAAAGAATTCTTCAAAATTTTAGAGATATTTTTATTTGGGCCCCAGCTAAGATTAATCAAGATGAAAATCTTTGGAAGTGAGACCTAGATGTCTATAAATTTAAAAATCATTAGGGTGATGTGAATGTGTAGCCTAAGAGTCACTAGTTTAAGTTGATGAAATTCAGTCTTATGAGCCTCTGCAGTAAGTACCTAGCCTAGCTTTGCTGCCTTATTTCTTGTTCTTCCTCTGTATGTATAGCCTGATCCAACTAAATGTGATGACTTGCTATTACTACTCTGTCCTGTCTTTTCCTTATAATCCTTTTCCTATGTTCCAAGATACTATAAAATTTACTTCCTTTAAGACTAACTTACAAGTTTGCTTTATTTCTTCTCCACAATTCTTGTTCAAGCTGAATGTTTCCTTTCTCAAAATTATCTTAGAAATGTTTGTACCTTTTATTTAGTTTGTCTTGCATTAATTTATCCTTACTCTTATATGTATCTTTTTTACCACCAGATGGTAAATTCCTTGAGGGTGAGGACTGTGGTTTATCTGTCTTCATAATGGTGCCTCGCCCAATAAGCATTTTGACAGATAACTAAAGAAGAACCTTTTCTTTACAAACATTTGTTGTCAGTTTTTAATTGTGGAGTTTTTCCAATCAAAATCTTTTTGATTTTGTAGAGTAAAATGAAAAAAATGAAGGAAAAATATAAAGACCAAGATGAAGAAGACCGTGAACTCATCATGAAATTGCTGGGGGTAAGTAACATCTAAAAACATTTTCTTCCTTTGCTTTCCAAAGGGCATCCAGACCACTGTCTATCTAATATGCTAGGCATTCAATCCATTTTTTGTTAAAATATTGACAGTATTGAAAATACTGACATCAGCTGTTTTTCCTCTGTGAATTAAAGTCTGCAGGGTCAAACAAAGAAGAAAAAGGAAAGAAGGGGAAGAAAGGAAAAACAAAGGATGAACCAATGAAGAAACAGCCCCAGAAACCTAGAGGTGGACTAAGGGTCTCAGACAGCATAAAGAAAGAAACTCCATCCGTTGAGGTTATAACTCATGAGATACAAGATTTGGCTGTAGATGATACACATGATGACAAGGTAAGGCTACCACATACATATGGCTTTTGCATCTTACTTAGGGTTACCAGGACATGGCACTTAACAGTGCTAAAACCAGAATGAGTGATAACCCAATTCTTAATGGAAAGTCACCTTAGAAATACAACCTGTGAGACTAAAATTGCAGAACATAAGTATAAAAGTGGTAGTGTTGATAGCTGACAAAAAGTTTATCACAAGTCTTTAGAAAATAATCAGTTTTATAGAGAGGCTTTATTTGATTTTAGTGGGAACTGACATAATTAAAATAAGACAAATAACTGGGATTGTCTGGAAGATAAATGGAAAATAAAGTTGTACTTCTCTAGGTTTTTCTATAGGATTACATGCAGTATTGCCTTACATAATGTTGAAAGTGGTTACATAGTTAAAATGCCAAGTGCCCTAGTTGGAAAACCAGTAAGAAGCTGTTTTCCAGTTAAGATGGTTGCCTAATTGTTCCATCAACGAATGTAAAAGCCCAGCATTAAGCATATCTTCTTGCATGAATGTGTACATCTTGAAATTCTGAGTAAAAGATTTGTTTTATAAACTTATAAAAAAAATTTATTCAATTTCTATTTTTATTTATGGCAGTTAAAGCTTTGGTTATAGTTGTGTGTTCCGTTCAGTGCAGGTAATGCTTATGGGGACTCTAAATGTATTACTGTTTTCTTTTTTTCCTGCTGAACAGTATTGTTGTTTAGTAATATTAAAACTCATTTTGATCCTCAAATTTTTACACTGTTATCTTCACATTTTATTCTGTAAACCCTGGACTCACAAGTATTCATTAAAAATGTTATTTTTCTTTATTTACTTACTTATTATGAAGGTTAGATGCCACGAAGTAGGGGGCAATGCCTTAGCCATATGTGTGTTGTCAGGCCCAGGGGCCTCTTCCATCTTAGTCAAAGGGAGTGCTAACCTTCTTTTCTTTCATGCAACACTATCCTTCATTTAAAATTTTCCTTTTATTTACTGCTTTAGCACATACTCTATGGAAGTTTCATCTCTGAACTTTCAAACTTCAGAGAACAGTCCTTTTTCTCTTTGAATGGCATTGCTTTCTGAAATATTTAGATACACAAATTAATTCACTCAGTTTTGGGACACTGAAGAACACAATCCTGGAGTCCTTATCCTATGAGTTAGATGTGACAGTCTTATTTCACTATTTCTCCTGATAGTTTTTAATGGTGTGGAATTTCAATATACGTTATAACTGACTTTTTAAATTGTGTTTGTTTGCAACAGGAAGAGCAAGAGCTGGATCAACAGGGAAATGAGGTATGATTTTGGGTTGGAGTCTCTACTATAGCACTCTGGCTGCAGTCCAGTTTCCAGAACATTTTACATACAACTCCTAATTAAAACTGAAAAGGCTAAGACAAAACTGCAGGCTCTGGAGTCAGACATTCTGGTTTTGAATCCCAACTTTGCCACATAGAACTATAACCTTGGAAACATTTTGTGCCTCGGTCTCCTTCTCTGAAGAATGGGGATAACTGTCCCTACTAAGAGAACTATACATAATACATATGAAGAATTTATACAAATTCATAGTAAATACATTACCTGAGTACCAAGCATTTTGTCTCTAAATTTACTTGTTTTTAAATTATGGGCAGTCTTATAGACAGCCCATCAAATGGGAACTCTAAGAAGCCTAGGGTTTCTCCTTAAGAACAAGCAAGAGAGAAGGCTGTTCTGGCCCTGAGTTTTTCAACTTCACCACCGTGAATATTTGGGAATGGATAATTCTTTGTTGTGGGAAGCTGTCCCATCCTTGGCCTCTACCCACTAGATGCCAGTAGCACTGTGCCCTCACCCACCCCACTCCCTGTCCTCCTGCATTTTCTCCCCAAGTTGTGACAACGAAAAACATTGTCCAATGTCTTTTGGGGGGCAAAACGCTGTGGTTGAGAACTACTGGTCTAGCCAAAGCATCAGTCCCATTTCCTTGTAATGGATTTAAATCTATTCATGATCATTATTGTGCTTCATTTTTATCCATAGTAGTTTTCTGCAACCTGAGTTATATCCAACAAGTTCTTTCTACCTCTCTCTTAAATGTATTACAGGTGCTATTTTGAAAATCACTGTTGTCATTTCTCATTATGCTAGGGAAAATTATAAGTAGTAAAGAATATGTTTAAACGCCATTGGTCTGAAACACTTTGGAGCTGTAGAGCTTAAGACTGTCAGAAAAGGATAAAACTATGCTGACATAACAATTTGACAGGTTTATTAGAGTTTTCCTTTTTTAGAACTGATGCAAATTACTTTAGTAATTATTTTTGTTTTCCCTTTTTAGGAAAACCTGTTTGATTCTTTGACAGGGCAGCCACATCCTGAAGATGTACTACTGTTTGCCATTCCAATATGTGCCCCTTACACCACCATGACAAACTATAAGTAAGTCATCACTAGTTTACTCAAAACAGCTAGGACAATAATGATTGATGAATTGTTTTATAATCTCTTTAGTAACACATGCAATTCCTTTTTAAAGATACAAAGTGAAACTTACTCCTGGGGTTCAGAAAAAAGGAAAAGGTATTTAAAATTTTTTTCAAATTATGATTTTAAATATTTCTTGACTGAACAAAAAGTAGATTCTTCTGTTTTCTATTTACAGCTGCAAAAACAGCCTTGAATAGTTTCATGCATTCTAAAGAAGCAACAGCAAGAGAAAAAGACTTATTCCGCAGTGTTAAGGTAAAGTATTTCTCCAGAACTTTCTGGAGATTGGTGTTGCAACCAAAAATGGCAGCAGTTATAATTTGTTGTTTTTGTTCTTGCTTCATTTAGTAGTTGCAAGTTGCAGCTATTATTTTGGTAGAAAATGCTGTCTTGATAGGCAGTATAAAGTACGTAGAATTTCAGGTGAAAATTTGGAAATCCCTTTCTTTTGGCAGCAGAGGATACATAATTGTCTTAAGAAATATGATTGACCATATAGAACTTGAAGATATTCGGTAATTCTCTTTTTTTAGGACACGGATTTATCAAGAAACATTCCTGGCAAAGTGAAAGTGTCTGCACCTAATCTTCTGAATGTAAAAAGGAAATAGCTGAAATGAAATCTTAAAAATATTTGAGAGGAGCCATTTTATAGCCTTTTGGAAGTTCAGAGATGAAAACACCACGTAACAAGACTTCTGCATTTAAAAATGAACTAAACATTGCCTTGCTGTATTCGCTAAAAGGACTTAATTTTCTTCCAGTTTTATATAGAGGAGACATTGTCTATGATAGGATTTCATAAAATATTTGTGGACAGATAAATGGTAATTATATACTTCTATAGTTAATTCTCCTACATTTCCTTGAAATTGGGAGGTTAACAGTAAGTATTCATTTCATGTTGTAAAGAAACTGCATAGAGAAATGGCTCAGTTGCTTAGACTGTTGACTTGGTAGTCTGCTAATATATACCTGACTCACAGGCCATTCACAAGTTTTTTTTTTTTTTCTGGTGGTGATGGCGGGGAATGGGGGCAGTTAAACATTTAAGATTAAGTACTGAAGGAGTAAATTTCTTTCTGCCTTTACCTGTACTTATCCAAAGTATATTAGGCCAGATTTAAAATACAGGTAATTCCCATGATTCAGTATAAGAAATAGCACCAAGAAGAAAATGATCATTTCAATTGCATTCATACGCCTTCACTTTTTGTCTTCTTTCTTGTAAACTCACTCAGTTCTGTACCATTTTATTTTCCACCTCTAGTAACTCATCAGTAGCATGTTACAGAATATCTTAACCTGTAATATAAGAAGTGCACTTTTAGGCTTACCACTGAAGACTCCTGACTGAGCTTTCTTCTGACAGAATGGAGAATAGTCATACCTTATTTCCATTCTTTTATGACCTACAAAAGTTACTTTTTAAATGATCAGACAACAGCTCTCTATAGTCAACATGACCACTTGCCCCAGCCCCTATACCAAAGTATTAAGGTCAAAGTACTAAATGGCTGTTGGTCTTTCTAAAATTTCTTCTACCAGCTTATTAGTCCTACTATTTTTCCAACTTGAAATGTTTAAAAAAAAAAAAATGTAATTATGTAGCCTAGTGTTGAATGCACGATAGACTACAATCACCATGAAAAAAAATCTAAAATTTTTAAAAAGTATGTTTCTACAGATATATTCTTGACATTATCAAAAAGGAAATATAATAACCATTGGGGTAAAAAGCCCTCGTATTTTCTTTTGTTTTAAGAGAAGAGAGTTACTGGTGTTAAATACATTTATTGTAAACTTTTAGACACAAAAATAGGTTCTCTAGGCCATTCACATGCATATTAAAACCAAAAAGCTGCAAAACTACAACAGTGCATATAATTATACAAACAATGCCACTCTGATGTTTACAGGATTGCTGTCCATGCAAGGTGATCAGAGGCGTTATCTCTGAAGCCTTAAGATCCAGAAGTGTTATTACTACCAAACCTCTGATTAACACTGTGAAGTAAGTGTTTTGGAAGGCAGTTCCATGAGCTGGCTAACATTTCTTTAAAGCAAATGACTGCTTCTAAGCTTAGCCTGAAAATGAACAAGGAAAGAGAAAAATAATTTCACTTTACTGTTTAGAAGTATATTCACTTAAAAAACTATTAAACATTTTCTTTAAAGATTTTCATAGGAACTGGTTAGTCATATCAATGAAAACTTGTTATTGCCCTTAAATTATCCATAAACCAGGTTTTTCAAGAGCACTACTTCAAAGTGTTAAGAAGTGCAATTTAAAATAATCTAAACACCAAGTAAAAAGTTCTTTACCTTACAAGAGATTTTGGTTGAACTGAAAATATGAGTACTTCATTACTGTGTGCCTGAAAAATAGATAAGAACACATTAAAAAGCAAGTACTCTACAAGTAAATTTCAGCATTAGGAACTGTCCTTTACCATAGGGTAGTATACTTACAGCTCTGTGATGGACAAGGAGGTTATTGGCACACCCGCCAAAAACAATTACTTCTCCTTCATCACTGGCACAAGCTGTATGCCATAATCTACATTTAAAACAAAAGCTTGGCTTGAGTTTGAAGTCACCCAAAACACCAGAATTGATGATTTACACTACAGAACAGAAATGATGAAATAAAGACTAGCGATCTTTAGTTCAAAATATGAATGTGAGAAACAATTATCTTAAGGAAACATAGCTAAAGTTAGAAAAATGTCTGTTTTATCTGGATGTTATCATTTTCTCTAATCCAGTCCTAATTCATGCAATGAGGGGTTTAAACTGAATGGACTGTTCTCTAGGTCTTTGTTAGCAATAAAAATTTTATGGGAGATGAGTGGTATATGGCCTCCTCTTCTTCCTCTTTTCATAGGTAAGGCCAACTGGCCTTACACAAAATATCTGAGAGATGCCAAATCTTCATGAGTAAACTAAAGTATCTGAAGGCCTGGTAATTCTAAAGAAAGAATATTTGTGCCAAATAAAGTCTCAGTGGCATGACAGTACTTAGGTAAGAGGCTTAGAAAAAAATGCAGGCTGACAAATCTAAAGGTGCTTTGAACACCAAGTCTGACTATTCATTTCCTTTTCTGTTTAGAAGTCTCTAAAAGTTCTTTGAGATTAACAACAAAAATATCAGTGTTTAATAGGCTCTTCTTTTTTGATTGTTTGACTTCTTAATCTTTATTGTTACACAGGGCTACTCTGCAAATCTAATTGAAAAGTTTTTTTCCATATACATTAAGGTTTTGAATTTCTAGTTTTTTTTTTTTTAATGACAGACCTAGATGCAGTTCAACTCATGTAAAGAGCTTGATATAAATTTTAACTATCAGTGATTTTATGATAAAGGAAGAAGTAAAAATCAAATTTCAGCTCTATTTTTCACAGAGATGACCAAAAAGGGAATAGTTGATACTAGGATAACATTAGTTTTCTCTGAAAAGTTATGATGTTAAAACTTACTGAATGCTAGGATATTTATTAGAAGAATGTAATGCAGCCAAAATTTCCTCAATCATTCAGTCTTATACACCTTTATAAACCTCAGTGTAAGAATTACCTTTTTAAATAGTTCATACCTTGGTTTGTCAATATAGGGATGATTAAACTGTATCCATTCATTTTTACTGATGCAGTAAGTCCAGGCATCACCTGATTAAAATAGAAAAAAGAGCTATGAAGTATATTATTCTGCCAATGTGACATTGACATTTAAAGGGCACAGCTTTAGCAAGAAAGGTAATAAGTCAGATTATAAATAGATACAGAAAGTATATTTCCTTTTTTTTTTTTCCTCTGCAATTTACCAATTAAGCCCTTTGCATATCTTAGCCCTTTAGTGGGGTTTTCAAGTGCTTTAAGTCATTTCTTTACAGAATGGATATGTCATAATATGAAAACAATTACAGGTACATGTTATAGGATCAAAATTAATAGCAAGCCTTCTGACCAACTCTAGCCCTGATATCTAAAAGAGACTAATTTTTTCCAACTATTTATATATTATATGTGAATAATATATAATGATTTCTTATTTTCAAAGGACTTACTTAGTGGCTGTTTATCAGTGGTAAATCCTCCAAAGAGAAAGAGATGATCTGAAGAAACTGGTGTTAGTGAGTGCCAGGATCGGCCAACTGGGCATATGCCTTGTGGAATTCTGAAAATAATAGCTAAGTTAAAATATCGATGTTTAAAAGCAGTTACTGTATTTAATGCAGAGGAATAATGAAGTTTTCTTTTAAATTTATATCAAATTAAGAAAAAGATTTTAAATTTAAAATCTTGGTATTAACTGCATGCTTTAGAATGAACTATTTTCTTTGAAGGTGGAGTCACCTTTTCTTTTTAACAAACACTGAGCACATGCTATGTGCCAGGCACATAGTTATGGGAAATGGAAATAAATTCCTCCTTTAAGGCTCTAGTGATCATGTTTATTTAAATTCAGTTACAGAAAATTTAAGCAAGTATGTTATATACTGATAATATAGAATAAGGAAAAAGCCACTGAAATTTTGAACTTTTCTAAGTAATTATCTAAAGTGATACCTACAGTTCATTCCACTCCCAAGTGTCCAGATTGAGATAGTGAAGATCATTCATTCTAGCATCCTAAAAAAGGATAGTTATCATTTTGAATAATTCAAAAGCAAGTCTATATACTGTCTCTCTGTGTACTATAAACTCTACATACTCACTCGATATCTGCCTCCGAACACAAAGCCTTTGTTTCCAACAGTTGCACAGGCATGGGCAGCGCGAGGTGAAGGTGCTTTACCCTATATTAAAGTCGTATAAGCAATTTAATAAATACATGAACTTTTTATAATTACTAGAAAGTTTTCTCTGGATGCGGGATAAGAATATGCAAGACACTTGAGCTTTTAAGCAGAAGTGCAGACTTCTAGTCAATAGCAATACTAAAGGCAGTCTACCAAAACTGGAAATTTTTGTTTTATATTTTTGAGGTGTATTACTGACTGAGCAGTTTAATAAATGGAATGCTTGCTTTAGTTTTATCTTTTACAATAAAAGCCGGCATATTATATGGTATCTGTATCAGAGAAGAAAAAAAATCTGATTTTGAGTAATTTAAATTGCAATATAATGCTAGGTCATTTAATTATGAACAAAACCATTTAGCATCTATTAGATAATAGATGCTGGGTTAGTCTCTACTATGTTTATTAAACTTATTCTTATTCTGAGTTCTAGATTCTTTGGAGAATATGAAAGCTAATGGCTCTTCTCTCTCCAGAAAAGAATGAACTGTCGATTTCATACCACCTCTCAACTTCCCTTCTCTAAGTAGCACTGCTTTAATAATCAATTACTCTTCAGTAACTCACAGTAGTTATAGGCTGGCTCCAGATAAATGTTTCAGTGTCTAAAATATGTACATGATCATTCCATCCTCTTGGATGACTTGAATTCTACAGGAAATAAGAATCTTTGAGTTATTTCGCAAATATTACAAAATTATATGCCCTTTATCTGATTAATAAGGTAAAATGAACAAAACCACTGGCAAATAAAATGTATTCTTTCAATATCCTAAGTAGGTCATATGCAAATATGAAATTCACTCACCCAAAAAGATGTTTCATCAAATTCAAAAGTTCCCAATACTTTATCTTCAGGTAAATATCCATACCCTCCAAAAAATATTAACCTGTTTCATTTAAAAACAAAAAACACAAGATTCAAACATCCACAGGTTAGGATATAAGAGATATTTCTTACTTTGTCATATCCTATGAAATGAGAAGTCACATTTGAGTATACGAAAATACTAATTCAAATAATAATGGCTAATATGGTTCACAGTTATATCTGAGGTGCTGTTAAGTGCTTAGATGTATTAACTCAATCCTCATATGGGCCCTAGAAGATATGTTTTATGGCTATAACAGTTACTGACTAAGGATACTTGAATGAAAAACCACTTTCCACATAAAAACCCAAACCTGTAATGCTGCTAACTCACTTGTTTTTATATACCCAGACACCAAGTTTGTCCTTTGATGATGGAGGAATTCCTTGGCAATCAATTCTTTCCCACTGTAATACTCTGTCTGTAGACCTTGAATCCAGCATATAAAACTGTCAGAAGCAATAATTTCAGTTAGAGTTGGTTATGTGAAAGAAATTCAACTTTGGCATTTAATTTTACTGTGATTTATGATAATAAGAATGTCATCTAATTCAGTGCTACTAAAACTGTGACCATGGACTGGCTGGCTACCAGTCTACAAACTATTACTGGTCTGAATATAGATAAGGAACTTGTGCCAGAACATAAATTACTAAGTCACTAAGCATCCTATTTAATTCAGCTAATCTTTTTTTCCATAGCCACACTTTTTTAATGAAGGAACAGAAGTGTGCTGATTTACATTCTGTGCTTTGGATAGGCACTTTGAGTGGTACTGATCTAATTTAAGGGTATTAGGATTGTATTACCAAAAAATCAGACTTAGTAATTTCACCTTCAGATTCGATTTAACCAACACACCTGAAGTGCCTACTTAACTACTCTAGGAGCTAAGGATAATAATCAACCCTAGTCACTTGACATAAAATTCCTACTATTGCCCTGACCACCTCCTAAAGCCACAGCTTCTCTCCTTCCCAAAGTTGTTCTTCTCTCACATGGCCCTGAAAAGATACATGGCTCAACTACAGCCTATAGCACTGCCTCACCAAATCTTTTAGGCAGTCTTTTCTTCAAATAGAACTTTAAAAGCCTTATAAAAATAAAAAGAGCTACACTTACTAAAATGGAGGAGGAAGGGACAGTCTGGAGCCCACCAAACACTGTTATGCTCCTCCCACAGGTGTCCTAAGATATCTCAAATCTTTACAGTTCCTAGGATTGCAGTTTGAAACCACCTCAACTATATGCCATCTATACTGAACCGCTTGGCATTTCCATGAACAAGACATATCTGTTCATACCACTGCATTTTAAAACCTCCATCCTGGCTACCCCTTTTGAGTTGTAGTATTCAAGTATCACCACTTGAGTGAAGACTACTTTTTCTGTTCATCCTATCAAATAAAATGAGCCAGGCTCTGTGTATCTTCATCATATGCTACTGAAATCATTTACTTATTATGTGTCCCTTCTCGAATGTGAGCTCCAGGAGGCGCGGACTGTATCATTCATCCATCTGTGTCTCCAATGTCTAACCAAGTGCTCAGCTGCTTAGTAACTTCCAAATAAATGAATTTATAAGTCTACCTATATCATATGCACCTTTCTGACTTCATCTGTCTCTCCCTGGCCTGAGAGAACAACTGATTTCTTTTTCCTATTTGGAAAAAATATGGACAAAGTCTGATCAAGAGTATGTTATGGTGTCATATCATAGGAATGTTAGTATATAAAATTCTGTCAGTGTTCATTTTATCTTTATGGCTTTCAGAGTGGTGGAGTGTTAATTTTTACCCTGTTCCCATTGCATCTTGTTTTCATCTACTTTACAACTATTCATCTAACACTTCAAGTTTCTAAGACGATAAGCAGCTGCAAACAAAATACAAAGAGACAACCTAGGAAGTTACTGCACACAGATTACCAACCAAAGTTGATTTTACAAAAGGCCTAGGTAAATACAGACTGGTAGACAAAAAACTAAAGTGCACATTCTTATCACAATCAAGTATAACTGGGACAGGAATAAGTAAGGGCTAACCTTGGAAGTCTAAAGTATGAAAAAGAACGAGATTGCCTTGAACCGTAATCCTTAGAAACACTAACCTTATTTGTATTGCCTCTTGAATGGTGTCCTCCAAACAAGTACAGCACCCTGTCTACACACACAGCACAGCTTCCTGACATAGAAGGAGGAACATCACCTTCAGTGTTTATTTTTTTCCTGAGGGGGGGAAACTAAATGTAAATAAGCTTCCCAAATGGAAAGAAATACAAAACTCTATTTTCTTCTATCTATATTCCCACAATAGGGGCCGGGGGAGGAGGGGAATAAAAGGAACAGGCTGACTTGATAATGTCTAGGGTCTCATCTAGGTCTAAAATTAATTCAAAGAATGAACTCTCTTCCTTCTTTACTATTCCACAGACTGCCAACTGGTCCTACACACAGGCACAGTTCTAAAAGCCTCAATGTCATATTTTATTCTAGGAGCATACCACTTTATGTTTTCAAACTAAATTGTTTGCTTTTTATTTACATGGCCATAGGTGGTTGTGTTTTTGAGTGGGCCAAGAACCCAAAAGGAAATTTCCTGGTCCTGACAGATTAATAGGTGTTTTATTCAGTCACTTTTAGCCATTCAAATGAATCTGATTCAGATTCAGACTTACGTAACTACAGACACTTAGGTAGTGCCTCTGAGTGCTTTGCATGTTTGAACTCGTTATGAATCTAAAAAAGAATCTATATCAAAACAAATTATGAAATCTAAGATTTAAAATATTAACAGGACACTCAAGGTCTGCTCACAATATCACTTTATGCTAAGGTTTTAAGTTTTGGCAGGCTGTTCTTAAAAATTATGGGGCTGAATTTTTTTAAAATGAAAAATTCCCCATTAAAGGAAAAACTATTATAAATTTCCAATTCTTTAGAAAAAGATTAGCAAACAGTTCAGATTAACACTGATTTGCTATGTGCAGAAATAATCCTTATTTTTTGTTGAACTCTTAAAACTAAGTGGGAATACTGTTCTAGTTGTGAGACCTGTAATATGTAACATATGTAAAGCATCAAGTTCTCAAAAGGCAAACCATGGGGGAAGATTAGAAATCTTAAACATGACTAACCCAGCCTTTTGAGAATCACATTAATTCTGCCAAGGATATACTCTTGAGTACCACTGTTATGAGAGTAGCAAAAGATCCTTTCAGAATATCCCATTTGTATGGAAGGCAAATTTAAGTTTTGTTTTTTAAACAAAACATACTATTTCAGAGATCTGCACAGAAATTTTAATGTTAGAGCCCATTAAAATACCACCTTTATTTCTAGCAGATACAATCCTGAATTTTTTTTTCCTCATTCAAGGTACAGAAGATAGAACATCTTGAAAAAATATATAAAAGAATGGAACTTTTATTATATTTCCATTCCAGGATCTGAAGCCTCTACCTATTTTAACATTACTATGATACTTTATAAAGCCCTGAATAGAAATTTCTTCAGAGATCATAAAAGCATCTAATAATTACTGAACTACTGAAGAGATGCTAAAGTATCTAAGATTAGCAGCTAAGCTAAACTAGCAGAATATTCCTTACAGAACATATAGACAGCTTAGCATCTTTAATTAAAATATTTTTATTCATTAGATTGGGTTTTAGAGAGTTTTTTTTTTTTAGTCCCCCTTATAATATCCATAGTTACCATCTTCCAGTCTCCATGTTGTAGATCCACAGTTCTTCTCTAGGCAGGTAAAAGTCATATAATCCTCTGACTTGGTTACTCTAAAAAGAACCAAAAAACAAAAAGCAAATATAAAAATAATTGGTATTGTACAGAGGCACTATTGTGATTTTTCATATTTAATATACTGTTATGAAAAATTAAATAGACTTAGAATGCACAATCCTCCCCACCCCATGCCACATACTCAAGGTAATGCTTAATATAGACAACTCCTAATTCAAATTTGTGATAGAGCAGTTGCCACAGTGCAGGTGCAGTGGTACAGGAAGTTAAGATGTCACTGGGAAATATCTCTAAAGCCACTTTATCATGAACAGATGATGCACCAAATGTCAACTCCAAGACGTCAGGAGAGATTACATGTGCCATGGTCAGCAGACTAAAAAAAGGTCTACCTTGAAAGTGCCTGACCCATACTAACGCATGATGTACAGTTTTCTAGCTATTCTTTCTTTACCAAGATGCAGAGGGTAGAACTTCAAATATGCAAATATTAAGTCCTTACACAAAATTTTAAGTTCCTTGTTCTGCTCCATTTCCTTTCAGGTAATAACTTAAAAGACTGAGCTTACCCTATGCCAGACCTAGTTGAATGCTATCAATGGATTGCTTAGGTAATCCTCACAGTAACCCTAAAAAATAGTTGATATTACAAAAAAAAAAGTTTTTTTAGAGAGGCTTATAATTTGCCCAAGGTTACTTAGCAAATAATGGTGGTACCAGGGTTTCAGCCTCCTTTCCCTGAATTTGCAACTTCAACCACTGACTGACCTCTGTAGCCTTTGAACCTCCCTTTCTGAACAATGTCAACATACAGTACACAACTGCAGGTAACTGAGAAAGGGTGTCAGTCTAATAAGCCTGAGTATTATACAGGAATAAAGCAGTTAACCATGTAAACATTTTGCTTTCCACTCCACCACATCTGAAGGGAAAGGCTCGAAGACAGCAGGCTGACCTGGAGTAGATCAGCCTGGCCTAGGGAGGAACACGGACTACTGTGCTGGAAGCTAAGGTTTGCCTTCAAAACAATCTCCAGGGGCTTCCAGTGCCTACTCTCAGGATTCTAGCCAAAATGTGGGCGATAGCTTGTTTTGGACTCTCAAAAACACCATCAGAAATCTTCCACTGTGACAAATTTCCTCCCCACAACCAAAGAAAAGTCTCATTACCTCAATGCTGATTTTTACATAGAGAAACCTGAATCAAAGTAGTTTAAGATGAATTATGACTGACCTAGAGGTTTACTTTTCTCCAAAGGCATTATTTACTCTTTAATAAGGGTCACCATATACCTACCGCCTTCCGCTTAACTAAGTACCCACTAAACATACTCACTGGGGGGTACAGAAAACATTTAAGATTAATAGGGCTAGCCAAAAAGGGTGTGTGTGTACACTTTTGTGATTAAACAAGATGAAGCAGTCAAGACAGCTACAGCAGTTTTTCCCATCTATCTTTTCAGAGTCATCTCAGGTCAACTATAATCAGGTCAACTGCACCATGAGCTGACATCTACTGTCAGAGTCACAAAGCAAGTTATGGACTAGATTTCAGGCAACTGGGAGAAGATCATTTTTAGGGGACTAAGAATAGTTTTGGTAGAAATGGATAGAGCCACTCCAGCAAATGAAATGAGACAATTCTATAATGTGAAGTGTCAATGAGAAGTTCTGAAAAGCAAGAGAACTAGTGAGCAAGGTTTAGGAGATGGGTTTGAGTCCCCAGTCAGAGGTAGAGAAAAAAATGCAACGGGCTCTGAACTGGTAACTAATTACACTGTTTATGACTAGGGTCAAGAAACTGTACCCTATAGTTACAATTTTTATTTACTTTGGTTACTAGTTGAGTTTTTTCAATTCATTTTCTTAATAGGCATTTCTTCTGAAAATGTCAGCCCTTTCTCAGCTGAAACCAAAAAGAAAATAGCCCTGAAATGTTCAGTGTGATGGCCATCTGGACAGGTGTAGCTGGGACTCCGCAACAGGCGGAAAGGTTGCTGAAGGCAATTTCTGCGACCTCTCAGAATTCCAGGGGGTTTGCCAAGACCTCCGTGGCCCCGTAAGTGGGCAACGGTATCGGTACCCCAGTTCCAGAGGGCAAAGTGCCCTAGCTTGGCCCGAAAATAGGTAAGAGTGACAGCACACACGTCAACTCTTTTACACACACCCCAACACTTTTAAACCAAAATAGGTCTCGCAGACAAGCACCGCCCAGCGCACCCTCCATTAAATAACGCTCGGGGCGCCTCCAGCAACGCGCGTGGGGGTGGGTGGAGGAAAGCGGGCTAGGAAGGTTTAAGTGACAACCACCCAGCAGCCTTGGGACGGGTCGGGGGACTCGTGGGAAGATTTCCACACGCAGGAAAAAAAAATAAGAAAGGAACCAACGGGCAGGGTCGCGACGTGGGGATGCGGGAGGCGGCGGGGGATGCGGGTGGCGGCCGCTCAGGCCTGCCTGCCTGGCCCACCGACCGGTCCCAGGTCACAGCTGAGAGACGCCTGTCGCGGGCCGGCCAAACACTGACCTTGTAGCCGCCCCAAACGAACATGTGGCGCCCGTCGCTGACGGCTACGTGGCCGCTGCGCTCGGCGGGGCAGGCGAGCTCCATGGACTCATAGCTCTCGTAGGCCGGCCCCGGCAGTTCGTCTGCCCGCACATCTTCGTTGCCATCAGCCATCTTGAGGCTGCACTTTTCTTCAACAGTCCCCACGCCCGTGAGGGGGGAAAAGACAAAGGCGAAGGAAGAAATGCACGGCGGCGAAAGGGACGGCGCTGAGGCAGCTCCCTCAGCCCTCGCGCCCACCCGCGCCCCCTGGGCGAGGGGTGTCTCTCGGCGGCCGGCAGCGGGGTCGCCGCGGGGGCTGGCAACGAGGGCGCGGGGCGGGGAGGGGGGTCCTCCGGGGGCCGGCACCAGCTTCCAGCCCGACCGCCCCGCCTCCAGCTCCAGGTCGCTTCTAGCGGCCGACAGCCCTTGTTTACGCTGAGGCCCGGACCGCCCGTTCCGCTGACGCCACCGGCCGACTCCGGAAGCGCGTCCCGCGCGCAGCGCCCCCAGCGCCGGGTCCTCCCGTCGCCGCCCCAGGGCCCGGCGCGCCTCGCTGCCCCGCCCCAGGCCGGGGCCCTGAAGCACTATGACCGCGGGAGTTTCAAACCCGCTCCGAGCCTCCTTTTGCTGCGGGCACTACAAGAACATGCTGGATTTTAGCCCGTTTTTCTCCAAAAAATGATTTTCCCTTGTTTGATTGAGGAATGTCCTCAAAGGGTTTACCGCGTGGAAAGGGGTAGTGAAATTGCCCAACTGGTATGTTTCTAGTCTTAGCTTCTCCAAAGGACAGCTAATGCCCCATTTTCCTCTGGACACAGGACTAGCGCCAAGCCCCGCCCCACCGCCCCCACCTCCACCCCACCCCCGTGCTTGGAAAATTGCTAAAAAATGTTTCAAAACCCGTCACTGCCCAGCCTTTCAGGGAGGATAGTGAACCATGTTCACTGACACTATTTTGTATTTTATATGATACATTTCAATTTGGTCAAGGGAAAATTAAGAATTGCTATAACCTAAACTTGATTTTTCACCTGTAAAATAGGACTAAACTAAAATACACCTTAAATCCCTAATGGAATGGTGATTCTCTGTACTTGAATGTTTGGTTAGGGGACTGTGCTTTATGATCTCCTTGCCCATCTTCACACTGGGATGGATACCTAGAACGAATACTTTGGAAAACAACGAAAGGCCTTCCTCACTAAAATTACCATAGCCCAAAACCCTTTCCCTAGCCACTGCCTGTATGTTTACAACTTACCAAAATTTGTAATATGGGGGACAGCAGGATTTGAATACATAACTTTTGGAGGAACAAACATTCCATCCATAATAGAGTGATTTAAAAATTGTTCCTGCTGTTGTACAGCAAAGGAAATCATCAACAAAAAGACAAATGACTGATTGGGAGAAGATATTTGCTAATGATATATCTAATAAGGGGTTAATATCCAAAATATATAAAGAACTCATACAACTCAACAGCAACAAGAGCAAAAACAACCCAATTAAAAAATGGGCAGAAGACCTAAATGGAAACTTCTCCAAAGAGAAAATACAGATGGCCAATAGACATGTGAAAAGATGCTAAAGGTCACTAATCAGATAAATTCAAATTAAAACCACAATGAGATATCCCCTCACACCTATCGGAATGTCTATCATCGATAATCAAAGACCAATAAGTGTTGGCAGGGATGTGGAGAAAAGGGAACCCTCATTCATTGTTGGTGGGATTGCAAATTGGTACAGCCGCTATGGAAAACAGTCTAGAGGTTTCTCAAAAAATAAAAATGAATATACCTTTTGACTCAGCAATTGCACTTTGGTTTTATCCAAAGAAAACTAATTTGTAAAGATATATGCACCCCAGTATTCATAGCAGCTCAATTTACAGTAGCCAAGATATGGAAGCAACCTAAATGCTCATCAACAGACAATTGGATTAAGAAGTTATGGTTTGAGACAATGCTTGACACCCCTGCCGAAATCCTGCCGCCAGAACTGGGTTTGAACGGAGGTAGGAGGCAGGCGGGGGGAGGGGGGAAGGGGTGGGGGCGGAGAGGAATGGCCTAGATGATAGAGGCTCAGTTCATCCCTCTGGCGACCAAATCAAAGTTGTGACAGAAAAGGAGCAGCAACAAGGAAAAAATCACCTGTGACCTAGAGGAACAAGCCATACAACTAGGGAGAAATCCAAGAAAGCCCCTGCCATGGCAGAAGGTAGGACGAGGCAAGGACGCGGGGCTGCCAGGTCTCCAGTGGCAGAGGCCTCTTAAAGGGGCCACGTCTGCAAGCGGATTTTCGCAGTGATCGACTTGCTCTGAGCAGCAGTGCCGGGGGCACCAGGGACTTACAGGGAAATGATGTCGGAGGGCCGAAGCAAGGCTCACTCTGTACAGAAGTGCCAGTGGTATCCATTGTTCCCTGCTGAGCCCTTTCCAGTGTGCTAGACACAGCGCCGCCATTGCCTAGACGTCATCAAACTGGATAACAGCGGTTGCTCCGCCCAGAGGTTTCCCTGAAGCCCTGCCTACCCCAGCTTGTGGCCCCACCCAAGCCACATCTGGGTATATCCTCAGGAAATCATATGCTCCTTGCTGAGCAGCACCTATACTCACAATGAAGGCAGCTGGCCTTGGTTTCCAGTGTGGCCTTTCAAGGCAACTATACACACAGCATCTGTGGATTGCTTGCTGAATCTTAACAGTAGCCCTGGAAGGGAAGAGGCTTGGGCTAAATTTGGCCTACAGCTGAACCCCTCTCGGAACTGTGCCACTAGACACCTACTTCACAAATCCACACTAATAAGACTGGGAGACTTAGGAGCTTTGCTTAGTACATAGAAACAGACACGAAAAGGCAGCCAAAATGGGAAGACAAAGTAGAAACCATATGAGAACAGAGAGTGATCTAGATATAATGGAGTCAAGCAATCTAACAGATGCAGAGTTCAAAGTACTGGTTATAAAGATGCTCAATGAACTTTTGGAAAGTGTAGATAAATTCAGTGAGAACTTCATAAAAAACATAAAAATAGAAATGGAAATTATGAAAGAGAACAAATCTGAAATGAATACATTATCTGAGGTGAGAAGTATATCAAATGAAATAAACAAAGGAATAAACAAAGTGAATAAAGAAAAGGATCAAATGTCCTATCTATAGACAGGAAAGCCAAGGTCACAATCAGAATGGCATGACATGAGATGCCAAGACTATAAAAGTAATTTAAGGAGCATATGGGACACTATTAAGGGTCCACATATCCATCTGATCAGCATAACTGAAGAAAATCAAGATGTCGAACAGCTTTTTGAAGAAATAATGATGGAAAACTTCCCTAACCTGGGAAGGAAATGGACATAAAACCCCAGGAAGCTCAGAGAATCCCCCAAATCAGGGATCCAAAGAGGCCCACACCAGATACATCATAATCGAAAAGCCAAAGGTTAAATACAAAGAAAGAATATTAAAAGCAGCAAGAGAAAAACAGGTAGTAACTTATAAGGGAAAACCCATAAGACTGGCAGCTGATTTCTCAAAGGAAACTATATGGGACAGAATGGCTTGGCAAAAAAAAAAAAAAAAAAAAAAAAAAAAAAATTCAATAGGATGAAGACCCAGTATCTACAACCAAGAATAATTTATCTAGCAAAGCTATCATTTAGAGTTGAAGGAGAGAGAAAGAGTTTCCCAGACAAAAATAAGCTAAAGGAATTTATCACCACCAAGCCAGTATTACAGGAAATGTTGGAGGGACTTCTTTAAGAAAAAATATGTATCAAAAATAGGAATAAAGAATGATAAGGACTACATTCCTATCAATAAGTACCTCAAATGGAAAAGAATTAAGTGCTCCAACTACAAGATAGAATTGATGAGTAGAAAGGAAAACAAGACCCCTACATGTTGCCTATAAGAGGCTCACTTCAGATTAAAAGACACACACTGACTAAAAGGAAGAGTATGGAAAAAGATATTGCTTTGATGGACCTAGAAGGTATTTAAGTCAGACAGAGAAAGATAAACACTATATGATTTCATTTATATGCAGAATCTAAGGAATAAAAAGAACAAACTAATCGAAAACAGACACAAATATAGTGGACAATTTGGTGACAAACAGAGGGGAGGGGGGTTTTGGAGGGTGGGAGAATGGGGTGAAGGGTTAAAGTACAAATTAGTAGCTGATGGATAGTCAAGAGGATAGGGAGCATAGCACAGGGAATGCAGTTAGCATTAATACGTTGGCCAGGGGGTGGGGTCAGGGAAAGGAGGGAGCAATTGGGTGGATTGTTTTGTAAACTATATAGATGTCTAAGCAATATACTGTATACTTGAAACTAATTAAGATAAAGAAAAAGAAGTTATGGTTCATATATACAATGGAATGTTACTCAGCTATTTAAAAAAATGAAATCCTACCATTTGCAATGATATGGATGGACCTAGAGGTTATTATGCTGAGTGAAATAAGATAAAGATAAATACCACATAATTTCACTTATCTGCAGAATCTAAGGAACAAAAGAACAAACTAATCAAAAACAGACTTACAAACATAGTGGACAATTTGGTGACAGCCAGAGGTGAGGGGTTGGGAGAATGGGGTAAAGGGTTAGGGTTAAAGTACAAATTAGTAATTGATAGATGGGTCATGGGTATGGGGACCATGGTATAGGGAATGTAGTTAGCATTAATATATTGGCTAGGTGGAAAACCAGAGGAGAGAAGGAGCACTTAGGGAGATCATTTCATAAACTATATCAATGTCTAACCAATGCACTATATACTTGAAACTAATTAAAATAAATAATTTTTAAAAAATTGTTCCTGCTATACCTACATGCTAAACGGTAACTGCATGAAACTGGAAATTCCAATAGAACTGTATTAATACAATGGAAAAACAGGCACACACACACACACACACACACACACAAACAGGTGCACAGGGGCATTCTTTCTTAAACTGCTTTTCCATCAAACTGTTCTGAAATCAGAATTTTAATTTGTCAGACAGTATGTACTACCCTGAAAATTATTCACTTAGTTTATTTTATATTATTTCTCTCTCACACATACATACATACATATAAATAATGTATTGGTGAAAACATTTTGTGCCTGGGCTGACAATATAAAGTTCTAAAAAAATAGTTTAAGCTTCTATCAAGAGCTAATAATTTTTTAACCCATTTCCCATTTCAAAAAAAAAAAAGTGTAGCTCACTGCCAGCGTTGATTTAATTTTACATAAACATGCTCTTTGAGGATGAAGCAAATTGACTGGTTTCATGTGAAAATAAAATAGGAACATTGTTCTTGGAGTTATTTCTAAACAGAACTTGTCTCTAATCCTAATGTAACAGAAATGTATACATAAATCGGATTCACCAAATGAATCTTCGGCTAACTATTGAGGACAATTGTTAGCATCACTCTTAGGAATGCTTCTTCTCTAGAATTTGATATTTTCCGCGATCGAGAATTACTATATTCTGTAAATGGAAATACCACTACTAAAAACAGAATGCTATAAATAGGATGATGTCATTTGTTTCCAAAAACTATTGATATACTAGAGCAATGTGAAAATAGTAATAACAGCAAGATATTTTGTGGCAAACTTTGAGGGTTAGGTTAGGACTGTAATCCGCGAGTTATCCTGGGGTAAACACTGCAGCTGCAAGTGCCGATGGAGATTATTCTCAGGGCAAATACGAAATGTGTTGAAAATGTTTGTGCAAATATACTATTTGGAGGAAAACGTACACTACTTTTGATATGCTATTTACTGTATCATACTAAAAATGATAATCCTTCCTGACAACTGGAGGACTATCCCAAGACATGATAAAAATGGCATCAGAATCAATTTCATCTCTCACTATCCAATAAGTTTTGTTATTTTTTTCCTTAAATATAAAATGCTGATCCTGAAGTTCATAGTAATAAAATCATTACTTCTAAGATGCATATTACTGTGAAATTAATTTTCTAAATCTGTTATTCAGCCTAAAAATAATAAGAGAAAAGGAAAACTTCCACTGAAATATTGCTTGTACAATCAATTCTAATAACTGGTTCACACTAACAAAACTAGGAAAATAGTAAGTCTACATAGTTTGTATAATAAATGTGAACACAAAATATTTCAATACATAAATAAAACTTTGCACATTCAAAATACAATACATATAGAAAATATATCTCTAAAATTTAATGGTACTACAAACTACTATAATTTCATTATAAATTATACATATTTCAATATAGAAATATATCTGCTCTAACATTTTAAATTTCCCTTGCATGGTGGTATTGTGAAGAGTGATTTTATATACCAAGTTTTTTAGTAGTACATTGTTATTAGTAATTCAATGTAAGGGTATGACTGTGATAAGATGAACAATTTCTTAATTATGGCTAAAGTACTATTTTATGGAATGTAAAGATAAATATGGGGTTCTGTTTCTGTATTGGTAGTTAATACTTAAAATAAATGGGGAGATAACATATTTTCAATATCCTTAAACATCAACTCTGTAGAATGGTTTGGGGCAAACTGAGCGGTTTCTATAAAGGCAAATTATTAGGTTACTATCCCATTTCATTATTTATGAAAATTACTTTAGAAGCACTCTTCCAAAGCAAAAATGTATTTTAATGTGTCTCAAAAGTTAATATGCTACTTTTCAATATTTCAAAGTGTGTATGATAAATCACTTTAGACACTTTCAAAATATAGTCTTTATGCACAATCACATAAAACTGGACAAAATAATAACTTAGGGGTAATGGAAAGCAATTGAAGACATTTATTCCCTACCAAAAAGTTTGAGGAAAAATTTATGAAAAGAAAAAGGCAACGTTACAATGATCTTTATGATGATGTTTAAGAATACTTTACTAGATGAGGGCTAAAAGAGTAGGTGTTCAATATTTAATACCATACCAGTGTTTGCCTATTTTATAATTTTGCCCAGCTATATTAATTATTTAAGGAGATGTTATTTAAGTAACTGAGCTATTTAATGAGAAGCTTTAGATAATTTTAAAGTGACTTGAGAAAATTTATTCTTTCTGAAAGTTGCTATGTAGTGTTTTGATCTATTACTAGGTTGGGGGATTTCTAAAGTTCTTGTGTAATTTCTTATTCTCTTCAAATTTGTATAATCTTTCCAGTAATGAGTATATAGTGAGTTAAAATCTCTTACAACTGTATTTACTTTCAGAAAGTATATTTTTTCTGCAGCTAATAAGGAAATTATTTTACAAATATAAATATAAATTAATCTGCCATTAACATCTCATACCCATATATCCCACACCATGTAATCACTTTGACAAAGCATTTTGTTTTCAAAATTTATCTTCTAAACAAAGCCTCTGATTTCGAGGGTAAATATACAGTCTGATTAGAATGTTTAAACATATTAAATATGTACAGTATATAACAACTTAATTGCTACTGATCCTCTGACACTTATTTTCTGTTTCTTCTTTTTGGGCTCTTTGTTCTTCTCGGTGGTTAGCTGCAGTCCAAAATGTTATTTTTTTGAGGACTTGTTGCAGAAGTTTAGGAGGTAATAAAGATATCTGACTTTCTAAAATTACAGCATTTTTACCAATACAGTCAAGGCATGACCTGTAAAAAACAACAGAATTAGATTTTAAGTTGTAATATAAAATATATACAGGCAAGTATTCTTAAAAATAAAAATCATTATAAAATTTTTACATGATAATATAGTTCCTTTGTATTGTTTGGAACATGATAGGATATATGTTCTTTCCAGAGCATTACAATAATTGTCTATTTTTATAGCACAGAGACTGTATCTGACCTAAATCCAAGGGAAACAGAAATTACAACTTCCATGATAATGTTCTTTAAGTAAAAAAGATTCAGACTTAGTTTCAAAGCACATTAGTCAGCAGCAGACCCCTTTTCACATATCCTTGCAGCCTAATAACCATTCAGTCTTCTCTGAGAACTGTCTTTTTAATTCATCACTCCAAGATGAAGCGTCTGACATTCATTTTTACATCACGTGACCCGGTCCTCCCCATACCCTCTTTATCAGTGACTGCACTGGGTTGCACATTTGACTCAAATTGACCCAGAGAGAGGAGGTCTGAAGAGAGGAATGGAGCAGTGACACAGAAAAAGCCAACAAGGAACTAACTACCTGAAGTTCCTCCTTCTGGGGGCCTGGTCTTCATTTTTTTCTCTTTGATTCCACTAGAAAGCAGTGTCCTTCGAAATACAATTCCTTTTATCTTAAGCTCCCTTAAGAGGGTTTTGTATTTCAAAAACAAAAGAAACTTAAGACAAGACCTATCAAAAAAGCACCTATTTCAACTGATAAACTTTAATTCAAAAAGGTAAGTAAATCTTTTTAAAAAGTTTTAAAAATAGATTCATTAGATTCTGCTGTGGTTAACCTCAGTTGTCATTTTCACAAGGATTTACACTCTAGACATTTATATCTTCTTCCATATTTTCATGAGGCCTTTTCTCTCTGCTCTGTGAAAACTCTAAATAAGAAGAGTGAAAATGTTCCACGCAGATACAGAAGGAGTACAAGAAAATGAAATGAATTTATATCTGGTGCAGATTTAACTGCTGCTATGGAGACACAGCAGCTCCTGTGCCCACGTCCACAAAACGGGAAGGGAAGAGTCACACAAAGAATGGACTCTGTCATTACCTTTCATTCACTGCTTGAACAAATATTTATTAGTGTGCACTGCATGTTAGGTACTAGCTTAGGAGTAGGAAAATCAACATTGAGAAAAACAATTTCAACCTTCAAGATTACAATTTAGTAAAGAAGATAAATAATTAACAACAAAGTGTTATAAATGTTGTGACTGGGTGATATGAAATTCCCATAATAGTTATAGGGTTCTGTGGGAATCAGATAAGAAGAATAATGAAGACAAATTTAGCAAGCCAGGAAGTTTCCAGATGGGCGATCCAAGCTGAGACCCTGAGATACTTAAAAATTAAATATACCAAGGTATTCCAGATAGAGGAACCACACCTACAAAGCCCTAGAGATGAGAAATAAGATTCATTACGGAAACTGCAATTCAGTGGTTCAAATGTAACTCAAGGGCAGATTGTTAGTTAGAGTGGGGCAGGGCAAGAAATGAAGTAGAGAGATAAGTGGAGGCCCTGAACACCATGGTTAGGAATGTGCAGTTTGTCTAGAACAGCGGGAGCTACTGAAGAGTCATCACAATACAGAATGTGCATATGCTTTGATCCATCAATATTTCTTCTATATGTAAGTTTTCCAAAGGAATATATGAGAGGAATATATTACATACATAACATTTACAATAACCAAGAATTGTAGATATACTAAATATATATAAATAAATTATACTTGCATGAAACAGAACACTAGATAGCCATGACAAACATAAATATAGATTTATTACACTGAAAGACTGCCTATTTACATGAAAGACAACCATAATGAGTTTTAAAATCAGATTATAAAGCAGCATGCATAATTTTTATACACCAGTGATGAACTTTCAGAAAGAGAAATTAAGAAAACAATCCCATTTACAATTGTGTCAAAAACTATAAAACACCTGAGAATCAAATTAACCAGGAAGGTAAAAGATCTTTTTCCAAAAAATTATAAGTAATTGAAAAAAGAAATTGAAGAAGATACAAATAAACGAAAGCATATACCATGTTCATGGGTAAGAAGAATCAACATCGTTAAAATGGCCATACTACCCAAATCAATCTATAGATTCAATGCATCCCTATGAAAAAACCAATGGCATTTTTCAGAGAGCTAGAACAAATAATACTAAAATTTATATGGAGCCATAAAAAAACCTCGAATAGCCAAGGTAATCATGAGAAAGGAGAACAAAGTTGGAGGTATCACACTACCTGATATCAAACTATACTACAAGTCTACAGTAATCAAAACAGTATGGCAGTGGCATAAAAACAGACACATTGATCAATGGAACAGACTAGAGAGCCCAGAAATAAATTCACGCCTATACGCTCACTTAATATATGACAAAGGAGCTAAGAATATACATTGGGGTAAAGACAGTCTCTTCAAAAAATGCTCATTATGGGTTCATAGGTGATTTATTTTTTACCACATACTTTTTATATTGTATGAATTTTCTTGGTAAATATAACTTATTTTTATAAGAATAATAGAGCTATTTAAAAAATATATATCCATGATCCCACAAGTACATTAGATCATGTAAGTTCTTCACAAAGAAGAACCATGTCCTATTCATCTTTGTTTTTTCCCAGTAAGTGCTACATGCCTTCTGACTTCAAATTTAAAATAAAATAATTACGCTGATTGCACTGTGAACAACTAGTTGTGGTGAACGTGCTTAAAAAACAAATACTATTAAATTTCTGCTTTACTCAAGTTTTGCTGTATCAAAATATGTTCAGCACCAAAAGGGCCTATATCCATTCACAGAAGCATTGTACTAGGTGCAAAGGGTTATGCGAAGAAGCCAAACTGATGTTCACCATTAGTTCCAGCTTTAAATACAAGCCCATCCAGTCTGTCCCTTTGCTTTCTCTGATTACTATGCAGGTTCATCTTCTTCATCATTGTTTATCCTTGTGGAGGAGAGACTGTTCCAAGACATCACTGCTGCCCAACCAGTGACCTAAATCCAGGCCAGAATGGGGAGACTGCTTCCCAACAAACCCCCTTGGAGACTAACTGATCCTGACTGACGTTGGCTATGACATAAACCAGTACCCTTCCCCTGCCTTGCACTACATGCTGGTCCCTAGAACAGGCCTTTGTCTTGAGCTGGACAATATGTAAAGTAATTTCCCATACTTTGTAGCATTCATGTAATAGTACCTATGTCTACATACCCCTCACCCTGCTCTTAACGTAAGTAATAATTTGGTGCTTGCCAAGTGCTGTGGGGACCCATGTCATCTTGCAGCTGCCCAAGACGCACCTCCTATGTAAGTTTCCCTTAAAAAACTCTATTAAAAAACCAGATTGGAGTGGCCTGTCTCTTTCCTCAGTCTTTCCCTGCCCTCTGTTTACAGAGGTAGACCTTCAGCCCTGGGACCTTTCCCTGGGTCTGTGTGTACTAACAATATTCCCTTCCAATCTTACCCTTCCTGCTATTTGGAATACCTGTTGTGTCTACAAATACCCCTACTTCCTCTGACTTTCTGTCTTAGCTTTAATTGAAATCTAAGAAAATTGCTTTGTGCACAGCCTTCTTGAGATAAGAGTACAATCCTTCCGTCATTTCCGCTTTCACAGTCAAGGAGCCAATATTAGTATTTCCTCGCTACTCATTGCTGCTTGAAGCCTTTCATTTTACCTTCGGCTGTTGCCATCTATCAACCTCCTCCTCATACCCCGCCTCATCGCAACCATCCTGGATTGCAGACTTTGGCCCTGACTCACCATAGTCTTGTCCCTTGACTGATTTTAGCATCTGTGTGGAAAACTCTTTTTATTCTTTATGACCTCCGTCAGCAGAGTTCCACCTCTGAAATCTTAAACTTCCATATCCTCCTCTTAGACTGTAAGTCCTGCGTCCTTTTGATTCTTACGCTCCCTTACTCCTTGTCTCTTCCTGGTTCTCCAAATAACAACACCCCTCCAGTTTTAACTTTCTTTCCTATGTAGCATAGTCTATATGCACTTCATTCTCTTGTTAGTAATTTTAATCCTCCTCGCTGTCTCTTGGTTACACCAGCCTGGCTAAACTCTGACCATGGATAAATTCAGCCAACCATCTCTTTTCTGCACCTGCAACTAGGCTGCTCAGTGCTGTTGGAGAAAACCACGTTTCCCCTGACAGCCTGCTCCATATTGATTCTATTCTATCTCAGCTGAGTCCAAGTGCTCAGCGCTACTGTTATGTATCCCAAGTCAGTATCTTCTCACAGTCACCTCAGCAGCTATTTCAACTCTTCGCCACTCTTTTTAAGTTTATAGCCTCACCTCTCTTTCTAACCAGATGGCCTCACGATCAGGTAAACCTTTTTCAGAGCCCTGCCCCCAACAAAGAAATTCATCTGTCTTTATATCGATACTTCCTCCTTTCCTCACTATTTTCAAAGAAAAGTATTCTTCCTCCAGTCAAGGGGCAATTCAATTACCTGTTCCCTAAAATCCACCTCCTCACAACCATGCTCTGCCTATTTTCCTTCACTTCTTGTGTCTCTAACAACTTAATCCCATTAGCTTCTTCGCCTCAGCATATGAACGAATATGCCCACTCCTTCCTTGGGCCTGGTGCTCACCCCTGAAGTCATACTAGCCTGCATTGTTACCTTAACAACTTCCTAGCATTGCTAAACTCCACAGCACTTTTCAATACGGATATTCTGTGACCTCTTTATAGTACAGTAAGTAGTCTCTCCATCTTCAGCTCTCTTCTCCCTCTGGTTTTGTGTTCCCATTATCTTCTGGTTCACCTTTAATGTCTCTGGTCATTCTCTTAAGGCTTCTCTTCCTTACCTGCTCCTCAAATGTTATGAGCTTTTAATGCTCAATTGCTGGCTTAATCCTTAGTCTCAAAACTCTTCCTGGGCAGAGCTAACCTGTACCCATTTACACTTCAACAATCTTCAATCATTGTGTCTAGCCTAGACCTTTCTCCATATATTTAACCTCTTAATGGTTATCTCCACTAGAGGTTCCATAGGCACATCAAGCTGAACATCTTCAAAACTGAATTTATCATTTCTATTCCATTCCACCTTCAAACTCACTGCCTTATCCATTTTCCCTCTATCACTAATTCTTCCCTCCCCTTCCCCTTGGTATCCATTCAACTACCAAGCCCATTCTACCTTCTAAATGTCTCTATTTTCCCCATGACATTCTAAAGTGCTGACAAGTGTAGGAAACCCTGTGCTAACAGAAAGAGCAGTTAAGGAAGAATTGAGGAAAGTCCAGTCTGAGCTAGTCCAATGGGTTTTCAAGTGGTTCAACCTGCGGAACGTTCAGAAGCTACAGTACACTTCTTGCCACACAGCATGTCATCTTTTCTCTCTGTCTCTTTCTCTCTCACATGCCTTCACCCATGTTATTCCTGCTGCATAAAATACCCATGCTTCTCCTCTGGGCAACTTCTACTTCACTCAAATCCCACTCTCACAGGGAGAACCAGGGGCTTCTTCCACAATCCTCCCACTAAACATAGAAAATGCTCCTTTTGAAGCAAGAGTATATCAGCTAAAACATAATAAGTAACACCACGAATTTAATAACAGTTTTAGGGTTATAAAAAGGAAATTATACCATATTAAATGTATATATGCATGTTTGTTATAACAGACACACTGATTTCAGAAAAGTTAAAATATGAAAAAAGTCAGGCTTAGAATCAAGAAAACACAATATATTTAATATTCCCATATGAACTAAAAGCAATTTCACAAACATAACAAAAATGTTACTATATTGTATATTTTAATTTTAAAAAACCACATTGGTGTATGGTTCACTATTATGAATTTGATTGTACTCTTAGGAAGATATAAACATTTCCTTAAATTCAAGTCATAAACTTGAATTGACAAATATTACAACACTTCTCAAAGTGAAAGAAAGAAATTATCATATATTAAGAGCATATATATGTAATATAATGAATTTGCTTACCTGAGTAGTGAATAAGGCTGTGTTTGAAAGATCAATAAATCATTACAGTGACCCTAATCAACATAAAAAAAAGTTATCAAAAGTTTTGATAAAAATAATGCATTAATAATTGAAATTTTTATTTTTAAAATCTAAAAAGAATTATGTAAAGCAGCAAATAAATCTCTCTTTCTAGCTATTGACACACACATGCACTCACAGAGATATACATACATACACATATCTAGTACCCACACAAACTTTTGATGCATGGTTAAAATTTTTTCAAATGAAATTGACAAAATTTTGACCTAACCACAGCCTAAATATATTTACAAATTTAAAAATCAGAAACATGTTTTTCTCGTGGGAGAATGAGTTCAAACTGAGAATTATGATAGTTTTCGAGCTTTTTTTTTTTTTAAGCAGGACTTTTTTCTTCCAAATGACTCTTATTTTAAAATCTTCTTATTATCCTATCTCCTTTTTCCAGATGATCCCAGGATTCTCTGGGAATTCTTAACTTGAAAATCACAGATCCAGATTTTCTGAATATGGTTCTCTCATCTAAAAGTTAACGTGCAAGAGTTAGCAGAAAATTTCTCTCTAATCCTTTCAAATAGGTCTTTAGAATTTCATAATTTATGATCAGGATTTTAATCAGAGTTCCTATTTAATGGTAAACTTTGTATACTAAATAAAGACTTCTAGTGCCCAGAAGAAGATAAATGACAAAATTTGCTTTTTAATTAAATGCAAAGTTATGGTTTTAATCTTTTATTAGAGCACTGAATTCTCAGCCAAGAAATGTTCTAAAACTTTCAATATACATAACATTTAAATTGGAGGCCTCAGAATTATGAAATAAACCAAATTCCCTGGAGAGAAACCACCTTATTTCGTGGTTCACCACTCCATAGGAGCTATGCCTGAAGAGATGAAAGGGAGCTGGTGCCCTCTTGGCTGGACTCTGGCTTGTTGCCCCATCCCTGATGGCTCAGTCCTGCTATTCCTAAGTATTCTATTAAAACCAGAGCAACCAGTCCTGAACCTGTCCATTCTTATACAGAGGAGCACAGCCACCCTGCTCTGAATTTCCCAAGGTACTAGGACAATACTCTCCAAGGTGAAAGGGCAATACTCTCCAAATGCTACTCATTTATTCCTTTGACGTTAGTTTTGTCAGATTTTAAATACTGGAATGCTTTAAATGCAAACGTACAAGAAGGATGAAGCAGTGGCAAAAGATGCATAAAATAAAAAGAAAATTCACTTTAAGCGTTACAAAGTAGTTCTCTCTTCAGGGGAGAAGCTAGCACTGATGATGGTCTAATTATTGTTAGGTAGCAAATTTCATGAGTACTCACTATTACACTTAGTAATTTACATATTACATATATCCTTTTTATGTATCAAATATTACTTACAAATACTTTAATTCAATAGAATTATAAACACTCATACTATGGGAAAGCTCAAAGAAAAAAGGAAAAGTCATCCTTTAAAAGATGTTCTTAATAATTTGACTAATAAAGTTAATAAACCTATTTGATTTGTAAACCCAAGACACCCTGAAATGCTTCACAAAAGCCACTTGTTCTGAAGGTTAATCACACCACAGAGTAACATTTTATGCTCTTCCATATTTTGCAGTGTGGAAATATCAACAATTATATTGAATAGTCATTGTAGGCTGAATAACACAACTACTTAGAGGAAATACTTAGATAAGAAATTTTCTTACTGTATCCAAGGAAAGTAAATCATCTTTACTCCCACCAAATACCATTATTTCATTTTCTTTTCCCAAACAAGCTGTGTGCCATAACCTATGATTGAAAATTATAAACAGAGTGAAATACTATCAAGAAACTATTAACACATATAAATCAATTTTAAATTACGCACTCTAAAATTTAATCATTTCAGAAGAGGCATGATTGATTGAACTTGAACCTTTGGCATATCCTCAAAGAAGACAGATTTTAAAGATTCCTCTAGAATCATCAGAGCATTTGATTCTAGAGTTAATTAAATCATATCATTTCAATTAAGGACATGACTCCCAATAACTCTTTCCTATTATATCCCCCAATCGTTTTCTAATCTCTTATCTCATAGATATTGAAATACTTTAGTCACGAAATAAAATAATTTTAAAAGGAATGGATCAGCTTATTGGAGAAATAGACACTTTTCCCATTTTTTGAATTACAATCTGCCATCTTACTATTCTCATCATTTTTTATTCTTTCTTTCTTGTTCTCTGTTCCCCATCACTTGACAAATCCAATTAAGCATTTTCTTCACATTGACATTGTCACACTATTTGTCACTCAGTATAGAATATCATAACATTCCCCCCCCCCCGCTTTTTTTTTCTGAATCATCTCTATCCCAGCTACATATAGCTGATAAATATTATTTTTCAAATATAGTTTTTAACCATGGACATTTCCTGATCAGGAAGCATCTGTATCACTTTTCTTATCTTAGTATTTATGACCAATGGCTATTCCTTTTTCCCATAAAATTTAATTCTTGCATCTTTCCAAATAAACTCTCTACTTGAGCCAATTCATTTATTTGCATCTCCTAAGAGAAAATCTTATATCTGCCTCTAGGCTTTTGTTCACCTTATTTCCTAGGCTTAGAATGAGAAGTTATTCTCTCAAGGCCTTTTTTTTTTTTAAAGGGCTCAAAATCCCCAGGCAGTGATCCAAGTGCCACCCAAACTGATTCTGTTGCCCTCTCTGTTCAGCACTTTTCAACATATATGTGCCCATTTTATAATCTTCTAACTCACATTTGAAGATACACTGCTCTATGTACTTCTTTAATAGTTTGATGTGAATGTCTTTAGCACCCTACAAGAAGTACAAGTTTTTTATGGTCAAAAATTGCCACAGGGGTGTGTTGGAGGCAGTTTATGAGCTAGTTAAAGCCAATTGTGCATATCTCCCTTCAACACCACATTGGTAGCTTGAAATTGACCATAGTGGAAATCAACAAATCTTACAAATTAGGGTTTTTTTCTTGTTTTATTTTTCCTGGAGAGCAGTGTTAACTATTTATCAGCATACCACTGGAACTTGGGTAATTTAATTTTATGCTTCTTAAAAATGCCTAATTTTTAAGGCATGTTCTGTATCCAGTAGGTGATCCAAAACTTTTGATTAACAAAAGTAAACACAAAATGCCAGCATAATTTTTCAGTGGTTAAATAACTAATTTCATAAAGGATTTAAGAATTGGATGTTCTTTGGAAATGGTCTGATTTTATGGCTCATATCCATCTTCAGTTTCACATTATTTATCAAGAATGCTTTTATGGTTTTAAAAAGTTCAATATTTCTAGGGGCTCTAACTCTCAGAAAAAAGTACACATAAATTTTTCAGTTTTAAAAGATAAATTAAGAGTTTTACAAAATCATTGCTTTGACTCTGAGAATACTTTGATTACTTTTCTTAATAGACCAAAGTGCTGAAGCAAAACCTTCCCCAATTACATGTTATCATTTATTTTATTACCACGTAACTTATTTTTAGTGCATTAATCCTTTTTACTTATCTTCCACAAGTGCGAACAGTGGAATTATGCACAATTTGTTAAATTGAATACTTTCCTCAAATAATTATGACACATTCAACTAAAATGCACTTGGGACCCAGGATAGACCTGGGTCATCAGAAACTCTGGGAAATACTCTGCCCAATTCTCCAACTTGTATGTTATACCATAAATTGATAAAAAAATTTTGACAATACCCAGATTATGTTGTGGGGTTGGAGATGGAGATTGGAGGAGGGGTTGGGTGAAGGAGATAGAATGAGATGTATGTCCTTATATATGGGAAGGAATAGCTTTAATTTCCTGGAGAGAAGATCATATGCTAGTTAGACGGTTTTTCAGCTAAGCATAGTTTTGTCTAAAGTGAGACCTGGAAAAGAGAGTGCTACTGTAAAACAGTGGTTCTCAACTAGGGACGATTTTGTCCTTAAGAAGACATTTGACAATATCTGGAGATATTTTTGATTGTCACACTCCAGGTGTGTATGTGGTGAGGCAGATGGGGGCAGGGGGTGGCAGGGGAGGTAGTACTACTGGCATCTAGTGTGTAAAGGCCAGAGATGTTGCTAAACATCCTACAATGCACAGGACACCCCCACAACAAATAATTTGGTCCAAAATGTCAATAGTGCTGAGGTTGAAAAACCTGTTGTGGAATTATGAGAATTGGGCAGTTACATTTCAAATTATAACTTGGAAAAGTTTGCACAGAATACATTTAAATGCTAAGTAATTCTCATTTTCATAACAATTAGTATATACACACACATACATGTTCTCCTTACGCTAAACTGTATCCCACCTGTTCTCCTCCTCACCTCATACCTGAAGATAGATCTGCCTCTGTCTTATCTGCCTTAGGGAAACTCTGGCCTGGACTTCATCATCGAAGAACACTGGAAAGCCTTTCCTGCCTTGATTTTGGTGACATCTAGCTTGGAATCTGATGGTTTTTTCTACAGACTGATAGTTTATGTCCTCTCACAGCTTCTCTAAACTTACCACCTAAACATTCTAATAAAGCATATTATTTACATGACATATCAGCTGAATTAAAAAAAAATTCTTTACATAGCTCAGTTCTAACTAGTATATTATTACTATATATCGATTAGTTGTGTTGCTCTAGTTACTCATTAAGGATTGAAACATAACATAACAACTTAAAAATTAAACATATTCTTACTGCCACTTTGGTCTATAATTAATAAATTCATACAATCAAATAACTGGAATAGCTCATCTAGTCCAAATCTCTCATTTCACACATGAAGAACTTGATACTTAGTTTCATAAGTGACTTTCCCAAACCCAAAATACTAAGTAGCAGCTGAGCAAGGACTAGAACTCAGCTCCTGTAACTCTATATAAAACTCTTTAAATTAAAAAATGTATTTCAAAAGATCCAGAATTGCTAATATATTCTAATGAATCTTTTACATGAAAATATAAGAATCATATATGTACTTATGATAAACTCTAAATGTATTGTGCATATTAATAATATATTATATTAATATATATATAATCATGAGATACATAAAAATATTTTCAGGATTTTTTCTCAAGTAAGTTACTTGTCATTTATTAAATTACTGAAATGCATATCATTAAGTTGACTTTACATTAGTATACATAATCTATAGTTTAAAAACTCTGAAACACATGGCATGAAAAAGAATGAAATCTATTATTAACTACAATAATTAAAATGTGCTGAATTTGAATTTCCTTTGAATATGTCTTTATTATACTGCTCAAATCAGAAAAATAAGAATTACAGTACTAATGTGGTTGTCTTTGTAACTGTATACTATTTCTACAATTTCTATACAAAACTGTACTCTATAATATACCACAAATAACTAACATTTTCTTTTATTAAAAATCACATTACTAAATATATAGTTAATAAAGAAATAGTCTGCCATCTATTTGATCAACATGAAAGTAATTTCCCATTAAATTGCTCTAAATCTCTTCCAAAAACAAATTACTACAAATTATAAAGCTAATCCCACTCCTGTCTACTTATTAAAAATACTAACATTATATGATATTTTCAATTTCTTAGCCTTTTCATATTTATTAGGCAAGACTATGTGTTACCTAAAAGAATAATATTTTAAAATATGAAAATATGGGTAGAAATTGAATAGATCATTTCTAACAGACATAATTAAAATTGCAATTAAATATTGAGATAATATTAAGCTTATTTGAAAGACAGCCTTCCTAGTCATTTATGGTTTGATTGGCAAATACTATAAATTTAGTGCAGTATTTTAATACTTTAAAAATTCTTAACTATTTTACTATTTGTACACTTCTAGACTTACCTGGGTCTTGTTTTAGGTAAATGGGTAAGTTGTTTCCAACAATTTGTTATGACATTATGAATCCAACCATCACCTACAATATTATGACAGTTCAGAAATTAAGATTAGGTCTTTGGGATGAATTTTTAATTTTTTAAAAAATTTATCATGCTACATTTAGATAACTATCTTTTGTGTGTGTACATATTTTCTCATAAAACTTTTCAGAGATATACAAAAGTAGAATGAACATGAAAATGAACCCTCACACATCCCATTCAGCAACTATCAAGATTTTTGTTACATGTATTCTAACTTGTTACTTTTTGTTATTGTTGCTGAATTATTCTAAAGTAAATCCTAAATCTCCTATATTGGAGATTCTCCCCATACTTACTGAAGTATGCACTGTTAAAAAAAGGGGGGCACATTTTTTACATAACCACAACACCTTTGTCACATAACTACAATGCCATTATCATAGCCAACAAAACTAAAAATTATTTCTTAGTGTCATCTAAAACACATATGACCATATCTTAAGCTGAATCTATATGGGAGAAAACTGACTGAACTAAGGATATTTGCAGATGGGTACTAGACTTATCGGGGTGATCACTTCATAAGGTATATAACCTTGTTGTACACCAGAAACTAATATAACATTGTAAAAACTGTAATTGGAAAATAAATTTAATTTTTTTTAATTTTGAAAAAGAGCAAAGACCAAAATGACCAAAACCAAAAATAAGAATTAAAAACATTAGAGCTCACGAAGATATTAAAGAACTCCTAGTAAAATGGTTAAATGATAGTTTCTTTTTATTAGATTCCAAATCTCTTTTAGTAAAATCCCCAGAAACTAAGGAAACATGATACTCTGCAATAACTAACATCCCCTACTAGGAGCTGCTGTTTCTCCAACCAGCCTCTGGAGTTTGTTTGTTGGTCAGTAGACTGGCAGCATAGTTGTTTCCATATGATATAAAATTATAGAGATGGTTTAATGGTGTATAAGGTCTCTTAATAAAAATATCTCTAGCCATAGAAAACTTTTGAGTTGAGAAAATACAGAACATTTAATATGTCAAACTAAGAAGTAGATATTCTTGATCATTTGTCTATCTTAATGGCATAATTTTACTGCTGAAAGAAAAACTGCATTACAAACCAAAGCCGTTGGGATCAGGAGTGACAGGGGTTAAAAATTTTTAGCTAAGCACTTTCTTTTATAGTTCTGGAACAAAAGAGAAGCAAGGAGTCTTCCCACCTTTCATTTCCAGAGCATTCTGGGAATGCTCTTCTAATCCCCCCATTCCAGCCTACAGTATTAGCATCTGGGTCAAAAATCAGGAGGATATAGAGTCACAGAATATTATAGTTGAAAGGGGCTTTAATTCACCTAGGTTCAACCACTCTTCCTTTTCTCTATACCTAGAAAACAGGAGAACATGGAAAGCCAACAGTACAGAAGCAAAGGAGTCTTCTACTTCTAATTATCAATGCAAGCATACAGTTGGGGATAAACGTAAACCAGAATAGTAGAAAAAATGAAGATATCTTAAGTATCAAATACAATTAAGGACAAAGGGTGAAATAATTGAATTGACTTACTTAATGGAATATTGTCTGCACTTAGTCCACCAAACAGGAAAAGTTTATCATCAGCTATTGGTGTTAAAGTATGCCATGACCGATGTTTTGGGTTTTCACCACTAATAGGAACTCTGTGACAATAGAAAAAAATATAAAAATCTAGGTATTGTCTTAGTTAAAATTAAAAGGTTTTAATCATCTTAGATCTTAAAGGGAAAAATCACACTCACTACTTTAAAAACATTGATTTTACTGATCTTACCTACATAAAAATTTTAAAACATTCTTAAATTTTTAGATGAATTTAAACAATCTTTCCACTTAGTGTCTATTCTACCTGGTCATAGAACACAGATTGAAAATTAATTACCAGTAAATTCACAGTGCATACTCAGCATCATTCTTGTTGGTTAATAAACTTCCTGAAGTTTTCAACATAATTATTTTCATGTCTGTAATTTTTAACTGTGGCTTCATGTTCAATTTCATGTTTTCAACAGATTTCCTCAATGATATTATGGGATTTTGTTGTTGTTGTTTTAACTTTGGTCTATTTGTTGTAGAATTTCCTGAAGTGTTATCTTCACCTGAAAATGCTACCTACTCTAGCTTTAAAACAAAAGCATGCAAACCATTCCAGATCCAGGATAAACCACTAAGGAATTCAAACAAATAATGTTCTATTCCTTAAAAAAATAAAAGCAGAAATAAAAATAAAATCACAAAAGTTTAACTAATTCAGAAGGTACTATTTAAGTAGAAGACACCGTTTAGCTTTATCTAGAAGACACTAGTTAAGAAACTTCAGCATTCTGGAATGCTCCAGAATAACATGGGCCATTTTAAAAAGATGTAATTTGGTTTTTCAAAATTAGAAATATTTTTATTGTTTTTGTCGACTATAAAAAACATTTTGGTTAGAAAATATTCAACAACCACAAAAATGTTTTTTAATGAGAGTTCTATAACCCTGTCCTCCAGGAATAAGAAATCATAATTTGGTATATCTCTTTCCAGACTTTCATGCATATATAAGTATTTATTAAAATATATAAATAGGATCATATATTCCATTCTGTAACTTTTTTTCACTCAATTATATGCTGTATAATATTTCCATGAAGTATAGTTTCCTTTGGTAACGGGTGCATGGCAGCCCTTTGGGCAAATGTACCATGGTTTTAAGAATCCCTACTTGTAGAAGGGTGATCTCAAGTTTTATTTTTATAAGCAATGTAATAAACATCTTTGTGTATGCACACACACATAAATATGCTTGTCCAATTACTTTCTTCAGAGAAATTCTGGATCAAAGTTAAATTCCAATTTTATTTCGAACTTAGTACCAGAATACCTTCCAGAAGAATGGTACCAATCTGCACTACCACTAATTATGTTGTTACAACCTAGCATAGACTGGTTCAGTTTTAGAGACTCAAATTTGTGCACATGCATGTGCACGCACACACACACATACATCCACACAAATGCCTGAGAGCAAAACAAACTTAAATTTCAAACTTACCTTCCAGACCAAGTCCATGTATCTAAGTTTAGATAGTGCAAATCATTCATCCTAGTTTGCTAAAATAAAAGTGTGTTAAATTGGTCAGTGTTTTACATCTTTCATGAACTAAAATTTTGGTTTTAACCCATTTCCTGTTTAGGAAAAAAGTGCAACTTGCTGCCAGTGTTAATTTAATTTTACATTTTACTTGCTCTTTGAGGCTGAAGCAAATCTGACTGGTTTCACGTGAAAATAAAATAGGAAAATTGTTCTTGGAGTTATTTCTAAACAGAACTTGTCTCTAATCCTAATGTAACAGAAATGTATACATAAATCAGATTCACCAAATGAATCTTTGGCTAACAACTGTTTGAGAACAATGTTACCATCACTCTTAGGAATGCTACATTTTCTAGGATTTGACATTTTCAGCGATGAAGAATTACTATATTCTGTAAATGGAAATACCACTACTAAAAACAGAATGCTATAAATAGAATGATGCCATTTGTTTCCAAAGACTATTGATATACTAGAGTGATGCGAAAATAACAATAAAAGCAAGATACTTTGTGGCAAACTTGGGGGATAAGGTTAGGACTATATTCCACGAATTATGTTGGGCTAAACGCTGCGGTTGCAAGTGCATCTGGTGAGTATTCTCGGGGCAAATGGGAAATGGGTTAAAATAGGTTCATATTAAAATCAGATTATTGTAGTTAACAACAGAAGTTTATATATGGGGGAACAATGTTAACCATTAATAAAATTAACACAGAGCTACCAAATTAATGTGTCAAAGGAAAAAATGAGTTTAAACTAAAAGTATTTAGATGATAAGAAATTAGATTTTTCTGATAATACACTAAAGGATTCTCATTAAAATATGATTTATAATTATCTATGATTATGTATGGTCTGTTTGGGAATAGAGATAAAAGTTATTAAATGGCATTTTAATCTCTAGATTATCTGACTGTTCAGTTGTTCTATAAAATCAGAGGATGAATTTTTATAAGCAACATCACATGTAAAAAGATTATTTCCATTAAAAATACTAACCAAAACACGTCCACCAAAATATAACCCTTATTTCCAAGAACTGCACATGTATGTGCAGCTCGTGGCTGGGGTGGAACTCCGCCCTGCAAAAGATAAGAGTACAAAGACTTGAAACATGTAATGGTATCACATTCTTATGCTTAGTATAAAAATATTTGACCACTAAATTAACATCATCTATGTAATTCAATTAAAAGGCCTAATGTAAAAGTTCAATCTAAATAGTAATAATTATAGGCAAATACCACAGGCATACCTCAATTTATCGCATTTCACTTTATTGTGCTTTGCAGATACTACATTTCTAACAGACTGAAGGTTTTTGGCAATGCTGCATCAAGCAAGTCTATGAGCTCCATTTTTCCAACAGCATTCGCTCTCTTGTGTCTCTGTCATATTTTGGTAATTCTTGCAATATTTCAAACTTTTTCATTATTATTTTATTTGTTATGATGATCTGTGGCCAGTGATCTTTAATGTTATTACTGTAATTATTTTGGGGGCACCATGAACCTGATCCATGTAAGATGGCAAACTTAATTGATAAATGTGTGTCTTCTTACTGCTCCACTGACTGGCTACTCCCCCATCTTTCTCCCTCTCCTCAGGCCTCCATATTCTCTTAGACATAATAACATTAAAATTATGCCAGTTAATAACCCTAAAATAGCCTCTAAGGGTTCAAGTGAAAGGAAGGGTCATACATCTCTCACTTTAAATCAAAAATTAGGTATGATTACACTTAGTGAGGAAGGCATGTTGAAAGCTAAGATAAGTCAAAAGCAGAGATAAGCTGAAAGCTAGGCCTCTTGCACCAAACAGTCAAGATAGAAATGCAAAAGAAAAGTTCTTGAAGGAAATTAAAAGTGCTACTCCAGTGAACACACCAATGATAAGAAAGTCAAACATTCTTATTACTGATATGAAGGAAGTTTTAGTGGTGTGGACTGAAGATCAACCCAGATTGAACATCCCTTAAATCAAAGCCTAATCCAGAGCAAAGCCCTAACTCTCTTCAATTCTATGAAGGCTGAGAGAGGTGAGGAAGCTGCAGAAGAAAAGTGTGAAGCAAGCAAAATTTGGTTAATGAGATTTAAGAAAGAGTCATCTCTAGAACATGAAAGTGCAAGGTGAAGCAGCAAGTGCTGATATAGAAACTGCAGCAAGTTACCCAGATCTAAGATAATTACTGAAGGTGGCTACACCAAACAACAGATTTTCAGTGTAGACAAAACAGCCTTACTTTGGAAGAAAACACCATCTAAGACTTTCCTAGTTGGAAAGGAGAAATCAATGCCTGCCTTCAAAGAACAGGTTAACTTTCTAATTAGTAGCTAATGCAACTGATGACTTTAAGTTGAAACCAATGCTCATTTACCATTCTGAAAACTCTAGGCCCTTAAGAATTGTGCTAAATCTACTCTATCTGTGCTCTGTAAACGGAACAACAAAGCCTGGATGACAGCACATCTGTTTACAACATGATTTACTGAATATTTTAAGTCCAATTTTATCGCTGGGACCTACTACTCTGAAAAAAAAAATTCCTTTCAAAATATTACTGCTCACTGACAATGCACCTGGTCAAGCAGGTGCTCTGACGGAGAAGTATAATGAGATTCATGTTTTCATGAAGCTGACACAACATCTGTTCTGCAGCCCACAGATCAAGGAATAATTCTGACTTTCAAGTCTTATCATTTAAGAAATACATTTCATAAGGCAATAGCTGCCATAAATAGTGATACTTCTGATGGACCTAGTCGAAGTAAACTGAAACCTTCTGGAAAGGATTCACCATTCTAGATGCCATTTAGAATATTTGTGATCCATGTGAAGACATCAAAATGTCAACATTAACAAGAGTTTTAGAAGTTGATTCTAACCCTCCTGGATGACTTTGAGGGATTCAAGACTTCAGTGGAAGAAGCAACTGGAGATGTGGTGGAAATAGCAAGAGAATTAGAATTAGAAGTGGAGCCTGAAGATATGGCTGAATTGTTGCAATCTCATTATAAAACTTTAATAGATAAGGAGTTCCTTGTTAAGGATGAACCAAGTGCTTTCTTGAAATGAAATCTATTCCTGGTGAAGATGCTATGAAGACTGTTGAAATGATAACAAACAGATTTAGAATATGACATAAACTTAGTTGGTAAAGGAGCAGTAGGGTTTGACAGGATTGGCTCCAATTTTGAAAGAATTCTATTGTGGGCAAAATACTATCAATCAGTATCACATGATACAGAGAAACAGTTCATGAAAGGAAGAGCCAATCAATGTAGCAAACCTCACTGTTACTTCTTTAAGAAACTGCCACATCCACCCCCCACCTTCAGCAACCACCACCCTGATTAGTCACCAGCCATCAACAATCCAGGTAAGATCCTCCACCAGCAAAAAGATTACAACTCATTGAAAACTCAGATAATGGTTAGCATTTCTTTAGCAATAAACTATTTTTTTACTTAAAGTATTAAACATAATGTAATTGCACATTTAATAGACTATAGCATAGTTAAAAATAACCTTTATACCATTGGGAAATGAAAACTTCATGTGACTCACTTTATTGCAATATTCACTTCATTGCAGTGGTCTGGAACCAAACTGCAATATCTTGAGGTGTACCCATATCTTCAAGAGGGAAATTTATCCACCCTGATCTTACTTTTTAAAGCATTTTTTAAATGCCTGACACTATTTAGCACATAAGATTTCATATAAATTTTAGCTTAAAATATAAGGATTTAGAAATATAAGGATTTAAAAATCAAATTTAAAAGATTCTCTTCTTCCCTGTCCCATACAGTTAATATTATAAAGTGAGCAGTATATGGTGTGATGATCTCAGAGACCCTAAAAAATTAAAATCTGTCCCACAAAACTCTTGATGTTTTAAGTCTACAATAAGAACTTCAGTTTTGGCTTATGCCAAACAGCGTATTTTTATCTCTTACTAAAACCCTTCAAATTAACTGATATGCTTCTCATACTTTCAATAAATATAGCAGATTTTTTCCTACATGTATCTGAAAGTTTTTCTGACATGACTGTACTTGGAATCCATTCTCTTTATTTTTAGAGACATTCTAAAGAAAGAGAGTGTAGTAAGTAGATGAATGAATAATAATTGAAGAAGAATTTTCTGCATAATTTCCATTTTCATGGTGGGTGCCTTGAATATATATTTTCATTGCAAGTTCTGAAAGAACCCAAATTTTCTGCTCATTGGCTACTGAATATAGGTAGAGAAAATTTAAGCTCTACATCCAATATCATAACTCTCTAGGCTTATCAGCCTTACTTGAATAACTGCTGAAGTCAGCACAGTAATTTAGATACTACCTACGTAACAAATAAATGAGAGAGAACCTTTTGAGTTGTGTTCCCAGCCTATCCAGCAAAATAAAATTTTATTATTATACTTTACTGTTCTTGAAAATTTGGAAAAAATTCTTCTACTAGAAAGACATTATGAAATATCAAATTTCTTCTTTTAATTTATCAAACAGATTTAATAGTTAACCAAAGCTTCTGAATAAACTGGGTTATACAATTTCAAACAAAAACAAAGAAATGGCATTTGTCTTGGTCTGTGTGCTTAACTGCATAAATAATGCACAGTGCTTATTAGGTTGTTTGAAATACTAAAAACAACACAAAAGGTTCCTATTATTACTTATTGCTCTTATAGAAGTAAAAATTTCATGTAGGAAAACACATTCAACCTTCTATTTTACAGATGACACACTAAATGACTTATCTAAAGCACACAGGGCTTTCATGACACAATTAGAATGAAAATCCAGTTTTTTCAACTTTGACAACCAATAATTGTTACACTCTAACATATTGCCTTGTTTTTTGACACAGATATTTGGAAATAATGAATTTAAGATGTCTCTAAAAAATAAAGAGAATGAATTCCAAGTACAACCATGTTAGAAAAACTTTCAGATACAAAAGTAAGCAATGTAAGAATTTGTTTGACGATATCATCAGGAAAATTGGAGTGAATGTATTGTTAAGCTTAACTAAAATCAGGTCAGTCATCTGCAGATGCCATATGCAGAAGTCATGTGCTTCTGTTGGAGCAGAAGGAGGGGAGGGATACCAAATCAAGGTAAGGATAGAGAAAGAGAAAGACCTGAAGTCTAAAAAACTAATTATAGGCTACCTCAGCTGCCTTATCTGCAGGTGCACATTCTAAAAATATGCCTTTGGTAGTAACAGACCCTTGTTTATTTAAGGAAATAGAGGGTTAAGAAAGAAACCTAGAATGAGTTTCAGTAGAGCCAGTCCCAATAATAACTCTCTACATGCTTGCTGACATGAAATTATTTTAACAGCAATAAAATGCTTTTTATTTCATTAATAATAAAAGACACAAATCTTAAAATTCATTGCTGACTGAAGAAAAATTCAATCAACAAGTGTAAATGACTGATAACTGATCAGTTCCAAAATTAGAAATGGGATGAAGAGAATAGAAGAGCACTGGAAACCTGAAATTCATTGCCTGGAAAAAGAGGATACTGAGGAGGATTAAATCTCATACCACTTACTATTTTGCATAGCCCTCCTATTACTTCCATCAGCAGAAGCTGGACTGGAAAGAATTTTGGTCATGTATGCATATTAGTAGAAAATTTTTTTTTTGCCTGTTGAACCATGAACATTATTCATTATGCCTTCCCCAGAATTTCATTCTGCACAGTTCTGGTGAGTTATCAATACCCTGCTGCCCCGGTGGTGGGCCTGGCCACTCATTCCCTTGGAAATGAGGACTGATGTAAAGAGTGGGAACATGCCCAGGAAGAGCCAGAGGCCTTTCCTAGGACAATATACAGACACTAAGAGAATATAGCACCAGTAGAAAGAACTGCTTATGTAGCCAGGGCCATATTCCCTTCTAAGGGAGCCAGCCAGTATTCAGTAGACAGAATGAAGCTAGCGCACAGAGAAACAGGAAAAGCCAACAAAGAGAGATGGAAAGTATTATGATGATGTTGAATAAGTTGCTCCAATTCCTGAGGTCCTGGTCCTACAGCTCTTCCTTCCACTATGTGAGCTCTTCCAAATATACTTTCCAGTTATGCTTAAGCTAATTTCTCACTAGCACATTAAAGAGTATTAATAATATATTTTCATCATTTCAATTGCATGTAGCTCTGGTTTCAAGGGTTACAAAACATGGGCTTTTAAAAATCATGGACTTTGTTATAAAAAGACTTTGCAGAAGAGCCTTCATTAAATCAGGGCATCACACTTGTGAGTAATGGTACCTCTTTACAAGATTTTTCTAGAAAACTTTAGCTAGAAAACTTTAGGTTTTCTAGAAAACCTGGAGAAAAATAAGTAATTTAAAAAAAACAGTATTAATGACAGTACCCATGAGAAGCCTTTTGTATGTGATTTTAAACTCAATTATTAAAATCCAAATAACTTAGTAAAAAATATATTCTAAAAGTTTCAAAGAATATATAAATGTAAAGTAAGTTTTTTTACAACACTTACTTTAATTTCTGGTTGAAAACCAACTCTGTGTTTTTGTGTCAAATACATGAACATCATTATGCCATCCCCAGAATATCTGCTCTTCCTAAAATGGAAATTTTAAAAAATATTTAAAAGATTCATAACTTTCAGATGATTGTTATAGTTTCATTGTGCATTTACTGGTAAACTAATAGACACCTCTGTAAAAATAGAGTCACGTGTTACATTAGTCATAAAGCTAATGCACAAGCCAGTGGCTCACAAGGTGCGGTCCCCGGACCAACATCAGCATCACTTCGTGGCAACTTTTCTTCTCATAGTACTGCTTGCAGTGTACCATAATTTTACTTATTAACAACCTTCCAATTCCTTCGAAGGACTGTCTCTTTTAAATTGCAGAAGACATAATATTTATATTTGAAATCTGTTTTTTTTAAAGTACATTCTCAGATTTCCTAATCTTTGCCGATAAAAACTTTAGGGAAACTTTTTCCCAAAAGTTCCAGTTACTTCTACTTAAACAAGTAATTTGTTCTTATAGGTTATACTTATGCTCACTCTTTTTGTCTTCTAAGAGATGAAAACTGTTGGAAGACAAAGATTTAGCAGTTATATTGTATTTCGCATCTTCCAGATTGCTGAAGTCCTCTATTGCTATTCTAGCTTGCCTCTGGTCCAGTTTTATATTTTATACCAGAAACACATCAGTCTTTTTTGTCAAATAAACTTAATAGTCTTGTCAAATAAACTAAACAATATACTTAGTTCAGAATCTAAGCAAAGAAAATCCACTTGTATACCAAAAACTTCAGAACATCCTCATTAGCCTAACTGTACTAGGGGAGAAAAAAAGTGAGAGCGTTCACTGATGATTAAAAATAGATTATAAATCATAGGAAGTTATATTTCTGAAAATTATTAATATCGTAAATAGCAAAGCTTTAAAGATATTTCATTTGAAAAATTAAAACCCCATGCAATTACATGGAGAATTTAAAAAATACCCATATACAAAAAGACATACACAAAATGTACTATACATTAATAATTCACAATAATAATGTATGGTAATAGAAGGTAAAACTAAAGAGCTTGGTGGTGGATCAATGGTTTTAAAGTTCTCTTTTAAAAATTTATATTTTTATAAGTCATGACTTCTTTATTGAATAGTTTTTCTCGAACCAGTAAGAATAAGTAGGAAAGGTAATATCACCACCAATTTACCCTTGTGTAGAAGCCTGTTTGAGCTATAACAGGTTCTACTGGATATATCTAAAAGCAGGTATATGTCAGCAAGAGCCCTCTGGTTATGTATGAATGAAGTTTCTCCAAGTAATACTAAAGTCTCCACTTGTCTAATGGAAGCAGGTATAAGTGATTAATGATGTAAGAAAAGAAATTACTCTGCCAGTAGCCTCCTCTAATTGAATCCAAGTCCAAAAGAGAAAAAACACATTTTTTTCATAGCGTTAATTATGGTAAATTAAACTGAGAATTATTGAGTTCATTATTTCTAAAGAATTCAAAGTAATACTAAATAAAAGGAAAATGTAAGCAGTGATTACTCTCTTACCCAAGATGCATCATGAACATCAAAACAGTCTTGGAGTTCATTGTGTCTCCTACACCCATAGCCACCAAAATATATTAATCTGAAAAACAAATACAAATACACTTTATAAGTTTTACTTCCAGTCTCTTCATAGAAAGTTGAAAAAGATCAACTTTCTCACCCTAACAACCTAAACAAGCCAGAGACAGTCATGTGCTGCAGAAAGGCATCTCAATCAAAGACAGACCACATACATGACAGTGGTTCCATAACATTATAATAGAGCTGAAAAATTCCTACTGCCTAGTGAGGCTGTAGCTGTCATGATGTAGTACAACAGGTTACTCACGTTTGTGGTGATGCTGGTATAAACAAACCTACTGCACTGCCAGCTGAACAAAAGTACAGCACATACAATTATGTACAGTACATAATACTTGATAATGACCATAAATGACTGTTACTGGTTTATGTATTTACTATACTATACATTTTATCATTAGAGTGTACTCTTTCTACTTATTACAAAAAGGTTTGCTGGAAAAACAGTATGCTGTTACTCAAGCAGCAGCCTCATGTCACGTGTTTACCTCATCTCTTGATTGCATCATTTTTTTTCTTGTGCTTGATTTAATCTCATGTTGTTTTGTACAGTTACAGGCAGTACAGGCTTGTAGCCTAGGAGCAAACAGGCTATACCATATAGGCTAGGTGTGTAGTAAGGTATAACACTAGGTTAGTCTAAGTACACTCTATGATGTTCACGTTAACGACGAAATAGCCTAATGACACATTTCTCAGAATGTATTCCCATCATTAAGTGATGTAAGACTCTAAACCACAAAACCATAGTTTTTTAAAAATCCAAGTTCTAAGAAAACAAATAGACCTAAATGAATTAATTCCAGAAAGTAATAAGCTCTCAATAAGAGAGAAAAAACTCATGGCTGCTATCACCTCTGATGTAACAGCCAGAGGAGGAAGAATTGAGAATGTTTATGGTTTGTAACAAAACCACCCCAAATTTTAACAGCCACATGTAGGCTGTCATGGAATATTACAATCCTAAGGATATCAGGCATGCTCAACAGGCAAATTTAGGAACCAACTCAACAACCCTTCCGCTTAGGCTTCAGAGAGAGCTCAGGGTTAGTCATCAATAGCTGGAAGCAGAGGAGAGCTGAGCAAACCTTTCTGAGGCAATATGAGCTTTCAGCTACTAAAATTTGGGATTTGGACAGATCTGAAAGAAACCTTAGTAGCATGCAAGGCCATTTTAGTATATAGGGCAGTTGCCCTCAAAAGGCCAAAGCACGAGGTGCAAGGCTGAAAGAGATGTCTCAAAATACAGAAAACATAAGGTGGGATTGGGAAGCAAAGAGAAACTCCCTACTAACCCAAAGACCTACCAGTTAGGCTATAAAACAGGGAGAGATCTCCCACAGTTCTGAGAGGTGGGAACTCAGCTGTAAAGCTCCGATGAAAACCTCTAGACAATCTCTAGTGCTTAAACATGGGCCCTAGCAAACGTCTTAGTCCTACCTCAAAACATTTGAAGCTAATGGTAAAATTCAATCCAACTAAAGCTGCAACAAAGCACCAAAATGGGTCAAGTACATATTATACAGACTCAGCTCCCACTCTAGCCACCTGAAAAAAGAAAGTTCACATCTTTTTCTGGAGATAAATATCATTTATTTCAGCATTTACTATTCTTTCATAGATAATGTCTGGTATACGATGAAAAAATTTAAAGATACATGAAAAGACAAAAACGGTGACCCATGGTCAAGAGAGGAAAGAGTCAATATAAGCTGACCCCAAAGGGCCCAGATATTGGAATCAGTCATGGCCTTTAAAATACCTATGATAACAAGGCTAACAGACCTAGTTTGTAAAAGGTGAACAACAGGCAGGAAGAACTCAGTCAATCCTCCTGTCTAGGGCGGCTACTGTTAACAGTTTCTTGTATACACAAAGGCCAAAATATTTTGTAGGGTTGGGGTCAATGAAGTTCTGGAAAAACAAAAGTAGAAAACCCTAATGGCTGACAGAAACATATTTTATTGCTCCTTATTGTTCACAGAGATATTCTCTTTATGCAGCTCTACCCGAAGCTCAGAGATATAGTTCAGTTCTGTTTTAAGCTCCAGTCCTTATAATGCTACTTCCAAACAGATATGGCAAAAAAAAAAAAAAAAATTAAAGCCTAACCAAAAACAAATTGATAGTTATCCATTACTCCCCCTTAAAAAGTCTGTATATGTCTGCAAATAGAATTCAACAGTATGTTGAAATATCTGTTACTACCAAAGTAAGATTTACATCTGAAATATAAATATACAAAAAATACAAATACAAATATACACAAATTAGAAAAGATATCACAAGAGTATTTAAATTAGGGGAAAATTTGATCACCTCAGAAGAGAGGAAAAAGTAATTAATAAAAAAATCAATATTCCTTGCTCATAAATATCCATGTTTAAAAATGTAGGAATAGAATAACATGGCTCCCTCATATATATACATGCAAAGTAAGTGTATGTTAACATGGTATTTCTAATCATTTTGAAAAAGTTAATTTAATAAATAATGATAGAACAATTAATAATTGAACTGGAGAATATTTATAGTTAAAGCTACCTCACATATCTGTATATGTATAAATATGTTTCAAATGAAGTAAAAGAAATGTAGTGTAAAAAAATCAAAACTTTTGACTTTGAGACAATGTGATTACAAAAAGAAAATTTAAATTAAAACAAAATTAAATTAAACAAATATTAAAAATAAAAAGTGAAATAAAAAAAGAATCTATGTGTCAAACTGGCAGCATAATTATACTAATGAGAACTTTCTAAAGTGACTATAAAACACAAGATATGACTGTACATTTCTAAGGGTACAGAACATAAAAATAAAAGAACTTTAAGAAAATTAAAATTTTTTAGTAATCATTTTTTTGTGATATTATTGGTATTGTGTGAATCACAGAATAAAGCTAATGAATAATTATGTTACTGACACTGAGAACCAGGATTTTCAAAATAGGGGAAAGGATATACTAACGTTTAAAGTCAGTGAAGCTGGGTTAAAAACTTACTAGTTCTGAACGTGAAATGAAGTATCTATATGAATGCATTTTGTGTTTTATCTTTAAAGCTTTTTTATCTCCTGTCTCCGGCTGCTGAAAAAGTATAGAAATAATAACTCAGCAATGCCCCGAGACTGAAATTTCTAAATACCACTTGCCATTAAACAGAATCAGAATTCCTTGGAAAATGTCTAATTACTGGTCTGGGATAGAAAATATCCGAGATGAGCCTGGAACACCTTGTCACACTGAAAAGCGTACAAATTATGAAACTGGTAGGGTCTTGTCAAAAGGATTTAGGAGCCACCTAGAAGAGATAATCTGAGTTTCATAGATTAAAACAAGTAAATATTTTGAATTCATGATTTCATGACAATTTAAAACTTACTGATAACTTTAGAGAATGCTAGAGAAATGACTATTTGTTGAACACTGATAAACATAAGTGGATCTAGGCAATAATCATCAATGTTTACTAACAAAGAGAGACAATCAGACATCATGTGCTCACTAATGGAAATACTTAACTATGAATAGTTTTGCCCTCCCTCCAAAACTACCAATCAACAAAAAATATAGGAATCTGATCTGAGCTCCTAGAGCTAAAGTTCCAACTTACAGAAAACCCAAGGTATAGATGAACATGTTAAAAGATACCACAGGGATACAATCAACATAGTGCAGACTGTTGGAAACCCTATAGTCAAATGACCCGGTTTCTTCATCTAATAAATTTCAAAACCAAAACAATAACAACAAAAATCAAAAGGGAATCTTTAGAATAAAAGTACCTTAAGAGACATATCAATCCATTGTAATGAACAGACCTTACCTGGATCCTCTATTGAACAAAGTGTTTCTACAAACGGGGAAATCTGAATACTAAGTATTAAACACTAAATATTTTAAAGCAAAAAAAAAAAATGTCAATGAAAGAAAACTTTAAAGCAAATATAAGAACTCTGACAACAGAGTTGATGACCAGAAAATATAAAGAGGTGAAAAAGAATTGGTAGAAGTTAGAAAGGAAGTAGAAGGGGGAAAACCCCATTTCAGAAATGAAGATCAAGTTACAAAGAGAAAAGAGAGAACAGACATCACAGAAAATACAATAAAGGACATAGAGGATAGAAATAAGAAAAGCCATCTATAAAATTAAAAAGAATTTGTCAAAAAATGATAAACAGGTAGAGAACAGCTTAAATACTCATATCTGAAGATGGAACAAAAGATTAAGAAACATAATTAACAAAAATGTGTTGAATGAAAGGGAGGGGTAGAGGGAAGAAGAGGGTACAGTCTAAATTTTATTGATACTTAGAACAACCAGAGACATTGCTTTTAAAAAAAGAAAAGCTAAAGTCAATATATTAAAGTATAAATACAAGCACTAGAACTACTGAAGGTCCTACACAATCCAATAAGGCCCCCAAAAAGTATAAAGATTAGAAGGAAAGAAAAAAATGACATTATTCACAGGTATTCTAATTATGTAGAAAATCCAAAAAAAAATCTATTGCTAAGTTATTAGAACAAATAAAAGAATATATAGTAAGGGTGCTGAATACAAGCCCAATATACACAAAATCGATTCTGTTTCTATATAATAGCTGTGAACAGAAAATGAACATATTTAAAAGATGCCATTTAAAAGAACATCAAGAAGAATCAAATATCTAGAAAAAATCTTATGAAATGTGTATATGACTTTTACACGTACACTATAAAACATTACTAAGAGAAAGGGAAAAGGGTCTAAATAAATAGAAGGATATAAAAGATACAGTCTCACTACTGTAAATACATCAGTTCTCAACTTGAGCTCTAGATTCAATGCAATTCCAGTTAAAATTCTAGTAGGCTTTGTGGAAATTACCAAACTAAAATTCAAAGTTTGTATGGGAATGCAAAGTGCTTAGAAGAGCCAAGACATATTTGCAGTAGAAGAACAAATTCAGAACAAATACAATAAGTTTAATGATGCTCTAGCCTTATTATAAAAGTATATAGAAGTTAAGACAATATAGTACTGGTGCAAAGACAGACAAATTATCCAACAGGAGAGCGAACAGACTTCAGAAACAGACTTTTCCATATATGGACACTTAATTTATGGCAAAACTGGCACTTCAGAGCAATAGAAAAAGTATGATCTTTGCAATCAATACTGTTGGATCAACTGGTTATCCAGTTGGTTATCCAAATGGAAAAATGAAAGGTAACTATTACCTCATATCACACACAAAACCAATTCCAGGTGGATTGTGTATTAGAATGTGAAAAATAAAATAATAATAAAGCTTTTAAAAGATAACTTAGAAGAATATCTTCATGACTTTGGGGAATGAAAAGACTCTAGGATACAAAAGCATTAATCATAAGGAAAAGATTGATAAATTAGACTATATTAAAATCAGTTTACACCAATAAGAGAATGAAGATATATCCCAACAGAAATGTTTGTTATGTACCAAAATACATAGAAGAATGTTCATATTCTATTATTCCAAAGAGTCAAAAATGGAAATGACCCAAATGTCTGTCAACCATAGAATGAGTAAATACACTGTAGTATTTTATGTCATAGACTAACATACAGGAAAAGAAAACAAACTATAGGTAGACACAACATCATAGGTGAATCTCAAAAATGTAATTTGAGTAAAAGAATAAATTCTATGGGATTCCATATATAATACAAAAACAAACAAAAAAGAATAAATAATTTAGGGTGCTAGAATCAGGATAATGGTTTTCTTTAGAAAAGAGTCTGAGGATAGTGGTTAGAAATGAATTAATGAGGGTTTCTGGAGTGTTGATAATGTTTTTTCTTTATTTGGGTGATTGTTACATAAGTGTGTTTGCTTCGTGATCATTATTTAAGGTGTACACTTATTCATACTAGTCCTATAAGAATGTTTTATAAAGCTTCAATATCTTAATGCATGTACTGGTGCATTAGGAGAAAGAAAGTCAATTAAATAGAATAAAACCCAGAATAAATCCAAATACCAATGAAAATTTAGTAAATACATGATAAAAGTAGCATCTGAAATAAATGAGTTACACAGGTAATCATGCAAAAAAAGATAAACCTGGATCCATATCTCATACCATTCACAGGGTAAGTCCCAAATGAATCAATGACCTAAATGTAAATATTAAATGACAAAAGTAGAAGAAAATATCAGGAGAAATTAGGTCATAAGCTTGAAGTAGAGAAAGCCTTTGCAATCAAACTCAAAATCAAGTGGCACAAAATAAATTTTTGATAAATTTATGTAAATAAGTTTTAAAAAGCTGTTTTTGAATACACTTTAAGCAAAGTCTGCGGGGGGGAATGCAAACAGCAACTTCTATGAAGGAAAAACTGACAAAATCTATTGTTATGAGTTGAATTGTGTCCTCCCAAAATTCATGTGTTGATGTCCTGATCCCCAGTATCTCAGAATGTGACCTTATTTGAAATTCGGGTCTTTACAGAGGCAATTAAGTTAAAATGAGACCCCCTAGGGTAGGTCCTGGGACAGATAAGCACACACAGAGAGAATGCTATGTGAAGCTGAAAGCAGAGATCAGAGCAATGCTTCTACATGCCAAAGAATGCTAAAGATTGCTACAAATCACCAGAAGTTATGGAGAGGCATGGAACAGTTTCTTCCTCAAAACTCAGGAGCAATCAACCCTGCTGAAACCTTGATCTCAGACTTCTAGCCTCCAGAACTGTGAGACAATACATTTCTCTTGTTTAGGCCACTCAGTTTATGAGATTTGTTCCAGCAGCCCTAGTTACCTTACCTTTTGACCTAGCAATCTAATTCTGGAATTTTATCCAACAGATAGATCTGCAATTACACACACACACACACACACACACACACACACACACACACACTAAAGCATAGTTTGCAACAGTTTCAGCAAAAGAACTGAAACGATCTAAGGGTATAGGTTAAACAAACAATGGTATATCCATAGAGGAGATATTATGCAGCTATAAAAAAAAAAACAACCAAGAACAAGCTTTCTAACTAGGGATACAGAAGGATGTACAATCTCCATGGTATACTGCTAACTAAAAGAAGTGGCAGGGTGCTGAACAATGTACAGAGTATGTTAATATTTGTGTAAGGAGGAGAGGGAAAAGAAAATTACACATATACATATACATATATATATATATATATACATACATTCGTACATATCTGCTTCTATTTGCATAACATAACACTAATGGCAGTGGTTTCCAAACTTGACTACATCTTGGAATCATCTGGGAAACTTCAAAAAATCATACCCCCAGAAACTATAATTAGTCTGGGGTATCACCCGGGGTTTGGAATTTTTAAAAGAACCCCAGGTGATTCCAAATGCAGACAAGTTTGGGAACCACTGCTGTAAGAATACAAAAGTTAGAAGTAGCTATTTGTGCTTGGGAAAGCAGGGACAGAAATGAAAGACAAAGCTTTCATTGTAATATTTTTAAATATGGTTTTAATTTTGAACCATATGATTGTATTAGCTATTCATTAAATTAAATTAAATACAATCATTTTTTAAAAAATAGTTGCTTCCACATGTTTATTTTTATGACTTAGCTCTTATCCAGGGTTTAGAACTGCTGTTACCATCAGCATCAAAACAAGTTCATTATGATATCTCAAAAAAATTTAGAGTCTCGTTTTCTCTACTTTGGCCACAAGCTATACTCCTTACTTAAGTGTAACTTAATGAGATGATTTTGCTGTTATTACCTGTCTTTATATACCCAGCAAGAAAGTTTATCACGTGGTGTGGGTGGTTTTCCTTCAAAGTTGGTGATTTTTTCCCAAATGTAGTTTCCATCTCTTGTTCTCAAATTAACAAAATAAAGCTTTTAAAAGAGGAAAACACCATTAACAGAGGATTTGAAAATTAAATTTATACCTCAGGGATATGTGATACTAAAATTAATAATGTTACTTTTTATTTTCTAAATGGTAAAAATTTTGATTGCAGAATTAATGAAAATTAGACTATGTCTTAAGAAGCAAAAAATATATATAAAACATACTGAAATAGATCTTTTCCCATCATGCTTTTGTGCCCTATGGGTATCAACTAAATATGTAGTTAATTCCATAGAAGACATGGAAGAAGAGAAAAGCACAACTACTATATTTTCACTCTAAAACTTTATAATCATAAATAAAAGAATTTCTACATCTATCTTCTTTTAAAAATATTTGTTAACCTGTGAAATAAAATGACACATTAAATATTACATTTTGCTGCACTCCTGAACTGAAAGAAAATATTACTCGATTGCTGTATCCTTTGTCATCATATCCTCCAAAAACGTACAGCTTTCCATTAATGCAGGCACCACAACTTCCTGACATGGAGGTAGGGAGTTCTCCTTCCATGAGGTGCATTGTCCTGCAGCAGGAATGACATGGGATTTCATAACTATCCAGAAAGGCAAATTTAGATTCCCTTTGAACTCCATGAGCCCTTTTTAAATGAAAATTGTCACTGACAATTACAATGGAATGGTAGCCAATACTGCAAAAACATTAAGATCCAGAGTAAAGATTTTCCAACCTACTGGGAAAAAAATTACAAAATCTTCACATGTCACCAAAACTGGGAATTAATTAGCAGAACAGAGTCTTCTGAGATAGCCTTAGTCTTCAGAGGTACAAAAAGGACAAAAAGTGGAAAGTGGACATGAGTAGGGGAAAGGGTCAGAGAGAATAAAACATTCTAAGAAAGGGAGACAATAAGTATTGCAGTATGTTCTAAATATGGACTTAAATTCCCTGCAGTCTATGAAAACATTTATAACACATATTAAGATTGGACATTCTGCAATTTAAACTTACTTACCACAACCCACTATCAATATCATAGGTCCAAATTTCATCATTAGGCAAATATACTTCATTGTCTTCAATAGACTAAAAACATAGAATACATAAAATTATGTTTATCAATTACATAATAACAATTAAATAGCTCCTTAGGATGGGAAAACTGCAATTAAAATACTGCAAAACACAAAATCATTAACAAGCTCAAAGATGTTTTTCAATATAAACTAAGATCAAAAGAGAAAAGGAAAAAAGAAAATTTTTAAGAGAAAGTGGGCAAACAATAAAGGTTTAGAATACAAAATAGCAAGTACGTTAATCTCAAAAAAAAAAAAGACTCAAGAACAATTAAACCTTTAAAGGAAATTTTCAGCAAGGGAAAGTAATAACATTCAAAGTAGAATATTGAAGACAATAAAGCCAAGAAGAAAATAAATATCAAACAAGGGCAATGTGTTTTGTATAAAGGGAAGGAATTAAGGAAGGAAATTTTTATAAGGTGTAATTAAGAGCACTGTATCAGAAACTTTGATTCATGAAACATATTTTTGAGTGCCCACTATGTGCAAGGCATAGTGTTAGGTGTTAATTAAATATAGAATCTAAGGATCAAGATAAATATAACTAGTCATAAATTTAACTAGTCAAAATATAGCATCTAAGGATCAAGATTAATTTAACTCAGAATCTGAATAATCTTTAAAGAAGCTGATAACAAATAGAATAGTACATTCTGACATGATGAAAAGAGAAATAAGAATAGAATAACAACCTTATTCATATCAAGTTAAAAAAACTTAGGGGTTAAAACAAATCCTTACATAAATTTGTCATAATTTCTTAGAATAATTCAAAATAGCCAATTTTGGTTATACTAGATACCAAATACAGAAAAATAAGACAGCAAAAGTTGAATCACGATAGTTCACAAGATAGAAATTATCCAGTTTTCTTTGCAAAAAGCCATAAACCTGACTGCTTTCCATTTTCCTGCCCTTCCTTTTTTGAGAAAATTTAACCTCAACTGATGTCCCATAGTTATGGTGTTGCTCTATCCCCAATGGTCCACTCTTTCAACGAGATGGCATTGATACTACGACTTCCTAGGAATGAGCCTTCCTACCATTGTGAGACCATACTATCCAGACAAAAGGTTGATCATCAATGCATTCTTCAGATTGATTTATGACCAAAACGGGGAACTGTGGATGAAAAAGGAGGTGCTATGGAAAGGAACCTTACTACAAGATCTGATCATAAATTCCTAACTGGGCAAGTCATGGTGGTGGTCACACCTCAGGCATAAAACTTCTTTCCTAAAAGACTTATCTTTGCCTTAAGTAAGCCCTGTCCATTGTTTCTATGCACCTAGGTTAACATACCTTGGAAATGTTCCCATCTAATATGTGACCACCCTTTCAGAACCCTCCTCAAGTTTAACCACCCTGAAGAGAGGACAGCATAATCTTAACTAATCTGTAATCCAATCCCTGCCTTGCTTTCTTCCACTTTCATGTAATCTTCCTTAGTTTTGTCCTTTAATTCCAAATGCATAAGAGACACAGCAAACTTTTTTCTCCAGAGCATGTGAGATCTTGCTCCCTGGCATATGTCACCAGTTTGGCTCAAATTAACTCATAAAAATTCCAAAAAAAAAAAAAAAAAGCCAATTTTAAAAGATAGCAGTTTGAGAATTTCTAAGACTGCATCATGCATAAATTATTAATATATTAAGTAGATTTAGCTAATTTTCTCTTTACGATGTTTGTTAAATTTTTAAAATAGTATCTTCACTACCAGGCATCCCCACCCCCCCTTTCTTACACACACACACACACACACACACACCACACCACACAGCTGAAAACCGCTCTATTAATTCCAAGAGAACACCTAATCACATCTGACTGAGGAAGCCATATATAAGGGCTAAGTAAACAAATAATTAAAAGAAGAGGAATTTGATTCTAAAGTTTAACGGCATCAGGCTCCAGTAGCCTCATGTGTATACCTTTATATAGAAATATTATAAAAATGGATTCTGGCATTACCCTGCTTAAAGTTCCTTCACCGCTTCTCTATTGCTCTCAGGATAGTCTAGAATTCTTATGGTTCTGTACTATTTAGTACTGGCTATCTGTCCAAAGTTTATCTGGCCATTTACTCATGCTCTAGTCTTCTTTCAGTTCCCAAATCTCTGCAAATTCCTTGCTGCGATGATGCCTTCAACTCTGATTTTCTCTCTTCTTTGAATGCTCTCCCAGAATTTGCCTGGCTAACTCATTCTTTGAGAATTGGCTTGAATGTATTTCTCTAATATCCCATAATAAGGTTAAGAGATTACACTCCCTCTTAAATGCTCTCATACAGTCCTGTACTTCCTCTTCAAAGTCCTTTGTCTGTATCATGCTCACCTACAACCACCACTAATCTATAAACTTCAGGAGTGCATGCATGATGTTTACATTGTTATAATTCAGCTCCCAGAGCCTAATACAGTATCTGACACATAAAAGGCAAATGGAGTGTTTGTTGATTGAGTGAATGGGTAAGTGAATAATACCTGTTAAACTAACTGCATGCTCACCTCAACCTGATTAAAAAGTCCCTTTCACTAATCTTTAAAAAGGGTGGCACAAAAACACAAATGAAGCTCAGAATTGAAAAATTTGAACTAGTTCCTTCTCATTTTCTCAGAGATTTTGCTTCAAAATTATCCCTTCTTTTCTACGTCATTTTCCTTCTCCACTAGATCATTCCTAATGGGTATCCAAACATGCTTAATATCACATATCTTTAAAAAAAAAAAAAACCTCCCTTAACTCCTATGTCTCTGTTCCTTTCCATACTTAGATAACCATAGTGAACGTCACCATTGTTTCACCTCTCATTCTCTCATCACTTCAGATTAATTGGGATTCTGAGCCCATCATCCCATTAAAATTGTTCTTGTCAGGGTTTGCCTAAAATAGAGAATGAGTTAGCTGATTTATCCAGAGAGATAGCCTGAGAGATGGAATATATAAAAAAAGTTAAGAAACATGGAGAAAGAGAATAACTGAGTCTAATCAGAATTACAGTCGGGTGTAACAGAGAGAATAGGAAGAGGCAATATTTGAAGTAAGGCTGAGAGTTTCAGAAAGTTGAAAGTCATCAATCCTTGAAATCTATGAATGCCTAACAACTTCTAAGCAGGAGAAATAGAAATCCATAAAGACACATCATAGTAAAACTACAGAACACCAAAGAAAAAAATATTCTTTAAAACTTGCAAAGACAAATCACCTTCAAATGAATGGCAACTAATGATTGACTGAATTCTCATTAGCAATAACGTAAGATTAATATTAGCAATTGTGTTTAATGAAAGTAACTGCAACCTAGAATTCTACACCCATGAAAATACTTTTTTTTTTTTTTAAAGATTGTAGTTTATTTATTTTTTCCCTCTTTAATTCCTCCCCCACTTCCACCCCTGGCCTATGGATGTTGCCATTTCCCCTTAAGAACTGGCATCTCCTCCCACACACTCGCAGCATGCAACCCGGGCCTGCGCACTCAGGGGACCTGGCACACCTGGGGCATGGTCCGTGGCTCCACCTGGGTTGTGAACCAGGGACCTGTCTGCATGTAAAGCAGACATGCTAACCACTACACTATGGAGCCACCCAAAAATATCTTTTAAAAACCAAAGTAAAATAAAGAAATTTTCAGACAGAAACTGAAACAATTAGCCAATAATAGACCCTTTTTTAAAGAAAGCCTAATGGCTGTGCTACTTCATGCAAAAGAAAAAAGAATCTAAAGTTAAATATCTGAAATGCAACAAAGGATAGTATGACAAGACATTGGTAAATACGTGAGTAAATTTAAACAGAATTTTGAGTAAATTTAAACAAAACAAAAAGGGGCTAAACTTTTTTTGATGTTTTTTGGTGGGTAGAACAGAACAAGACTAACTAGGGAAAGGAGTGACCAGACTGAAAACTTTCTAAAGTACTGGAACTCTATGAGATAAAGGAAAATTATTAACTTTCAACTTTGTGAAGTTCATGTTGAAATAAATAGAGTAACTATTAGATGGCTATAAATAAATCATAAGATTTATACATAAGCAAAGAGAAAAATAATGGGAAAATTTTAAAAATGCCTCGGGGTGACTCCATAATGTACTGGTTAGCACGTCTGCTTTGCATGCAGAAGGTCCTGGATTCACACCCCAGCTGGAGCCATGGACCATGCCCAGGGTGCACCAGGCCCCTGGTGTGCCCTTCATCACCCCCCTGCGGCCGCAGTGCATCAAACCCCTGGTGTATGCTGCGAAGTGAGAGAACACTCGCCTTCAGAAATCCAATTCTTAAGAGGAAACGGCAACAGTAAAGAGGGAAGAAAAAGAAAATGCCTCAAATAGTCCTCAAAATCAGGAGGAGAAATAAAGAAGGGCAAATATAAAGCTCACCCAGTGAAAAAAAACTATGTCAAAATTACATTAAATGAAAACAGGCTAACCTCTCCATAAAATACATATGTCAGACAAGATAAAAATAAGATCCAGGTTACAAGACACGCACCTAAACTATAAAAATATGCAAAGTTTCCATCAGAAGATAGAAAAAGACATGCCATGCAAATATTAATCAAAGAAAGATGGTGTAGCTGTATTAGTAATTGCAAAATAGATTTTAAGGCAAATAACATAACTACAGATAAAGAGGATCATTACTAAATAATAAAATGTTCAATTAACCAGAAAGATATAACAGTCTAAATTCATATATACCCAAAAAGGTAGCCTAAAAATACATATAAAGTAAAAACTGACAGGATCACAGGGAGACACTAACAAATCTATGTCAGAGTAAGAGTTTTTAATACCTGTTACAGGAATTGACAGAATGGGAAATAAAATAATCAAACAAGATATAGGAGATTTAAACAACACAATTAGCAAGGTTGATAAAGTGGACATATATAAAACACTCACCCAGTAAAGAGAACAAAGGGTATGTTTATGAAAATTAATCACACACTAGTCCTTAAAGCAAACCTATTCAACATATTCCGAAAGACTGGTATCAGACAGATAAAAACCACATTCTCTAAGTACAACACAATTAAGTTAAAAATTAGTAACAGGTTAACTATAAAAATAGCTATGTTTAGAACTTTAAAATATTTGCTTAAACTACTTATGGGTCAAATAAGAAATAATAATGGAAAATATAAATAACAATTGTAAAATGCCAAATACTGCTTGTCAAATCTTGAGGAATACGACTAAAGACGTAGTTGGAGGAAATTTATAGCCTTACATACTTAAAAAATCTTAGTCTTAAAAAAACGAGTTGAGTATACAACTTGAGAAGTTTAAGAAAAAACAGCATAATAAACCACAGAAAGTAGGAGGAAATAAGGAGTAGATATTAATAAAATAAAATAAATACAACAGATAAGTAAACCAAAAGTTGGTGTTTCAGAAGGCTGATCTACCACTGGCAAGAATACTCCTTTCAAGAAGGGAAAAAAATGGAAGAAAGCATTATATATTTTAGATTTGGAAAAGGGATTAAATAGATTAAAGAGATTAAATAGAGGGTATTATGAACAATTTAAGTTTATGCCAATAAATTAAAAAACTTAAATGAAATGGATGGATTCTTGGGGATAGATTCCTTATCAAGTCTGGCTCAAAGAAAAAAAAAAAGGAAAATCTGAATAGTCCTATAGCTTTAAATAGATTGAATCAGAGATTTAAAACCCCACAAAGATGAGTTCTTCCAAACATTCAAAGAATGAAAAATTCAATCTTATAAAAACTAATATAAGGGAAAGTACATTAGTCAATCCACTTATAAAAACAGATATAAAAATCCTTAAAAAAATAATTGCCAAACAGGATTTGGTAATGAATTACACTAATTTGTGTTTAGTCCAAGAAATGCAACATTAATTAACTATTGCAAAACTATTAGTATTAATCATCACATTAAGAGATTAAAGGAGGAAAAAAACTCTATCTCAGTGTAATACAGAAAAATTACTCTCCAAAATTCAGTATTCATTGAAACTCAGAAGGGAAATTTATTAATTTGGAAAGGCCATCTACAACAAACAAAACCCTAAAGTAAATATCAAACTCAACGCTTACTAGTAGAAAACAATCCCTCTGAGATTAGGAACAAGAAAAAAATGGCTTCTATTAAACATTATATTTCGAGTCCACCAATGCAGTAAAGAAAGGAAAATAAAAAAGAATAAAGATTGGATGGAAGAAACAAAACTGTTATCACTTGCAGATTATATGACTACGTATATAGAAATAAAAAGGAGATTAACAGATGAATTATGAGAATGTAAATTGAGAAAGTCTTCACAGAATCAAAAGTATTCAAAAGTCAATTGTATTTTTAAAACAATAGCAATTGGGATTTTCATTTTTAAAAAATTAACAATAGAAATATAAAATATTAACAAGAATAAACCCAACAAAAGATGTACAAGATCCCTATAAAGACACTATAAAATTTAATCAAAATATATCAGAAAGTCCTGACTAGAGAGATATACTATTAACTGTATTAGAAGACACAACATCAGAATAGGTCTACCACCCTCAAATGATCTAAAGATTAAATAAAGGAACCTAAAATGCAATAGGGTGCTTTATTTGACAATCTGATCATACAGTTTATACACAAGAGGAAACCCTATGGGAAACAATTTGGTAGTTCCCTTAAAAGTTAAAAGTAGAATAACTACATGACTCAGCAATTCCATTTCTAGGTACTCAAAAGAATTGAAAGTAGGGCCTCAGACTTGTATGCCAATCCTCATAGCAGCATTATTCACAATACACAAAAGTAGCAACAACCCAAGTGTCCCAATGACAGATAGATGAACAGAATGTGGTATATGCATACAATGCAATCTTATCCAGCTGTAAAAAGAATGAAGTTTTGTTTCAACATAGGTGAACATTATGCTAAGTAAAATAGGCCAGACTCAGAAAGACAAATATTATATGATTCCATTTATATGAAATATCTAGAAAAAGGCAAATTCATAAAGACAAAAAGATTGGAAGTTACCAGAGGCTGGAGCAAGGAAGGCGAGAGAATTACGGCACAATGGGCACAGAGTTTCTGTTTGGAGTAACAAAGGTTTGGTTGGCTTTTGTAGGTTTTCCCTCGGGTTCTTCTTGTTTTATGTTATATATTTCAGTTCTGAATCTTTGGTGTGTGGTTACCATTACAAATATGTAAAGGATAGTTTTTATACACACACACACACATATACATACATATACAACCAAATATATACATATATACATATATATACATATATATACAACCAAAATAAAGAAAACAGAAACACAAGGACAAAGAAGCAATGGAAACATTGAGCTACCAGGAAGCAAAAGATAAAATGGCTATAAGACTTCAAATTTCAATAATCACTCTAAATGTAAATGGACTGAACTCAACAATAAAAAAGCACAAAGTTGCAGATTGGATCAAAAATCAAAACCCACCATATGCTGCCTCTAGGAGACACATATCAGTTCCAAAGACAAATATAGACTCAAATTGAAAGGGTGAAAAGTGATATTCCAAGCAAATGGCATTCAGAGAAAAGAGAAGGAGTAGTGGTACTAACATCTGACGATATAGATTTCAAAATAAAAATGTAAAGAAAAATACTGAGGGACACTTCATAATGATAAAGGGAATCATGCACCAAGAAGACTAATACTTATTAATATCTATGCTCCCAATCAAAAAGCCCCAAAATATATAAAGCAATTACTAACAGAACTAAAGGAAGAAACAGACCAAAACACCATCATAGTAGGGACCTAAATACCCCACTGTCGGCTATGGACAGATCATACAAACAGAAAATCAATAAGGAAATCATATCCTTAGATGACACATTAGACCAACTGGACATAACTGACATTTACAGAGTCTTCAATCCCAAAACAGCTGCTTTTACATTCTTCTCTAGTGCACATGGAACATTCTCAAGAATTGAACACATATTGAGACACAGAGATAGCCTCAACAAATAGAAGAGGGCTGAAATCATACCAACCATATTCTCTGATTATAATGCTTTGAAACTAGAGATCAACTGCAAAAAGAAAGTGGAAAGAACCACAAATATATGGAGATTAAACAACACACTACTGAAGAATAACTGGGTTAGAAAAGAAATAAAAGAGAAATCAAGAAATACATAGAAACAAATGGTAATGACAGTATAATATATCAAAACTTTGGAGACATAGCAAAAGCCATCATAAGAGGAAATTTCATATCATTACAGTTCATACCCTTACATCCAAAAACAAAAAACAAGCCCAATGCTTGTAAGATGAAACAACCTAATGCTTCATCTTAAAAAACTAAGAACAAATGAAGCCTAAAGTCAGAAGGAAAGAAATAATCAAAATTAGAGCAGAAATAAATGAAATTGAAAACAAAACAAATGAAAAACAAAAAAAAATAGAAAAAATAAATGCAACAAAGAGCTGGTTCTTTGAGAAGGTTAATAAAATTGACAAACCCCTGGCTAGACTCACTAAAGAAAAAAGAGAAAGGACAAATAAAAAAATCAGGGATGAAAGAGGGGAAATTATGACACTGCAGAAATACAAAGGATCATACAAGAATACTATGAAAAAGTATATAACACCAAATTTAATAACCTAGAAGAAATGGACCAGTACTTAGAAAAATACAATCTTCCTAGACTGAATCAAGAAGAACTGGAAAATCTAAATAGACTGATCAGCAGTATGGAAATTGAAACAATCATCAAAAACCTACAAAAGTAAAAGTCCAGGACCAGATGGCTTCACCAGTGAATTCTACCAAACATTCAAAGAAGATTTAATACCTATTCTCCTCAAACTCTTCCAAAAAATCAAAGAAGAGAGCAATACTTCCCAACTCATTTTATGAGGCCAATATTACTGATACCAAAACCTGGTAAAGATAACACAAAAAAGAAAACTACAGACCAATATCTCTCATGAACACAGATGCAAAAATCCTAATAAGATACTAGCAACCAAATACAGCAACATATTAAAAAGATTATACACCACGATCAAGTGGCTTCATCCCAGGGGCACAGATGGTTCAACATACCCAAATCAATTAATGTGATAGACACATATAAACAAATTAAAAATAAGAATCATATGATCATACAATAGATGCAGAAAAAGCCTTCAACAAGATACAGCACCCATTTATATCAAAACACTTAACAAAATCATTATAGAAGGAAAGAACCTTAACATAATAAAGGCCTTCTATGACAAACCCTCAGCCAACATTATACTTAATGGTGAAAAACAAAAACCTTCCTTCTAAGATCAGGAACAAGGCAAAGCTGTCCACTATCACCACTGTTATTCAATATAACATTGGAGGTCCTAGTGAGTGCATCAGGAAGAGAAAGATATAAAAGGCATCCAAATAGAAATAAAGAAGTCAAACTGTCACTATTTGCAGATGACATGATTCTCTGTATAGAAAACCCTAAAGACTCCACAAGAACACTACTAGAAACAATAACAAATACAAAAGTCTCTGGATACAAAATCAATGTTCAAAAATCCATAGCATTCCTATACTCTAATAACGAAGTGTCAGAAAAAGAAGTGGAAAAAATAATTCCTTTTGCAATTGCAGCAAAAAAAAAAATACCTAGGAATAAATTAACAAAACATGTGAAGGACCTATATAATGAAAACTACAAGACCCTATTAAAGAAATGAAGAAATACAAAGAAATGGAAAGATATTCCGTGTTCTTATTGGAAGAATCAACATAGTTAAAATGACCTTATTACCTAAAGCATTATACAGATTTAATGCAATCCCATCAAAATCCCATTGGCATTTTTAAGAAATGGAACAAAAAAATTAGATTTGTATGAAGCACAAAAGACCTGAATTGCCAAAGCCATCCTGAGAAAAAAGAATGAGCTGGAGGCATCACTCTGCCTGACTTCAAATTATACTACAAAGCGACAGTCATCAAAATAGCATGGTTTTAACAGAAAAACAGACAGACGAACAAGAGGAACAGAATCAAGAATCCAGAAATAAACCCATATTTATACGGGCAAATAATTTTCAACAAAGAAGCCAAAAACATACAGTGGAGAAAGGAAAGCCTCTTCAATAAATGGTGCTGGGAAAACTGGAAAGCCCCTTGCAAAATAATGAAACTTTACTGTTGTCTGTCACAGTATACTAGAATTAACTCAAAAATGGATTAAGGACCTGATAACAAGACCTGAAACAATAAAATGTATAGCAGAAAACAGGCTACAGCCATGCTACCTTGAACAAGCCCGATTCTGTCTCATCTCAGAAGCTAAGCAGGGCTGGGCCTGGTTAGTACGTGGATGGGAGACCACCTAGGAAGACCAGGTGCTGTTGGCATAAAAAATGAAAAATAAGGGATTGTAAACTGACAAGGTCCTACAATCTATGAGGTCAACTAAGGGTTGCCTCGCCTAAAACAAGCAAACAAACAAACAAACATAGGAACTAAACGCAAGGACTTTGGACTTAAAGAAGATTTTATGAATTTGACCTCAAAGGCAAGGGAAGTAAAAGCTAAAATAAATGAATGGGACTACATCAAACTAAAAAGCTTCTGCTCAGCAAAAGAAATCATTAACAAGGTAAAGATACAACCATACAAATGGGAAAATATATTTGCAAGCAACGCCTCCGATAAGGGCCTAACATCCAAAATATTAAAAGAACTCAATAACAACAAAAAATAAACGATCCAATCAAAAATGGGCAGAGGACCTCAATAGACACTTCTCCCTAGGACATACAAATGGCCAACAAATATATGAAAAAATCCTCAACATCTCTAGTTATTAGGAAAATGAAAATCAAAACCACGATGAGATACCATCTCACACCCGTTAGAATAGCTATAATCTACAGGACAAGTAATTACAAATATTGGAGAGGATGTGAAGAAATAGGAACCCTCATACATTGCTGGTGGGACTGCAAATTGGTACAGCCACTATGGAAAATAATATGGGGTTTCCTCAAAAAACTAAGAATTGATCTATGATATGATCCAGCAATCCCTCTACTGAATATTTACCCTAAAGACTTGAAAACTCATATCTGAAAAAATATTTGCACACCGATGTTCATTGCTGCATTACTCACAGTGGCCAGGTGACCTACGATAGATAATTGGCTAAAGAAGCTATGGTACACATATACAATGGAATATTACTCAGCCATAAGAAGAGATGAAATACTTGCATTTGCAACAACATGGCTGTACCTTAAGATAATCATGCTAAGCGAAATAAGCCAGACAGGAAAAGTTGAAGATCACATGATATTATTTATATGTGGGATATAAACCTAGAAGCAATAAATGAACCAGGCAAACAGAGACTCGTGGACATGGACAATGGACTAATGGTTACCAGAGGGGGATGGGGAAGGGGAAAAATGAATGTCAAAACAATAAGGAAGGCAATTAAAAAAAAAAGGCTACATAAATTTCTACTCCTTTACCAGTATATGAGTAATTCATTTCCTTATGCTCTTCTCAAAAACCTTAACTTTTTCAAATTGGAGGGAAGAAATCTCATATTTTCAGCTGAATTTCTTTGATTCACATTACATTTGTATTCTTTTGTAAGTTGCTTATGCATATCCATTTCTCATTTTTCAACGGATATTAATCTTTATTTTTATAGGAACTTTGCTTATCATGTATGTTGCAAATACTTTCCCAGTTTGTCATTTGCCTTCTCACTTTATAGTGAGAGTTACTGCATTAAAAAGTTATTGTTTAAAAAGCACAGTAAATTCTTTTTAGGTGATCTAACAATCTTTTTCCTTTTTTTTTCCTGATTGTTTTTCTTTTCCCAGCTCAAGGTTTTTACAGGAGTCACATATTTTCTTCTGGTTTGGTATAGTTAATTTTTCTACATTTAACTCTTCAATCCTAGGCTCCACTGTCATTTCCCTCCAGCTGTTCCTGGACCATTTATTTTTTCCAGAATTGAAATGCTACCTTTTAAATACAAAATAGTCTGTATGCTTGGTTGCTTAAGTAAATTTCTTTCCTATTCCATCATGCTTATGCATCAACTTGCACCAGGACCACTAATTTATAGTATTATAGTATTGTGATGTTTTAGTAGCTGACACTGTAAGCCTCCCACTTTCATTCTTTTCAAACATTTTCTAAATTGATCCTTTCCTCCCTTTAAGTCCATATCCAAAACAGACTATGTGGTTCAGCATATTTATGCAGATATTTTCTGTAAAGTTTAAGGCAAAATATATTAACATCGACTGTAATATGGAAATAAAACTGTTCAAATGGTTAAGCCCTAAGAGGAAAGCATATCATCTGCAAACATGCCCACTGTGCTTTTCCTCCAAAATTTGGGAAAAACAAGACAATTTTTAAATGTTCCTAGTAGCAACACTAAAATTTGTATGAATTTCAGTAATGTGGGATGGATATGGAAGAACTAGTTGAAAAGACTAATTAAAATTCACCACTTTTTTCGGCATTACCATCCTCACCTCTAATGGTAGGGCTGTTTTCAAATACAGTATCCTTCAGGATATGTCTGACAATAGGGTAATAAGTAATTAGACAGATATCTGTGTTTCAGTATAAATTTTAGTACAAACGTTTGCCAATTTTAACAAACATGGAAAATTGTGATTGGAGCTTACAATCTGGAATCATCTCCTTATTAACTACTGGCTACTGGATGACTTCCAGATTCCACAAGGCCTTTTAGCTATCTTCTATTTAGAAGATCTAAATAAAACGATTGTTGGAAGAATTCTACTTTTTCTCACGTCAGGTCTTTTATGTTTCCTTATCTCCCTTTCCTTCTATTTATGCCTTAGACATATTTTTAACTGCTGATAATTTCTAGATTTAAAAAATAGCATACAGGATCTAAATCTGTGTGGTGCTTTGCATGGTGGTTCTTACAACATACTACTCATTGGATCAGTAAGTAGTAAGAAAAGAAATCTTTTTAATCACTGACTGCCACAGAAGACCTGGAATCTTATCAATTACACAATTTTGAAGATTAAAATGATATTTAAAATTTCAGGCATTTCATTTACGGGCCAAAAAGAAATCTATGCTGTACCAGAAACATTACTGATTACTATTTTAAGTGAAATCTTTTTTTTTAACTTTCACAATATTAAGAAACAAAATAGCAAATAAATTTTGAGATCTCTACATCTCCAAGTGGCAGAACTCAAAAACAATCAAAATTTCTTCTGCATAAAACTATCATTATATCTAGACTACTTTTCATCAAATGGTGAAAATATTAGACATTAAGAAAATATAGTCACCTCATCTGTTCACTTATAGAAAAAACCACCTTTGGAAAGCCAATCTGATGCCCTTGAGGTCAAATGGCCATTCAAGTCATTCATTCTCACTGACTCGTCGTCTTTATTTTTAAAATGGAGTCTTACTTACCTTTCAAGGTGTGGTAAGGATTATATAAGGAATATGAGGGTTCCTAACACATGCCAGGTATAGTAGGCACTCAAAGGTTAGTAATTTTCCCATCCTGATACTGCACCAAATTAAACACACAAATAAAACAAGATCAACTTGGATCTGAGAATCATTTAACATAGACAGTATGTACTTTATTTCAGTGAATGATTCAGTCATGTTACATCTGTCACATAATAGTATCGAGTCACTCAGAAAATGCAGGTTCTACTTCCAGCAGAACTTCCAAATGGTTCACGTTCTTTTTTAATCTGTGAAATAAAGTGGTTGACATATATATTCCTGAACTGTTTTCCAGCTTTAGAATCTTTAATTCTATAATCTTATGATTATAGAAATAAAACAAATACATATTCAAACTTCCATTGTAAAAAGAAATTTTAGGCATAATACTCTAGTATATTGTTGTTAATGAGTCTATTTTGAGACTTGAAAAAAACATTTCATAATTACCCATTTGGCAAGTGACATTTCCAATTTAGAGATGTGTGTCCCAAGTAACCCAGAACTTCACTGCTTGATATATGCCCTAGAGAGTATACATGTCTTTGGTAATGGAATGAAACTAAACTTATTTAGAAATATTTAAATGTTTCAGTGATTTTCATATTTTATTTCCAATTGCGTCGTGGCGATAAGGAAATATTTACAAAACAACACAGCACGACGTCCTCGGTGTACTTTTAGGTCTCGGCAAGCATTAAAGATAATCGCGCAGTAACTGATTTAGTGTTGGGCAAGTCAGGGTTACTGGACAGCTGCGGGGGTGGGGAGAAGAGACCCCGCACAGCGTTGGAAGGCTTTCATAGTGGGAGCAACCGCGGGGTGGCGTCAAGCCCTTGCAGGGCTGGGAGAGCCGCCGACAGCGGAGGGGCGGGCGCGGCGCGGGTTGCGCTCTGCCTGGGCCGCAGACCGGTCCCCCTTCAGCCGGGTGTGGGCGGGCGCTCGGCGTCCGCTCGGTCCGATACTCCGGGCGGGCTCCCGACGCGAGTCTGCCCCGTCCCGCCTCTTCCCCTTACCACGTAGCCCCCCCAAACGTAGAGGAAGTTTCCATCCACCACCGCGCAGTGGCCGCTTCGCTCCTCGGCCACGCAGAACAGCTGCGAATCCTCCATCCGCGCCGTCGCTAGGCCCAGCCGCTCGGCGAGCCACAGTCTCGGCCCACAGAGCGGCCTCTCCTCCCGCCGCCTCCTCCACGCACGAACGGAACGCGTCGAGGGTCGAGATTGGTGGGAAGGCGGAACCAGTGCGTCTGCGCCGTCCCGCGGCCCGCCGGGGAAGCCGAGCCGAGAGCGGTGTTGCTAGCTAAGGATGGATACCTTGGGTCTGAGTAGTGAGGGAGGTGCCCTGGCGTCTCCGGAACCCTGCCACCACTTATTTCGTGTCACTTGGGACTGTGTTCTCTTGGCAGTACAACCTAACTCTGTATCTTATTCACTGGATAAATGGACTTCTGATCCATGGGGGTTGAAACAGTGGTGCATAAATCAACATATTAATAGTTTGTGAGAGTGCCTTTCCATTGAACCTCAAGCAGATGGTTATCCACAAGGACAGGGAGGAGAGTGTAATAGAACTACACATTTTTTTAATTTTCTAAAACCTGCCAGCAAACTAGAGCCTGGAGGCCAAATCCTGAATGCCACCTGTTTTTGTAGGACCCATAAGCTAAAGACGTTTTACATTTTTAATGGCTGAAAAAATCAAAAGAACTATATTTTGTAACTCATGAAAATAATATTCAAATTTCAGCATCCGTACATAAAGTTTTATTGGCACACAGCCACCCTAATTTGCTTAAAGATTGTCTATGGACACTCTAACACCACAACCACAGAATTAAGTTGGCGAGCTGAGTAGTTGTAATAAACACCATTTAGTCCACACTGCTGAAAATATTTCTACCTAGCCCTCTACAGAGAAAGTTGGCTAACCCTTGTTATAAAATGGTGTTACTGAAGTAAAACTAAGGCCAGGAACAAGATAATAATTCTACCAGTGTCTGTAAATGTACTTGCCCAGAGTCACCCTTGGAAGAGGGTTGTGGCTGCCCACCGCTTAGAACAAGTTAGTTCATGCACTTATTCAGTATATACTTGTTAAGTGCTTGCTGTAGACAGTTGGTTCTAAGGCTCTATTAGACTGGAATATTTGTTGACTACATGAATGAATAAACAAAGTAAATTTTAAGACAAGACATTGTTCTACCACAGGGGCTTCAACATCCAGTTAGAGGGAAATATATGTAAAGAAATTCATGCAGTGTGATATAAGAAGTGGTAAAGCAGAAATGTGGACAATACAGCAGAAAAAATGGGAAGGAAAGAGATGTATTGGGGAAGAGGGTTCACAATGGGAGACACTAGAGATTTTCTTACATTGGTTCAGTATGACTGCAGAATGACTGTGGGTTGCAACTAAAGATAAAGTTGAAATGGGCAATCACACAGCTTTGTTTTTCATGCTGAGTCTAAATTTTAAGTGTAAGGTCAAAAGGATCTTAGGCAGGGAATGAATAATGCAACTTGATAATTAGAACATTTACTTTGGATGGGGGGCGGCCAATCAGAATTGAAGGCAGGAAAAAGGGTAGTAAATAGCATAGCTCTTGTGTAAGCACTTAGTTAAGTGCTCAGTAAATGGATGTAGCATTAGTAGTAGTCATTCTTGTTATTAATATATGTAACCTGGTGGTCCTTTGTCCCAGGAATCCCCTTTCCACCTACAGTAGAATTCCAAAGCCCTTGCCAGATGTCTGTGAAATTTTCAAAGGCTTATAATCTCATGGCCTCCTTTGGCTTTAAACTCTTACTACTACTGGAATAATACCATTCACAGATTTATGGATCTTCTCCCCATAAAGCATGCCATTTCTCTTCTCTGATGCATCACCCCAGAGTGTAACTCAGAGGACCCCTACTTCAGATTTGGGAGAGTCAGCGTATGTTCCCCAGAGAAAGTAAAGTCTAAGCTAATAATTGAAGGATGAATGGAAGTTAATCAGGCAAATGGAGGTGAAGAGAGAGGGAAATATTCCTGGCAGATGGAACAGGAGAGGAAGAGAGAGATGACGTGTTCACTTTATCCTAGTATGAAGAGACTTGGAAGCATTTTAAGTAGGGAAAGGACATAATAAGAATTATGTTTTAGAAAGTTTATTTTGATGGCAAGATTGGAGGCAAAGAGACTAGTGAGCAGGTCAGTTACTGCTGACTAGAGAGGCTGGTGTCCTAGGAAGAGCCCTAGCCATGGAGATAGAAGTGGTCAGATTTGAAAGATAATTGAAAAGTATTTCCTTAAACCAGAAGTTAAAGACTTATTAAACTGAGATTAACCCTTTTGGCAAGAATACTTCAGAAGTGATGTTGTATATGCGTTATAATAGCAAAAATGTCAAATTAGCCCACTATTTGTGATGCAAGTTTGATACTTGGTTAAGGTGGTAACCTCTGAAGATCCATTTTAAAAGAAAGCTTTGCCTTTGTATTATTAGCCAGTAATCTGTAGGGTGATACTTTGGGACTGTTTATTTAACGATTTTAGCATTTTATATTTTTATTTCCTCCACTTTCCTGTTTATCCTTCTAGTGGGTTAAGTAGATATAGTCAATCTTCATTATTTGTGCATTCTATATTTGAGAATTTATCTAGTCACTAAAGTTTATTTGAACTCTCAAATCAATATTGGGGGCTTTCAGTTATTTGCGAACATTCACAGAACAGTGTAAAATTTGACTTGAAATCACACATGTTCCCAGGTAGGTTTGAAAAAGATGACATTCTGCTTTCTTGTTTCATCTCTAATACTATAAACAAGGTCTTTTTTTTTTTTTGAGGTACATTTAGTACCACATTTTCCACATTTTGTGATTTCTGTTGGTGATTTTGCTGTTTAATATGGCCTCCAAGCATAGTGTGCACTGCTGTCTGGTGTTCCCAGGCACAGGAAAGCTGTGATGTGCCTTATGGAGAAACAAACATGTGTTAAATAAAATTCCTTCGGGCATGAATTATATATAGTGCTGTTGGCCCTGAGTTCAATGTGAATGAATCACAGAAAACAGAAACAGAAACACAGAAAACAACATTATGTATTGATCAGTTGATGAAAATGTGATGAGAAGCTCACAGGAACCTAACCCTGGTTTTCCCCTAGGAGCAATGATTGAGTATTCACTAAATCAGTGTTGGCGAGAACTATATAGAACATAACTACCTCAAATAATGACTGTAAGTTTATTTTTATTTCCTCTCTTAAAGTTCACATTTTCTGTTTTGTCTTTAGAATATATTTCACTGAAAATAGAAAAGTGTGTTGAAAAATCACTTTTCTCTGTGATGTGTTACCAATTTAAAATAGGTATGTAGGTTTTGGTATGCTTTCAATTTTAATTTTTTCTTTTTTTTTTTGGATATGTAAAACATGGATTGGACAGTTAAAACTCTAACCACAAAGAAAGTTCTCATTTCCATTCTTATCCCTTCCTCCCCTTTATAGTCAACTACTTTTTAGTATCTAGTGTATTATCTGCCAAGTTTTTAAAATGCCAAAAAAAAAAAAGCATGTGTATTTCCCCTCCTTTACCATACTTAGCTTTTTTTTTTTTTAATTTAACCATATACCCAGGTCACCATACATCAGTATTTCAAGTTGTCCTCATGTTTTATAAGGTTGCAGGTTCACCTATAAACACTCTGTGGTTTTGTTCAACTAATTGGACCAATCCTTTCGAAGAGTGAAAGATTAGCAGTCCACTTGCTGGAATGAGATTGAGTTCAAATCCTGACTCCACCAGTTACATTTTGAGCGAGCCATTTACCATCCTTTTGCCTGTTTTCTCGTGTGAAAAAATGAGGATGTTCAATAAGTAGCACACAGCTCATTCGACTTTATGAGCAATACAGCAATTTATGTATTTAAACTGCTCATGACACTGTATGGCGTATAGATACACCCCCCCCCCACACACACACAAACTTTTAAATAAAAAGCGGGGCGGGGGGAGGGAGTGACGGTGATTTTTAGCAGTTTCGAGTTAGTTCGGGGGAAAGCAAGTGGCGATATAGAGTATTTCCAGGGTCTGTGTAAAGTAGAAAGCATGAGTACATAGGGACCCCAGGCGCGGGGTAAGCCTGACCGGAGGAGTCACAGAAGGTCGATGGCGGCGATGACAGAGTGGCTCAATGATGGCTTGGGATAAGGGAAGCACATTCCCAGCCAGAAACCAGGGAAGGATGCTCTCTTCCTTCCGTTTCCGGGCAACAAAGGAGTGCAGCGTGGTCTCCACCTTCAGACTACCTCGTCCGTGCTTGCAGCCCACCAGGTATCAGGAGCCGCAGAGCTGGACGCTCACTGGAGCAGGGGCGGAGACAGGCCGCAAGAGTCCCCGGCCGGGGCGGGGCGGGGCGTTCCTAGGAAGGGGCGGAGCCGCGGCCGTGGCGCCAAAACGCGAACATGGCGCCGGAGCGATTACGGCGTCGTGCGCTCTCCGCTTTCAAGCTGCGGGGCTTGCTGCTCCGCGGGTGAGTCGGCCCCGGCAGTTTGCGGGGCGGGAGGGGAGCGTCAAGGCCAGATTGCCGCGCAGGATAGCGGGACGCGCCGCGCACCGGGAGGGGGTTTGGCCTTAAATGACAGAGACCCTTAAAACGCTCTAAGAAGCAAAGTGTTCTTGGCACGGTGATCTTCTTAGGTTTCCCTTACGTTCGCGCAAAGTCGAAGTTTCTCCCTGGCGGGAAGAGGCTCTCGTCCTGCAGATGCCAAACCGAGCGGAGAAGGGACGGTCTATGTCGCAGCTATAGTTTATTAGCACTGTGACTCGGACATCTCTCAGCCCGTCGTTATCTTTCTTTGCCTTCGCAAAATGGGAAGCATAGCGGCGTTTCTTGACGTAGTTACTGAGACCTCAAATGAGAGACTTGAGGAAGTCCTAAATGCTGTCAGTAGCTGTCAATTTATATTGTAGGCCCTTCCAGCCTTCCTAATTTTTGGATCAGGTATTATTCCAGAGAGTTCCTGGAAAGTTAAAAAGTGAGTAGGTTCGAAGCAAGTTCCTAGGTCTCCTTCTGGGTCCTTTTTTTTCCCCCCAAAGATTTCCTTTAGAACTTCTCTGATAGGTTTCCTGGCCCTATCTTTGTTTTCTAGGACCTACTGAATGAAGCTTTCCAAGATTTTTCTCATTAAATCTTCTTTATTTTTTTTTAAGGAAGACAGTATTTACATATTTGAATACTTGCCAGATGAAATATGCTTTTGTATACTAGGTTTTGATTACTTATTTTGTGTGTGGAGAGTTTTTTTGTTTCTGTAATGATGAGTTTTATAGGACTTTTAACTTTGCTTTTGGGTTATTAGTGAACAAAGGCAAGAGTGGATATGCCCTGGGAGAAAATAATGAATTTTGTTCAGTTGATCCCTGACGTTTTGAAAATATGAGCCATTGATTGATTACTTTTCCTTTATTTTCACTTAGAATTTGACCTAATATTAACCATTAACTAATTCAGTCAGAAACACACAAATCTGTTAGCTGTAAAGCAAGGGGCTGGAGCAAGGTGGTAGGAGAGAATAAGATACTGTGGAGCTTGGGGGGCAAATAGTGTTTTAGTTACTTATTGTTGCAAAACAAGCTACCTCAAAACTTAAGAGTTTTAAAACAGCACATACTTCTTACATTTCCTGTGGGTCAGTAGTTCAGGCAGGCTTAGCTGGGTGGACAGCTTCAGGTTTCTCACAAGGCTGAAGTCAAGATGGGGTCATCTCAAATGTTAGTTGGGTAGGATTTGCTTCCACGCTAATTCAGTGGTTGGCAGTATTCAGTTCCAATAGAATTGGAGGACTGAGAGCCTCTGTCCTTGCTGGCTATTGATTAGAGGCCACCCTTCAGTACCTTGACATTTGGGCCTCCCCAACATGGCAGCTTACTTCATCAAACCTAGCAAGAATGAGTCTGCTAGCAAGATGGAAGTCTTTTGTAACCTAATCATAGAAGTGACATCTTGTCACATAAAATTTACTTGTAAAATTATAATACAGTAAAATATTCCATCGCTTTTGCTGTATTCTATTGTTAGAAGCAAGTCACTAGGTTGGGCCCACACTCAAGGGGAGGAGATTGCACATGGATATGAATACCAGGAGTCATGAATTATTAGGGGCTGTCTTTGAAGTCTGTAAATCACAATTATTTAAGTTCTATCATGAAAAGTATCCAAGGAAAGAAGTGCTATAATAGTGTTTAAGCAAGTGTATAAATGGCTCTAGAGTCAAGGAAGGGCTTTACTGAAGAAGTGGTTTGAGTTGAGTGTTAAAAGAGGAGCAGGACTTGACTAGATGAAGAGAAGAGTTGGGGGGAAAGACCCTGAGGCAGGAGAGCAGGAGGAAAACCAGAGACACTGAATAAGCCTGATAAGATTTGACAGGGCCTATACCCTTCATGGCTTTAATGGGCTTTGGTTTATCCTAAAACTGTCCCAAGATTCACCTAAAGTGTGTGTGATTTTTAGGGACTCCATCATTAAATGTTTGTGGACCACCTTCAGTGTGCTTAGCACTCTCAGGGAACATCATCTGTAATAAACTGGGGAGAAGCAACACCCACACATAAAACAATCAATAAGCAACGCAAGATATAGACGATTAGTGTGATGACTATAACAATAGGATTGGCATAAAATGAAAAGTTGTGTGTTACAAATACAGAATGGCATGTAATTAGCTAATTGTTTAAGTAGACGGTATTCATTCTGAGCACAATTGGTTTTTAAATAATTAAATTTTTTTTTAAATTTGGGGATTCATATAATTTTAAAATTTCAGCCTTATTGAGTTTTTATTTTTGGTTGGAAATATTTATGTGATTTCAATATGGTTCTATGACTATATTCAAATGTCAGAGTTTTTTCTAGCCTAGTTTTTTTCTAACTTTACAATTGAAAACAGTGATGAAATTATTGGAATGGACTTTAACTGCATTGGCAAATTAATGCTGTTATGCTCAGACACTGAAGCATATAGACTCCTGCTTTAAATATAAGGTAATAAATAATACAAGGCTAATGTAATGTATCAGATCTAAGGTATATATAAGTGAGATTTTTAACAATTTCACAAGGAAGGGAAGATTACAGCAGGTAGGGCTGGTTTAGGCTTCTTAAAAGAAGAATGTGATTTGGGGCTTTAAGAGCAGTTATGTTGGCAGGGGATAGAAGGAAGAATTTGTTCAGAAAGTGCAGGGAGAAGTAAGTGAATCTTCAGTTTCAATGCCAGGTTGATGAGTGTTTGCCATAAAACTTTTAGCCTTAATTACCAATGACCTGCCTCATCTTTTCTTTCCCTTTCCTTTCAGTGAAGCTGTTAAGTACCTCACAGAAGCCCTTCAGTCTATCAGTGAAGTAGAGCTTGAAGATGCATTGGAAAAGATCATTGATGCAGTTGAAAAGCAACCCTGTAAGTAACATTTTCTGATAGCTCTTAAATTGTTAATATACTTCTACATCCCCAACTAGATTTATAGATTTAAGTGGAAGTTGAGGACTCAGTATTAAGTTGCCCCAGCATTATGTGATACCCCTGGAAGCCACTCTTCCCAAGGGGTAAGCTCTAGTTCCGTTGAAACCTCAAAACATTCCCCAGAGACTCTTATAGTTCTTCCCCCTCTTGGAACTGTCACTGCCATCTTTTCAGCACTTGACTTCTCATTGTGAGCTGGTCCTTTATGGTTACTTTTGTCTCTCTATGTGCCTATTACTTTTTCTTACTTAAGTTAGGTACTCCTAAATGTTTGGGGAGAGAAAGCGTAAGTAAGCAGGACTAACTCCCTTCTTGCTTCAGCCTTAGGGATCTTTTTGATAAGTACTTAACTTATTGTCCAAGTATGGACCCACAAAAGAGAACTTTTCTTCTCTTATAAAAAAAATGTCTAGTGTTTCTAGAGCACTAAAGGAGAGAAATAGGTGTGACCTGCTCTCATGTTGGATGGATGCCAGCTCCTTCAATTATATAGGAAGAAACATGTTCTTTGATGTAGAAGACATTACTGTCATATCTCATTTTCACGTCTAAAGGCAGAATTTTAAATGTACCTTTGCTTTAAAGAATTCCTTTAGAGTTGAAAATTTAGGTAATGATTAAATTTAGAAAATTAGTGTTAGTGAAATTAAGATGGTACCAAGTTTTTTGCTTGAGAACATACCAGAGTGGTTAAGAACTCCCAGTCTAGGATCAGGTTTGGGTTTGTTTTGCTCTTCACTCCTTCGAGCTATGTTCTTAGGCAGGTTATTCAACCTCTCAAAGTCCTACTTTCCTCATCTGTAAAATATGGGTGCATGAACATCAACCTCATAAAACAACTCTAATAGACGAAGGATTGTAAAGTACTGAGCCTGGTGCCATACGTTTATTAAGGGCTTAATAAGTGTTAGCTATTATTGCTACTCTCATGGCTACTAAAACATAGCAGTTATGATAAAAAGTTATATTAATAAAATCTTATTAAGGAGCTTACAAAACTGTTTTATAACTGAATTTATATTACGAAAAGTAAGGTATATGTGTATTAAGGCACTACAAGTGTATTTGAGTGTAGAAAATTAAGGTATTTGAGGTATGGCTTTTGTTAATGTTCTAATCTAATACTATTTTCCTCCTAAAAAACTATGTAATGAAAATCTCCAGGTTTAGTATCTATAAATTATTTGCAGGAAAAAAAGCTATGTGTGAAAAAAACTAATTTTTATGCCTATTTTAAAATTTTGACTTTGAAATTATCTTTTCAGTGTCATCCAACATGATTGAACGATCTGTAGTGGAAGCAGCGGTCCAGGAATGCAGTCAGTCAGTAGATGAAACTATGTATGTGGAAAAAAATGAAATTTTTCCCCACATTGGAGATGTAATTGAATGTTTATTTTAAATTATTTCTTTGGGAAATTAATTAGTAGTCAACATTTCTACAGTGGTTATTTCCTATTGTTTCCTTTTAAGTGACAGCCTGCATTATAAACCTTATTAAATGACTCATCTTTACAGTTTTTTCCTAGGATTTCAGAATATTGTATTGTTTGTACCATGACTGTTTTTGCCTCTTACCCCACTTTATATTCTGTAGGTTATGAATGAATTGAATATCCAGAAGTATAATTGACTTTTGCTCTTAGGAAAGTGTTGAGCCCAGAGAAGTTAGGTGGCTTGACTGGGGTTCATCACCATGGCAAATGAGGATAGAAGCTCAGTTTTATGACTCTTTCCCTTGTCTCATTAGAACTTAAGAATTTATATGGCAATAATTTTTCTGGATTTTATTTCCCTGAGTGCTCTCTTGCTTTTCTCCTTTTGAATATGATACTTCTTTCCAAATTCAGAGGGTTTAACTGGGAGGAAAACATCTTGGGAAAATGGAGAACAGTTTTAACTTTAACAATTCTACATAGGGCAGTGGAGATAACTGAAGGGAATCATTACTCTTATTTTGGGTTTTATTTCCCTGTCAAAAATTAGAGCTGCTAAAACAGTAGAGAAATTGAGGAATTTTAACTCTATCCTTGGGAACTCATTATTTAGATACTAGAGTACAGTGGTGTCCCTCTAAAGCCATCAGTAGAAATTCAAAATGATTGTATTGAAGTGTAAGAAGTTATAATCATAAATTTACCAGTTGTTTCTGTCTAGCTGTTTATATGCTCCAGTCAGTCAGCCACTGTAAAGGTCCAGTGGGGGCTGAATGATAAACAGTCTTTGCAACTTCAGTTGTCAGAAAGTCATTATATTATATCACAAGAGTGAGGTTCTCATTTTCATAGATAAAGAAGTGGCACAATGAGTTCAATAACTTGTCAAGATTGATCCACTAGAAAATGGTGGAGCTATACATAGATTCTAGGTTTTCTTCTAAGTCCAGGATTCTCTGCTACTCTATACTTAGTGCTACCACCATCGTAGCATAAATGTTTTTTGACCATTTTCAGTTTTGGACATAAAGATACAATTTTAGGGAAATTTTGGTTTTTGGAATATTTATGCAATAGTACTGTTAATTTAACAGTATCTGAAAGTTAAATTATTTTGTTGATTTTCCTTCTCGAACACTATAAGTGTCAAGGATGTGGCCAGAATTGGGGGGGTTCTTTATCTATTTTACATCTTTTTCTAGGATACATTGCATAATACTTTGAAATAAAAACTTGTTGGAAATGAGTCATATCCTTTGATAATATTATAGTTCATAAAAGTAGTACATATGGGGAGAGATTTCTTTCAGATGTGACTGTTTTATATGTAAATGTTCTTTTCCAATACAATACATTCTTAATTAGAAGTTAACTTGACTAAATTTTTTTGTTTGCTTGAGTATTGGCAGTGCTTTCTTGCATCTAGAAAAAAAATGTGCAAATTAAAAATTTGACCCCCATGTTATTTTTGACACTATAAGAAATTGTGTATATGACCTGTAAGAAGTATGTATATATGTAAGACATAAAATGATAATGCAAGTTTCCATATTCATTCTTAAACATAAGAATACTTATGTTTAAGTAAATCAGGTTTATGTTTATGTTTTTGTGGGATATTTTTCAGAGAACATATTTTCAATATCATAGGAGCATTTGATATTCCACGCTTTATCTACAATTCAGAAAGAAAAAAATTTCTTCCGTAAGTATTTCATCATTGTTTTTAAGCTAATTTCAAATGTACATTTTTTCATTTTTGTCCTACCTTTGTGTATTATGATAGTCATAAATAGGCATTTTTTTTTCCTAGTCTATTAATGACCAGCCACCCTGCACCAAATTTATTTGGAACAGCAAGAGATAAAGCAGAGCTGTTTCGTGAACGATACACCATTTTGCACCAGGTAAGTTGTGAGAGTAAAAGAGACTTTCAGCTTAGGTAAGACTCAAGGATAATTAAAGTTGGAATTTTGTACTCTGAAGTTTGTCATTCAGTAGACTGTTATTTGGGCTTTCTATTTTAAGACCACTAAGGATACAAAAATAAAAAAAGATAATTAGCAATCTTGATAATGATAAGATTAGTCGCTAACACTTATTATACACTTTTGATATACCAGACACCATTTGTCACTTTACAGACATTGTTTACCTCATTTAATCATCACAACATCAATGTACATATAAATGCTATTATTCCCAATTTACAGATGAGGAAACTGAGACCTAGAGAAGTTTGGTAACTTACCCAAAGATCACACACATCTAGTGAATAGAGACAGGGTTTTAATCTAGTCTGTCTGACTCTGGAGCCCATTCTTTGCCTACTACACTATACTGCCTTCAAGCAGCTTACGGTCTATGAAGTTAAAGATATTTGCATAAATAAAATATAAAGTAGAATTTTATACATGCTATAAAAGAGATTGCATTCGATCAGGGAAGGCTTCAAGGAAACTATGGCATTTAACATGGGCTTTTATTACTTTGATCTTGTAACAGTGGGGAAAGGCAGTCATTACAGTGTGACCGGAGATACAACAAAAGGAAAAATGGACTCTGTCCAGCAAATAATGAACAGTCATTCACTTTGTGTTAAGGAAGGCTCATAAGAGGAGTAGCACGGGATAAGTTTGGAAAGGCAAGTGGGAGCCAACTCGTGGAGTGCCTTGGATACCACTCTCGGAGTTGAAACTCTGTTCTCCTGATACAAGGAGCCTTGAATTACCAGAGAGACTCAATCAGAATTGATTTTTTTGAACACTTCCTCTTCCAGCAGATATTAGGATGAATTATAGTGTGAGAGAAGATTTACAGGAGTCTGTGGTATTAGTTCTGGCATAAATGATAGCCAAGATGAAGGAAGTGGCAAGTAGAGTAAATAGAGGGGACAGCACTGGAGCAGTGGAAGCCATAATTCATGGTGACTAGTTGGATGTGAAGAGAAGGGAGAGAGTGAAGACTCAAAGATGATTAAGGTTTTGAGTCTGAGAGAGTATAACACTAGAATAATGGTAACATTAACAAATGGGAACAAGAGAATGTTTGAGGAAGATTGCGTCAGGTTCTGTTTTAAACATTTGAGTTAAGGTTACTAGTAGGATGTGTAAAATGTACATCTGAAGCTAAAGAAATTGATCTGGGTAGAGAGAAATTTAGGGGGCATCTGCCTACAGTAATAGATGGAACTACAGGGATGAGATCATAGAGGGAGAGGCAATAGAAAAGGGAAGAGGAGAGAATTTGGGAGCAAGGCCAGGGTAGTGGTATATGGCAAAAGCACAAGAAGGTTTCAGGGAGGAGAGGATGTTCAGTAGGAGTAAGCAGTGATTGAAGAGAATGAACACTGAGGATGTCTATTCTTTCCTGCTTCTATCGCCTACAGTCTTCCTGAAATGTAGCTCTGATCATGTCATGATTTTGCACAGAAGTCTTTCAAGGAATTCTACTGTCCATTGGATACAAATTTTACTTAGTATTTGAGATCTGTCACACAGTTTTGGCCTAATCTCTGCTTTTCCTCTAACCATACTGTGCTGGATCCAAAACTGAAGTATGGAATTATTGTTTCTGTTTCTTTCACTCTTCGGTGACTTTGCTTATACTATTCACTCTCTAGACTACTTTTTCCTCATCTCTATTGTTGAAACCCTCTTAATTCAGGAAGGCTCTTCTCAAATTCCTCTTCTTTTTTGAGGTTCTTCTTGATCTCCAGTTTGTTGCAGTCTCTTCCTGCTTTAAACCACTTACCACTCATTAGGTCCTCTACGTCACTTACTAGAATTGGCTCTGGCTTGTATTTGAGGTGCTTATCTTGTTATCAAACTGAAAACTCCTTGTTTATTTCCTCTGCTACAGATGAAATGCTCAGTAAATCCCACATTTCTCTTTTTTTTTTAAGTGTGTCACTTAATCCTGCTGAGCCTCATTTTTATCATTCTACTTCAAAATCTTTGTTTTCCATTGTCGCTAAGATAAACTTCTTGGTTTGGCATACAAAGTCTGTATTGTCAGGGCTCTTTTATTGGAGGGTACAGAAACTCAAATCGACCAAAACAGAAAAATAATTTTATTGGCTTGTATTATGGAGAAGTCTAGCAGTCCACCTGTTTTAAACATGGCTTGATCCAGATGGTCACACAGTGCCGTGAGATATCTAGCTCTTTCCAGCAATTTTAAAAAATTGATTTTACTTTCAAACAAGTTCTCCCTATGAGGTGACAGAATTGGCCACTAATAGTAGCCTTAGCAACTCTTGGAAAGAGTTCTTTTCCAACATTTCTAGCAACAGTCTTTTATTGGCCCAGTTTAAGGCACTTGGTCAATCTTGAACCATTTGTTAGCCAAGCAGGTGGAGTACTTTGATTTACTAGCCTTGGAGGCTATCTATAGAAGGGGGAAAGGGCACCAGCTCTCCTGAACTGCATGGACCAACAACAGTGGGAAAGAGGTGCTTTTCCAAATAGAGGCTCCAACTAATCTCTTGCCTTTTCTGACATCGTGTGTGATGTACATCATGAACTAACTGTACTAAACTTTGCAACAGTTCTTGAATACTCCTTTGCTCTGATAACTCTTTCTTGTAACACATGTTTTGTTAGGATACTATTTTAATGAATCTTAGTTTTAAATGTTTGTATCAATAATTCACATGAATCTTTCTTTTTTATAGCGGACCCATAGACATGAGTTATTCACTCCTCCGGTAATAGGTTCTCACCCTGATGAAAGCGGAAGCAAATTCCAGGTTAGAATATTATTCTAGTTATTTAAGGGTTGTAGGTATACAAGTTTAATATTTATTGCTTATTCTAATTTATTAAGAAAAATGAACCACTAATAACTGTTTGACTAGCTAACTAACTTGTACACTCCCGCTATTTGATAAAGTCCATGCCTCGTTCCTGGGTCCTACAAATCTCTAATAGAAGCAAATACTTTCTTCTGTGGGGCAGGTCCTGAGACTCTGGTAGCCCTCAGATAGTCTCTGGCCACCAACACAGACCTCTAGTCCTCCTGGTCCATTTCCCTATGCTACACTGGCTTTCTGACCAACTCCCAACACTGCCCTTCCTGCCCTCACTCATACTCCAAAATACATGTCCTGGTCCAGCCAGCCCTCTGGTGACCACCACTCACTCCCTTAGCTAGCTAAAACACACTGTATCAGGTAGAATGAAAACTACTTAAGATGCTAAGGAAACAATATTTATGTAGTGAAAGAGCACAAACAGGTCACAGGACTGTTGGGATCCAATTAGCAGAAGTGAGAGGGAGAATGTTCTTTCATGTGTGCTCCTTCCCTTCCACTTTTATTTGTATGCCTTGGAAAGTAATTACCAAACAGCATTCTCACTTTTGTTCCAGCAACACACCTAGGCACTGTCAGTCTCTCTGGCTTTTTGCTCCCCTCCCTGGCACACAGAAGCCTGCTGGGGCAGGGGGTGAGGGTGGTAATCCCTAGCTACCTCTGTATAGGCCCCACCATTTCTTCAAGGTTCCAAATGGGTTCTGAAGAGGCCCAGCCTCCTGTAAGGTTTATCAAATTCTCTATCATGATGTTAAGCAGTCTGATAATATCAGATAATGCTCAAATTCATGTTCATTGACAGCAGCGTAAGATATTTATAGTGTTTCACAGTTTCTGCTTTTAGCTTTTATTAAGAGAAAAAAATTGTACTGTTTTGGAAATCAACATTACTTATATTTCCCTAATAAAGAGCATCTATGTGTTTTCATATATATATGTATATAGATAGATAGATAGATATAGATATAGATATATAGATATATAGATATATATGAATAAAATTTCCTATGGCAACTCCAATGCCCATAGCCCAGAAGCACTATTTCTCCTCTCTTCTTTGCCAAAGTAACTTTAAGGCTTAATTAAACAATTTATTGTTTTTTTCCATCTTTCCCTGGTGGTACATAGCCTATTTGAATTACCATTTATAGTACCTGTGTGGTGATCTCCCTTTACAGACTGCAAAAATGGTGCCCTTGGGAATTTTTTCCTACAGCTCTGTAATCCTGTGTTGGTCGCTTGCTTGCTTACTTGATTGATTTTATGTGAATTTCAATATTATTCCTAGTCTGTAAATTGTCTTTTTATTCTCTTAGCTGTCTTTTTGAAGAATATAAGTTCTTAATTCTGTTGAAGTACAACAATTTTTTTCATGGGTCATATTTTTGGCATTGTTTTCTGAGAAATCTTTACCCAACTCAATTATTAGAATACAAGTTTTGCATATCTTTCTCTTCAGATTTCTCCCTAAATATTTCATTTAAAAAAACTATTTTAAATATACATTCACTTGAAACCTATTTGATTTTATTAACCAATGTCACCTCAATAATTTCAGTCAAAAATAAAGTACTTGACCCACCAAAAAAAATAAAAACTATTTTAAATGTACATTTTACTCCTATGTTGCTTTAGGTTCATGTTAAGCAGAATTCCAATATCAAATGTTAATGGTAATCATTATGGGATAAAGGGATTACATATGCCTTTGTTCTTTATATTAAATTTTTTTTTCTGTAGTAAACATGTATTCTTTGTAGTAAAAACCATTATGTGGTAAAGATAAAAGGAGCTCTACATGATAATTTCTATAAAAGGAAAAATCATATACCCTTCATCATCAATTCTGTATAGCTTTTTGTAGGATAAAATTATATTTTCTAAGTTTTAACTTTTACTGTGAAATAGCTATAAATACTGATATGTGTCCTCTAAATTTACCTATTTATACAAAGATTGGTTTGTTAAAAGAACACATTTTTATTAGTCTTTAAGAACTTATTTTGTTTTATTTTAGCTTAAAACAATAGAAACCCTATTGGGCAGCACAACCAAAATCGGAGATGTGATTGTTCTTGGAATGATAACGCAGTTAAAAGAGGTCAGTTAAACTTAATAAGCATCAAACTTTTATTTGCCAGTCACATACGCATTTCTACCGAGGGCACAAGAACATAGTCCTCATTGAAGGCTCTAACCTCAGTCACCAAGTACCCTTTTTATTTGTGTATGGTTTCCTGAGTAGACATCAGAAAGAAGCATCTTATACCAGCCACCAGTTTGCATAGTCTGAAATTAGTCCCCCTGTGACCTCTGGTTGAACTGACAGTATGCAGTTTCTGAACAAGTAAAGCTGCAGACCACATCTGGTCCCTTGGAATTGCTGTTGACTCTCTTAGGTGAAGCCACCTGGTAATGCCCTTATGGCAGCCAGCAAGTGTCCTTCTTGCCATCTCTTGATCTTCATGGTCATTCTTCAGGTAACTGGGAGTCTGAGTCTCAATTAAGTGATTAGTCTAAGGTTACTAGACTAGTAAATGGAAAAACTTACAGTAGGAGTCATTGATTTTTTAAATGTACTGTATGTACTTTCTACTGTATTCTGTTGTCAAAATTATCTGTTTAAATTATTTTGGCATACTGTTATTCACTTTTACATAAATGTGGGCATATTTTGTTTTCAGGGAAAATTTTTTCTGGAAGATCCTACGGGAACAGTACAACTGGATCTTAGTAAAGCTATATCCTTCACTGTTATTTTTTAAAAATAATCTATGAGTTAAGGAAATTGATTATGTAAGATTCTCAAATTTAGCAAATTGGGTTTCCAGGGTAACTTTGATGCGGTGGTGTAGGAATTTAGAGACAGAATCCTAAATAGTGACCAAAAAACTAATTCCTTTTTATTTGGATAATCCAGACAAATCACTGAGAAAGTTTTTAACATGCTAAGAATGATCTTTATTACCAGGCTATATCTTAGAATCAATCATGGGGACATTTAAACCTAAAATATTTAAAGCTATGATCTAGTCAGTTTCAAATATGAAGTCTTTGATTTATTATTTAGAAGTCCCGTTGGGCCCAGAATGTTTATAGACTTTATCACTACCTCAAACATAGGAATAAAATTATTTTCCTCAACTGTTTTTACCAGTTCCATAGTGGTTTATACACAGAGTCATGCTTTGTCTTAGCAGAAGGTAAGTCAGTATCCTTTTTTCCTGTCTTCCTCTTCATTCTACAGTAAAACCATTTCTAACATTGGTTAAAATATATTAATGTGGTATAATTTGGGAGAACATTGATTATGAGAGCATACTTTTGACATTAGATAACTCTCAGACCACTAATAGGCATGGGTTTCTTTTTGGAGTCATGAAAATATTCTGAAAGTAATGGTGATGGTCGTACAACTTGTAAATATACTAAAAATCACTGAGTTATATATACTTTTAAAGGGTAGATTATATGATATATGTATTAGATCTCAATAACATTTTAAAAACTCAGATTTTACATAGGGTCATAAAAATGAAACATTTCCTAATCTGCGTACCTTATCTCTATAATGAAACATGTATGGTGAAATAAAAAAAGTGAAAAGCTTTATTTCTGAATCTATTTCTGTTTCATGAGTTTTTTTTTGTTTTGTTTTGTTTTGTTTTCCTTGATAAAACTGAGACCATCTCTGGATCTGTTGTTGTTATGTAGCTCAGTGGGACTGGCAGCTTCTGTAGTTAGTTGATAGGGGTTGAGATGATAGCCTAGCATCATTGCTTTATGTTCTATAGTTTTGTCCTTTCAAACAAGCAGGAGAATTGCACAAATGAAAGTGATTTGTTACTTGTTTTTTTCAGGTTGGTTTGAAGATCAGGTGTTTCATGTCAATGCCTTTGGATTTCCACCCACTGAACCCTCTAATACTACTAGGTATAAAATGTTTGACTTAAACACTGTAGGAATTTTGTAGTAATGGCAATAATGAATATAAGATAGTATATCATATCTCAATTATTACAAGGCCTCAGGCTCTGTGTCAGAATGCAAAGCAATGGAAAACAGGAGTCAGAAGACAGCATTATATGTAACTGAAAACTAGTGGATTGACTACAGATTAGTTCTGATAACATCACTGTACTTTGGCTTTAACTGGGAAAGAATTTCAATTTACCTGTTCTACTTGTCTATATGGGGTTGATGAGAAATTCAACTGAGGTAACAGATAAGAAAACACTTAGAAGAATATAATTCCCATGTTAATATAAAGTCCTTATTTTTGTATTTTAATGAGTAAAAGTTACAAGAGGCAGATTCTATAGCTCTTAATGTAAGTGAAAGAAGCATAACATTAGAGCTATTATAAAAGAACCTGTTCTGAGAGGAATGAGTTCCCTGTCTTGAGGCATTTGAGCAGAGGCTGAATGATGCTATAAAGTTGTAGCTGGTGGGTTGTAGGTTAAATGTAGTTTACAGACTTTTCTTTCCCCTTTGAGGTAGTCAAACACATTGTCAGTTAGTTTCCAACATTTAACATAGATTTCATAAGTCTAGATTTCTGAGTTCTCTTGAACCATCAGATCTGACAACATAGTGCCTGAATTCTGACCTGGCTACAACTCTACTACAGTGATGGCCCCGTTTGGGCAGAGCTTGTGTGTACCCTAGCTTATACCTAGTCAGCCTCACTGGCTGCTTTTTTGATATCTAGTGTTTCCTTATTGAATCCTGTAAGCATTTGAGTTTGCTACCTCTGGAGGAATTAAAGTTGCCTTCTGATCAGAAGATTCTATGATAATGGCGAAGATTTCAAGAAGTATAAGGATTAAGATTTTAGTCTTAGATACCTATATAAATTCAGGTGCAGAAGCCATTTTTCCTGGCTGAGAGTCGCTGGCAGGGCCACCTTTGCATTACAGCTCCTCTTCCTATTGAAGTAATATAGGGGAAAGTGCTGGTCACACTAAGAACACAAGCCTTTGAAGATCATACCTTTGAAAATGCCAAGTATAATTGGTGGCAACAATAACAACTACCATGTCTGAGTGCTCACAATGTGCTAAGCCCTCTACCCTAAGGGCTAGTTGCAGTATACCTCCAAATTTCCACAATTTGGGGATGTAGGTTAGCCCTTGTAGACATCCTTAATTCCTTAGAAAAAATTACTAGAGGTGAAATTGTTTGGTAAAAATGGTTAGCACTTTTTTTAGCACTTTTATTAGATATTGTTCAAATTGAGTACCCATTCCTCTTTCAGCTACATAGGAATTATTTATTTGAATATTTGCTTTAGTCGATTTTAAAAGGCACAGTTATAGCCTATTAAGAATTTTATCTACTACTTCTTACTGTATTTTCTCATTTTTATTTATTTGTTTGTTTTACGCCTACAGCACCTGGTCTTCCTTGGTGGTCTCCCATCCAAGTACTAACCAGGCCCAACCCTGCTTAGCTTCTGAGATCAGACGGGATTGGGCTTGTTCAGGGTGGCATGGCCGTAGACTGTTCTTTTCTCATTTTAGAACATTTAAATAAATTCATTTGCTACAAATAGTACATTTTCAATGATACTATTTTACATTGATGGGAATATAAGCTCATTAGATAGAAACTTAAATTTATAAAATTATTAGAAAACTATCTCCAACAGGATACAGAAGATGATAATTATGTTATAATTACCTAGGGCATACTATGGAAATATTAATTTTTTTGGAGGGCCTTCTAATACATCTGTGAAAACTTCTGCAAAGCTAAAACAACTGGAAGATGAGAATAAGGATGCCATGTTTGTGTTTATATCTGATGTTTGGTTGGACCAAGTAGAAGTGTTGGAAAAACTTCACACCATGTTTTCTGGTAGGTTTCATTTTTTTCCTGTCCTTTTTTGAGCTCTTACAAGGGGTCATGTTTTAAAACTTAGTTCTTTAAAATATATATATATATATATTTCTGAGTAGTCTCTTTTTTAAAAAACCTTGATTCAGCAATGAGATTTTTTAAATGAGTTTATCTTAAAGAATTACACACTTACATTTGAAAAGTAACTATGTATGTGTATAAGTGTGTGTGTGTGTATTCATGATGAATAAAAATTAGTCCTAAGGATAGTATAAGATTGGAGGGCTTTGGAGTCTGACAAAACTGGGTTTAAGTTACAGCCCAGTACCTGGGGCAGGTTACATAATCTCTCTCAGCTTCTAGGGATATTGCAGGGCCTGGCACATAATAAGTGTTCAGTAAATAGAACTGTTATTACTATTACTTTTAAGTAATAAGTTATTAAAATATTTTTATTAACAACTTATGGTGTTTTTAACCTGATTTCTAGACTAGAAAAGTAATATTCATTTATTCTCTTATTTTTAGGTTATTCACCAGTACCTCCAACCTGCTTTATTCTGTGTGGCAATTTTTCATCTGCACCATATGGAACAAATCAAGTTCAAGCTTTGAAAGGTATTGAGGGTCTATTGAATAAGTGTTTCTATATATATAAACTAACAAGAAATCTAGATTTTAATTTCATTCAAAAGATGCGGGGTTGTATCTAATCAGATGTAATTTGACTTTTATGTGCATTATATACAAATTAAACATAATATGCCTTTAAAATTTTAGATTCCCTAAAAACTTTGGCAGACATAATATGTGAATATCCAAGTATTCACCAAAGGTAATGATTTCTACTACTATATTTTTTATTTAAACAATTTTGTCTATAAAACAAAAAATGAATGTTACATTTGATATCAGTGATTAAGAAATGAATGAAAGAAAAATTTGAGAAAATTAATACAGCTAAGAGGATAAAATTATCCTCACATCATGATAATGTATATTACTGTACTATAGATTTATAGTAAAAAGTATTAAAAGGGTAAGTGATAACTTTAATCACATTTTGAATTTCTTAGTGATATTATTCTTAAGTGTCTAGAGTTGCACTCTTCAGTATGATAGTCACGGGCAACATGTGTCTCTTTAAATTTAAAGTTAAATAAAATTTAAAATTTAGTAGCACTAAACACAGTTCAAGCGCTCAGTATTTGGACAGTACAGATACAGAATATTTCTGTGTCCATCATGTCCATCATTGCAGAAGGGCTATTGAATGGTGTTTGGAGACTTTAGTAGTTCATTTATTAAAATGCGTGAAAATTTAAAGACCTTTTAAATTTATTATACTTAATTAAAGGCAATAACTTGTTTTTAGAAAATTGGATAGTGTTGCAATATTTTTTAAAAGTGAACTATGTTGATTTTTGCTACAGTAGTCGTTTTGTGTTTGTACCTGGTCCAGAGGATCCTGGATTTGGTTCCATCTTACCAAGGTAAGTTCTATTCAGATTTTTGTAATGAAAATTTTATAAAATTTAAAAATACATCACATAAATTATTTTTATAGGCCACCACTTGCTGAAAGCATCACTGATGAATTCAGACAAAGAATACCATTTTCAGTTTTTACTACTAACCCTTGCAGGTAAGTATTAGAATTTTGTATTATGCATTTTTTCTTTTCATTTAAAAATTAAGTTAATTCTTAAAATGTCTCAATTTTGACTGTTATGGGATAAACATAAAATTTCTCTTTAAGTTTCTCAAATCTTTGAAAATATTTTAACTATATTTAAATAATTCACTAATGATGCATTTAGAAGCTTGAATAATGGATGGAGATTTAAAAATAGATTGTCATTTAGGAAAAGTGAGAATTGAAGAATGAAAAGATTACATACACATTTACTGTATTTGCCACTCTCTGTGATCACAGGCTCTTCTGATGGAACACCCTTAGTCCCTTGGTTTTCCTCTTTTCTGCCTACAGTCACTCCTTCAGTGACCTTATCCAGTCCTATGGCTTTAAATACCATCTATGTTTGACAACCCCCAAACATATATATCCAGCTCAAACCTTCTCCCAAACTCTTGCTCACGTATCTGGTTGCCTACCAGTCATTTCCCCTTGGATGTCTAATGGATAACTTCAGACTGAACTTCTGATCTTCCTCCTCCCCTGTCAGCTCCCAACCTGTTCTGTAGCCTTCCTCATCATAGTTCATGGGACCTTTATCCTTCCAGTCACTCAGACCAAAAACTTCGGTGTTTCTCTCATATGCAGTTTTTCAGGAGGTCCTTCAAAAATTTGAAGGAAGTCTTCAAGATATATCCAGAACCTGGCTGCCCTCTCTACACCTCCACCTCTATAACCCTCTATCTTTTCTATCCTGGATTACTGGAATAGCCTCCTAGTTGGTGCCTAGCTTCTACCCCTATCCTTCTATAGTCTATTCTTAACACTGTGTCAGAGTTATCCTTTAAAACATAAGGCCCCTAACTGATGCTGAAAGATGAAGCCTCTCATGTCATTCAGTAACAGCTAATATCCTTGCAGTAGGGCCCTGCATGATCTGCCTCCTATTTCCTTTGCTACATCTCCTCATTTATTCCAGTCACTACAGCTTCCTTTCTGTTTCTCAGGCATGCCCCATCTTAGTGCTTCTGCTATACACATTCTCTCTGCCTCTGCCTGCAGTGTTCTTCTTCTATCTGCCTAACTCTCTTACTTCCATCAAGTCTGTGCGCAAATCAAACTTCATTATGAGCCCTTCCTGTTCTAATCATCTTAATACTCCAGCATTCTAGACCATCTCTACCCACAGATGATCCCAGTTAGCCTTTTTCTTCTTCTCTTATATATAATCATCTTCCAACATACTACAGAATTATCATGTTTATAGTTTTTCTCTGACAATCCTCATTAGAATGTAAACTGCATAAGGGCTGGGATCTTTTTGTTTGTTCACTCATTCCTAAAATAGTACCATACACATATTAAGAGCTTAATAAATTACTGTTGACCGGATGAGTAGATAAATTCCCGTTGAATTTTTGCTGTGGTAAACAATGGGAAGTGGGAATGGCTTTGTACTCTGAAGTGTTTTGCCTTTGAAATTACCTCACATTTTTTCATGATGAAGTAAAATTCAACTATTTTCATTTCAGAATTCAGTTTTGTACACAAGAAATTATTGTCTTTCGTGAAGACTTAGTGAATAAAATGTGCAGAAACTGTGTTCGTTTTCCTAGTAGCAATTTGGATATTCCTAATCATGTAAGTTGCATGTTGCATTACATACAATTTTGTTAAGTCCCTTAATTTTGTTTATTTATGGTTCAAAATAATTTGAACATAAGTTTGTCAGTACATTAATTTTTGTTACTTAGTCAATTTCTCAGCTTTCTCACTGAAATATCCCCTAATGTGTGTAGGAAATCCCAGAATGAGAAGGAAATTTCTTTGATGCTTCCTGTTTTGCTTTTAAAACTCATAAATCTTAACATTGCACATTAATATATATATTTTTAATAAAATGTTCATTGATCTTGTTTATTAAATGTTTCCTGTGATATGTCCACATCAGAGGATGTGTAGTATTTATCTTATAGCTTCAAGGCTCCCTGACATATAAGTATCAATATCTGTTTACATGTACCCCCCTTTGAGAAGTATGGAAGTAGATCATACAGAGCACTTTCTGTATTTTATATTTAAAGCTTATGTAGGCTAAAGTTCTATTCTTGGCATTACTCAAGATATGGAATTATTTTTAGGTGAGCAGAATTAGTAAGTGAATTTATTACACAGATATAAGTTCAGTTGCTCCAATATGACTATTGAGGGAGCAGCTTTTATGGTATATGGTATTAAATGAAAACTCTTAGATTTTTATTTAATATAGGATAGTTTATTTCTTTTCATAACCATGTTTCCCAAAGCTCTATGATTTAAAGTTCTAATTATTTCTTAAAATTTTTAAGTACTTTGCATAATCAATATTTAATTTGAAATTGTTAGCTGTTTTAACTTTAACAAATGAACTAAAATTTATTTTGTATCATTCTTTTTAGTTTGTAAAGACTATCTTATCCCAAGGACACCTGACTCCTCTACCCCTGTATGTCTCCCCAGTATATTGGGCATATGACTATGCTTTGAGAGTGTACCCTGTGCCTGATCTACTTGTCATCGCAGATAAATATGATCCTTTCACTTTGACCAATACGGAATGCCTCTGCATAAATCCTGTAAGAATACAGTTAACATATAGTTGTAGCTTCTCAAGATTAGAGTGTTATTTCTTTAAATTTAAATTTTGTATTTAATACTGTTGGAATAAAAATATACTATTAATGAAACATTGAATTAATTTGGTATATACAGAAAGTCCCCAAACTTTCAGTATAGCATGTGACTATAAAGTATTGTGACTTTTTCTTAAAAAAACAAACAAAAAACACCAAAGCTTATAAATTCAGACGAGTATTTTCCCTTCAAAGTAACCTACTTTGAGATTCCTTTCTGGGACTTGCTTTCAGAGCCTGTATCTCATTCTCTTTAAACATATTAATGGTACTTGTCCTATGAGAATTTTGAGTTTTGGAAATTGCCCAAGTCCCAAAAATCTACGCCTGATGAATGTGAAAATTCTTATTGGCACAAATTTATTTTTATGCTGAACTTTGAAATCGCTTCAGAATCTTGAAGTTACTTCAGAATTTCTACAGAATGTGATTGACTTTTTAAATTGGGGGAATAAATACCACATAAATGTTGTTGATGTCAAACAAAATATCTTAGCTAGGGATTTTATGCTGTTTGCTACCCTGATTCTTACGCATTTTAGACCTTAGCACTTTGTTTTATATAGGTCATTTCTAGAAACATTGTGCCTTACTGTTGGTTACTGCTTTTCTCAAACACACATTTATTATGTCCAGCTTCCTCTAAGACAAGGTGTGTCAGCCACAGAACTATTGACAGTATGGACTAAATAATTCTTTGTTGCGGAGCACTGTCCTGTGCATTGTAGGATGTTCAGCAGCCCCTGCCTTCCATCCACTAGATGCCACCAACAATCGAAATGTCATAGGATGTTTGCCAAGTGTCCCCTAGGGGCCAAAATTGTCCTTGGTTGAGAACTACTCTGAGGATGAACATAGTCAACTGATATGGTTTTATTGTTTGAAATTTGCGGCCTGATTTTCATAGACTCTTTATTCACATTCAATATTCTTTCATAGTGAGGCTATTTCCTTATTTAAATTTAACAGTTTGGGTGTTTGGGGTGTTCTCATAGTTAATGCTTTATTTGAAAACATCTTATTTCCAAATTTTTCCACCTTTTCGTCCTGTAGGTTGAGTAAACCACCTCCTATTACCATCATTATATCTTTCCTACCTTATTTATACCTTTTGGGCAAGCCCAAAACTTGTCTTTGACATTGCTTCTTCACCTTTTCTTGATATTTATATTAATGAATGCCTGCGATAGGCAAGACATTGAGTTAGTGCCAGGGACACAAAAACTGATAAGATATAGTCTCTGCTCTAGAGTTGAATAGTGGACAGTTGTATGTATGATTACTGGTTGCTTTGTGGTTGCTTTGGGGGCACGTTGGTGGGCAGTATTTTTCACTGAGGAGAGGTACAGGAAAGATTTCTTGAACATGTTTGTCTTATGTGCATATTTAGCATCACACAATACTGTTTATTTCTTATACTTAGAGCCACTCCTAAGCATTTCTAATCATATCTGTTAGCATAAGACAATCCAGCCAATTTAAATGAATTTTTCCTTCAAGTGGAGATATTTTATAGTATTACCTTCTCTCTGTAAAGATCAGGCAAAAACCTGTCTCAGCACTTTATAGTCATACCTTGTAACTTTATAAAGTCATGACCAAGGAATTTGATTTTAAAAATAAGGATTCTTTTTATAAAAGTTGAATATTCACTCACGGGCATTTTTCTCCCCAAAGGGCTCTTTTCCAAGAAGTGGATTTTCATTCAAAGTTTTTTATCCCTCCAGTAAGACAGTAGAAGATAGGTAAGTGTACCCTCAGAAACAGCTAGAAGGAGCTGTCTCAGGTGTTACATTACTAAAAATCAGATGTTCTGTAGGTGTTGTTGAGGTTTTTAAAAATGTCTGCAGTTACCCATTGGAAATGTTCTAGGCTGAAATTATTTTGGTCATGCCATGTGACATAGAATTGTATGTACTTATGGCACATTTGTGATGAAATAGATCAAGAACTGTTTTCTGAGGGAAATTTCAGACCAGCTGTGAGGATGGGCTAGTTCCCTTATAGGCCGACTCCTGATAATGTTCTTATTATTCTGAGAGGTCAGTCCTACCCTCCACCTGGTTGATTCTCAAAACCTAGGTAACCTGCTTCAAATTGGCAGCAAAAAAGTTGCGGAGAGCTGGGTGTGAGTGTGGTGACAACAAGGGGTTGGAGCTGGGGAGAAGTCTTGGAGGGAAAAGAAAGAAAATCACCTGTTAGGTAGCAGTTTTCAAAAGGTAATCTATAGACCACCTGCTTCAGAAGCCTCTAGGTCCTTGTTAAAAATGTTAAGTTACATTCACAAATGGCTCTCTAGTTGTAGGGCCCATGAATATGCATTCTGATGCTATTTTCCTTAGATTTAGGCATTCTTACATGAAATCTTGTCATTTAATGAAACATATTTTGAAAAAGTTCCTACTTCTTGTTAAGAACAAGTATCCAAATTAATGCCCCCAGTTCCGTTTTAGAGAATATAATCTCGAACACAGCCCATTTGTCTTTTTTTTTTTTTTTTGGTAATTAACATATTTATTCAAATAAAAGTCAACACAATTACATGACAAATTTCAAACAAGCTTAAAAGTACAAACCTGAAAAATACTCTGCTTCCTAACCCTAAACCCATGATTAAGTTTCTTATATGTATTTCTTTTAAAAAATTAAGCATTATTCTTGCTGCTCAATACTCATGGAAGATTGAAGTTTATTCACTTTATGAGATATTCTAAGTTTTATTCTTGGATTCATTCATTTGACATATATTCAATTCTCACTGTATTCCAGGCACCGCTTAGTTTTTAGAATATAAACAGATGCTCTCATAAAGGTCACAGATATTCTAGTCTCTATTCCATAAGTCTGACACATATCTGACTTTACCCAGCCCACACTGAAACCTCAAAATAATAAAATAATTTATTTGGAATGCCTTTAGGTAAGGGCAGACACTTTTTTCCAGTTTCACCACACACTTTTGTTAACACCTGGATGCCTCTGAGGACATTTGACTTTGTGACCCCCAGATTGAGTGACCTCTGCCCAGAGCATATTTTATCCACCTTCTGATTGACTTTTAGTGAACTGAGATTTGGTATACAACTTACCCTGCTATGAAAACCCGTACTAGGAACTTTAAGCAGGTCTCAGGACGAAAGAAATCTGTTCCAAGCAACTGTTTATGTTTATCTTAGGGAGACTATAAATCTAATAGATGCCCTTCCATTTAGTTGCTAGGAAGCACAGCCAAATGTGCATCCCATCTCTGTAGCTTCAGAATCTATCCCTGGAAACCATTTTATATTTTTTTTAATGAGCTGGAGTATAAGTAAATAAACCACAATAGGAAATTAACTGATGTTTTATGATAGCACAAGACCACTTCAGTTATACTTCTTGTAATGTTCCCTAATTGCCATGCAGAATTGTTTCGTATTTTAAGCACTGAATACAGATTTCTGCGATAATCCTTAATACTCTGTATTAGAAGTCACTTGTGTGTCTGTCCCTCTAAAAAGTTTCTGGCACAACAGTACCTGACTTGCAGTTGATACTGTTTGTTGAATCAATATAGTTTTTCCTTTATCTTCTGTGGACTGAGATGCTGCCTTTGCATAATTTCCAAACTATAATTTAGTATGGATAATTTGAGGAATCTTTTCAGTGATTAATCAAACAAGTTGGTACATGGTTTTTGTTTGTTTGTTTGTTTTTGAGAACAAAAAATTTTCAAGATATAGTGGAATAATTTGGTCTTCCTGTTTAGTTTCTAAGATATATTTTGTTAGAATACTTGTGAAATCATATTGTAGAGTTAATCACAGAAATGTAGTCAAAGTAGATAAAGTTAATACTGTTTCAACATGTACTCTCAGTTACAGCCGTTTTATTTAAAATATTGTATTGGTGATGTAGTGAAGAAATACCCATTCTCACACATAGTTGGTCAATAAAAAATGGTAAAAACCTTTACGGAGGGCAGTTTGACAAGATTTCTTAAGAGACCTAAACTGCATATGCCAGCAATTCCATTTCTAGGAATTTATCCTACAGGTGTACTTGGGCTTATACACAAATGTAGATACAGCCATTTTTATTGTAGTTTTTATAATAACAAAACAGTTTAAATGTATATCCATTTAAATGTATATACTTATTCAGAACTTTCTTAATTTACTTAAATTTTAAAGCTTTAAAGGAAAGGATTAGTTAGAAAAATTATATTTATTACTAATTGAAAAAGGTGTAGAATAGTGTTCATAGTATTCTATTTGTATATGTGTTTTTATACATGCATATATATTATACATGCAAGCATATATATGACTTGAGTATCTTAATAAAGATATACAGTTACTTCTGGGGAGTAGAAATAGAGTGTGAGACCAACTTATTTTTATCTGTGTCACCTTTCCAATTTGGAACAAGATGCATGTGTTGACCTATTTTTTAAATTAAAATTAAGTATTAAGAAATGTATAATAACTTAAGATTTCCAAAATGTTTAATTGTATGAATATTTTCTATTTTCAGCAAACTTCAAGGTTTTTGAGATTCTTAAAGACCATCTGAAGAAATAAAATTCCGTTTTATACTTAATTTTATATTTATGTAATTTTGATATTAAGTTACAATAAAATTATGGTAAACTCGAGAATGTTCTTTTAAAATTTGTATTTTATGAAATTTTGATATTAAGTTATAAACATGGTGGTACTTTACAAAGTTTTATAGGAAAAATATTTTCTGCAGTCTTTTAAGAAAAATATATAAAGCTATAATCTAATTATACGTTTGTGCTTAAAAATTGAAGTTTTGTTATTTCTATACTTGTCATTTGCTAAGGTTAATTTTTAAAAAAACATTTAAAATATTCGAATCGTTGTTTTAGTCTAATTTACGTTTTTAACACGAATCTTAACAGTATATTCCACAATTTTCAAACTGTTTAAATTTCAAATCACAGAATCTATTCTGACAGCGAAGACCTTTGTTTCAGGATATTATTGTGATACTCAGTACATAATTATCTTTTAGCATTAGGCATTGAAAAACACAGTCTCCAGTTTTTACATTTGGAAGACATGTTCGTTTGTTTTTATTTTTTTAAGCCTACATCACCTGGTATTCCTAAGTGGTCTTCCATCCAAGTACTAACCAGGCCCGACCCTGCTTAGCTTCTGGGATCAGATGAGATCAGGCACGTTCAGGGTGACATGTTTATTCTGAAGCAACATGTTTTGTTATTTTAGGTGTAGTCACTCAATACCATTCCCTTACTTTTAGTTTATGGCTAGCAACAACAGACCAGAAATGAATCTGAATGACAGGAAGTTGTTAGAGGTACAAAGAATGTTTCAAATGTAGGTGTAACCTTAATATTGCAACCTAGAATGGAAGATATTTCTTTTAATGAAAATTAGCTTTTTGGGGAAAAGATGCTGATAAAAAATAAATGACATATTGAAGGGGAAATTCTTCAAGAAACTTCTTGTGAATGCAGTAATAAGTGATGAGTAGATAAGGATGCAGTGGCAACTTAAGATGGGTTTAAGGTGGAAAACTTGGGGAGAATATTAGAAGAAGCCCGATGTTAGAAGAGCAAAATGTAATTTTAATTGCAAGAATAGCCTGGGAAAACTGAAGATGATATCAAGACATACGTCCAAAAGCTAGTGGATCGTTTGGAAAAATTTACTATTTGGACCTTGAAAGTGGCAGTGAAATAAAACATGGCAAGGTTATTGGCCCAATTATGAGGACCATAGAGCTAAATATGAAAGATGGATAGAAAGTTATAAATGGAAATTGGATATGAGGTGTCCTATCATTCATTAACTCATTCATTTAACAAATAATTACTTCCATAAGATGAGCTTTTGCAGACCTTAGGAACACAGATAATGGCTAGAAAGATAGGGTGCATTTAGGGGTTAGCAAGGTGAAGTGAGATGAAGCAAGGCATTTAAAAGCGGCTAAGAGGCCAGACCAGGCAATAAGTATTGGAATAAGATAAGACAGGAACTAGAACCAGGTGGGGATCAGCACTATCTGTAAATGAAAAGTAGCACTGCAAGGGTATCCTGGGCTTCTGATTTGGGTAAAAACAGAGAGGTGGTATGCTCCGTGATTGGTGTTTAATCTGATGAAGCATGGCTGACCTCACCACAGAAATCTGAGTATGAGGTGGATCACACATGATGGATGTGGGTAAGATTTCTCTACCATGAGAAAAGCGACACTTGGTCTCCCTGTTGGGAAACCACAGGAAGTCCCAGGAATTGCAGAATGGAGAACCCACTTAAGTCAGTAGGTCTCAGACCATCTTTGAATCTCTGCTTCCCAATAGAGTTGTGTCCTTGCTAGCATGTAGTATTTGTGGAAAGATAAAGCAGTTTGCACTAACGGGTTAATAACTGCTAAAGGCTTTAATACTCAGTCCTCCTTCAAAAGGCATTCATAATTTAATAAGAATATCCTTTCCTCAAGGGATGAATTTTAGGCAAGAGATCAATTGTTTGGGGCATGGGAGCTTTTATACTAGTCCATACTCTTTTCCCAAAGAGCTGAATTCATCTTTATGCCTCAGCCATTCCAGATGTAAATCTAAACCCTAAATGATAGGGTGTTTTTAAACTTGTTATTAAACAAGTTCATGATAGAAAAATTAGGAAATACCAATAATCATAAAGAAAAATGTTTTAATGCCCTGCAATTCCATCACCAGAAATAATCTGTTAATATATATCCTTCCAGATTTTTCTCTGCATATATTTTTTCCTATAAGAACATTTGGGGATCATACCATAACACTAAACTTGCTTTTTTCTTAAATGTACTATATCCACTCATTAAATATCTGAGTGCCTAATGTTCTAGGTACTGGGGAATCCAGTGGTAAACCAGAAAGTCAAGATCCTCACTTTCATAATGCTTACCTTCAAATGGGGCAAGCCATACCCAAGAAAATACCAAATACGAACCATGGTGAAAAAAATGATGTGGGCAATTTTAGATGGGGTGCCGGAGGTGGGAGAAGCATGTTACGGAGGGTCACTGAATTTAAGGTCTTGAGATTCAAAGGCCTGCATACAGGCTACACAAGAGCTATCGTGTTTTGCCATCGAGGCTGAAGAATCCAGCTTTGCTGCCAAGAGAACATAAATGAGGGCAGAAGCTGGGAAAGGAGAGGAGTCGGGGCATTTCAAGAGTATTTTTGGTCATTTCAAGTCTGAAGGGCTTAAGCATTAAATCATTCAAATGGAGACCCTAAATGGGTAACTGGATATAGGAGTCTGGAGTTTAGAACCTGATACATAAGTCTGGTATTTGTGAGTGTAAATTTATTTGTGGAGAGAGTAAACGGAGAAAAGATGGGGTCCCAACCTCGAGGCATTTCTACTTAGAAGCTGAAGAGAGTGAAAAACTGTAAAGCTGACTATGTAGTGTCAAGTGTCTGATGAGATAGGAAACCTAGAAATGTCTTGTCACTGAGGTAATGCCAACATCAATTGTTAAATGTTGGTGAGTTTCAACAGAATGAGAACAGAAAATGAGAACAGTAGTTGGATTTAACAACTACTAATTAATAACCACCTTAGTCAATAAATATTCTACAGCATCACTTTTTTTAAAATTAAGTTTATTGGAGTAACATTGGTTAATACAATCAGTTTTCAGGTGTGCGTTATCATTTGACATTTGTATATTCTGTTGTGTGTTCACCACCCAAAGTAGTTTCCTTCAGCTACCATATATTTGATTATAGCATCACTTTGAATGGCTGCAGAGAATTCCATTGTATAGCTGTATCAAAATCTGCTCAACCACTCCCTCTGTTGAATTCTTAGATTTGCAAACCTTTAGAATCAATCATAAAGCTGTCTTGAGTTGGAATTGCTGGATTTAAAGGCTTCTTGTACAGCCACCAACTACTCTCTAGAAAGGTTTTACTAAATTCTATCACTCCGAGGAAATACAGTAATTGTAAAAAAAAATTTGCCATTTCGATGGGTGATATGTGGTACTTTATATTTGCAATTTGCATTTTTATTAATGAAGTCTTACATGTTGATCATTTGTTATTAATAGCCTTATCTCTTGCTCCAAATGAGTTGTTACAGAGCAAACTGTGTAGTAAAATATCCAGAAGAGCAAACTGTGTAGTAAAATATCCAGATTATTCACTAAATACTGGTTTAGTGAAGTGAAAAAAGCATATAAACATAGGTATGAATCACAGTTGTGACTACACTAGCTGTGTGACCCTGGTCAGGTAACTTCTCAGGTCCCATTTTGTCTGTGAAATAGGGATCAGTTCTACCTTTAAGTGTTGTGAGCAATGAGAGAGATAACAAATATGCTGGAAATTATGCCAGTTACGGTGATACTTGCCCTAACGCAGAAGTAACCACACCACTGCACAGGAATCTAAAAAACAGACTGTAGGACAGTTGGTTTTTAGAAACTAAGATGCTATTTCTGGCATTTCCACTATCCCATTCCAATTCCTGCCCCTCCTTCCGGCTGTTACTGGTGTCACCATGGCAACGAGCACGCGCTGCCCAGGGCAAAGTCTCTGGCGGTTACTGATCTCCGCCGCTTCCCTCTCCGCCGACCAGCGACTTCACGGCGCGTCCCACCCACCTGGTGTCGGACTGATCGCCCTCTGCCTGAGGGCTAGGGGCCAAGGGGCAGCATGGCTAAGGCGGAAACCTCTTCGCCGCTGGAAGACCTGGACCTGAGCGGAGAGGAGGTTCAGCGGCTCACCTCCGCCTTTCAGGACCCGAAGTTCCGGCGAATGTTCTCGGAGTACGCCGAGGAGCTCACCGACCCCGAGAACCGGCGGCGCTACGAGGAGGAGATCACTGCGCTGGAGCGCGAGCGCGGAGTGGAGGTGCGGTTCGTGCACCCGGAGCCGGGTTATGTGCTGCGCACCAGCCTGGACGGGGCGCGGCGCTGCTTCGTGAACGTGTGCGGCAACGCTCTGGTGGGCGCACCCACTAGTCAGCCATGCTCCGGCAGTGCGCCCGCCGGCAGCCAGTGGTCCCTGCCCTACAGCCTGGCGCCCGGCCGCGAGTATGCGGGGCCGCGGAGCACCCGCTACACGGTCTACGACGTGGTCTTCCACCCAGACGCGCTCGAGTTGGCCCGGCGCCACGAGCGCTTCCGCCAGATGCTGGACGCCATGGCCCTGGAAGCCGTCGAGAAGCAGTTCGGCGTGAAGTTAGACCACAGAAATGCCAAGACCCTGAAGATCAAGTATAAGGGGACTCCGGAGGCCGCCGTGCTGCGAACGCCCCTGCCCGGGGGCGTCCCGACTCGGCCCGAGGGGGAACTGGAGAGCCCTCTTCCCGATTTTCCCTACCCCTACCGGTACCCAGCGGCCGCCGGGAGCTCTGTGGGTCCCGGGCCCCCGGCGCCCTCCACTCCAGAGGCGGTCCCACAGCCCGCCCCCACCGAGCCTCGCTACAGCGTGGTGCAGCGCCACCACGTGGACCTTCAGGATTACCGCTACTCCCGGGACTCGGCCCCCAGCACGGTGCCGCAGGAGCTGGTGGTCACCATCGAGCTGCCGTTGTTGCGCTCGGCAGAGCAGGCGGCGCTGGAGGTGACGGGAAAACTACTGTGCCTCGACTCGAGAAAACCCGACTACCGGCTGCGGCTCTCGCTCCCGTACCTGGTGGACGACAGCCGCGGCAAGGCGCAGTTCAACAAGGCTCGGCGACAGCTGGTGGTCACGCTACCCGTGGCTCTGTCCGCGGTGCGCCGGGAGCCCCACGCGGCGCCGGAAGAGTCGGCCGACCGGTCCGGAACTGACGGCGCGGCCTGCGCTTCCGCTTGCGAGGGGAGGCAGGCCCGGAGGGGGTTCGCGCAGGAGACGGAGGCTCGGGTCCCAGCCGAGCTGGGGCTGCGGACGCCGGGATCGCCACCCTGGGCGCCACCGGGGAGGAGCTTGTCTTCGTACTGGAAGAGCGGGACTTAGGCGGGCAAGCGGTGCCGACAGCGGGCATCGGGGAGAAACCGCTTCCCGGAACAGGGAGCTCACCTGGGGACAGTGGCGGAGGCTCCCCTTTTACTTCATCCAGGGACCTTGACAGAAGGTCTTCTGCAGCAAGAGGGTGTGCGCGCAGAGATCTCAGCGTTGAGACGCACGTGGCCGGGGAAGGCACGGGCATCGAGCCTTCTAATCCAGCCATGGGTGATCTCGGGACCCACAGCAGGGAACCCTTGTGCCCTCCTTTGCAGTGTAATCAGGATGAAATATGCTTGACGTTGCTAATTCAAGTGCCTCGGATCCAGCCGCAAAGTCTTCAAGGGGATGTGACTCCCCTCTGGTACAAATTGTGCTTTTGCACCGAAGACTTAGTTCATTATTCCTTCTTTTTGCAGTTTGCTTCAGAAAATAAATTGAGTACCAAAGAACCAGTGGTTAGCATTTCTTCAAACAATGCAGTGATAGAACTGGCAAAATCTGCAGAATGCTATGGACATTGGAGAGAGTGGTATTATGGTTTAAACAACGATTCTTTGGAGGTAACAGTTCTTTCTAGATCCTTAATATTTGAAATATTCCATCCCGCTTTTACATCTGCCATTACAGGCATTCTTTCAGTTTATCCAAAACAAAGCATTTTCCATTATATAACTTTTCTCGAAATTGATACACGTGATGCAAAATGTCAGTGCGCATTAAACGCGTATTGGGAAGAAAATAACAACACGCATCACCTCTGATGGATGGTTTTCAAGTCTTCAAAATTGCTTTTAATGCAGTTGTTTCCTTGAAATCCATTGACTCTGAAGGAAGGCATGAATGGATTCCCAGGATCCACAGACCTCTAAACCTATGCAAAAAGTTGAGGGTGCTTTCTGCTAAGAAGAAGGTCTATAACTTTAGTGATATTCTCAAAGGGGTTTATTTATGATCCAAATAGGGTTAAGAGGCACTCTGTTAATAACCGTGTATTTTTAGTTGGCAAATAACTTTGTCCTACCGTAGAAAGTAATTTACTTGCGGAGAGCAAAAGTATTTTAGGCCAGTGCCACAGTTCTTGTGTAGGAAAACAAACTCAAAACCAGGTGTGAATAAATCCCTTGCCCTTTGGGCCATATAGTGCTGCTTGATTTTAGTCACTGATTGTTGGTGGGGTTATCTGTAGGTGGACATTATATTACATTAAAATGACCTCTTTTTGCGTGTTTTAATCATCTTTAGGTCCCTGCTAGTATTTGGCACAATGGCTGACATTTAACAGTGTAATATAAACATCAAACTGTACTGCACCTATGTCTATTACACCTCTTCTGGACAAATACTCTAGAACTGGGCTGAGGGTTACCTAATTTACTTAGGCTATAATTTTGATGAATAATTCAGTATGTATTATTGTAGTTGCTACTATATTTTTTAGGTGTTTGAGGTTCTTGACTTTCAGATTCATACTGCAGTACTGTTGGCAAATATTGAAAAACTTAAAATTTGAAGTTCTAAGAACTTCTTAAACTTGTAAATGAACAGTTAATTAGTGGTTTTGATTAAGGTTTTATCAGTGTTACACGTAATTTTTAAAAGCCCTTTCAACATATTCAAGGGTTAATTCCCAGAAGAACAATAGTTGCACCGATTATATAATAAAAAGTAATTTTTAATTTAAAAATTTGGGACTTTAACCCGCTGTAACTGTTCACTTCTCATTATTTTTCTAGAAAATTAGCTAATAACTTACATTTATATTTTATGAGCAATATCTTCTGTGAGAAGTGGTTAATTTGAAACCCTCCAAACGTGGTAAAATAAGTAGCCAGGGCTAGGTAAAATACTTCGCGAGAATATAGAATAGGAAATTGACTTTCTGTTTATGTCATTAGAAGGGGAAAATTTAGGAAAGGGCTGTCGTTTTCCTGTAATTGTTTTAATAAATGTGAAAATAACTCGCAATAAAGGAATAAAGCTTTGTGGACAAGCAGTTGAGAGAATACTAAAGAATGTATTTTAATCAGGTTTTCTATTACCTAACATCATTTCAGCAAAGAAACTGGACCAAAATGAGATTATGGCCACTGTGTTTATGTCTTTGAATCCTGAAATAGGTCTATAATTTCTTTGTTAATCATCACATTTGCTAAGGCTGATAGAACCATAATCAGTTTTTTTCTTTACATTTCACTGTCACTAGATCAGGCTCAGTATTAAAGCAAAATTTTTAAAAATCACAAGAGTAGTGGGTGAGTAGACAGATAATATATCATGATTATATCATATGCATTATATGAAAACAATTATAATGTAAAAGGGCGGATTTGTAACTGTCAAGGTCAGAATTGTTACTTTACCCATAAACAAATACAAAATATACTTATAGAAGCCTTAAATAACCTCTAAGAATTTTCCTAAAGCCTTAGGACCACTGAATTCAGTATCTTTTATAGTAAAGTCAGTCATTAGAATGTGATGACAGTGTTAGGCCAGTCGTTTATATTTTAATCATAACCATTTCCATTATACATATATATTATTTTTCCTTGGGTTAACTAAAAACTAAACTATTTGGTGTATTTTTTACAATTAATGTGTAAGTCTTTTCCAGAGACATGAAACTTAGGAATGCTTTTGATGGGAATGTTTCTATAATAGAGTGTTATTCCGGACCTTCAAATAATAGCAAGGCTAAGTACTCCAAAAGTAAAATTTTTCTGTTCCCAAAGTTCGTTTTTGTTTGGTGGTGGTTCTCAAGTTCAAATACTTTTAATAGAAAAACTTGAAAATTCTCTCTTTCTGATTTCCTACTCTGTTTGGACCAAATAATGAACTGTTTTTATGTGTAATTATAAAATTTATTTATATGGAAGTACAGAAGAAAATACTTTTATTTTGGACAACAATGGATTTTATGAATTTTAAATATAGATATTTCTTGAACACCCTAACTATATATCTATACTCACTTAATGTGAATATAAACAAATTGCTTTGGGATTTTTGTGAAAGTAATTTTACTTTTCCTAATAGTTTAGAAATCTTCATTCTTATAAATAGCTATATGCTAGTGTCACACTGCATTATCTCATTGCTTAAAAATAGAATATACTTCTCTTAAATATTATTCTTGGCTCTTACCTAGCCAAGAACTAAAAGGCAAACCAGTCACACAAAATTTGAGTAGATCCTGTCATGTATATTTCTTAGCTGACTCATTAAGAAGTGTTCTAAAATAGAATTACATTTTATAGCTGGCACTGCATTATAGCCCTAGAGGTGATGTTTTCTTATAAAATATTAAGAGGGGAAAAAAAAAAGAAAATACCATTTGTAAGATTATCTATGAGAGGAAACATACCTCAGATTTAATAGAGGACCTAGAAAAGGAACTAAGACATTTTAGGGTCTTTTCCCATATGTACTCTTGCTGTTCTTATTGCTGTGTACAATACTGTTTTCTCTGGCCAAGAAAGCATAGGAATAACATTAAAATAAACCTTTGAAGAGTATAATCTTGAACCGTGTGAGAACTTTTATGAGCTGTTTTTAGATGGCAACTATGTCAAAGATGACCTATAAAGCAGAGTATTTGTTTCTTTTTATTTTAGGAAAGGTTGTTTGTCAATGAAGAAAATGTTAATGAGTTTCTTGCTGAGGTCCTGAACTCTCCATTCAAACAGACCCCACCCCTAACCCCACCATTAATTGAAGTTCTTCATGTCACTGATAATAAGATTCAAATTCATGCAAAGGTAAGGATTTTGGTGGATTTAATAAAATAGTGACTTTAGGACCAGGTTAAAGCCTAATAAATAACTTAATTCTTGATATCATAACTGTAAACTAAATGTACATAAAAGCTGGGGAGAGTGATGTTAAGAGGAATAAAGATGTTTTTACATGTATTTTACTATGTGCTAAACACTGTGCAGTTCATTTTCACACATTATCCCATTTAATCCCAAAACTGTCCAATGAAGAAAAGAGAGAAACTAAAATTTGGGAAGTTAGTCCAGGGACAAACAAGTCTTTTTGACTCTCAAACCATGGGAACTATGTCAAAGTTTGTTCATTCTTTCTAGTTGAATCTTAAGCTTGGTTATTTTTATATTATAGTCTTCAGTATCAGACACAAATAATTTAGTAACTAGCAAATTTGACATATATGAATGGGGGGAGAGTGGCTGTGAAGGAACGCAGAAGTTCAAGAAAATTCAAGAAATTTAAGAATGCCTTTGTAAGAATGACTGCTAAAGGGTTTGTAGGCCAGGATTATTTTATCCTGAGGGAGATGAGTCATCAAAAGGGTTTAATCAGAGAATTATTGCCGGGTTTACATCGTCAGTAATGTAATGACTGGCAGGATGTGGAAGACGACTTTGAGGAAGAAGAAACCTGTCTGCAGTTCTGAAGGGTTATTCCCTATGACTTTTTTTAAAAAAAATTTCCAGAGAATACTACCATTTAATTTTGTTTGTTTCAAAGGATTATTAATTTGTTGTTTTTCTTGGGCATAGTTGCAAGAATGTAGTCACTCTGAGCAGCTTCATGAAAAGGAAGAAGAAATCAATGAAGGAAGTCATCTAACTGAAAAAGAAAATTCAGAACATCTTACCACCTCAACAACTGATTCTGATTCATCTATAGCAGTTCAGTAGAAACAGATAGTTGTGGTTCAGTTGCACACTTGCAACAAGAGTCTTGATGTTTCTCAAATGCTATGTGAAAAGTCTCAGCACCCTGAGTCAAAAATGGAATCTGTTTACTCAAGCGAGGAAAAAGATAATTTAAAAGAACCAGTAATAACTGAAGAGAAAGAAGTAGATGGAAATCACCTATCTTCCTTATCAATTCACAGTATACATGGTTTTGACCACATAAAAGAAACCAACATGCAGGATGGTAGTGTGCAAATTATTAAAGATCATGTGACTCATTGCACATTCAATTTTCAGAATTCTTTGCTATATGACTTAGATTAATTCTATAATTTTAGAATTTAAAAGTTAAGAGTAAAAAATCTGGGGACTTAAAATAGATTCTATTTCTGATAACTACTATCTTAAAGTATTCAAGAAATTGAAATTTGCAATTTTGATTCTAATGGGGAAACGAGGTATTTATTATTGCATATACAGTTTATATACAGTTTCCTAAATTATAGACATAAGTTTTGTGATTCCTCTGATGTATATTTTTTCTAATTAAACATTTAGTTTTAATACAACCTGTATATATTTACTTCTGTGTTTTCGGCCTCTTGTTTACCATTATCTTAATAAAATTTCGAAATATTTAAGTTGTGTCTGTCACAAAAATTCTCAAGCATACAATTAACTAGAAATATGAGTGTGGGGGGTAGGTAGAATCTCAAAACTGTTTAGAAGTCTCACTGAATAGGACATATTTATTCTTGAAATAGAGATCTTCAGAACTTTACTAACCAAAATTAATGATTCAAACAATTACAGTACAAATATTCTGAATGAAATTCAGTATTTTTGCTTCAACTCTATTTTACCATTCATGTCTGTCACAGAAAATAAATTATGTGTATATGATACAAGTTATTTAGTACTTTGAAAATGTTTTTTTAACGAGTTTTTTGGAAGTTACTATTACAGTATTAAAACACCTCTTGGTCTTATAAAGTACATTTATGAATTTTAAAAACAGGACAATTAATAAACCTGGAAATATGCGCCAACGGGAAAATTGTCAACAAGTGTTTTCTAATCAATTTGTTTTATAAACTAAAAGAGGACAGCAAATAATGTACCTGTGGCTATTATTTTGTGGAATACTATTTTTGAGGCCAGAAGAAAATCCTCATAGATTTCTCACAAATTTTTTTAGGATAGCATGAAAGAAAATGTAAAAGGAAAATATCTGTTGACCTAATCCCTGGCCCCAAAGGCCATGAGCTGATCTATATGTTCCAGAAACAACTACCAATTTAAACCTCTGGCCTTACCTTAGTCCCGGAAATTACCTAATATCTTTAGTTCTTTGAACTGGGAGGTCAGATTAGAGTACCAAAAACTGGTACAGATTCTGGTAGTTCATCTTGATTTACATTTATAATCCTGATAAAATGTGACTGGGCTAAGGGCAGTATAAATGTAGCTCATAAAACAAGAGAACTCTTTGCCTCAACTTAAATGACCATATCCATTTTTCAACCATAATATGAATCTTAATTTGATGCAATAATAATTTTGTAACTGTCCACTTAAGTTTTCTTAAATTGAAATGACTAATTGCAATAGCTACACAGATATTACTCTGAGTAATTTTTGGTTGAATGCAATTGTATGCTGTTAAGGGAAACTTCTACATTGAATGCAGAGTAAATTTTAAGTCTGTTTCCTATTATTTACTGTCTGTCCTTTTTAAAAAGTATGATTTTGGTCAATAAAGGTACTAGAACATGTTTCATTTTGCCATGACTGAATTTTGTATTATTTCTGGCTATATTTCACTCACACAGCAGATTTTATTGTTCATTGTATCTGCCTTGTTAATTTGTAAGCTAGTTTCTTCTACAGGGAGTAAATGCATTGTCAAGGACTGGGTTTTAGTTCTAATTCCGGTGTATAATGTACAGATAGTAAATATGAAAAGGAAATGCTAACTTTAAAATTTCAAAAATGTCTTTGCTGAATTTTGGTGTAACGAGTAAACAAAATTTATTCTGCAAAATGATTAGGAACCTTTTTATGCAAAAAATGAGTATTTTATTTTGGCAGCACTAAAGAAAAAAGTAAACCACTGTATTTCTACATTGAGGTGAAAACAGTGTTTAAACGTTCTTAATCAAATACATTCCAAAAGAAAGTGTGTTCTATGAATGTTCCAAAGCACAGGCAAATCCTAACACAATAATACAGGAATCTGTAATACTGAAAATGACTGTTTTTGACAGGGTGTTTAACAAACTTTGAATTATAAAACCCAGTGAAGCAATCCCTTCCTAATAACTGTCCAAAGTGAAACTGGGCTTGTTCCATTATACTGTTTAACATTTCATTGTAATACTTTTTACTGCCATGACAATTTTAAATAAATTTTGCTGTACTTAAAATAAGTTTTGAAAGTGGAAAAGTGTACAAAGTTCCAGATAAAAAGATTGATAGCTGCAATTTAAATTCCACCTCTTCTCTCACAATAACTATGACCTTTAGCAGACACAGATTGAGCTTTAAAACCCAACTCCCAAAATGAAAACTTGCGTTTTAAATCTTAATCAGACATAAAAGGAAAAGATTACTATATTTGGACACCTTTTACAAGATTTTTTTTTTGTTTGTATTAAAGCAGAAACCAGTCCCTAAACTCTTATTCAACTATCTTGTTTGGGCAAATATCAAAAATAGAAGACTGTCACTTTTGCTTTTGTAATGGTGATTTTTCACTGCAGTCTTCTATAACTTTTACAGAGTTCATGGTCCCTAATATCTCCCCACCCTCCATTTTTCCTAGGTGGGGAAACGGCTGCCATAAACTTCTCACTGATCATTAGAGTTTCTGGAAACAAGTACTGTTTGTTATTATTTAAGAGTGACTCAATTTGGGCACTCTGGGTGAATGGTCTACAGGTTTTCTTGTGGTGCATACCACAGTCTCCAGCATGAAAAATCCTAGGTACTTGAGGAACCAGCACTTTCCAGAATTTGGGAAGACAAGATACAGTCAAATATTGAAGAGTCCAGTCCCAGTTATAATCATCATAAGTACAGAAAGTGTCTGTGCATTCAATCAGTTTCTGATATGCGTCCGGAGTCAGGGCTAGACCCATATTGTGCTCTGTGGATTTCCAAGTTTTCACATCTACTTTGTCGGCAATGCCATAGAAACTGCGACTAGCAGTATAGGTCCCCAGGGAGAGAACATCACACTCAGGACACTCTTGCTGCTTTAATATCCACATCTTTTTGAAGACGTGGTAAAAGTCTGGGGCTAAGTAGTGGTCCTCCTCTAGGAAAAGTATAAGGCCAGCATAGTCTCGAAGAACTTTGACCCTTTCCCATACAAAATGCAGCTTCCACCACCAATGGTGTTTGGTTTGGGAGAACTTAGCCTCTCTATAATGGCCAAAGGAATCAGGATACTCAGCATTAATGCATCCCATCTTCAAAGCTGCATTCTTCTCCAGATCTCTTGGGCAATCTCTGGGGTCACTGCCAGGAAACTCGTTGGGATACAACTGAATGCTAAAAGGAAAGAACACCTGCAGAACGGGACAGAAATCGACCCCAGCGATCAGCTGATTGATCTCTGTTGACCAGAAGTCATGACTAAAGATAACGAGGACGTTGTCAATACCCTGGGCTTTTCGAAGTGAGTCCAGCAGCAGTTTGAGGTAATCCGGCCGGTTATGCACCTGAACCACCAGCACTAGCTCCCGGGGAGTCCAGGAGCCGGCCTTATCTACATTCCTCAGCGTCTGGTCAAAGTTCAGCTGGTACACCAGGGACCGGTACCGCAGCGTCAGGTTGTCCGCCTCGGGCTGTGGGACCGCCGCGACCAAAGGAGCCGCCGACTCATTGGAGACCCGGCGGATGCCTACAGACACGGCGGGATGGTCCCCGGCCCGGCCACCCGCACCCCGCGCTGGCTCAGCGTCCAGCAGTGGCGGGGCGAGGGCATCGTTCTTCCTTTGTCGCCCACTGCTGCTCCAGAGAACGAAGCCGCAGGCAGCTACCACGAGCGTCAGGATCAGCACCTTCCGCTTGTAGATGCGGAACCTCATGGTCTCCAGGGCCGAGAGCGCAGGCAGGCGGTTGCGGAAAGGAGCTAGCGGCTTCTGCAAAGAAGGGGCGGGCCGGCGGCGGTCGTCGCCTTGGCCTGCAGCAGTCGGAATTGGCCTTCGCGGCTGCCCTCGCTAACTCATCCCCGGCCCCGGGAGTACTGGGGCCCGAAGGCGCTCAGCTTCCCTGCGCTGCCCGGGCTCCACACATCCTCGCCTGGCAGCTGCAGCTCCGGCAGCGGCTCCGCCGCTAGGAGCCACGGCTCGGTGTTGCCTCAGTCCTCTCCATTCAGCACGCGTCCCGGAAGAAGCCCCGTCGCGGCCCCACTGCACCCCAGCTTCGTTACCTGCGCCTCCAGCGGCCCTGCGTCCTCTGCGCCCTCATCCTTACGCGGGCCCCTGATGGCCAAGACCGAGCGACACAGCCCTGCCCCAGTCAGGCGGGTACGCTTCTGACAACCCACCACCGGCTCACGGAGCGCCGAGGCCCTCGGGCCCACACCCCTCTGGCCCGCCCCTTGGGCGATTGGTTGGCGCTTCCCCGGCGCGTGCCCAAGTGCCCGGCCGTCGCTGCCTGCTACCTATTGGTCCGTGGCCTTGTCGCTCAAGGCTCAGTTCCTATTTCGCTTCTTCCTCCTTTTCCTGTTAGCCACGAGCGGAGCCCGGCAAGTAACGTGGACGCTGAGTTAACCGGTAAGCTAACATCGAGACGGTAGCGATTCCCACGGGAACTTCCAGTGTTCAGAATTCGGGGGAATGACTAGGCACTTGTAGGAAAAGGAGAGCGAGACCCACTGCCTTACCTGGGTAGAGTTCAAGAACTGGTTTCTCCTTTCAGGAAAGGAGTTTTAAGCATGGCGGCTGCTAGGCCGCGAGGCACCTGTTTAAGGACACGTCAGCCTTCAGAGCGGCTGAGGGGTGATGGTTCTCCGGAGGGGAAAAGTGAAACCAGATTCTTGTGGTTCTCAGAGAAGGAACGAGGCGGGTTGTGGCAGTAGCTACTCCATCGCATACTGAACAAGGCTTACCCAGGAGCTGGAACATGGAGGGGGAGGGTACGAGGAGGCGCTGAAAAGAAACTTTAGCCTTAGCTCTCTTTCTGCGGAAGAAAATTAAACACCACTACTTTTTTCTTTATGATCAGTCACAGTAAAGTAATTCCCAGACCACGTTGTACTGGAACCCTATGCGGCTGCTTTCGATTTTTTCTAGTATCATCCTATAAATGCTCCAATGACTTCAGTATTCCAAAAAGGCGTTCGTTCACTTGGATGTGCATTTACGCACATGGAAAATGAGTTCTTGGTGGATTTATACATTACTGATTGATGTATTTTTGTATTTTTGCAAAGCATTTTTACTTTTCAAAATGTTTAATGCACGCTGTATTTTAAATATATTACCAGTGTTCATCGCGTAGACAGCTCTACCGCAAAGATGGTCAATGTGCCTAAAACCCGAAGGACTTTCTGTAAGAAGTGTGGAAAGCATCAGCCTCACAAAGTGACCCAGTATAAGAAGGGCAAGGATTCCCTGTATGCCCAGGGAAAGAGGCGCTATGATCGGAAGCAGAGTGGCTATGGTGGGCAGACAAAGCCGATTTTCCGGAAGAAGGCTAAAACCACAAAGAAGATTGTGCTGAGACTTGAATGTGTTGAGCCTAACTGCAGATCCAAGAGGATGCTGGCCATTAAGAGATGCAAGCATTTTGAACTGGGAGGAGATAAGAAGAGAAAGGGCCAAGTGATCCAGTTCTAAGCTTTGGGGTTCTTTTGAGAGAAAAATGTTGAAACTATAGAACAGTTAACCTGTATGAAAATAAATACAGATATTCTTACTCATATCTTGTGTTTTCTTAATTGAAAAATAACAGTAAGTTGTAAATGATTTGTCTTCTCGAATATTAAATTTAGTTACACAAGAATTGGAATTTTGTATATAATATAAAGAGGGAAGGGGTCCTACCTTGAACTTTACAACTAGGTTACAGGGATAAGTCATAGTAGGGAAAATATTGGTATTTTACTTTTTCTGGTCAGTTTCAAATATATATGTTCAATGAATTCATAATCGTGATTAAGCTCTTGGGAAAGGTCTCAAGATTTTGAAAAGTGAAAAGGACAAGCTAAACTTGTGTATATCAGACCAGATAGGGCAGAAGATCCAAGTGGGGGGATAAAAAAAGCTGACTTCATGCTCCAGTAGGGACTTCTAGCCACATACAGGTATTTAAAAAGCAGTTCCTCAGTTATACAAGGCGTATGTAGTGCTCAACAGCCACGTATAGCTAGTGGTTATACTAATGGACAACATTTCCATCATTTTTGGACAGCAGTGTTATAGAATGTCTTGAGCATAAGGCAGGAGTTAAAAATTGACTTCTAACTACGTAAAGCTCTGAAGCTAGTACAGAACCATCCATGACAGCATGAACTTTTTATTACTTAATAAAAGTTATGTGACTGTGATAACTAATAACCGAGATGGCTGCTGATGGGCAGGTAGTGTATACAGCATGGATGATTCACATTTCAAGCAGGATGGAGATTTCATGACACAAGTGGCCCACAATTTAAAATTTCTGAATTATTTCTGGAGTTTTCAATTGAATGTTTTCAGAACTTGGCTAACCAAGGGCAACTAAAATCACAGATAAGGGGGAACTATGTACTCTGGGAAGTACATATAACAATTGGGAGGGTTTAGGATGTAAAGTTACAATTGAAAATAGAACGGAAGGTTTAAACTCAAGCCTGGTCACTACCTATAAAAGGCAAAAAAGTATCAAGTGAAAGAAAAACTTGGAAAGTGTATTGGGGGTATGGGTTACAGCAAGCAATGTGTTTATGAATTTTAAGTAAGCTAAGACATTTACATGGGGTGGCTTGTAGATGAGTAAGAAATGCAAAGGCAAAAAGCTGGGGTGTAGGAGTTACAGATGGGTAACACTCCCAACAGACTATTATATCTGCATTTGTTAATGAAAAAATTTTCTACAAAAACATGTAAAAATGAGATATGCACAAGTTATAATTTAAATATGCCACAAAATACTACTTTCAAAGGACCATGTTTTAATACGGTTTTAAATTTATGGGTACTCCCTCACCCATTTATGAGTTAAGATAATTCTAAGATGTTTTAGGTAATTACAGAATTCTTGGTTTTAGAGACAAGTGAATTTTAGAAGACGGTAGGTATATAAAGCCTGGCCTTAAAATCTCTGATCTCGGTTCATGGTACTTCCTTCTCAGAGTGATTTGTGAGGTTTAAAATATGTATATAAAACAGCTGGAGCAATGCAGGTACCACATAAATTACAGCTTTGTATTTAAGGCACATAAATGTTATATATATATATATATGTATATATATATATATTTTTTTTAATGAAAAACTTGAATATGGAAGTTTTGTAGGAAGACTAACTGATCATGAGCAATAAAATTAAAGTTGCCCAAAGAATTACTCTTCTGGACCAATGCCTTGTCTCTCAAAGAATCAACTCTGAGAAACTGTTTTGGAGATCATATACAGAAAGTTTTAATAAAAATTTAAAACAGTATTATCTCAGGAATATTTGTACTTTCAGGAAAAAAATAAATTTAGGAAGACAAAGGCGATAGATGTTACCTAATCCATAAGAAATAGCCTTACACAGGTTCCATTTCTAACTCAGCCCAAAACAGCAATGATATGCAAACACCAATGCGAGTTTTCTCAGTAAATTTTACTTTTAACCCTCCTTTGTTCCCAGAAACCACTTATGAGACTTGCAATTAGGAGAGGTTGATTTGAAGGTCAGTGGAAATGGACAGAATAGAACAGTTCTATGGGTTCCATTATCCATGAGTGTTTCAAATTTGTTCCTTTGCTATGCCGTCTGCCATAGTTCAAATCTTCATCAGCCTTTAGCTGGTGTATTGCCACCACTTTTTAAAGCTAAAAAAAAAAAGTAACTCAAATAATAAAAAGAATCCTCAAATAATACAGAATATTGTCAAAAAGTGGCGATTTTCTGCTCCCATCCAACCTTGAAAACATGTTACCCTAATTAATAAAAATGAAAACTTAGAAATACAACAAAGATTGTGATTAACATAAAATTTATAAAAGCTGAAGTCTATCCAAAAACAACTCCTACTTTCTAATTGGTGAACATAAAATTTCATATGTAGACTATACCTGAAAAACACAAAAAGTGGTATGCTTAAAAGCATGCAGTTTCATACCAAACAAGTTTTCACTATAATTTAGACCATTTTAGTCCTCCAAGGTATGTTTTCTTTCTTTGAAGATGTAAGAATAAAATTAAAATACTATGACAGAGTGATTGGGCTCAGTATCTGTTAAACATTAAAAGGTACTCTCACTAGGCTGAAATTAACACGAGTGCAATAAACTGATAAAAGTTAAGCCTACAATAAATTGTTTTAATTAAATTAAGATTATACAAATAATTGAAAATGTTAGAATAACACACATTATTCTCCTCAAGCATGTATACAAGAAAACTTCCCTTTCTCCTATATGACACTGTTAAACCACTAATGAATCCCAAACGGATCTGATCTGTAACTAAATGAAATTTCCTTTTGTGGTACCATCTATTACTTTAACGAATCACAAGAATTTATGTAACAGCCTAGAGAACAGAAGTAAGAGAGAACAGGTGCTTCAGTACCACCCATATTATCTACTAAGACCACAGTGTGAGCAACTGAGTGTAGATTCATGGTGGTAGTTCCTTGAATAAAACAGCTGAGACAGAATCTTCCGCAAACACAGGTTTTTGCAGTATCCAAGTCTTGGCAAAGATGGAAAGGAATGATATGAGAGCCATATGGAATCCTAATGGGAAAAAAAATGTTTAAAATATTTTTTAATGTTACTCGATTCAGAACTTCATGTATTAGGACATGATGATTGGACACTAAATTATAACCATGAAAAATACAATTATTAATTAAATGACTCAGTATATTGTTTTATCTTCCAAACAGGGAAATGGGGAAAATATAAAGCAAAAAGGATCTATACCACTCCATAAAGTATCCTTTAGCATTGCCACTTAATCGCATAACACATTGAATGCAATGAATTATCTGTCCTTTATATAACTACTGTATGGCCAGTATAACATGTTAACTTAAATGTATAGCTCTGTCATTCAATTCTCATAATGGTAGTGGGAGAATTGCTGAGTTCTATCTACCTGTGAAGAAACATTTATTTAAATAAATCCATATACTCTCCTACACATCAATTATTCAGAAGAGAATTTTAAGTTGTGTGAAGCAAGTTCAAAACACATGTTGTTTGGGGCATTAGTTTTACTGACTGAGCAAGTAAAGCTGACCTCACCTTGCTTAAATCATTCACCTTCCTCCTTAAAACTTTAGTGGTGCCCAATGCAATTAAAATCAAGTCAAAGTCTTTGCCCTATCTATAAGACACTAAGAGGCAGTCTCTAGAGATTGCCTACCGACTGCTCAACTTTTTCTAAACACAACCATCCTTCAGGCACTTAGTCCCCCATACACTGTCTTTTCTTTGTTGTTTCTATAGTTCCTAGCCTAGGCTGGCACATAACAGGTGTTCAAATGTTTTTCAACAAATAAAACTTACTCTTATGATTTAAACTGGAGTTTAAAACTCTTTTAGAAAAGTCTAAAAAGATACACATCAAAAATAGTGATTTACTTTTCCTAAGGGACTTGTAATGGCCTTGTTTGCAATTTTCATTTTTTCATATGTACTAATTTGTTGCTTGTGTAAGGAACTGTGCCAGGAAGTGTCTACCACATGTTTATATTAATCTCTTTCATGCTATTGGTTGTAGTCTAACAAACCAGATAACAGTTAAAAATTCTATTATCTATCTAACATAATTTTAAGTTCCTACACATATTTCTAATAGACTATAACTTTATGTTTGTAACCAGCAGTTAGGTCAATTTGTCAATAGCTAGAAAACAGGTATTACTCTCTTGGCTTTGGATCTATATTCTTTTTAAAACAGAGCTGAAAACATGTAAAATTACATTTTAGTAAAGGTTCGGGTCACTTTACAAGACTATGTTAATAGAGGTCAAGTTCTAAAAACAATATAAATACCACAATCTAAATCATTAAGCACTAACAAATTATTCTTCAGCCATACCTATTATGTCATATTTTCCTCATTTATTTTTTCCCTTCCAGCTCTGTACTTTTCCGTGTTGGATGTCAGTCTGTTCTTTTTTTTAAAATCATTTAGCCAATTGATATGATCTTTTCAAATCACTAGAAACCATTTATAATAGTCCTCATTTGGGCATAACTTTCAAATTTGAATACACATAATAAATTATATGTAGTCTCAGAGAAAGCCAAGAACAAGAGCTCGAGAACAATTCATTACCAAAAGACTTCATTGAGTTCCCTCAAATCAGTGATCTTAACCCCGAATCATCAGTATCATTTCCAGAGATTTAAAAAATATATAACATATTATGGGGCCCATTTCTGGCGATTCTGAATTATTTGTTCTGAGGTAGAATCTAAATGTATATATTTTTCTTCTATATTATTTAAAAGCTCCTCCACAGCTAATGATAATATCGATTTTTAATTGCCAGATAAGGAAAGTACATGTATTTATACATCCAATAGATATTCACTGAGACCTATTATGAGCCAGACACTGTTCTAGGTAATTATATGTAATTATTTAGCAGGTAATTTTAAATTTCTAGTTAAGAGTTAGTGACTAAACCAATGGTTTTCAAAGTTTAGTCCATGACCAGCAGTATTAGCATCTCCTAAGAGCTTGTTAGAGATGCAATTTCTTCATCCCAACTCCACATTTACTGAATCAGAATCTCTGAGGGTGCGGTCCAGCAACCTGCTTTAATAAGCATTGTTTCAATAAGCATGATTCTGGCACACTTTCAAATTTGGAGGATCACTGTCTTAAAAACAGTAATTAAGTCCTCAGTTACTTTTAGAGCCTTAGTATTCAAAGTATAATTCATGGACTAGAAGCCTCAGACTCACCAGGAAGCTTGTTTGAAATGTAGGATCCCACCCCAGATCGGTGAAAGAGTCCACTAAACAAAGCCCAGGTGATTTGAATGTACATTAAAGTTTGAGAAGCACTGATATAAAGTGGTTCTTAATCCTAGCTAGAATCACCTGGGGACACTTGGGGATTAAAAAAACTGCGTCCTACTCTCAGACATTCTGATTTAACAAGTCTAACGTGGGAACTAAACAGCAGAAATTTTAAAAGCTCCTCAGGTGATCCCAAATGTGAAGTAACGTTTGAGAACCACTGCTTTAGAATAAGAGCTCTTAAGCTAGTGATGGTGAGGAAGTTTCAGTGGGGTCCATGAGCATTATTAAGTTGTATGCAAAATTCTATGTGTGCACTCATGTGTGCATCCTCCTAGGCCTGTAACTTCTGTCAGTTGTTTTTATTTTTAAAGAGCCTCTCACCCACTAAAAAAAAAAAGCTAAGAATCTCTTCTTTGAAATATGGTCTTCCTACTATTATATAGGTACTCAATAATAATTTGGTCCATATTAGCTTCCACTCTTATGTGAAAGAAGCATGAACAAAAATTAATACCTGGAGTTTACTATCTCTTGAAATCAACGATAGTGTTCAAAGACAAGGGAAGAGAACCAACAGCTATGGAGTTTTGGCATCACATTTGCACATTCATCTTCACAACTCTGTAAAGGGGAATTACTGTTCCTGTTTCATAGATGAGAAAATTGAATGAAAGAGGTTAAATAACTTGATAATGCAATACTAAGAAGTGAAGCCAGGAATCCAACCCAGTCGACCTCAAAGATCACACTTTACCACTAAGCCAGTTTGGGGTTCTCAAACTTTAGGGTGCATTAAAACTACTCAAAGAATTTTAACACGGGTAGCTGTTCTCCACCCCTCAGAGTTTGATTCAGTAGGTCTGGAGTGGAGTTCAGGGACCTGCATCTCATCTTCTGCCATGCCACCCTAAACAAGCCCGATCCTGATCTCGGAAGCTAAGCAGGGTCGGGCCTGGTTAGTACTTGAATGGGCGACCACCTAGGAAGACCAGGCGCTATAGGTGTAAAAAATAAAATTAAAAAATGAGGGCTTATAAGCTGACAAGGTCCTTGCAATTTGTGAGGTCAACCAAGGGTTGCCTTGCCTAAAAAGAAATTAAAAAATAAATAAATAACTTGCATCTCTAACAAGTTCCTAGGTGAAGCTGATGCTGCTGGTCAGGGGACCATAGTTTGATGCTATCAAAGGTACCACATTTTACAACTATTAAAGTCTTACCTATTATATAATATGGTTCGTGCAGAAGATTCCAATAAAGTTAACGGCGTTTGCAGCTTTATAACTGGAAGAACTTTTGGTTGTTCAAAAGTATTTCCAAAAAGATCCAAGTACTCAAGGAATAAATTTTTAAATTCACTAGGCAAAAATGGAAGCTTATTTCGAGCTGCTGACAAAAATCGCAGGTTTGTCAATTGTCCTATCTTGAAAGGAAATCGAATCAATTCATTATCATCCAGTTTTAAATCTGTAAGTTCTCGGAGCTGGCAAAACTGCACAGGAAGTGCCTTAATTTTGTTGTTGCTGAGATCCAAACTCCGAAGTGACTTTTTGAGTGTAGATTGACACAAGGCTACACTAAATGACTCCAAGTGATTGTCACTCAGGTTAAGTTCTTGAAGGTGGATAAGGTCTCCAATTGTAGCTGGAAGCTTTTTTATGTGGTTGTGACTCAAGTCTAATTTCTTAAGGTTTTTTAAGCAAAGCATACGCATATCAACTCGGACAAGCCCACAATAGAAGTCTGAAGGTGTTCCAGAGAATGTGGGAAGTTCTTACTTAGAGGATAGTCCTTTTTGGAAGTGATAACCATTTTAGTTTTAAATTTTTCAAATTCTGAAGTCTTCACTGGTATGGGGTTTGAGAGTGGTGCATCAATATCACAGCCTCTATAAGCCAGTTTCACGGCTGAAAGGAAACCCTTTAAACTGCTGGAATTGGCCTAAATAAATAAAAATAAGTGTACGATTAAAAATTCCATTTTAGATAATGTATGCATGCTAATTCATCCTATAACAAATTCTGTAAAGTTATATATGCAAATTATTCAATTATTAAAATACCTGTAAAAAATAATTTTTTTAGTATTGTATTTCAATATAGATTTTAAAAAACTTTAAAAGTTCTTTTTTAAATTGAGAGACACACTCTAAATAAAACTTTTCAAAGGGGGAACCATAAGAATATAAAATAAGACAGGAAAGCATGAAAAGATGTCACTTAAGATTTGGGTTTAAGATGAACTGACCCAAACCTCCAGTGCCCCTGAGATAGGCTGAGACAGTGCTGTGCACTGCAGAATGCCCAGGGGTACCATTCACAAAGACTAGGAATTGTGAAAAGCAATGGCCCTGTCAACAATGCTAGAAAACATCAAAGGCAAAAGAGATTGCTTCTAGCTGGACATAGAAATCACTAATACAGTGGTATATGAACTAAGTCATCAAGAAAAATAATGCTTGGCAGGACACTTTAGAAGTTTCCTAAAGTTTATATTTGAAGAAATAGCGAATTTCAGCAGTTTGGGAAATGAACTACATAATCTGTTTGGTTGGCATACGAGAGCTTTATAGAGGAGTAAAAGCTTAGAAATATAGTATGGGGATGGATTATAAATGAGCTTTATGTCAAGGTAAGTGGAATTATCAGACTGTGGGAAATCGCTTAAGATTTTTGAACATGATAATTACATAAGACGTTAAGTATTATTTTGGCAGTAGTACACAGTGCAGTGGCGTGAAGAAAGTTGAGAGACCTGGGTCAAATAGGTCCAGAGGGTACCTACCAGCTTACACTTAAGAGTTACACAAAATAAAGGTTGAGCTATAAGTATGGCAGAGAACAGGCAGAAGATGGGAATAAAGCCTTCATTTGGAAGATAGAAAAAATGGTTCCCAGAGACAGGAGACAAAAGAGTGGCTGAAAGAACTAAGGGTAAACCAGAATGGTGCCCTGTCACAGATGTCAAGAAAGTTTTATTAAGGGAGTGGTCATTAGTGTCAAATTCTATAGGGTCAAAAAGGTTAAGAAATAATGGCAATGTGACTGGTAAATAGGAAGGAGATCCTGATCTTTGAGGCAGTGTTTTGAATAAACCAATGAAAGGTCAAACAGATAGTAAGAAAGTGGAGGCAACAGATTTAGCCTTGTTTTTCTATCAATTTGTTTATTCTGTTTTTCTAATTGGTAAGACCCTAGCTTAGTAGGATAGGCTTAATATCAAAAGAAGATGAAAAACCACAAGAACGGGAAGTAGTACAAAACTATTCCATTCAATACAAATGCCTTAAATAGTTATTAAACTTTTAATGTTTGCAAAGCATTTTACTTGCGGTTAAGGCTAATGCAAGGCTGAACAAGACATTGCTCTTACACTCTGAGAAGGAGAAGACAAAAAGTAGAGATAGGGCAAAGAAATGGTTTTTTTTTTAATCCTAATGGTTTACGTATTTAAAAAATGATTATAGTAAATAAAATACCCAAAAAGGGTTCTAATAGCACTTAATCCTTTTTTACCCTTTAAATTTGTAACCTCATCTGGCAAAATGTAGACCTGTGCCACTTGCCTTAAAGAGTTCCAGTCTAAGAACATTGTAAGGCTCCATTTTGGAAGCAAGCCCAGTTTTCCTTCCCACCCTGGGCAGCCTTACTAAGGCTGACTCTGCACTTTTAAAGCTTTACATGCATGCCTGGGAGGTGGCCATCACTTTTTCAAACACATCTGCAGGAGTCTGTCCCTATTCATCTATGTGATAGCAGGATGTTCAAACAGCCTCTTATTTAAAGAAAATATAGCCAGCCAACCTAACCATTAATGTTTTTAATATCATACCTTACTCAGACAGATATCCACAGGAGGCTCTTTTAACCGAACAGTGGCTTTCCCCTCATCCACGAATTTAGTGAAGAACTGATCAATGTTCTCCTTTAGCTGCTTAAAACCAATGGGGAAAAAAGAAAAACAAACCAGGTATTGTTATTTACTAATATTTATTACAACTAGAATGTGCCAATCACTTTGGTTTGGCTTTTAGTTCTTAAGTCTGAGTGTTTTGTGGTTTTAAATTTTAAAGGTTTTCTGTTTGGTTAGGTTTGTTTTTAGCAGTTGGGTAGTTACATTCCTCCTCTAGCTTCTGTTAGATATTAGTCTGTTCAGTTTACTCTCCTCCTCTGAGAACAGAATCCCCTGTTTTGGGGAGAATGCTCCCTTTCTCCCATTCCAGTTATGTGGCTATAGTGAGTTGCCACTAGTAGTTACTTGCCTTCTTAGCTTCGGTCTATTAGTCTGGGATGAGCATGCCTCCTACAAGATTAAAAACTCCATGAAAGTAGAAATCCTATCTCCTTTGTTCATTATTTATCCTCAGAGCTAGAACAGTGACTGACACATAATAACAAATGTTGCTTCTACTTTAAACCTCAATTAACAATTTATCAAGAAGTCATTATGTACCATTAATTATGATAGGGGGCTTGGAACAACAATGAATAAGATCAGCATGGTAATTGTACTTATAAAGTTGCCAATATGATGAAACAATTATTAAACAAGTAATTATAGGCACAGCAAGTATTAAGACAAGGGAAGTACTGGGCTGCTGTAAGACCCTATAGCAAAGAAATCTTAAATGGTCTTGGGGTGTGAAGGTGACCTTAAAGGAGAGAACTAAAGGATTAAATGTTGGGCAAGTGAAGAAACTGAGGGAAGACAGAGTAGATAGCATACCAGTAAAAGAAAACAATGTGTTCAAAGCCTTGAAAGCAAGAGAGCTTGGCAGCTGTGAGAAGCTGAAAGAAGTTGAGCATGGCTGAAAGATCCAGTGAAAAGAGGCAGGAGAGCCTGAAGAGGTACACAGAGATTAGAAGTTTAAAGATTTTGTAAACTATATCAGCAATGTTGGATTTTATCCTAAGAACAATGATATCCACTGAATGCCTTTAAGCTGAGAACATGGTTAGATCTACATTTTTACAGTTCTCTTTAATCTCAGTGTAATAATGAACCTTGGGGGAGGGGAGAGTGAGATGGGGAAAAGACAATGGTAGAAGTAGAGACAGCCTTTAAGAGACTAACCAGGTAAGGGATAATGACACTTTAGACTACAGCTGGGATAAAGAAGGTACAAAATCTAATAGATACCTAGGAGGTAGAATTGAAAGGATTCAATAATTGGATTTGGGGAAGCAAAGGCTTTAAGGTTTCTGGATGGGGCAGAACACTCCTTAATGAGTTACAGAACACTGTCAGAAAACAAGTTTTAGGGTGACAAGGACAATGAATTTTTAGGCATTTTGAGTTTGAAGGGCTGCAACACATTCAAGTGAAGATTTCCAGTAGAAAACAGATTTAAGTCAGAAGTCAAGGGAGAGGACTGGCTAAAAGATAGTACAGATTTGGAAATCACAATTGGATTGTAGCTGAAGTCATGGGACAGAAAACCAGGTTTAAGAGTTCTAAGGTACTTTCAACACTTAGCACTAAATACCTACTCTTCAAGGCCCTGGACCAACACATTAATTCATCCAACAAATGTTTACTGAGCACCTATTATTTCCCAAGCCCTGTGGTACCACTTCTTTTCCAAAACCTTCTCAAGCCCCTGTAATCAAAATTCATTTCATTTTTAGTACTATACTACTTTGCTTTTACCTTTATTATAGCACTTATCATAGCCCACCTTATATTCTAAGTGGTGGTTTCTGTTTCCCCCTTTCTTTTCTCAGGACAGTGACTAAATTAAGTTTATTTCCTACAGTACCTAGCACTGTACCCTGCACACAGTAAGTCTTCAACTAGTGGTTTAGAATAAAATTTTGATTAGGATTATCACCTGCAATTGACTATTAGTGCAGTAGAAGAAGTTTTAAGAGAGAGATCATTACAGACTTTTAAATAGGCAGTACCTGAGTTGGGTACTGAAAGAGATAGGTTTAGGGGGAAGACAAGAGGGGGAGAAAAGGAAGACCCAATTCTAGTAATGAGTTTGCTTCTGTCACCTAATAGTTTTGTAACCTATAAAATGTTGGGTGATTTCTAAAGTCCTTTCAATTTGAAAATTTTTATGAGTTGATTTCAAGAGAAAATTATTTAGACTTTCAACTACTTACTTCAAACACTACATGTCTCTGAATAAGACTGTAACGTCTTTCTTTATTCAACTAAGTATTTACTGAGGATTACAATATTATAAGGGAAATAATCCCAGAAATTGTATAAAATCCAGTCAAGAGTCAGATGCAACAGTAAGTGATGAATTGTCCCCTCAACTTTATTTATAGTAGATACAAGGGTATTCCAAGTCGTTTGCCTAGTAAGGAAGGGAAAAGATTTTATAAAATCTATGCTTTAAAAATTCTATTTCAAATTCCAACTACTTCTAGAGAGTAACTGCTGCTCTGCAGAGAAGAAAAAGCTCTGGACCTAAAAAATCAGGTCTTAGATGCAGTAATCAACAACTTTCATAAAAATATCAAAATGCAACCCAAAGTACTGCTGCTTTACTACTGTAGTAATCTGGTCTAGCGACTTTAGATACTATTGATCATTCCTTAAAGCCTTAAAAAAATAAGCTAACGAAAATTCTGTGTGAGAAACAGAATCTATTGGACGAAAGTGTAGTTACTCTATTGTTCCCCCCAAATGGATTGCTGCTTTATTAGAGTTTATTTCATGCGAGCCGAATTTTCACAGGCTTTAAAAGGGTGGAGTTACTATCTACTACTAAATAGCAACACTTTCAAATCAAAGTCGCATAAATAGGCAAGAAAAATGACGAGAAGGTGTACTCTCAGCAGCTTTCCTCCTTTGGGTTCATGGACCTGAGAACAGGTGTGCTGGTGCGGCCCAGGGGCCGGGCACTCGCGAACCCCTAAGACGGACTCCAGCCTCGGGGATGGTTCGCCTCTCCGCTGAGCGGAAGAGAACGTGGCTGACTCCTCCCACCCCTCCCCCCGCGCAGGGTCTGCTCTCACCGCGCACCTCATAGCGGGTCCCGCGCTTGTCCTTCAGGGTGGAGATGAGCAGGTAGGCGGGGTGCGGGCCGCCCCGCTCGCCCCCGGCCTGAGGCCGCGGTTGACTTTTGGGAGTCTGCTGACAGAGGATCAACACCGCTCGGACGCCCTTGCCCCGGTTCCTCAACCCCAAGGCCGGCAAGTGCCGACTGATCACCTCGACCTCACAGTGCAGCTTCATCTCACCAGAGCCGCAGCACCAAGACCCACAGCACCAAGACCCACAGCTCGGCTTTGAAATTTCTCCCTTCCCGCCAGGCAGCGCCGCTGCCGGGGTCCTCGGCCGCGCGGGCTGTCCGCGGATCCGCCTGTCTGCTTTCTGTGCCGACATCTGGGACTTTCTCAATACAGTGGCTCTGTGACTCCAGCGAGCACTGACGGCGTCCCCTCTCCTTCGCTGGGCCGAATCCTCACTGTGGCTGCGGGCCGGCAGAGCGCGGACACCGACAGCCTGAGGACCCGGCTCGCACCTTCCTTAACCGGCGTTGGGCGAGGACGTAACGTCATCGACCCCCGGGGGTCGCGTGCAGTTAGCGGTGGTGGTGGTTATTGTTTTGGGGCAGAGTCTGTTTCCGTTGTTGACACCTAACGCAGTACTTACACACTGAGTTTCCCCAGGAAAGGCCTGTATCCCAGGGAAAGTCTACTTACATAGCTTCCGCACTTGGGACATTACCAAGTTGTCCAATGCCAGCTAGAGCGCGGCATTTCCTGGCGCTGATGGGCTGGTGGTTTGGGTGGCTCCCCTCACTCTGGAGGTAACACCTGTCACTTCAGAACGGAACTTGTACTAACAGTATTTGACTTGGCAATTTCTATTGAAGGAATTGTCGCTTTGCAGCTGAGACGGACTTCAATGCTGTGAATGGCTTACTGCTTGTGAGACTTGGAATGACCGTCCAGACCCCAAATGCTCTTTTGCCTCTTTATTCCATATATTAAAGAAGGGCCGGGCCCTGGGTAAGGCGAGGGAGGTGCCTGGGATGCACATGTTAAGGAGACACTCTCAGGGTCTTTGTCTTGCCACCTTAAATTTTGTGCCTTAGATTCCTCCCTCGCCATACCCTGTTCCCGGCCTCCTATTAAATATTACATCTCATGAACTGTATTTTTATAAATGATGTCAAGAAATACCGATTTTCAATTAAACTATGACGGTATAATGTAACCTTAAATGAGCGATCCTGTTAACCTAACATGCTACTTGTTGATAAAATTCTGAAAAACATAGTTGATTCATAAAAAATGTAATTGAAATAGAAATTTACAAAAGTAAATTTTCTATTTAGTATTCTTGCCTGTAGAGTATGAAAACACTACTCAAGCATTTAGCAACAGTTGATCTCATGGCAAGAGAGAAAATTAAGTTTTCAGAGACTATTAGGCTTTATAGAAATTACCCATTTTGTTCTTTGGGTAATAATATGGAATAAAATAATAAAACACAGCCCTAAAGCATTATAAATATGTAAAATATACTCTGAACCTCCAGAGACTGTTGGGAGCTGGGAAAATCTTAAATGTACAAACCACTGTAATTTCAATGTACAAAATCAAGAATACCAAAAAAAAAAAAAAAATCCCCCAATCTTTTATTTGATATTACATGGGTTGTTGAGGCATGGATTCAGTAGTTAAATGTTAAATAATCTAAATATATGAAAGTTACTTAACAGCTCCAAGATGAGTTTATAATAGAACAATGGTGTGTACTGACAAAAACTTACCTTCCTAAGTGGCAGAGTCTCAAAAAAGACTTGACTCCGCAAGTGAGATAATACATATAAGACTGAAAGTAAAATAAATATCAGTTTTCAAGATCTCGTCCCCTTTCCCCCATCTTCCTCTCAGCTGATTTTTAAGGCTGAAATCCTTGGATTTGATATTTATTTTGGTCTTAGTGAACGCTTTATGAAACAAGGGATTCTTTGAACACCTATCCACACTTCTCTTGTGGATGAAAAAGGGGTCACTTGCTAAACCTGACAAGCTCAGGGAAGGCCAGCATGGTGGGCCCTGCAAAGTCAGAGACCAAAAGTAACCACATAGGATGGTTTGAACATAAAAATTTCTAACTAAAAGCAGGTCATGGCAGGTAGTCTTATCCTAGGCCTGTAGCTTTCCTGACAAAGGTCAATCATTACCTTAAGTAAACCTGTCTATTGTTTTTTTTTTGCATCAAAGATAACATGCTCTTGGAATGTCAGAGTAATCTCTTTTTTCCAGACCTCTCAGGGGAAAACCTACTGCGCCAGAGCACAAGACCAGAGCACCCTTCGTGGTTACTTTGTCTCCTGCACATTATCTCTAAGTGCTATGAATGTTCATTATTCACTATCCTGTACCCACCATTGTAAATGAAGTGTGTGTCTCTCCGTTTTACTTTTTATTCAATCCTGGAGATTTTCTTGCTTTGCTTTCTCTCACTCCCTTAAATCTATCCCCAATGATTGCATGTAACCTTCCTTACATTTCCTCCTTTGCTTCTAATGTATAAAATAAGCTGCAAAACTGCCATTCTTTGGAGAATTTATTTATTTATTTTCTTAGGCGAGGCAACCCTTTGACTTCACAGATTGCAAGGACCTTGTCATCTTAAAATCCTATTTTATTTTTTATGCCTACAGCACTTGGTCTTCCTAGGTGATCTCCCATCCAAGTACTAACCAGACTTGACCCTATTAGATTCCGAGATCAGATGGGATTGGGCTTGTTCAAGGTAGCATGGCCATTGACTGGAGAATTTTTTTAATCCATTGATATTTTGCTTCCTCATAATTGTCATCAGTTTGGTTCAAATAAACTCATCAAAATTCTCTACAGGTTCGGACATTTCTTACATTGACACTCTTGTTACGGGTGGAAAATTTTCAAATGGCCAACTTCTGCTTCTATAATCTGCTTGCTTGTTTAATGTTTAACCAGGGTGTAGTTCTAGGAGACATTCTGTGCAAAGATACTAATGACCAACTTCTGTTTCTGTAAACCAGCTTGCTTGTTTGATGTGGTTTTAGTCTTTATAAACTACCTCTTCTGGAAGCTCGGGGATGATCTCCTCTAACCCTGCATGGTAGAAAGTCAGTTGCCGGCCAGCTAATAAAGACACAGTTCATCTCAATTGGCTCTGTGGGTCTTAGATTTGATCGCACCACAACAGTCTTAACCATTATTCAAATAAAGCCTGCTTATTGACCTCCCCTACCCTCAATTATCTCAAGCTAGTTTGCATTGCAGACTGACTAGATACGGAAATACACAAGGAATGTTAAATTGGGCTACAGATTTTGACAAAAGGAACCGTAGAAATAACATCTAGATTTTTTTTTCCTGACAAGTTGGTTCTTATTCTCTTTTCTCTGTTTTGTTCATACTAATTAATTCTATTAATCTTTCAAAACCCTGTTCAGTTTCCAAGAAGCTTTCTTTAACATCTTGATCTTCCTTTTTGGGGTGAGGAAATCCACTTCAATAACCTTTCATTCCTTTTATTCCCTAGGTTTCTGGCGTATACCAGGCAATCAACAGATACTTAACTCTGACTTTTCCCTTTATTCATGGTCATAGAACACTTTCTTCCCTTAGGTTTGTAGCTCACTTGTTCAGTTTGAGTGAGAGTGCCTTGTGTTAGAAATAGCTGCTAGGCTCTGCTTTTAAATTTGAGCCCAGCTAGTGCTTTTTAATACGTATCGTCTTCAGGAATAGAATCATACTTTTTCTCTAAACTTAAAAAAAAGTCGATTTCGCCATAAACAAGGTCTAAGATACATGTTTTACATGTTTAGTTATTGCAATCGTATGTACACTTCAGTTTCATCAGCGATGTCTTTCCAGGTGGTCATTTCAGCCAGGGTCCGTAGGTTCAAGCTAGTAAAAACACAGTCACGTTATTCTTAAAGTGGGAGACCACAGTTAATTAACACAATATATAGTTGACTTGTCTGCCCTAGCACATTGGGACCACATCTTGGAGTTTGTTTTGTTTTTGTTTTTTGTTTTTAATGGTAAACTACATCTAAACTAAATAAAGCTAAAATAGTTAACAAATATACACTTAAGCTTTAGACCTCTATAGTGCTGCCTTTTGTGTGTTGACTTTCTTTGACCCTGTTTTATTGGTTGTGCTTCCTCTATGATTTCCTAATTAATACCTACCTTTTCATTCTTAGTACTGCTATGTCAATTCAAAGCTACATTACTTACCTTCAGAACTATTCCTGACCTTACAGTTCTTACTTCAAGTGCATTTATTCATTCATTTAATATTTATGGTGTTCTTGCTTTGTGCCAGCACCTATGCTAAATGTTTAGATGGCAAAGATAAGATGACAGCGTTTAGTAGAGACAAATAAACCAACAATTATACTACAATGGGGTTGAATGTTAAATGAGGACATTAGAGTAGTATGAAGTAGCCAGGTAATGAAAATAATTTGTTTGCTAAACCTAGGCCTTTGAATTTTAGCCTGAAAGTTCTGGAAAACTACTGAAAATTTTCAAGGAGATAAATTCAGACCTGTTTAGGAAAGTTTGCTGTGGTCAGTAAAGAGATCACTTTGGAGGTGGAGCAAGCCTAGAGGCAGGGATCAGTAGTAGCAAATGCAATAATCCGTCATCTACATTGCTACTGAATTAAATTTCTAAACTTTTGGAGCTGAAACATAGTTTACAGGTATTCCAATTCAATTCTCTCAGTTTACACAAGGGAAATAAAGGCTGGCAACAGTTAAGGGATTTGCTCATGACCTCATAGATAGTGTTAGAATAAATAATGGGAGAACTCAAGTTTCACATGCTGCACTTAATTCTTCCCCAAAACCTTCAAGGGTTTCTGCCCTTTGTAATTTAATTAAAAACACTTGCCCAAAGGCTTGTCTCTGATTTCTTTGGTATCCAGTTCCTATTACCTAGCTAGACAAATCCTCCCAGAACAGCCTCTGTGGTTTTCAGTTTGTACTTAGTGCCTGCTCTTTGGGATTCCCTGGAGGTCAACTCTACATTTTCAAACAGATGATATTTCATCTAGTACTTCTGGGTGTTCAGAGCAAGAGGAACTTAGGTAATCTTGTCCAGAATATTGCTATATGATTACTTATTTAATGCCTGTCTGCACCTCTGGACTACAAGTTTCCTGGGGACAGGTTCTGAGTCACCACTATTATATTCAAGGTCTAGCATAGTGTTTACATAGAGTAGGTACTCAATGTACATTTGCAGAAAGAATGAGTGAATGAATATATGCTATTCATTTATTCATTTAACAAATATTTATGAGACCTGTATTGTGCTAGAAGAGAACAAGCTTACACACTAGAATGTATTAAATTAATCCTGCCTTGTGTGTTAGTAAGTAGCTAGCCATTTGGAGAGAAGGGAAGCTAGAGTTCTCCCTCACTCCTGGAGACAGTGAAATAAATTTAGGTAGATTTAAGATTTAAAATAAAAACTGAAATGTAAAAATTCTACAAGAAACAGAAGTTTTAAAGAATTTTGACACACAAAACCTAAAAGATGTAATTTAATGAGTTGATAAATTTAATACATAAAATGTAAACTTTTTACCTGGAGGAATATACCAGAAACGAATTTAAGAAATAAGAATCTGGGGTTGTGGTGAATAAAACAACTTTGCAACCCATATGAAGGTCAAAGAGCTAATTTTTATGCATGTAAGTATTTACAAATATAAGTATTTACATATCAGCAACACATTAAGAAAGTAGGCTGTAGCTCAAAAGAGAAATTCCTAGATAGGGATACATGACTGGATTATAAATATAGGAAAACATGATCTGTGTCATCAATATTCAAAATAAAACTAAACAACTACCATTTTTAGACTATTAAAAGGACAAATATAATAAAAGTTTGCTAATTTACACTGTTGGGAAATTGTGAAAAAAACATACTTTCTATGGGTATGAGTTTGGATTGCTATAATTTCTATGAAGGAAAAATTGGTAATATCTAAAAAGTTTTAAAACTCATATGTTTAGGACTGGCAGTCCCATTTCCAGATTTTTATTTTATTTTATAGACATACTTTATTTTACCGATATACTACATAAATATAGATGTCAGTATGCAAAAAAAAGGTTTACCCAAGGATGTTTCATCTTCATGCCCTATTTTTGCTATGTATTCCTCCATAGCTTTTATATACTTCTAAGATGCTTTATGATCTCTTTATTTGTAAAAATAGTGGGTCTGGCATGCTTCTATTAGGGCAAATGAAGAGAGATATAAAAATGTATATAAATACAAACGTATGTGGACACATTTATACATCTATGTGTCCATATATGTACATATAGATACACACATATGTAGTTTACTGATATTCTAATTTAATTCTCTCATTTTACACAAGAGGAATAGAGGCTGAAAAGAGTAAAGTGATTTGCCCACAAAGGTGTGTGAGTACATAGAAAGATAGATATTTCTTTAAGGATCTCCACCAAAAACTGATATGTTATTCTGGTTGGGAAGACTGAAGAAATAGGCATGTGGGTTGAAGAAAGCCTTACTTAAAAAAAACTTTTATTTTATGTGTGTATGTTTTACTTTAGAATACATAATTAATTAAAATATCAATATTTGCTGAAATGTATATACATCAGACTATTACACATTGAGCTTCAAATCATTAATGACTTAATTTTGACCAGCTGGAAAGACATGGATGATGGAAATAAAGTGTACATATCATTGCAATAGCTAAACAAGCAAAACATGTTATCTTAAGCTTTGTTTATGGCAAAATAGAGTTTTTCAACTTAAAGTATTATTGTAGCCACCAGCCCCCGAAAGACACACGGACCACCAGAACTCAGTGAGTTATAGGAAACACACTTTATTCAGCCAGCTGGGTCTGCCAGGGGTACACAGACCCCAAATTAAGCAGCCCTGAAATGTAGAGGCACAGGGTTTTTAAGCCCAAAATTCCATTCTTCATTCTGTCTAAACACAAAGGTCTATTTTTCTTCTGTTCACTACCTGTCAACTCACAGGTCAGTGTGTAAGTGGGGTTACAGAAGCAGAAAGCTTGTTTAAAATGTTATATGTTACTATAATCAAAGGCCTGTGTTCCCATAGAGATCGTGAAACAGTAATTTCCAGTAAGTCATTTTTTAGCCACTACAGTATGATTCTACTCCTAAAGGTTCTGAAGTGAAGGTAATTCAAGTGGAATGAAGTTCTTTAAACTATGAAATTCTAGATGTACAATCCCAAAGAATTGTGAAATTTGGGATGAAAATAGGAGTTATCTTGAATAATAGTGTCTTAACATGCATATAGATGTTAAGCACATGCAGATCATTCCGATGCGTTTAAATTCAAAAATGTCTATATTCTGTACTGTTAGGATATTTCAGTGTTATGTGCCGGAGGCAGCCGGCTAAAGTCGAACAGCACCTAAAAGAGGGGGGTGAAGCCTAAGGAAAAAAGAAGTCGACAGGAAAGCGCTTGGGAGGGCATACAGTCAATGCTGCAGCCTAGAGTTTATTTAGCATAGCCCTCATATTTCTTATTAAACACAATAGCAAGGCACAGAGTACAATACTATAGGAATGCTGGCATTTACATAAGTTCCTACATATCCTTCCTTCAGGGCACAAACATCCTTGCTTACTGTAAAACATTCCACTATCTTAAAAGGATTACTTTAGGAGGCATACCTCTCCTTCAGGGTCAGTAATGCTTAACTCAAATCCCTGCTTCCTTGAACCATTGTTTAAGCAGTCTCAGTAACTGCTTTATGGCTATAAGCTACGTGATTTCTTCAGTGTCTCAAAATGGCTCCCGACAGTTATGTATATTTTTTTCAAAAAAAAAAAAAATATATATATATATATATATATATAGATAGATAGATGATAGATAGATAGATAAATGGATAGATAGATAGATAGATAGATAGATAGATAGGAGTTATCTGGGCAAGGAGATAATGGCACACTTTTTCTTTTCCTTGAGTTTCATTGTATTGGAAAAAAGGAAACCAAGCTCATTAGGTATTATATTAGGGGAAAATGTGCCTTAAAAAAGTATTTAAAAGCCAAATACAAGAGCTCTAGGAACCTGTAAGAAGAGTACAGTGTTAAACTAAAAGCTCTTTATAAACACTGGGTAAAAATGGACTTTTAAAGCTGTATTCTAAGCTTTCTTATTGAAAAAAAAATTGGTAATTTCATTGATTGAGATAGATGGTGTGCTGCATTACCTTAAAACTGAGAGGCAATACAACTTCCCAACTGCAATTCTGTAATATTTCAAGAATAACTTTCAAGACCAGAATAAACATTAAAAACAACTTGAATATCAAGTTGGTAGAACAGCTTTTTCAAGTAACTAATTTCTTTTTTGTCCTTTTAGTTTTTGCTTTGAAATGAGTTCACATCTTTGGGTCCAAAGGCTTATATATTAGAGAGTTGAAAATATTTATGGACTTGATCTCAGAACCACTGTAATCTTTCATTGAGACTACCTAGGAAAGACCAACTAGGAAAGGCCTGAGAAGGGTATAGGTGTGGGCACATGTTAGATTAGCTTTTGAGAGGCATATGGATGTTGTTAACCAGATACCAATGACTGATATAAGTTCCAGGAAAACTGAAGCAGCTTGATACTGGACCCTCTACAGTCCGGATTTAAAATTAATTACCTTTTAAATCTTATCTATTACTATGCTTTTTTTTTTTTCATTTGTTTATCCTCCACTCTAGTTACACAAGGTTGTTGACCTTCCCCAAGTCTTTTCCAACTCCATTCTTTGGTTTCAACTCTTCCTCTCACTAGGAATTCCCTTCACCAACTGGTGCCTGTAGAAATTCCACTCTTCAAGGTTTACCTCTAAGGCCCCGGAAATGCATCAAGCTGTAATTAATTTCTCTTTTCTTTGCTCCTCTTGAATTCCATTAGCGGTACACAGGTCACAGAGTCACAAAGTAGTAAATGGAAGGAAGGGCTTTAAAATAATCCTGTTTTCCTCACTACATTTGCATATTGTAAGGGTGGGAACCAAGTTACATTTGGTTTTTGAATCTCTGACTTGCTTACTTCCTTCGTATGTAATGAAGTGCCTAAATTAATGATTGGGAAGGGCATATCACCAGAATACTGAAGAAACACAATCTTTAAGAAGTGTTGTATTTTAGTTCTAATATTGAAAGTTCATGTGTAAAAGTTTCCTAGATTATTGCACGGTTACATTTTACAGGTAAAGCTTTGATTTTAGAGCCATGCACAGCTTCATTTATCTAGACACATTATAAATGACCATGTGGAATTTAGACATCTTTCAGCAGATTCTGAGAAGGCATTGGTTTTTAGTATCTGTCTTGTCAGAAATCACCTGGTCAAAGCTGCATACATTGCACATTTACTTGTTTTTCACTTTAAACTCTACTAGCTACGTTTAAATATTAAATACACTAAGTCACACATTATTCATCAGGAATGGTGTAGGTGTATTTCTAGGACTGTGTCAATTGAAAAAACAATTTTAAAAACGTATTCTGTTTAACAAAATAGAAACCCCTACCGTTGACTCCTAATCATTACAGCTGATCTTAAGTTATTTTGTAAATTTATCCCAGTAGGTGTCAGTGCTGAGGCTGAGGCAAAGTCTTTTTTCCAAGAGTAGAATTTTAGTTAAAAGAATGTAAAGGGTTCAGGCAATGAAGGGGCATAGTATTCTAAGATCATTCGTTCTGAGAGTTCAAAATTCATTCCTGAATGGTTCATTCAAAAGAGACGGGGTCTCGCTATGTTGCCCAGGCTGGAGTGCAGTGGCTATTCACAGGCGCGATCCCACTACTGATCAGCACGGGAGTTTTGACCTGCTCCGTTTCCGACCTGGGCCGGTTCACCCCTCCTTAGGCAACCTGGTGGTCCCCCGCTCCCGGGAGGTCACCATATTGATGCCGAACTTAGTGCGGACACCCGATCGGCATAGCGCACTACAGCCCAGAACTCCTGGGCTCAAGCGATCCTCCTGCCTCAGCCTCCCGAGTAGCTGGGACTACAGGCGCGCGCCACCGCGCCCGGCGGACGGAGGCGGCGCCAGATCGCACTAGAGGCTGAGCTGTGGTGATGTCATCAACTATGCTGGCCTGGAATGGTTCCAAACCTTCGCTCTACTCCAGAGAAACAGCATAACTACACTGCGCACGCGTCATTTGTCAGCACTGCATGCTGGGTAAACTGTCCCAAAATTTCAAGAACGCATGCGTCAGCGAGGTCCTTCCTTTTGCCTCGTTGCCTCCGAGAGAGCAAGATGGGTCATCAGCAACTGTACTGGAGCCATCCGAGAAAATTCGGCCAGGGGTCTCGCTCTTGGTGAGAAACACTGTGGTTTCAGGGAAGGGTTGCTTGGGGCGCGACAGTGCTTGAAATCTAAAGTAGAGGAGCTCGCAGGCGGCGTGTGGGGGAAGACCGAATTGGAGCCCTGACTGTCGCCATTACAGGCCTCTGGTGGGTTCCTGAAGGCCAGCGGTGCGGTTGGTGGAACTCCTCTCCCCCTCCTCCTGTGCAGCGTCCTGTAATTTCTGCCATCTGTCGTAATGCCATCTCTCTTTACAGCCGCGTCTGCTCAAACCGGCACGGTCTGATCCGGAAATACGGCCTCAATATGTGCCGCCAGTGTTTCCGTCAGTACGCGAAGGACATAGGCTTCATTAAGGTACGCGTGCGCAGACGCCATACTCTCTTGTTTCTGTGGGCAGCGTGTGTGCGGGTAGTTATTTTGAGCAGTTGGCTAATACCGTTCTCTGTTTTAGTTAAGTCTATTCCTTGGTAGCAGGTGACAGTGCTGAGAGTTTTGGCAGATTAATGGAATAGGGGAGGAGTGAAGACCTTAAAAATAGTCTTTTTAAGACCTTTTTACCCAGCTCTGCCAGTTTTAGGTGCCATGTATCAAGTTGGATAAAATTATTCACGCTTCAGGACTGCTGAAATTAAATTATAGATGGTTTTAATCGTGTCTAGGCATTTCCCCGCCAAATATTTGTGTTGGCCACTGCCCTGACGTGTTGGATAGTGTCATATACTGGAATGAACTCGAGGTTTAGAGCCAGATAGACCTTGTGAAGATTCGGACAAGTCAAGTCACTTAAAGCTGTTTATGCCTGTGAACTATGAATGGAACGGTTGCTAGAAAAATTACTGTTCTTGTGAAACTTTTACTAGCCCCTAACAAGTTTTTTAGGGTGAAAACGAATTCCTTATTGGCTCTTTGAGATACATGCATTGGTCTGATTAATAGTTATTTCATTTAGGATATTGAGTAGTACTTAAAACTTGCCCGTTAAAAATAGATGTTTTTGTGTTGATGGATTAGGACCGATACAGATCTCTGTGGCAGACAAAACAGCTTAAGTTTAGACTTTACAAAAAACATAAGTGTATGCTTGATGTTGCAATGCAGAAGATTAAGTAACTCAGTGGGGAGGTCCTGTATCTCAAATGAGAAAACTCAGGCTTACTCCCTAGCTTTATGTTCTGGATTTCTCAGAGGCTAAACTGAATGAGCTAATTTGTGACTAGTTCTTAGAATAATGTCTGGCACACATTGAGTACCAAAATATTAGCTGTGTAATTAGTTAATAGCCATCTTGAGCTTTTGGTAAAGATCATTTTAAATAATAGAGATTCTCTATGGGGAAATTTCTTTGAGAGGGGAAGAGAATATCAATACTAAAATTCACAGGCTAAATTGTAATTGTTGAGGTTTGTGGAACAGCTTTTGTAGTAGGCATTCAGTAAATACTTAAAACTACTGAGATCTTGATAATAGTTTGGGTGGGTCAGATGTCCAGTTTAAACCATATTTCTATAATGAGCCAGTTTTTGTGAGTAAATGACTATTTAAAGTATTTGAATTAATTCATTTTCTATCTGCTCTTTTTTTTTCAGTTGGACTAAGTGAACTTCCATGAATGGGTCATTCCAGACATCTGCAGAAACAGTGGAAACAGTGCTAGCTTTTTGTATATAAAATAAAAACTTCAATTATGAGTGTTTTTTTTATTGTGAATGGAAGTCACATGATCATAGAAATCTTTTAAAATTTTGCTGTTATCTTTGCAGTGGATTTATCTTCAAAATTTGTGGCTTGTTTACCCCTGGTCATATAAAAGTATTCATGTTGAACTCTTGGTCAATACCAGTTTTGTTTTTATGTTTTGAAACATTTTTGGCTATGTAAACTACTGTAGTAGTATCTGACATATAATCTGAGACAAACTGTCATTGGTAATTAAGTCATAGTGAGCTGGGGCAGTGGCAGTAAAACTGCTGATACATGCTTTTGAGAAAGGGGCTACAAATTTTGGGCAACTGCCTAGGGTGGCAGTCCTAGCATTTGGGATAATGCATGAAATCTTGTAAATTGCTGAATTGTATGTGGAAGGGAGCAGTGATTTATATGTGTGTCAGATGTGTGATTGCTGAGAAAAGCAGAAACTTCTTAGCATTTGGAGGGGTGGGAGTGGAGGTTGTATAAATTGTGATCTTAAAAACTGCGCTGAGAAGTCATGCCTAGATGTGGTTTAGGTGGTTACTAGGTGAGTAAAGATCCTTTGGCAGAGAGAACTTCTGGAGCCTTCTAGGAACAGTAAAGTTGTGGTTGGAGCCGAGTAGTGAGAAGCTGAAAGGTAGGATCTGTTGTTGAGATAAGCTTCCATTTGGAGATAGTGCCATGTATTTTGAAACGTTCACTGGATCTTGTGGGTAAAATAGATTTTTGTGGGGCAAGGTTGGAAACAGAAACAAGGCTATTGGAATAGACTAGGCAAGTGATCTTCACTTGGACTAGGTGAAAATTAGTTGAGGTCATCAATAATGACTTAAGGTGGAAGTGACAGGATTTGTTGAAAGATTGGATGTGAGAGAAGTAAAAGGTGGCTCTAAGGGTTTTGGCTTGAGTATCTGGAAGGCTAGAAATGCTATTGAGTTAGAACTGGAAATTAGGTTTGGGGAAGAGTAATAGTTGGGACATATTAAGTTCAAAATGTTAAGATGTCTGGTGGGGCTCTCAAATGGGCATTTTTTATAAGTTCATCTGAAAACCATGGGAGCTTGAGATTGGATACACAACTTTGTCTTCTTTTTGAATAGTATCTGGTATTTTGGGATCTCATCTCGTGACTGGATGAGATCTAAGCCCTAAAGTCTAGGGAATAAATACACAAAAAAGGTTGTTCAGAGTTAGCTGGAGGAACAGGTGGGATTCAGCAAAGTAGACTGAAGGAGGACCAGGAAAGTGGCATACTAGAAGCAAGCAGGAAGTGATAAACTGTATCATGTGCCTCTGATAGAATTTATCACTGCAATGTCACTTGTCAAGAGGAAAAATCAGGGGAAGCTGGAGTGGAAAAAATGTTGTCAAGTCATGTGAAATTTTTAAAAACTTACTGAATACATTGCTAGTGTACTTCCCAGGACCTTAGAAGGAACTCAAGAAAGTTAAGGGCACTGAAGCTTAAGTTTGAAGAGCTTTGTTGAAATTTGCCACTTCTAATCCCAAGTCCCAGGAGTAGGTGATGGTAAACCTCAGTCACTAGAGAAGTATCTTCAGGAAGAGTCAGGGTTCAATCAGGGTAACCAGGTGGAAGGAATATTGGGAGAAGTTGAGGATGTAGTAAAGTTTCTGATACTGGAGTGGACCTGAGATTGAGATTGCATGCAGAAGAAAGATTCTCAGGGTTACACAAGTAAATGGAGACATGATGTTTTGATTTTGGTATGAGACTCTTGGACGAGCTGGTCTAGGATGGCCCTGTGTTAAAGTTCTTGTAAATTGTGCATTGCCTTCAGCAATGTGTGGAAGGGAACACTCCCTAGCCTGATCTGGCCTGTGTGTATGTGGTGGTAGTGGGTGAGCAGACTGGTGTGAATAGGTGGCCTGGTTTCTCTGCTAGGGATTGAATGATTGCTCATAAAGATTCTGTATTAAAATGTATGTGCCAGACTGTGTGCAAAGTGCTTTATGTGTATTATCTTTTTCAAGTCTCAGTGTTTCCTTAGATATCTTTATTATGTATATATAGGTGAGGAAACAGGCTTAGAGATTATTTTCTTGGTCTTCAAGTTATAAATGTATCGAACTGCCCTGCAATTTGAATCTGTCTTCTCTTGTAAACACATTATAAAGTTAAAACATTTGTCCCTAAAGATCAATCAATTATATGAAAACAAGAACGATTCTCTCCATGCTTACTACAGCACATAGCACAATGCCTTTAGTTGTTGAGTTGAATTAAATTACCTAGTAAAGTTTCAATAATGGCAAAAAATGGTAGATCCTATGAGACAGGGCCAACCATTAGAGCATAGAGCATTGAAACATTAGGTTTGGATTTCTTGAATTACTTAATTAGGGCTAAATGGGACTTGTTAAGGATCCATCCTGTCAAAGATTTAACTAATGAAACCAGTAAGGTGTTTCATCCTTTTTAAATAAGGGGTTTCAACCTTTTTAAAGGAGAATTCAAAGGATCAGTAGGTGAATCAAGGATGTTGAAATTAATTTACAACTAATGCAAAACTGGCTTTTTCTACAGGGGAGGGAGGTCAATAACTGTTCACCCAGACAGAATTCATGTGTCTGTGGACAAGAATGATTTATGTAAACTTTCAGAGTTGTAAAATAGCTCAGACCCAAAGGATCAGAGTCCCACCCACCCTGAGTGCTAGACAAAGCATTTTCCATAAACACCCAGTAATCTATTTTAAAGTCACAATTTTTTTCCACAGATTTTTAGGCTTTTACCTACATTGGTAAAGTTGAGTTTATGCTATATATTAGGCACTATCGTTACTGCTTTAGCTTTAATGCTACTTTGTCAGGTACAACCCCCATTTTACAAATGAGGCACCTGAGGTACAAAGGATGAGTTAACTTTCCCAGGACAGCACAGTAAGATTTAGACCAAGTATTGTGTCTTGAGAGCTACTCTTATCACTAAACTGTGAATGTACAATAATTAGGGAAATCTTTGGTAAATATTGGTAGTCTGTAAAATAAATGATTTTCACTAAAAAGTAGAAAGTTGTATAGTACAATTTCACTTAAATGCACAAGAAAACACTAGTCTATTAGTGATTGCCTTTAGGTGATTTGAATTGAGCAGTCAGATTTAGGGGTGTGATGATTCTATAGTATATAGTGCCCCAGGTACCAATGTTGCTGATTAGACTTCTGCTCTTCCCTGCAGCTCATTCTCAGATTTCTCTGATAGGAAGTTCATTAGCATTGTAAGGATTTCCTTCAATTGTTTTCCACCCATTGGTACTCTTCGTGGTCTGTACCAGACAAGTCTCATTTTTTTAACGGAAGAGAAAGGTTAAATATGTAGGCATGAGGGCCTCATGTTCTCCCAGAATCTTATTTCAAGCTAAGCATTCCTGATTATTTCAACTGTTGCTCATAGGACAAGACTTAGAGCCACCTTTGGTTCTCTGAATTCTGCTATGTCCAGATCCTGAAAGTACCTGACAGTACGTCTCACAGGGTGGACATGCAGCAAAAATTTGTTGAATAAATGAGCAGATTTGGTAATGACCGATTTGCCTAGTCTCCAGTGCTGCTGCACTTTCTGGGCCCTCTTTCACCATTAACAATACCAGGGATGCTGGCCTTTGACAGCTAGCTACATACATGGCTAATGCTCTTGATAATTTTGAAGCTTTTTTTTTTTTAACTGAAAGTTCTTTAGTAAAATTCAGCCTATTATGTATGTCAATGGTGACCACTCCCTTGATCTGATTTGAGATTGGATCTTCTGGCCCATAAATTCTGGGTTCCCTGACAGATGTACTGAAGGCCCTAGAGCCGCAGTGCCCTCATCCCTTCGTCACCCTTCCGACCACCACCACAACCATTATTTCTATTATTCTCGTTACCACCTGGGTGTCTTTCTGCTTACAAAGAGATCTCTGCCTGCCGATGTAGTTTGAGAACCACTGATTCTGGGGCAAGGACTAAAACATCTCTGGCTCTAGAAAGTGGCTGGGGTAGACTTGGAGTGGACTCCTTCCCAAGAGTCTGAAGGACACATTTCAGAAAGCTCTGTTGTGGGTCAAAATGACCAACATTCTCTTTAGCTTTGATGTATACCACCTGGTCACTCCTGGACTCCTTTCCTCAGGCCTTCTCATTTCCCTGTGGGTGACTCCTGACCAGGGTTATTGATGTCTTTGGTTAGTTTACGATCAGCCCAGCAGGCTGCCACCAAGCTGTTTTATTGTAATCTTTATTCTGATAACCTAAAAATGTTAACAGCATTAACAAATGAAAGTGAATTTCCATGGACAGAGTCTGGAAAGGAGGAGAGTGAAGAAGTATCTGGAGAAGGGAGAGAGAGGCTAGTGTTAAGAGGAAAATCATGCCTGTTTTGCTTGTGTATTACTGTGGTTTTCAGGCCAGTTATGCAGGATCCCCTTGAACTCTGAACACATTTTAGGACAGGTCCATATTCAGGAGCTGCCTTTGTAACTTCTTACTGTGTATAACCCAAATTTTAGAATACATTCACTGTGGGTGTGTTTATGGTTTGAGATGTTGTAGCAATGAAAGGAAAGAACAGCTTTGTTCAATACAGTTGTAAGAGTAAGTACCAGTAGCCTGGTACACATTATACAACCTGATAATAATTCTGCTGATCATGTAAACAGCTCCCCTGTGTAGACTAGCTGAGCCTCCATCGCCAAACAAAATATTAACAGCAGGCACTAGAAAAATCAATAAGCCTTTACCCAGGGAACCAGGTTACTATAACAATTGCCCATAAAGAAAAATATATTAATGCTACAAGTTTTGTTTTATTTCTTAATATAAAAGGACTAGTTGATAGAATGATAAAACATTCATAGTAGCACAGACAAATCCATACAAACACAAAATAAGAAATGGGATGTATTTCTTGGTAATCTAGTGAGTTTAATTTCATAGACTGAATCTAGTTTACCTTGCGTTCTCTTCACATACCCACAAATCCAATTTTATTCCTTTGATGCTAATTAACTCCTACTGCCATTCATGAAGATTAAGTGTGTGCACATCCAGCACAGTATTCTGTCAATCACAACAGGAAAGGGTTTTTGAAAATGAATTTATATTTTGAACTTTTGGGGGAAGTTTTTTTGGTAGGTAATCTCCTTAAACACATTCCCTTTAAATTTTCTATATGGTCATGAGTCTATTTTCTGATTCCTGCATTATTCTAGCTTCTTTTATTACCAAATCATGACTATATCTGCTCCTCACCTGGGTTTTCCATTATAGATTTTTAAAAATAATCTAACCCCTTGTTAATGACTAATTTGTTCCTGAAAATCCTGCCACTAAGTCACAAGCTGTTAAAAGAAATATTCCATTTATTTTGCTAGGAAGAACTATGATGTATTTCATTGCACCACAAGATACTCAAGTAGTTTTCACAAATAGAAGAGTATACTAATTAAGCAGGGGGAAAAACCTTATAAAAATAATTTGAAAGTATTCTACTGGTGTGCTGAAATTCAGTTCTGGCACTAACTACTGGAGTTAGCACAAATCCCATACAATAAAGGACATCCACAACAAGGCTGCCTTTACATCAGATTCTAGTCACATTTGGGAGTCCTTGCCACTTGCAGGATGTTTACTTCCTACCTCTTTTAACGTGACACTCTGCGCGAAAATGAGCCAATGTCTAAAATTTCTTGAGAGAAATTGGCCCTTATGTGTAGCCTCTGCCTTTTTATAATTGCATAGTGCACTAGGTTTTGAGGCCTTGCCTAAGCCAAATTGCACCGTGATGATGCTTGAGCTAAGAGAGGAATCTTCGGGGCTGCCTGGATTCCTCTGGGCAAGGCTAAGGCTAAGGCTAACTCTTCTCAGAAGATGAGGGAGCAGAGAGGTAGAGTGGAAAGAGGTGAAGATAAAGCAGTCGGGAGGTAAAACTGATAAGGCTCATTTCTGGAGAGTCTGTAAAGTAGGATAGATAAGCATCTAATCCAGCTGTGGCAACCTCTGGGCAAGAATATTTCTCAAAATCTCTTCTTGCTTAGTACTGGAGGTTCAACAACTTCATATTTAAGTGAATAGCTATTTTACACTGGTATCTAATCACCCAAAATAACCCTTACTGTCCTAGTGAGAAATTCTCACATTTACGCATACTAGTTGGATAAGTGTTTTAATGACAAAATGTGGGTCATTTTAGAAGACAATAACCTCATCTGTAAAATAAGCATAATGATTACATCTACCTCACTGAAGTGTTGCAAGTATAAAATGTGTAAAAGTGCACAGATAGTTGGATGGTGCAGGGGCTTGAAGGCTGGGGGCTTGATGCAAGACTCATCCTCCAGGCATCTGAGGACCCAAGAAGCAGCTGGACACATTTCACTTTTGTTGGTCTGCCAGATAGTCGCCCGGAGTTGGAATGACCATGGCTTCAGGGGCCTGAAGGGTGTATTTGCCTTTTGGGCATTGCTATTCCTAGGAGCACACTCTTGAAGCACTATGAAATGAGTGTCTTGGGCATCCCAAGGGGTTGAACTTTTTATGGACACCAGTGCCCTATTTTCATTGCTGCTGTCTCTGCTCAAGTGGTCCTTACAACGTCCAGGCTCTTGATCCAGGAGCATTAGGGACACAAATAACATTTCTTAGATTAAAACACTGAGATGATTGACCACTCAATCTTGGGACAGCACACTGAGGAAAAGCAAAAGTGAATAAAACAAAAGGGGTCAGAGTTGAAAACATTATTCATAGAGAGAACTGTTGACAAAAACATTGTGTATTTGTGATGTATTACCTTTTTTTGGTCATGTATTACCTTTTGTTGACATCCTTCCATTCTTGATTTTTTTTAAAAAAATTGAGATATAATCAACATATAATATGTGAGTTTAAGGTATACAATGTGTTGATTTGATATATTTATATATTATAATGATTACTGCCATAGAACATTAGCTAACACTCCTAGCAGTTCACATAATTATTGTTTCATTTTGTGGTGAGAACATTTACTATCTAGTTTCTTAGCAATTTTGAAGTATATAATACAGTATTGTTGACTACAATCTAATGCTGTGCATTAGGTCCTCAGAACTTGTTCATCTTCTAACTGCAAGTGTGTACCCTTTGACCAGAATCTCTCCAATTCCTCCACCCCGCCAGCCACTGGTAATCATTCTACCCTGTTTCTATGAGTTCAGCTTCTTAGTTTTGTGGGGGCAGAAGAATAATTTTCCTGTATATCTTTCTAAGTTCATTTGACTGGTCTGATAATCAAATAACATGAAACAGTAACAGGAGAAATGTCCAAAATATGGGGTTCCCTAAGAATATAGGGCCCAAGGAGCTAAGGAGACAGGGGCAGCTTGCGGTTTGTGATGTTAAAGGGGAGGAAAGCAATTCACATGGAGATGGAAAAGCAGCTGTTTTGTAAGTAAATATTTGCTGTGCCACTTGTAACAATGAGACACAGAGAAGATTTTGATCAAGTGGGCCTTGGTAGATTCCTCCCTGTCGATCACATACTAGTTCATATTAAACCATAGTTGACTATGATGGCAGCTCTCTTTCTGGAGCAAGTTCTTTTAGGCAGTTAGTGAGAAGGCCAAAGATTTTTCCTGAGTCTTTTGTTTCTTGTAATTAACCAGTATCCCAAAAAAGACATATTTTTTGCTTCCCCTGTTTCCACATGTAAGTGACAGCATACAAAATTTGTCTTTTCTGTCTGACTTATCTAACTTAGCATTACACCCTCAATGTCCATTCATGCTGTTGCAAATAGCAAGGTGCCTAGGAGGACAACAGGTAAGAGAAGAAGCTGGTTCATCTTCATGGCCCTGAGGGAATGCTTCTTTGGGAACCTGGAGGCTGACAGAATTCTGTACAATCCAAGCCTTTGTCGCCTCGTTACCATTTTTGGCTTACAGTTTATTTGGTCTGATGTAGGTATAGATACCCCTGCTCTCTTGGATTCCACTTGCATGGAATATCTTTTTCTATTTCTTACTTTGAGCCTGTGTGTGTCCTTACAGCTGAAGTGAGTGTCTTACAGGCAGCATATAGTTGGGTCTTGCTTTTTTCAATCCATTTAGCCACTATATGTCTTTTATAGGAGAATTTAATCCATTTACATTTAGAGTAATTATTGATAAATAAGGACTTACTAATGCCTCCTTCACTGTTTTCTGCCTGTTTCATAGTCCCTTTGTTCCTCTCATCCTGTCTTGCTGTCTTCCTTTGTGTGTTGCTGATTTCCCATAGTGGTATGCTTTGATTCTCTTCTCTTTTGTGAATTTACTGTTGGTTTTTGCTTTATGGTTACTGTAAGGCATACATAAAACATGGTATAGATATAACAATACATTTTAAGCTGATAACTCAAATGCAGTTCCATGCAAAATTCTACCCTTTTACTACTTTTTTTAATGTTTTTGATGTCACAATTTACCTCTTTTTATATTGTGTATTTATTAAAAAATTATTTTAGTTATGCTTATTTTAAATACCCTTGTCCTTTAACCTTTATACTAAAGTTAAGTGGTTAACACACCACCATGTTACAGTATGGTGTAATATAATAGGTATACAAAAGCACCAAGGCTGGTGAGGTCCCATCCATTTTTCCGCAGCTCCTTATCTGTGCAGTACTTTTTCGTGCCACCTGATTCTAATTCTGGGGCTGCCAGCATTCTGGTTTGAGTCAATCCTGATTACATAGAGGCATGCATGGAATATCCCAAGGCAGGAGGGAAAAGCAAAAATAAAACTCGAAAGGAACCAGAATATGCCTCTTTGGCATAAGGATTATTTTGAGCTGCTTATCTTGAGAGACAAGGACATAGGAGAAGCTCTGAAAAGAGAGTTTTTTCTTGTTGTAAGGGAAATTTACATTTATAAAGGAAATTCCTAATTGTAAAGGTGTCTCCCTTTTCCATACCAATAAGGAGGAGAAGACTCTTAACAACTTATGGATGGAGAAGGCACAGACTTAAATCTGCATAACAAATGACAAGAGAAAATTCTGAGATGTGCTACATTAAATTACAGCAGGCTTGGGGTGAAAGAGAAAAGAGTAATTAACCAGTTCATGGGGGGGGGGCAACGAACAAAGACTTCTAACATTCCTGAATGTATGTATGTTGGACCTTTGAATCAACTTCAGGTAGCTATCTAAAAATAACTAGCCCACCACCAGATGCCACCACTGCCTGCTTATGCTTGAACTTTCTGCACTCTTGCCCGCGACCAATCAACAGTAGTGCATACTTCTTCCTTATGGCCTGTGCACCTCTTCTAGAACGGATCCTGCTTCACTTTTTCCTGTAGCCAGTGTAAATTCTTTCTAAACAGCCTCTTTCTTTCCCGAAACATGATGTGTAAGAGAGAACATGAGTTCCAGGATGGCAGACATTTTTGTCTTCTCCATCCAGCCATGTTGCTGGTGGTTTAGACCGCATGTCCTAGGACCTGGCTCTTTCCTGGCTAGCACATGGCTCAGAAAAACCCTTCTTTCAGAAAAGCTTTTGCCATGAAAGTTGTTTTGTTTAACACAAACCTTACTAAAAAACATTGTTTAGCATACATTTCCTGGTAATTTTCCCATAACTTACCCTCTTACCTCCCTCCAAGCTGAAAAATGCCCTGTCTTTTGTCTAGCTGAAGATGGTATGCAACCCCCAAATTCTGGCCACCTCCTTGAGCCACATATTTCTTCGTGAACTTGTGTGTATGTACATAATTAAATCTCTTTTTTTCCTCTTGTTGATAACATCTTTTATCACTTCGAATTGCAGGCCACAGTCCTTGAACTTGGGAGTGAAGAGGAAGAGTTCTTTTTCCCTGTTCTATAAACCCAGTGGCTCTCTCTATAGTCTCTCTACAGCCAAATAGGATTTCTTCCTTTCTCTGAATAAAATGTCTCCTCCCACCTCCCCACCCACTGTTCAAAGCATCCCTCCATCTATTACCCAACTGGAAGGGGGTTTATTTTCCTGCGTGCATCAAAGTCAAACAAGGGGTTTGCAGAAAAAAAAATAATAATAATAAATAAAGGGTTATTTAAGTAAATGACACTGAGCCCAGAGACACAAGTGAGCCAGTGCTCAGAGACCTGGCTCCCTGATGGTATGTAGGTTACAGATTATATAGGGCAAGATCACAACACACTGCGTGTTAGGGGTTAAGGTGCTCCGTGATGATTGGTCAGAGGTGAGGTAAGGGTAATGAATCATTTTTTCAGGTTTAAAGAACAACTCAGGTCTGCTCTGGTGTCCCTCTGTCCAATCTCATGAGAAAGAAGCCAGGGGGTCATTCCACCTTAGGGCTTATGAGCTGAAGCATAACTTAGGTTGAAATGTTGTCTTTAGCCTGCCACAGGTCCAGACCATATGGCCATTTGTCAGGTCTGGGCTACTGTCTTCTGCTGCTTCGGGGATTGCTGATTATCCAGGGAAAAAGGCTAGGTCTCTGGTGGGGGCAGGAGGTGGGAGGAGAGAGAGAGAGGGTGAGAGATGGTATCTAGAGCTACAATTTAAAACTGAATTTAATCAAGTCATAAGGACCCTTGGTTTCACATTTCCCCAGAGTTTCTCAAAATATTATCTGTAGTTCCCTTTATACAGTTCCTCCAGAATTGATCTGGAAGCCAGAAGTCCTATGTGTTCATTATCTTGATGGGAAATGGAGCTGGAACTCTGCATTCTTAGTCTGTTCTTTGTATGGTGAACATAAAGTCACAATGCTCTTGGGAATACCAACAATGAGTGGTCTTAGATCTTGGAGGAGACTTTGGGAATGGGGTCAGGGGTAGGTCTCAAAGGTAATAAAAGGTGGTTTTTCTTTTTTGTTTATATCACGTCTTCAGGCTCAATTCTTAGCCTGTTTATTATTGTAAGATATTATGTGTTTTATATAAAAGAAATGTGGAAAATAATAATAATGATAATATCATTTGTTAAGGGTTTAGTACCCTTTTGTCTCTGCCAGAGACTTTGAAATGCTCACAAAAGCTCAGAGAGAATAGTTTATTTTTTCATTTTACACATAAGGAAATTTTAGGCTCAGAGAAGTCGGGTTAATTGTTTAGAGTAGAGTTGGGGTTTGAATGCAGACTGTCTGACTTCAAAGTTTAAGATCTTAATTTACACTGCCCTGCACGCAAAGCACACAGGGATATTAAATAAATTGAGGTGTTTTTTGCCCTCAAAGTTGCTTTAGTTTTAGGGAAACTCTAGAAACTGTTTGGTTGTATAAATTTCCACGTCTATGTTATGAAAGAGTATGGTTTTGGAATATTTTTATTTAAGGAAAAGAGAAGTAATCATCGTGCTTAGCAATTTGTCTATAATGTGGTATCTGAGTTTGCTGCCCGTGCTGGAAAAAGGCACAATTCATCAGAGCTGTTTAATCAGGGAACTAGGAGATCAAAGGGATCCCTGGCCTATATGCCATCCCTTCAGTGACACTCAGGCTATGTGGCTCAGAGCTGGGGCTGAAACCCTGGCTGGATAACTGTTGCTTCTCTTTTAGATGGAGTCTGGGAAGTTCAGAGAAATCCAGAGGGAAATATAGTTCCTGCTACCTGATTTCCACTCTTTTCCTAAACTTCCTGGAATAAAAATAAGTTCTCTTAGAGGATAATTTTTTAAAAAGTGATTTATGACTTTCTTATAGATATAGCTAATTAATTAATGAGAGAAAAAGTAAGATATTACAATCAGTTCAAAATGGACTTAGCAGAGGCAAAAATAGGCCATACAATAAATTTGCTAATAGATACAAACAGGCTTTTTCTATGGTGGAAGGAGTGGAATGAGAAGATGCTTTGTTTGCCCTACTCATTCTAAACTGAAATGTTTTAGAACTAGATGCCTCAAGAGAAAGAAATATTTTTCAGTGTGCGTGTATGTGTTATGTGTGTGTGTGGGTAGGAACACTCTGGCAAAACATAGTAGAACATCAGGACTGTGGTACAAATCCATTAATCACAAAGGAGCAAATTTATAGGAATAGATTCAGGTCCCCTTCTGTGCGAGAATAGGCTGTCTCAACTACTCATGTGTTCATACTCTGCTTGTAACAGGTTCCTCTAGCCTGAAGGAAATGAGGATGTTTGTTTTCTGAGACTGGTGACTTTATTAAAGAACACCATTTTTCCCACAGTTTTCTCAAACATTTATTTTTTAAAAAATTACTTGAATGATAAAATAATTTGTGAAGCCAGGCTGAATTATACAAAACCTTAAGAAAAGTCAGAAAGACAATTTCATAACATTTTGTATCCAGTATAGTTAGATGAGTCCTGGATCATGCAAGACCATTATTATCATTACAACACTTATGTAAAGAACAACATTTTAATACGATCTGGAACCCAGGTTCAGTCCAGATCAGATTTCCCCTCATTTCCTGAGGTGTATGTCATCATTTTCTAGGGACAATAACCTTTCTGAAGTAGATAATATTCTTGGTAACCTGGGAGTAGCAAGGTTAAAGAAATTGCTGTTATAGAACATAAACTGACTATTAGAAAAAGCTTTCTTTTTTCAACTAAATGTATATGATTTACTCAAATAAGAGATTTAGTCACACAAGAGTGTTTTGTCTTTTGACCTTTCATGTTAACTGACTTACCTTAAATCTAAAATCTATACTCCAGATTCTTGAAAAGAAAAAATACTGTTCCATTGACTTCTTTCTTTTTCTTTCTTTTCCTTCCTTCCTTCCTTCTTCCTTCTTCCTTCTTTTCAACAAGCAGAAATCTCAACTGACTGGGTCTCACAACATTGTTGACTGACATTTCAAATAAGGACTTCTTTCTGTTAAGGAGGAGATATCATGCTTCTTGTGTTTGTCACTGTGTATGTGTGTGTGTGTGTGTGTGTGTGTGTGTATGTGTGTGTATAGCAACATTGAACATTTGTTAAGTGATCTAAAACAATGCATTTTAAATCAGAGCAGTGCTTCGCCTAATATGTCCCAGGAGAGTCTCTCATGAATAGCTATATAAGTTCAGGAAGCTAGATGGCAGAGTAATCACACAGTTAAAAGGCTTTATATGGAGTTGCAGAAAGAAGCTAAGCCCCGTATTCAATTAAAAAAATAAAAATAAAATTCTTGCTTAACTGTCTGAATGGTAGAACAGAGAAAATTTAATGTGATGGTTTAAGAGAAACAATTTTTTGCAGCTTTATTGAGATAATAATTGACGTAGAACATTGTATATGTTTAGCGTTTTCAACACCGTTGATTTGATATTGCAAATGGATTATCACCATAATGTTACCTAACACCTCCACGTAGTTACCATTTCTTTTTTTGTGGTGAGAACTTAAGATCTACTCTTTTAGTAACAATTTGAGTATATGATACTACATTATTAGCTATAATCACATGCTGTATATTAGTTCCCCAGAACTTAATTTTATATCTGAAATTTGTACCCCTTGACTAATATCTCTCTCATTTTCCCCACCCCAACCCCCTGGTAACCACCACTATACTCTCTATTTCTAAGAGGAATAATTTTTAAGGTTTAAAAAAAGTAAGAAACTTTCCCCTATGCCAGAGATTTCATCATTGTAACCAACTCCATGCATTAAGGTCCTTTAAAGAATGATGGGGCATATTAGAGACATGGACTGGACTGCAGCCTGGGTGAGGAGTGTCTTCCAAGCCCATCTAATGATTTTCCTGTCATTTACACTTGTATTTCTTTCTCTTTTTCACAGCTCTCATCTATAAAGTGTGCGTCAAGTCTTTTAAGTTATGATGCTAAGTAACAAATGAAAATGATTTGAAAGAACCTAAGATAATTGATTAAAAGACTAGGCACAATGAGAGAATGTAATAGAGTAGTAATAGGTGCCTAGAACTCTGGAATCACCAAGCTTCAAAGTTGGCCTAGGTGTATAGCATCTTTAAGCCTTGCTTTTCTTATTAGTAAAGGTGGAGATTATAATAGTACCCACATCGCAGAGTTGCATGGTTCTGGTTATTGTAAGGATTGACCATGTCCTTGATACATGGCAAATAGTTCATACATGATAGTTATTATTACTACCGCCTTTTATTTACATAGCTTTGCATTTAAATATACATATTTTTAAAAATCCTTACAACATTGCAAGGCAGGCACTATTGTCTCTATTTACCTGCAGTGTAGACTGGGCCTGATGGGGGTCATCAATTTGAAGTGGAAATCTGGAACCAACCCAGACTTGACTCTGTGTTCAGGGCTCTTCCCAGTCACCAGTTCTGCTCTCTAAAATAAAACCAGCTGCAAAAGAGAAAGCTTGGGATTTTTTTGAAATGTAGGCAAATCTAAATCTAAATCCTCCTAGAGATAAAAACATTGTAAGCCTAGGCAAGATGGAAAAGTTGCCCATGCCCAATCTACCCAGAGAACTGGGGGCCAACAGGATTAAGGCATACCCAGAGTTCAGGTATGGGGTCTGCATCTCCCTGAGGAGGCAGGCAGAATAGACTAGGAAGGGGGCAGCTGCTTCTGGGCCTGGGGCTTGGTGAGCCTGTTGTGCGATCCTTGAAGGCAGACATCTTCTTCATCTTTGTACCCCACATCCTAGTATGTATGGTGAGTGCCCTGTAAGTGTTTGTTGAACTGTATGTACTAATACTTTAGGACAAAATTCTTTCAATTATAATGAATGTGTTGGGATGGGATAAAAATTACTAATATGAAAGTAATTGTGGACTTCCCAACCCCCACCCCAGGGCCCATCAAAAGAAATCTGTGGCCAGTCTGCATTCTTTATCCTCCTCTCTACTTGGAGATGTTTGCATGTATGTGTCTGTGTTGGTTATAAATTAGACCCTGTATTAGACTGCTTGAGCTGGCATAACAGAATACTACAGACTGGGTGGCTTCAATAACAGAAATTCATTTCTTCACAGTCTGGAGCCTGGAATTCCCAGATCAAGGTGCCAACAGGGCTGGTTCCTGGTGAGGTTTCTCTTTTTGGCTTGCGGACAGCTGCTTTCTCACTGTCCACATGGACTTTCCTCTGCTCGTGTGTACTCCTGGTGTTTCTTCGTCTTCTTATGAGGACACCAGTCCTATCGGATTGGGGCCCCATCCTTATGATTTCATTTAATTTTAATGACTCCTAAAGCCCGTATTTCCAAATACAGTCACATCGAGAGTTAGGGCTTTGACATATGAATTTTGGACGGACATAATTCAGTCCATAACAACCCTTTTCAATACTAGCTAAGGAATGTAGAGAAGATCTCTTTAAAATTATTTTTACCATTAAATGATATACTTCTTTGACAGGGATACAGTAGTTCCAGGGCTGGTCCACACTGGTCCATAACTTTGCCAGAGTCGCAAAGTATTCTAACTAGCAGAGCTGCCTGCAAACATATGGCATAGCTGGAGGAAGCTTTCCTGGAACACAATTTCTCTTTGGTTTTGTTTGAACTTCAAAGTTAACTCCTCCTGGGGTCTCATCCTTCACTGGCCGTTTTGATTCCTCCCTATCCAATAAACCCAGAAAGTGTGGCTTAGCACTATTTGCATTTGTGGATCGTTCAGTCAATGTGTGGAGCTGCATTCACATTTTAAGCCTCAATCTCTAATTACGGAGGAAAAGACTAAAGGAATCAGTAAATTAGTGGGGGGAGATTTCTTTGGGTAGGACCCTTGAAATCACCCTAGGGCTCCTTTTAATATTGGCCTTGAGAATATTCCTTATTTAGTCTCTTTGGACAGTGCCAGAAAGAAAGGCAAAGGGATGTGTTTCCCCTCTAGAGGGCACCCCCTGTTTGCGAGAGCTGATGGAAACCCATTCCTGGCTCTTGGGGAGCCCTGCCCTGGCACAGATTATGTGGTGGGGCCTGTCCTTCTCTCCTGGCTGCCACTCCTTGCTGTCTTTTTTGACTTTACCAAACTTACCCCAACCCTTCTCTGTTTTTAAAAATCAAGACTCCCATGTGTACATTTTGCAATTTCCAGCCAGTTGACCTTACCTTAATTAGAATCTAATGACTTTAATTACTTTTTCTCTCTGAATCCTCTCACCCCTTTTTTAGAACACAGGTCTGTCTCTTATGATATTTCCATTTCTGATAATTTTACTGATAAGGCTGTGTTGGAACTATACCCCTTTATTAGCAGGAACGCCTCTGGCAAGTACAAAGGGAATGAACTAGCTGCAAGGAAAATGAGGCTCGCCTTTGGACCCTAAAAGTGGCTAACGTTTCTCTTTTCCATTCATCGGTATCTACTCACATCGATTTTAAAATTTAGCATCCACATTACTAGGCCTGGATGTATGTTTATTTGGTAAAACGTTTATAACAAATCACGATGTCAGCAAATAAGGCCTGTTTGGGGGAAATGACACCACACACAGAGATAATGAACTGCACAAGGAAGAATAGGACAACTTCTCAGTGAGTGATAGAGAAAGGGCTATGAAGATTTTAAAGGGGAAGACTGCACTGTAGGCAGTGCAGCAAGAATGGCTGTAGGGGGCTATTGGGAATGGCAGGAAGGAAGGAAATGGGAGGAGAGGAAAGGGATGGAGGGGCAGGTAGCTTCAGAGAGAAATTGAAACCTTGTGAAAAGAGTTACAGCTTACTACTTTACATTTATGGAGCCCTTCTCTGTGGCTGGCGCGTTTTAAAACACTGTATATTTAAATTAAGATGTTCATGTACATTATCCTCATAAGAAATGAAGCTGTTAGGTTACTTACTCAGGTGACCCAACTGGTTCTGAAGCCCATGTTATGAACCACCAACAATCTCTCTGTGGGAAAGGGGTGTAGGCCAGGTTGGTGGGAGATAAGATGTCCTGGAATTTACAACACTGGGGAATTCAGTGCCTTAGGAAAAAGAGAGGGTGTTGTTTACAATTTAAGCATCTTTGTCCACAGGTAGTCTGGGGCTGCACTGGTCCAGGTAATTCTGAGCCAACATTTAGGGCTACAGTACAATGGAGAATGAGCCCTTGCTCAGCAGGCAGCTCTTCCCTGGAAAACGAGAACAGATGACTCCGCTGCGGTTGCCTCAATAACAGGGCTGAAGCATTTACTAGAGAGAAATACCTCTGAGGTACGGGGAGGTGGGAAGTAATAAAAGGAAATTCAGAGAGCAGCCTCAGAGAAGGCAGAAATAATAATGGGAACCACAGGTGAGGAAGGGAGGTAGGCCTGTGTGTTGAAAGCACAGCGATATTGTCATTGTTTCAATCAAAGAGAGAGCAAATGGTGGTGAGAACCATTTCCTACTAGTAGCGAAAGGTCTGGAATAGCTGAGGAGTAGATAGTAGCTGAGAGGCAGTCTTTTTGAAAAACATGGCTGCTAAAGGAATTCCTCTTTTCTATTTACAGTTTGCCAAATGTTTTTTCGTCTGTAATCTACTTTGACATCAGTGCTGTGAAATATGGTGTTATCAACACCATGTGACAAATAAGAAAGTAAGTTTCAAAAGGGGACTCTCTTATTTGAGGTCCCCTGACTGGTTATGTAGGGCTGAGGCCAGACTTGTCTTTGCCCTGCTAAACTTTGGCCTCATCATAAGGTCACAAGGATAACAGGGTCTTCATGAATTAATGAAAACTTTGGGAAAGAAGCTACAGAGCTGCCTTGGCAAATCTGAACTCCATGGAAAATTTCCCGGGGACTCTATTCATATATAATGAATTTGGAAAGTTTCTTGAAATCCTCCCAGTTAAGACTAAATTCACTGGAACATCTTATTAATTTAAATTCAGGAGACCAGAAAAAGCAACTGTGAGTACAAAGAGTTTATTATCTGATACCCCTTGTTCTAGTAGCAGAAGAGTAAAGCATTCATTCTTGATTTTAAAATGAGCCTGATTATTGGCCCTGCTCCCTTTCCCAAAGGAAAAGACTTTCTGTTTTCACACTCTGCTTAATAGTGCTTTGCATTTGTTTAAAGCGACTAAGCTTCTACCGGTAGGTAGCGCTCCTTAGTGAACTTAGCGATTCTGTTTCACTACTGGGTTGGTTGTAGTTCTTAATACCTATTTCTGCTCTTTCCATATTGGCATGCTGACATTTGCATTCTCCAATTTGCTTCCCCTCTTGCCCTTCACATACACAGATAACTCCATTTCTAGTCCTGCTTGCCTTATTTACAGACTTGGTGTTTCTCCCTTGCTCTTCAGCTGAACCACTGATTTTGGAATTTTATTGTCTTTCCACATTGTTCATTATTTATTGCGGTGTGACACATTACCCTAGGATTGGCAGCTTACAACAACCAGCATTCATTATCTCATAGTTTCTGTGGGTCAGGAATCGAGACACTGGCTCAGGGTCTCTCATGAGTTTGCAGTAAAGTGGTTGGCCAGGGCTGTAGGTAACTAAAGGACTGGAGGGTCCACTTCAAGATCTCTCACGGGGCTGTTGGCAGGAGGCTTCAGTTCCTTGTCCTGTAAGCCTGTTCGTAGGGCTTCCCCCATAGTAAGCAATCTAGGAAAAAGAGTGGGAGTGAGAACGCCCCAGATGGAAATGCTAATCTTTTTATAGTTTACTGTGAAAGTGACATCCAATAACTTCTGCCTTATTGTGTGAAATTGATGCGATTCAGTAAGTCAGAGGGAAATTAAACTCTACCTCTTAAGGGGAGGAGTATCAAAGAATTTATGGATATAGCTTGAAAATCATCACACTAAATAATCATCGGTGGTATTATAACTATGTGCTGGACACTGTGCTTGGCATAGAGCTTTACTAAGATCCCTGACCTCATGACAATTTTAGTCTAGAGTCTAAGCTATTTCCTCTATCTCCTTTCTATTCCCTTTTGTCCAAGAATACATACACCACTGAGACCCAATCTCAAAAACTTACCTCTTCTCTAATTCTCTATTAATGGCAGATGGTAGCCTGACATAGTTGCTGATATTTTTCATTCAGTCGGGAGTACAGGGGATGGAGGAAAAATGAATTTTTTAAAAAATCAGGAGTCTGTGTAAGGTTCTTGGAAAGCCAGGGGTTTTATAGTTGTCTCATAGTTCTTGGATATTCTATTCTGTTTTGTTGTCTTTTTTCTCTTTGCTTTTTCAGTTTTGGAAGTTTCTATTGACATGCTCTCAAGTGCAGAGATTGTTTCTTCAGCTGTGTCCAGTCTAATAACGAGCCCATCAAAGGCAGGCTTCATTTCCGTTAGTGTTTTTGATGTCCGATATTTCTTTTGGCGTTTTCTTAGAATTTCCGTTTCTCAGCTCACATTGCACATATTTTCCTTCAAGTTGTCTACTTTTTTCCTTTAGGGCCCTTAACATATTAATCATAATTGTTTTACATTCCGGTTTGAAAATTCCAACACCTTTGCTGTATCTAACACTGGTTCTGATGCTTGCTCTGTCTCTTCAAAATGTTTTTTTTGCCTTTTAGCATGTTGTAATATTTTGTTGAAAGCTGGACATGGTGTCTGGGTAAAAGGAACTCCGGTTAAAAGGCCTTAAGTGATGTGATGATAAGGCATTGACAGGAGGAGAAAAGCAGGTGTTCTATAGTCCTGTGATCAGGTGCCAGTCTTTTAGTGAGCTTGTGTCCCTGGACTGTGAACTTCGCAAGTGCTTCTCAGCACCACCCCACTCCTCACCTCCTCCCACCACCTTGGGAGGAACAGGATGGCTAGAAGGGACTGGAGTTGGACATTTCTCTTCTGCTGGATCAGTTAGGCTCTGATGATACCCTGCAGATTAGGCTTTGGTTAACTAGTTTCCCCTGAGGGCAGGCTTTGTGAAGAAGAACAGACTGATCTGTTGTATTTCAAAATGGCTACTTTCCCCTCTCTCTGCCAGAAGTGCCAGGGATGTCCCCTAATCTTCACTGTGAGAACCTGGTAGAGTTTCTAGAGGCAAAACTCACAAAATTGCTGCCCCACTCCCACCCCCTGCGATGACTTGGGCCCCTTGGAGTTTTTATCTCTCTTGTCCATGGGGAGCCTCCAGCAGTTCGTCAGTTACCGTTCAGGTTTTCCTACCCAGCTCGTTTCCACAGAGGCATGTAGGTTTCTGTTCTGATAAGCTGTAGTTTCTGTACCTGCCTGTTGTCTTTCCAGTTTGGGGGGCAGCACTCTGTGACCTCACTTCTCTGACAGACTTAAGAAGAGTTTTTGGTTTTTCAGTTTGTTCTGCTTTTTATTGTTGGGATGGAGGGCTGACTTCCAATCTCCTTACACGCTAACCACAGCCAGGGGTTTAGTAATATCACGAAAACCATCTAACTGTTTTTTTTTTTTTTCCTGGACCATTATCTGTGAGTCTTATCGAGCAATTACTATATGCCAGGCACTTTTCCAAGTGCTCTATTTTTATTACCAACAACCCTGTGTGAGTAGTACTGACTTAATTTGGGTTCCCTCTAAGCAGAGCCTGAGACAGTGATCTGTGTGCACGAGACTTATTAAGAGAATGCTTTTAGGAAAACTGATAAGGGAAGGAGGGAAGCAGAATCAGGAAAGAAAAAGTGCTATACACAAGGATGGTATTTCAGATGTCTTGTTAAGAAAGGGAGCAGGGCTTTGGTACTTCTTCCCCAGTCATAGTAGGATATTCCTACTCTTTCTCTTTTACAGGAAATAAGGCATGAAGAAGTTGAATAATTTGCTCAAATTCACATGGTCAGAAAGTAGTGGAGTTAGGTTGGACTCCAGGCATTCTGGATCTATAAATATATTTTTAAAATGCAGTTTGTAAGGAACACTCAGCTACTTATCTCATTTCATCTTCCAAAAATTTTTTGAAGTGCTTGGGGCACCAGTGATTATTCTAATTTTCAGATGAGGAAATTGAAGGTCAGATCTATATTTTTAAAAGAAAATTCAGGTCTTGGTGTTGCTCTGTCTCCCTGTAATGTTCTGCTCTCTTAAATAAGTTGGAGTTTGCTTCATTGACCATGTGGTTAAAACAGTAATCATCTCATTTAGGAGCATGTATACTTGAGGAGTATAGAGTATCTATATTCTAAACTGTTCTGCTGATTGAAATGGGAAACCTTATCCTGTCAATAGGGAAGAAGCCCCAGTGTTTACTTAGATGTTATTGTAAATCACTGGCTGGCCAGCTCTCAAATGAATAGATTTACTGCTTTGGGGTTGCAAAGTTTTAACAAGAATAGCATCCTGCTGCTGAATTCAGAAGCATTAAAAAGAAAAGGAATTATAAATTATAAGTTAATGAAGAGGCTACAAATTTCAGCAGAAAAGAAGGAAGGAAAAACTTGGGAAAAAACTATTCCATCTGGGGAAAAATAACTTGAAATGGATCTTTTTAACAATTGGTTTTTTGGAATTAGTTTCCAAAAATCTTAGAAATACAAGGATGCAAACAAGACAAAAGTTGCCCTTAAACACCGAAACAGTACAAACAACTGAAATGTGTGGTTTACATGTACTGCTTCTATTTCTTATTCCTCGATTCCTTTTGAATCCTCCAAAACCTGATTTCCACCTAATTATTTGTGGTTGCTCCCAGATTTGTTCTTTACCCTTTACTCTTTTCTGTCTGTATCACACCTAAATTTCTGAGTAGGTTTGGCCAATGGAAGAGCTGGCAGAAGATTCAGCTGGTTTCTCTGACAGTGGATCAGTCTCCTCTGCCCTTTCAGGTTCTGTAGACCATGCCCTTTTCCTGTAGTTCTAGCTAATTTTCAGGACTCCCACTGGAGTCCTGGCTTCTGGGCTCTGGTATCACCACCTACTTCTTGTGTTCCATCAGCCCTAGCGGTGGTGAAAACATTCCCCTTATCCATTGGGAATATATTCCAAGGCCCTCAGTGGATGTCTGAACTTGAGGATAGTACCAAACCCTGTATATACTATGTTATTATATTTTTTCCTAGACACACATACCTATGATAAAGTTTAATTTATAAATTAGACACAAGAGAGTAACAGCAACTAATAAAAAAACAATTATAACAATATGCCATAATAAAATTATATGAATGTTGTCTCTCTGTCCCTCTCTTAAAATATCTTATACTATACTCAACTTTTCACTTAAAGGAAGCACTTTACAGCTTCTCTCTGGTGTATCTGAATTGCCAGCATCAGTACTCTTGTACTTTGGATCCATTATGAAATAAAATAAGGGTTACTTGAATACAAGCACTGAAAGTCTATGACAGTCAATCTGATAACTAAAATGGCTGCTAAGTGACTAATGAGTGGGTAGTTTGTATAGTGTGGATACATTGGACAAAGCGGTGATTCACGTCCCGATGGGATGGGATGGTGAGAGATTTTATGACAACACTCAGAATAGCATGTGATTTAAAACTTATGAATTGTTTGTTTCTGGAATTTTCCATTTAATATTGGAACCATGGTTGGCCGCAGGTAACTGAAACTGTAGAAAGTGAAAGCACAGATAAGGTCTGACTACTATATTGTTAATCTTTATGTTGCCTCATGTCCATTTAGCATCTCAACACTCCATCACTTGGGTAACCAATTCTATGCATTAAATTCTCTCTATTGAATTGACTCTCTTCAGTTTTTAATTATCTGTACCTCTTAGAGCTGTGTCGTTGCCTTCTGCCTTTTCTCTCCACACTTCTTTATTAAATGAACTCATGATTCCCATGCCTGTGACCATCACCTCTGCCTTACATGTCCTTGTGTCTAGTACCAATTCCTACATGCCCAGAGGATGTCCCTACTTGGCTGTGCTGCAAAAACTTTGAGATCTAGATGCTCCAAGTTACTTAGACGACAAAGGTAATGGTGGGGAGCTCCTTGGCTCAGAGATATTTGGAGACTTAACATTAATGCCAGGGGATACAATAAGTATATAGAATATTGTGGGTAAGTGACATGAAATAGGTGATTTTTCTGTTTTCTACCTGCATGGCTCTAGCTGCAACGCCTAGAGTTTCATGTAGGTAACATAATTGAGTGAAGTGGGCTGGGTGAAAAAAAAAAAGTTGTATCTTGATTTATGTTCTTTTGATACAGAAATGCTTTGTACATATAAGGAAAATATTCTCTTCTATTTCGCAAGAAAAAATTTGCCCTTGGTCCCACTTTGGTGGAGACATAAATACAGAAAACTATTTTTCTACTGTAAGAAGTACTTTTCTGCCTCTGCAAGCCTGATGCTGATTGACAACTTCAAAGTGAAGACTCATCCTTAACCTTCGTATTAGGCGCATAAGAGAAGGTGGTTGGGCCTGAGGAAAATCGGAGAATGTGTGGCCTGTCTAAAGGGGCTGCCGTCACTTACCTCCAGCTGGGTGTTGTCCCACGGAAATGCATCTGGTGTTGCTAGATCTTCCAATTTTTAAAGAAAAGCCAGAAATCTATGTTTTTATGTGATGTCTCCCAATTTAAAAACACTTGGAAACATGTGCTATCTTTGATTTGACAACATATATACACATATGTTCTGTGGGCCAAACAAAAGCTGTCTACATGCTGAATTCCCTGTGGGTTTGTTTTGTGGTTTTTGATCTAGACACAGTCTGCATGCCGAGTCTCACATATTTCTTTAAACCAGTGTCTTTGAGCTAAAGACACATCCTGGGGGCTCAGTACAGCTTTTCTTGATCCTTGTTAACTCTGCTGGATAGTAGTTGCTTACTCCTCCAGATCCACTCTTTCCCTTTCTCCTCCTAATTTCTGTCCTGGGAGGCTGAGTGGTATGACCTGCGTCTGTGGCCTTTCGTTCTGGCTTCTTACTGGGGTTAGCCAATGGGAGTCACAGGTGAGAGATGGGAGGAATGCAGCAGAGTGAGGTCTCAAAGTAGATTACGCTCACAGCTGGGCAGTGATGAGCACTGCTCTCTAGACATGACTTTGGCTGTTACTGAGGAAATTATCAACTGAGTAATGTTTCAATGTGCTGTAAAAAAATCTGGATCCACACCTCTCCCCCACAGCCCTTGGCCAGTCTTGGTATAGAATATTTGCGTTGCGATTACTGTCAGAAGCAGGAGTTTGCTTCTCATTGATCTATCTTCCTCAGATTGTCACATCGGAAGCAGGACCTTATTTCTCACTGCCTCTAGCTTTTTAGATAAGAATGCCTGTATCTGGCATTTCTTTCAGTTAGTGGTTTTAGATAAAGTTGCTTTTGCTTTTTACAAGAAGTATTTTTTAGCTCATAAACACACTTGCCCTTTACTCCCATCCCTCACTTCCTTTGGCAGGGTTATTCTCCTTAGAACACTTTGGTGATATCCCATATTATGAAAACATGAGATACTCACTTTTACATTTCCTTAAATAAGGATTCAAAGTCCCTCCTGCTTTCTCTTTGTGGTAATCTCCAGTCTCTCACTCCCTTATTCTTCTCTCAAGTCTGTCAGCCCCTTCATTTCTTTACCATTCCAGATGAAATTTCATGGTGTTTTATTCTTCATTCTCTCTCTCGATAGCAGCCTTAATCCCTTTGTCCCCATGTCAATCTGCTATACGTGTTCTGCAAGCTCCCAACTCATATCTTCTTCAAATCTGAGGTGCTCCTTCTTTAAAACTTGAGATATGTTGGAAGCTGTCACACAACATACATTGGATGCAGGTTTGTAGCATCCAATGTCAGGGAGTATGCAATGCTTTAACATTTCATTTAACCCTCTCCCACTCTTCCCAGGCTTCCATCTCCACTCTACTTTCCTCATTTTCTATGGATAATCTTATTTAATGTTTTCGGGAAAAAGACAGATGGTAATAGCTTCCATGTTCTTGTTTGTCTATATTAGCACCAGCCTTTCCCTCTCATTGTTATGCTTCGATGATAGGTCCCTTCTAGGAAGGCTCACCTGTGAGCTGAAGACCTTTCCAGTATGCTCCATGAACTTGCTCTGTCAAATTTCCCTTCCATTTTCTATCTTTTTATTGTCTTTCTCTCCATTGGCATCTTCCTGGCAGATACACTTTCAAATCTTTCCCATTAGAAAACAATGGCACCGAAAAAACATCTGCTGACAACCTGGTTCCTCTCCTCCAAATCCCCCTCTCCACCCTTCATAGTCAGGTCTCATGAAGGGGCTTACTTTCATTTCACTGCCTTACCTTCATTTACTCTTCAACTCTCAGTAATCTGCTTTCTGGCCCCTTTTTGAAAAGGTTACCAATAATTCGCAGTTGTTAAATCCAATAGATATGTTTCAGTTGACATTTTATTTGAACTTTATGGGACATTTAACCTTTTGGACCACTTCGTTCATGAAAATTTCCCTTAATTTCCTTAGCATTATTCTCCTGATTAATCTAGCTGTCTTGTTTCTTCTCAACCTCCTCCGTTTTGTTCTTAAATATTGGTTTCTCCCATGGTCTTTCTCTCAGCCTCTTGTATTCTTATTCTATATCTTCTTTTTGGGCAGTCTCATCTATGCTCGTGACTTCAGTCACCACTTATATGCTATTATTTTCAAAATCTCTTCCAAACTCCAGGCTTATATATTCAATGTATTTTTGTCATATATTCCAAAGGTACACAAAAATAATTCTTCCAAAGCGGAACTTATTAACTCCCCTTCCAGAAACACCTATCTGCATCTCACCTTTCTGGAATTCCCACCATTCCTTATTGCAGAGACATGCACTTTTGAAGCCCAAGTTCTCTGGGTAAGAAATCTGGGCAGCATTTTAATTTCTTCCTTTTACTTTGCTTCTACACTTCCAATTAATTAGTCTTGTCTATTCTCTAAAAGTGTCTGGTGTTTCTCACCTCCTCTCCATACCTACTGCCACACCTCTGTTGGTTTAGGCCATTTGATTTCTCCTTTAGAAGGAGATTCTAAAGCTCCATGATTTGCCTCAGTCTCTGCTCAAAGCTCCAGGACTTCTTGCTGGGCAGTCACATATCTGCCAGAGCATAGCATTCAAGGCTCCCAAGAAATTAGCATGAAAGACTTCCTATATGAGGAAAAATTTTTTGCTTGACTTATTCAGAAATCATAGAGGCCAACACAGCTGCAGATCAGAGAAGAAATTCTAGCTGCAGTGCTATTAAAACCCATTCAATGACTGAGGCTCTTTGAGCTTTCCACAGGGTGATTTTACTATTTTCCTAGAGGTAGAAATACCTGGAGCCTGTCTGTCTGTGCACATCTGGATTTTCACATTTCATTGTTTACCTCTATCTTGTCAGCAGAGAAAAAAGCTTGGAATTTAGGTTCATAAATACAACTTTCCCCCCCTTCTTCTTAAATGATCTGAAATTCACTCTATTATCCATGCCATGAGTACCACACTTATTCAGGATTCCTGTTTACTTTCATTAGGTATTGAGTAGAGTTTTTTTCTTAAACACTATTTATTTCAGTGATTATGCCAGGTGCTGACTGGTTGTAAGGTTATACTCCAGATATTTTAAATCTGGAATTCAGGGATACACCCAGAGAGTCTTATGGATGGTCTTTAAAAGTCTGTCAACCCTCTGAAATATTATGCAAATTTTTCAGAGAATATATATATATATCCTTCCCATCCCCCAGGCAAAAGGTTTACCTTTCTGCTGACTTTCAAAGAGCCTGTGCTTCCCTCACTGGTCTTTTTGCCTCCAAACTCTTCTCATCCCAACATACGTGTAGCTGGACTGTGGTCCTCTCCTGAGACACTTTTCTCATCAGGGCCTCCAGTTCAGAGAGACTTGTCAGACCCCTTTCAAGGCCTTCCTTGATTTGGCCCCATCCTACTTTTCCAACCTAATTTTACACTTTCTTGTCTTGAACTCTTGTTTTTAGGCAGCCTGCTGTCTTCTGCCATACTCTTGACTTTCCTCCTTCTCTTGGCAAGGATTCTGGACACTGGGGAGAGGTGAGAGGGATTGTCTCTGGAATACTCATGGAGCACAGCAGAGGGTGATGTAGAGGTTGGAGGAAGCTGGGCACATGGTGTTAAATGTACACAATAGATCCTTGTTGTCTGACCCTAGAGAGGTGGAGTCTTAGAGCAGGGGAATCATGGAATGTGTATTCTGAAGAAGAGCCCTCAGAGATGTAATAATTTCATTTAGTCAGCAAAGAAGATGGAAAAAGAAGAAGTGTCTGGCTTATATTTTGGACCTATTTGCTCAAGGAGGATGATGGGAGGGCTCATAGGTAAGCAGTGAGCAAGCAGCCACTGAGTGTGGGTGGAAAGGGCACATGGAGCATTATTTCAGGTCAGCATCAAGGAGATCAGCAGAAAGTAGCTGGCCAGTCAATCAACCAATAGTCATTGAATGGCTCCTTCATATCTGGCAGAACTCTAGCCGTGACTTTGGATTTCAGGAGCTAGATATTAATCACAAGAAGGAGGCTAACAGGTATGGAGTTGGTGGTAGGGAGATTGGACATTGGGCAGATTACCAAGGCAGGAACACAGTTATAGGGTTCCAAGGTAGGAACCTCACTCCTCACAGAATAATGCAGGAATACAAGTGGACTTCTTAACCTGGAAACAGGAATAGAATAGAACTAGTAGCAAGGCTAGATTACCTTCCTTAATCTCAAGGAATAAGTCTTCAATCATGGAATTTGGGGTACCATGGGAGGTAATAGATAATAGTTCTTATTTACTGAGCACTTACTATGTGCTAGGTACTGTTCAAAGCATTTCACGTGTATTACTTAATTTAATCCTTATGACAACCCTGTGAAGTTAGAAATATGAGCATCCTCATTTTTTTAGATGAGGAAATAGAGTAGTGGAATGGTTAAGAAATAATTTGTCCAAGGTCACAGTTAGTTAGTGATGGAACTGGGATTTGAACCCAGGTTAGCCATGTTTGAGCAGGTTCTCAGATCTAGCTCATGGGGGTTGCCAGTTCTGCAGATGTGACTCTAGGATGTCCTGTGGCCCTCAGGGCACAGTGAATACCCAGTGAGTATTGTTGCTTTACTGACAATGTTATTCATCTCTATTGGCTGCTCCCTCTCTTGCTTCTGTTGTGCCCTACCTCCTAACCTGTGGATGGCTCTGACATTAAGTATTGGAAAGGCAGAGACAGAGTGGGAAAGGTCCAGAGAAAAGCAACAAAAATGATTCAGTAAACAAAGGGATTGATGTATGTGAAAAGATAAACAGAGATATTTATCTGACTGGGCTGGGTGATAGCTAAGAAAGGATATGAACACCCAAGACGGCAGAGAATGGGCTAGATCTGTCTCTTTTAGGTACTTTACAGCTCCAGCATCAATACATACTTCTCCCTCTGTGGTCTCATGCTGAAATTCAACAAGGATTTATTGAGTGTAGGAGCTTTGCTTTTAGATTCAATTTGTTTCCAGAGGCTGCGTCTTAAGCGGATCAGTTGTAAAGTAAAAACCTGAGGGCATCTGTGTTAGTGCCTTCATCTGAGCTGATGTAGTTTGGTATCGTTGTTGGAAGTCATCAAATGAATGGAATAAGATAGCAAGATATGATTTTTATACCTGAAAGAGACCTTAAAGATGATCTAATTTTCATTTTATAGGTGTGAAGATGGAAGCTCCAAGCAGTTAAATAATCTGCCCAAAGTCATATGGTGAAATTGGTGACAGGGGATGCAGGGAGGCATTCTGATAGGAAAGAATAGCTTGGAGTAAAGCTATGAAAAAAGCCAGGTCAACTCCAATGCAGATATAATGAGGGCTCCTTTGTACCAGGCCCATTTCTAATCTCTGAAATCCAGCAATAAATTAGACAGGCCAGGTCCTTGCCCTCATAGTCCTGACATTCTCATACAAATTATAGGTGTTGGTAAAATCCATGTTAAACAAGCTGTTCTCCCTCCAGGATCTGTAACCATGCAGCCAAAAGTCGGTGGAAAAAATCATACAACTCTGCCTACTGGGCTCTCTTTAATTCATGCTACTTATTTCAGATGAGCACGCTACACAGTCCTGAAATCTTATTTATTAACATTTTTGTTTTTCCACTTGTTATGGTTGAGAAGCATCTCTGCAAACCCTTTGACACTTCTCCCATTAAGAGGTAGAGTCTATGTCCCCTTCCCTTTAATCTGGGTGGAACCTTGTGACTGCTTCCATGACGAGAACATAGCAGAAGGGATACCATGTAACTTCTGAGGCCAGCTTAGAAGGGCCATGAAAATTCTGTCAGTTTCTCTTGGGACACTGCGAGTCTCCAGCTGCTACCTGAAAAGTCCAGTTATCCTGAGGCCACCATGTAGAAAGACCACATAGATAGACTATCTATTTGTATATTATATTATATTGTTTTACACTGAATAACATTGTTTTATTCAGCTGTCATTTTCTATTGCGTTGTTTATATTGATTGGCCTATGGTAAAATTGGTTTTGTTATAGGTTGTTTTGCTTAAAGTCGCAGAACCTATTGACTATGTGAAGTGAGGGTTTACTGTATGTTCATATGCATATCTATATCTATATCTATATCTATATATAATCTCCACCATCTGCAGTTTTATGAGGGACCCTGAGTGAGAACTACCTGGCTGGGCACACTCAACCCCCAGATTCATGAACAAAATAAATGATTGTTATTCCTGTAAGACAAGTCATTGTTTTGGGGTGGTTTATTAGGTAGCAGTTGATACTTGCAACACCGCTCTCCAAAGGCATTGTATCACAGCTTTTCTTTTTTCTTCTAGATTTTCCTATTTTCATGGAGTTTATATTTGTGGGGCCTGTGGTGGCCTTCATGAGGCTCTTCAAAAGTACTCCTTTTCCTTGCTTGAGTTCTGATCAACTTGAAATATAAAAGAAGATTGATGTTTACAGTTGTTGACCAGAGTTCATTTACCTCTATTGTTTCTGAAAGATATAGGACAGTGTGCAGACCACATGGACTTCCTAATGCCAATGTCCAGAACTGGGCCCTCAGTCATAGGGCTGATCTGGGTAGCTTCCTTATGTGGGGGGACTGTCTGGTAAGACACTGAGGAGGAACAGGAGAGAGCTTGTGTTTCCTATTATATGCAGTGATTCTCCCCAAATCTACCAGTTGCATGAGTTACTCTAACCACCCTTGGGTTGAGTTCGTAAGTGGGCAGAGAGAGTCAGCAGTGTATCACTGATGGGGGCTCTCTCCATGTGGAAGGAAACTCAGAATGGCACGTAATTTAAAACTTATGAATTGTTTATTACTGGAATTTTCCATTTAATATTTTCAGAACATGGCTGACTATAGGTAACTGAAGTCATGAAGAAAGACAATAATAATTGGGTAATCAAACACACAAAGGTAAAATTCCCATTGTGACAGATTCTATAAATAATATACTTAATTATTTTTTGATGGACATTTCAGTTGTTTCCTTATTTTGTTCTTACAAAAATGCAGCAGTGAACATCCTAGGACATAGATCTATAACATCTGGGACATACATATATATATTCGTGAACTAGCTGTGATAAATAAATCTTCAAGAGTAGAGTTATAGACTTAAAGGAAATGTGCATTTCAAATTTTGATTGTTATTGCCAAATTGCTCTCCAAGACTGTTGTACCAATTTGCATTCTCGACAGTGTATGAAAGTTGTTACAGGCCAAAGAATGAATGTGCAAAGTCAATTTTGAATGATTCAGACAGAATGTTCAATTTAAACAAAATCATATAAAGTGATAGCAGTTAAGTTTGTAGAGTTTGCTAGGCACTTTACTTATTTACATCATTCCTCTTAGAGGGTATTATAATTTCCATTTCAAAAATGATGATATTGAGGCAAGATGAAACTGCCCAAGGTCACAGAGTTGTAAATGGCAGAGATAGTTCAAATGCAGGCAGTCTGGTCCCTGTGGTTGTACTAATAGCCTTGGATATCACAGCGCCACCACCAGCTATGTGACACAGGGTGCTCTGAAAAGAAGAAAAGATTGTAATCAAATGGGATGCTGAAAAAATGAATCCTTTTAAGAAAAGGTGCTGCTTTCATGCAAATGTTCCCGATAATAAGGAGTATGAAAGAACCGTCGACATGCATGATGCATATAAGAACCGCTAAATAAAATGTTTTCCCAAGGTTTGCATGAAACGTCAGCTGGGTTTAGATGCTTGCTGGTTGTTTAAAATGTTTATTCATGTTGAACAGTGTTTACTTATTGAAAGTACCATCTATTCAAATCAAATTATCTCCATAACTGAATATTTATATGATGCTTTATTGAATATTCTTAAACATTTGCCCAAACCACAAACGATTTATTCACAGTTATAAATGTTTACTTCTTTAGAGTAAAAAATTGCTTAAAAGGAACTTAAAAGCAAATTGACATTTTTGTAGTTTGTGAACATCTGCAATGCTTTCTGCACATTAGCTGCTAGATATTTCTGCCTTAAAATGGTTAGATATTCTAATTATTTATGTTCAATAAAATATTTAAAATTTACACAGTTTTTCTTTTATTGTGTCATATAACAGCAGCAGCTTTTGGCTCTGGGACAGGCTGGTAATAGATGGATTTTGAGATTTTTTCAAACACCTCAGCTTTGCGCCAGCATTTAATTAGCTGAAACCCCATTTATTTCACTGTACACTCCAGTGCCATGAACATTAGGCCTTAAATAATCCTGGGCTGAACAGATGCCAGTATGAGCTGTGAAAAAAGCAATAAACAAATGATATAGTGCCTCACAGTTTTATTCACTGTACTGAAGGTTCCAAGGGACTGGATTTGGAAATTTCACTGATATCTATAAAGGCTCATTGACCCCCTGATGGATGGACGTGACTATGCACTTATCTGGCTTAGGGGAAGATGAGCATTGCAAAGTTCTAAAGACCTAGGTGGTAAGTTTTGATGTTCTTACCTGTAAAGTGAGGTGCCAGGGCAGGATGGAGCACTGGATGATAACCTCTAGGCCCTCTTGGGCTCTCTCATCTCTGATTCCATGATTTTGATCATTGAGTTCCAAGGCTGAGAGGGACTTTTGATGTTCCCTCTCTTTCTGGGTGTGTCAATTACTTTTTTTGCTTTTGTCTTAATGAGCACTATTGTTTTTGAATCAGGCGGGAGTACCCATTTTCCAGGTTACGCTTTATACCCTCTCTCCCCAAACACATGCTCCCATTTGTGTCAACCCTGAAAGTGCCCCCTTCTTGGTCTGTACAATCGAAGCAGTTAGAGAACATGCTGAGAAGACAGACAGTGAGCCAGGCTGGAGCAAAAAGGCACACATTTGCCAGGAAGGTGGCTGGAAAGGCTGATTCTAGATGTCCTATCTCTCCTCTGGTTTCCAATGTATCTTATGAGCCACAATTCTTGGGAATAAGGGACTCCTTGCCTCAAGGCAAGGTCTGTCATAATGGGAAAATAAATCAGAACACAGGAAGAGGCTCACCTGAAACTGTAAATCTCACAACTCTTCTCTGCGCCATCCTTTTCTCTTTCTCTTCTTTGTCACTTTTCAAGGTGCAAGAACATCACGGGAGAAAATGAGGGGAAAAAAATTACAGACAAAGAAAGAAGAAATAAATGAGGAGATTTGGATGATAGCCAGCCAGGAATGCAAATGGTGTAGGCCGAGGATGAAACAAAGTGGGGAGAGAGGTGTGGGTTCTATCCAATTTTTTTTCATTCTCCTCTTATTTGACTTTAAGCCACTCGTTATGCTTCTCTTCCAGGGGACAACTGTGAGATCCTTGTAAGGACAAGTAAATCATCACATGCCCCTTCATTCTTTGGTGAAAGCGGAAGTGGCAGGAGTGATCGCGATGCGAATTGAGGCCAGGATCTGCCATTGTTCTCTTCTCATCAGCTTGGCTTTTTCTGCTTCTGTCCACAGTTCATAACTGTTGTAAACTAAAAATCCTGCAATCTAAGCTTTCCTCTGCTCTGCCTGTCCATGTCAGGTTAAGGTGGCTGGCGACAGAGGTCAAGGGGTCTCCCATAGCTTTGCTTGGGGGTGCTGCTTTAATCACCACTGTCTCCCATTTCTGGGTCCGAGTAGTTAAAGTTTGGATGATAGGTTGACTAGTCTTTTAAGAGGAAACCGTAATCAAATGTTGCTTAGACATTTGTTTTTTCTTAGCTATAAGGGAGTTATTGACTGTATGCCCAGAGAGGAAATGTTTTGACTTAGGATGGAGGGTTAGAGATTTAGGTTAATTAGAAAAAGTCACCTATTGGATATACATATGTTGATTTTAACTTAGGTTTTTCTTTGTTGTTGTTTTACTTGTAAGTGCTCATTAAAGATCATAATATACAAAGGTATGTCTAGTAAAAAGTAAAGGTTCGCCCCCTCTCTGTCACCTCTTCATAGTTTGAAACCTTATTCTATAGTTTTTGGAATATACTTTGCCTTATTAGCATTTCAATAATTTAAAAAGTAATTTTAACAAAATGATGGTGTCCAATCCATTACCACTCGCCCAGAGAGTGTGAAACTGATAGTAGCTCAAGAATAATAAATGACACTGAGACAGAATTAATAAATCAAAGTTATTCTTTTATAACAGTTTGATGTTAATCAGAGACAAACTTTACTTACTTTTGTCTTACAACATTGGACTCATTTTTGATTGTATGCCTATTGTTCCCCAAATTTCCATTTTTAAATTTGCTTAGTAAACATAGTAGCCTTTTGTAGTCTTGTTGATACTCTGGCTAGATAAGGCAAAAATGACTTAATACAGCTGATTTTCATCACAGACTTTTAAGAACTTTCAGGGAGGACTGAAGGTCTTTTAATGTTTTTGTTTTGTTTTGTTTTGTTTTTAACAATGTCCTGTGATTGTGGCCTCACAGTTCCTCCTCAAGACCCAAGATGATATCTTACCCAGGTGCATAGAAAAGTGGCTTCCACTAAAAAAGTTTGATTGAATAAATAAATGAGTTCTGGAGGTTTTAGAGAGTAATAAACATATCTTACATATACCTATATAGAGATTTCCATTGTTACAAAGAACTTTTATATTCTTCATCTCATTTGCCCCTCCCAACTGTCCTATTTGTTGGGTACAGAACCTCTCTTGTTCCTATTGCATATGCAGTCAAACACAGTCCTAACAGAGTCATCTCTTAGTTACTGAACACACAACTCAGCCCCAGCGAGTGAGTTATCTAAAGAATTCTTATCTTTAACTTTCAAAATTGTGTGTTCTGTGTCAAAGACTAAGGGTTTTTATCTAAGAAAGTATTCTTATTTATTGCCTTTTTTAAAAAATGTAATTAGTTTGAACCATTATGCAAATATCTTGAGGATTAGGACAAAAATTTGCGCTTTAGTAGATCTTTTCTTGTTCTTTGTCTTTGACACTGCCTGTCTGTTTTATGAGAACCTGAATTTAAAACTTCTAAGTGGGGCACCTCTTTCTGAGGAGCCCAGGAGGAAGACAGTGTCATATCAAGCACTGCTGTCAGGTTGTTGTCTTTAGAACATATAGAGTCAATCATTTCCTCCTGTTGCCAAGTTTGAAGGGGGATCTGTCAAACAGCAATAATGCAATATTGTTTTTCTTAAACAAATATTTCATTAAAGTAAAAGCATGTGGGAGAAACATCTTTTTCACTTTGTGATAGGTTGAGTTTGCTTTCTCAAAAAAAAAAAAAAGAAAGTTCTTGATAGTGTACTTTAAGGGGGTTAATCCATTGGTGCCATTACTTTCCTGAGTCATCGAGAGACAGGTGTGAGTGTGTCAGGGTGGGTGAGAATTACTGGAGCATGATGTGGGAGTTAAAATGAATGTGTCTGCTTCTCTCAAGAAGACATATAAATAGCCAACAAACATGAAAAGATACTCCTCATCGCTAGATATTAGGGAAATACAAATTGAAACCATAATGAGATACCATCTCACACCTGTTAGAATAGCTGTAATCAACAGGACAAGTAACAAATGTTGGAGAGGATGCGGAGAAATAGGAACTCTCATACACTGCTGGTGGGACTGCAAATTGGTACACCCACTATGAAAAGCAGTATGGAGGTTCCTCAAAACACTAAGAATTGATCTACCATATGATCCAGCAATCCCTCTACTGGCATTTACCCCAAAGACTTGAAAATCCATATCCGAAAAGATATTTTCATACTGATGTTCATAGCAGCATTATTCACGGTGGCCAGGACATGGAAGGAACCAAAGTGTCCTACGATGGATGATTGGCTAAAGAAGCTGTGGTACACATATCTAATGGAATATTACTCCGCCACAAGAAGAGATGAAATACTGCCATTTGCAACAACACGGATGGACCTCGAGATTATATGCTAAGTGAAATAAGCCAGACAGAAAAAGTTGAAAATCACATAGTATCACTTATGTGTGGGATATAAACCTAAAAGCAACAAGTGAACAGGAAAAAGAAACAGAGACTCAGGGACATGGACAAAAGGCTAGTGGTTATCAGAGGGTAGGGGGAAGGGGAGGGGGGAGGTAGATAGGGTAAAAGGGGTCAAATATGTGGTAACAGAAAGAAATCTAACTGTGGGCAGGGAACACACAATGCAATATATATATGCCTTACTGTTAAATTTTACACGTAAAACTTACTGGATTTCATTAACCAATATCACCAAAAAATAAAATTAAATAAAAAAAATGAATGGGTCCGAAAAGTTTGGCATATAATATGTGTTTGGAAAGATAGGGTGTGTTAGTTTCCTAGGGCTGCTGTAACAGACCAAGTGGCTTAAAACAATAGACATTTATTATCTCCCAGTTCTGGAGGCTAGATGTCCAAAACCAAGGTTGTGCCCCTCTAATACCGTCAGGGGAATCCTTCCTTGCCTGTTTCTAGCTTCTGGTGATTTCCTTGCAATCTTTGGCCTTCCTTGTCTTATAAATGTGTCACTCCGTCTTAATGTAGCATTATCCCTGTGTGTCTTCACAATGTCTTCACTTTGTGCACATCAGTCCCTGTGTCCAAATTCACCTTTTTATGACACCAGTTGTATTGGATTAGTGCCCATCTGTGATGATCTAATTTTGACTTGATTACCTCTGCAATTATATTAGGTGACATTTACAGGTTCTAGGGATTAGAACCTAATATCTTGGATGTTATTTTTCAGTCCACTGCAGGTGATATGTGTGGCAGACATGTATCCAAATCCAGGCATCAGTGACCTGTCTACACTGGGCTGCCTGTCTTTTGGGTAGGCCTTTGTCCCAGCTAGTGGATTTTTCTTCTCTTTGATATTATGAAGACTCTCAGCACTCTCCCTTGCCACTGATATGTTAGTAGGGAGAACTGTAGAGATCAGTCTTCGTATTGCCTGAGTGCTCTGCCCACAACCTTAGCAATAAGCAATAGACCAAGGAACCTGAGTTAACTACCTCAGTTCACAGAGATGCACGGAGGGTTGAGTGAGTGTGTTCATTGTGTTCCTGTCAGAGAGCACTCTCCCTTGACTGTTGGACTTGGCTTTTGCTCTGGACTCAGGGACAGCATAGCTCTATTTATTTGCAAAGAGGCTTGCGACAACTTCATCCTAACTGCAAAGTCCTTCCTACCTCTCAATAATGGGTTCATCAGAACCTTTCCTCCAGGTTCTGGAGCCCCACTACCTAGAGGCTACAGGAGGGAAGAGGAAGGAAGGAGCCAAGGATGGCTCAGGATTCTTGCTCTAGCTCAAGGAGTAACAGTTCAGTGCTGGTCTTTGTAAGGCATTGAGGGAGGTTTAGCTTTGAAATCTCCCTTGAGGCTCGTTATGGCTTGTTGAAAGCCTCTTGGGATGTGTTTTCCTACTATTAGATTCTTAGAATTTGGCTATGCTGTTTACTATTGATAAAGTTTTGGGAAATGGTGTAATTTAACATAGGTTATTAGTTTTATTCTCCTGGTGCTTTTTTAATTAGGCTGCTGACAACAAGCAAGGCAGGGTTTTGACATTCAGAACAAGGGTTAAAACTGTAGTTAGATCCAAACTTTGAGTCACTAAGGACCTAGGTAACTTTCCTGTATCCAATTAGCATTTAAATTGAATTCATCAACTTGGCTCCATATGCAGAATATTCTCTTCCTTTACTTTGTCCAAACAGGAACCACTGGCATTCAGGGTTATCGGAATATTAACGAAAAATATAGTTAGTAATAAAATACAACCCCCTTCTTTTCTTGTGTTAGTTCTTATTCTCCATATATATTTTTCTAAGTCCAGGCATTCTCGAACTTTTCTCAATCCCAGGAAAGTCACTTAATCCCTTCGGATAGGCTATATTTATGGTGTAGCTAACACCTTTTGATTCATTATGCAGAGAACAGATATATTATCTTCTAAGGAAGGCTACATGTACCCTGGTGTATCCCTTTGGGTTAATCATGGTCATTGCCTAACTGCATTCTGGAGGCAGTTTCCATTGTGGAAATGTAACTAAGGAAGATGTTGGAAATGGTAAACGAAAACCAGCTGCTCTCAGGCTGCTGTGGAACAATGATGCTTCACCTCTTACAAAGGGCAACAGCAACATAAATAAAAGAATGGAGAGGATTATCTCTGATTTAAGTTTTCCCCTAAATAGCTTAAATTATTGGCTTCTACTATTGCAAGCAAACTTGAGCATGTAGAAAATGACTGACCAAGGAGCATGTAAATGTTACTGGGGAGACTCCGAGACTGCTGATCTGGCTTAAGTTATTTTTTTTCTGTGGACTCAGGGACTCATAGTTGTAATGTTGCTAAATTGCAAACACCTGCTATAATATAACATGATCCTTTTTTTCCCTGTTAATACAAATGTTCCTAAGCTGTGCGATGGAGTAACTACATTTAATGGTGTCAAAAGAAAGGGATTTAATTGACTCACATAAAGCTGGAAGGCTTTACTCAGCTGAAGTCCATCAGGCAGCATCAGCAGACCGGGTGAGTCCTCCCTTCACAGCAGCGTCAGGGGCTTTGATGAGGCGGAAAAGCAGAGTTCCACGCACGTGGTTCCCTTTGTTAATTAAACTTGGATTTGGGGGGTTGTTCTTGTTTTCATGCCCTCCTTTGGGGTCCAGATAACCATTACAACAGTATAGTATTATCTGAGGACTGTTTTTGTAAGCGTGGCAGTTTCTTAGCTAGTTGGGTGTGTGCGTGTGCGTGTGCGTGTGTGTGTGTATGCGCGCGCGTGCGGGGGGGGGGTGCGTAGTTACCAAAAAAGAAAGAAAAAGAGACAAAAATAGAAGATATGGCAGAAACTGAAGACCCTTTATCATGTTTGTCTTAGTCCTTTACATGTTTGACAAAGAGCACCATGGCTTCCAGTCTTTTCCTATCTTAGTGTTTTGAGAATTACTAGGATAAGTGATTGGCTTCAAGTGAACTCTATTTGTAGAAAGCTGTAAATCATCTATACAAATATAGATAAATATATATTCATGTTTAAAATATTATATAACAAATATCTTTTATATAAAACATAAATATATAAAAATAAAGTATATGTAAATATATATATTAAATATAAACACATAACATACAATACATATTATATAAAAAGAATTTATATTACATTAAAAAGATATAAATAAATATATTTTTAAAATAAAATATATCATGTTCTAAAGATACAATGTAAAATGTATTATATTATAACATAAATAAATAGATATGCTATAAACAAATATTATGTTATATAAATGTATATTATATCAAAATAAATTCTATACAGACAGAGAATTTGTGAAATTCAACTGTTAAACTTTAGTAATTTGGTAATCTTAGATATAATCTCTCTCTTTTTGAGGGAGATTGCTGGTTAATATAAAGGATATTAAAGAATACAAATTAAGAGGCAAATGAAGAGATACATAGAACAAGTTCCCAAACAAAGGAGCTTCTGTCCCTGTGGAGTTTGGGGCCTGGCACAGTGGCGTGTAGAGGCATTCTGGTTCCCCAACACGGTATCTCCTTGAACCCTCTTCTTTTGGGTTTCTTGGAGACTTCATTACACAGGCATGATGGATTAACACATTGGCCATTGGTGATTGATTCAACCTCCACTTCCCCTCTCCGCTCCTGGAAATCAGGGGATGAGACTGAAGGTTCCATCCCTCTATTCATCACTGGTTCCCCTGGCAACCAGCCCTCATCCTTAGGCACTTTCCAAAATTCATCTTATTAACAAAAACCCAGTTGTGGGGGAAAGGGGTTTATTGTGACTAACAAGAAACTCATTTTAACTTTATGGCTTTGAAGTGATTCCAGGAAATGAGGCAAGAAACCAAATATTATAATAAAAGGTGCTCACATTGCTCTTATCACTTGGGAAATTCTAAGAATTTTAGGTGCTGTGAGTCAGGAACCACAGATGAAGACATAATACAATGAGAAATGTATTTTGGTCACCTGAATGACCTCATATCATAAAGTTATAACACTCTTATGTGAATTTATACCAGCTTAATTTCAAGAACATATAAAAACTCGACTCCTTCACAGCTCTAACCCACCCAATTAGTTATCAATGTCACAAAATTACATCTTGATGCATGACGTGTTCTAAAACGTATACTAATAATTGTTTTTTAAAAAATACATTAGTTTCTTAAATCAAGTAGAAAAAAAAAACAGAGCCACAAACCCAAACTTCTGTCAGTGCAGTGGCAACCCCACATTCTCCAGAAGCTGTGGGCACCTCTCTGGCCAGACATAGTCTCTCAAGAACAGAGTTGATAATTCAACCCAGCTCTGCACAGGTGAGAAGAGGTTAATAATAGCAGCTCCCATTTATTGAGAACTTTTTTATGCTGGGCACTTCACGAATATCTTAAAAATGACTTATATGCACAAAGTAAAAAGGCTTTTTTATTAAAAAAAAACACAAATAATCTACTCAGGAGTAGTTGAAAAAAATTGTCTTGGAGTGGTCGTAAATGATAGTATTTTTCCTCAAAACTATGGCACTCATGCTGCTCATGGTCCTTGCTGTGTTAAATAAAAATTTAAAGTACCCTATAAATTATCTCACAGTCTATGGAGTTATTTCCATGTAGATTTGACAGTTCTACTATGTATCTTACAGTTCCAAAAGTTTTTGCCCCCTTTTGAGCTTGCAGGATATTACTTTGTAGGTGGGCTGGGGAGCAAGCTGAGAGCCCCAATTCTCTTTTTTTATATCCTGTACCCCTGATGTTATGTGTTTGCTAGAAATCATCTATCCAAGCAATTGTCTTCTTGAGTGATCCACATGGAATCAGTGGTACACATTTATTATTATTGTTGCCTTAAACATAATAGGAATTCTTATTCTGCCTTCATAACTAATATTATGAGCCAACACATTTAAAATTCATTCTCAGTGCCTTATGGTCATTTTGGATGAAAAAGAAGTTGTAACAAGCACAATCTCCAAACTAGCAACTTTAGCTGTGGATTTTATTTAGCTGTTCCGAGATGGGACATCACTTGTATAACTCTCACTCTTTTAGCAGGAAATGAAATGGGGCATCTTTTGCAGAGTTAATCTTTTAGTAAACCTAGTTATGTTTTCTTCCCTCCTTTCTTTGGGAAAAAGGCCCTCTCCCTCAACTCCCGATAATTGCCCCCAAAACTGGTGACTCAGATCTTATGGCTATTGATAAGGGTCATCAGCCCATTGTTAGCAGTAATGGTATTAAGCCAGACAGAGCTCTTAGAGTCTGAGAAGGGAGGGGACTTTAGGCCAAAGGTCTTTTTAACTCTTTAAGAAATATATTAACCAAGCCTGTTTCTCTTTACTCGCTTAATAGGCAAATCGATAATAGAAATTAATAGATTTTTGATTTAAATAAGTTTGCATCTTCTTTTCCTTGTCTAGGGACTGAGGTGGCACTTTAGCAGGAAACCCAAGACCCCACCCTGACTGAAGCAGAAAGGAAAAGAGCTCCATGAAACCCCTGTAGGCAGAGACTACGGCCATTCTCAGCAGGAAACAGATAATGAAGAAGAGACCTCTCATCCCTCAACAACCCTACTAGTAAGGGTGTTCATGACTCTTAGAAAAGAGTAAGGCAGGAAAGTTAGCTAGGGGGTTTCAGGTCTGTCTGCAAAGACACTGAGGTCATCCTATCTTAGAAGGGGTCGCCCTAACCCGCCCACAATTAAGCAAGCCAGAAGGCATTTTTTAAACTCACACAAAGAAACATAGGCAGAGATTTAGGTACCAGTTGAAGCCAGTCACTCACATCTGCGCAATGAAGAGCCCAACGACCTTCAACTCACCTGAGCCTCATTATACCATCATTATAATATAATGCGTATGCTCAGAAGTTCATTAACTTCATATAACAGACTGAATTCTGAGAACAAGCATGCGCAGAAAGTAAAATGATGAATCACTGAGTCCAGTATATCTTAGTTGTCAATCTATTCTTTGTTTGAGACAATAAATGTGTGTTTTTTAAGCCACCAAGTTAGTGGTAATTTGTTATAGCAACAGTAGGAAACTAATATACCAGGAGACAAGGAAAACAGCCCAGAGGCTGATACAAGTTGACATGAAGTAAGATTTAAGGCTGGGATGGTGACTGTGAAACAGATGGCCAAATTGATCCATCCAGTGACCATACCCAATATCTTTTAAAGAGAAAGCTAGGATATATTAGAAGATTTGTCAGAGGTATTTTATAAGGAATAGGTAATACCTTGATATTTCACCTCTTTCTATATACTCCAAGCCAAGTGAGGGGAGTGCCGGAAGAACTGCTTGGGGAGGCCAAGGTGGGAACCAGCATTGTATGCATAACTGGTTGCTTCTTGAGCTCCCGAACCAAGGGCTGAGGGCCTGAAGGGATTGGAGGAAAATATGGCGAGAAAGTTCATGGGAGAGTTTGACCATATGTCCCTGGAGTTTGGGAGGCCTGGAAGCTATAGCTGACTCTTTCCTGAAGAGGTCTTGAAGGTAAAAGGCTGGCTGGGGCAGGAGAGCGGCAGCAATAGGAACTGGCCTGAGAAGAAATCAATCCTGCCAGCACCTGGATCTTGGACTTCTAGCTTCCAGAAATGTGAGAAAAAAATTCTGTTGGTTAATCCCCCAAGTTTGTAATACTTTTTTCTAGTAAATGTGTAATTTTAAAAGATTTGCTATATTTTAAAGTGTGATCTTTATAACATCTCGGAGACCATTTCAAGGTGAATATATATTAAAATACACACAAATCAATGGGAATATGATTTAATTTGCAAAAACATGTCTACATGTATACTTCAGAATTGCATAAAGAAAGTCTCTTCTGTACCACAACACAAACTATGTCCTTAAATGTAAGGAAGAATTTGGTGCAGTTCCACAGATAGACACCAGGCGACACTCTTGTAAGGCGAACTCAGGCTTCCTTACTAAAAATGAGTCTGGGTTTTACTGGTAAAGTGTAGTCATTCTAAGTTGATTCCCTCATTTAGAAGTAAGATATTCAACCTGCTAAGCATGAGAAAGGGAGAAGAAATGATTTATTCAGATACTCAAAAAGAGACAATACATGGAACAGTCTTAAAAACCCTATGAATATGGGCCTTAATGAGGTACCATATTTTGTGGCGTGGGCCCAGTATACACAAAATCACCAAGCACTTTGGTGGAAGTGGGTAATAATCCTATTTTGAATATTTTCAGATCAGACTTATTTGGTCCTAGAGTGCTGGCTATGTTAGGATATCATGTAGTATGGGAGATACTTTGGGGAATCCTTAGTTATAGGTATGTTGATATTGAATTGAATTTGTCTTGGTGATAGGAGGCCATGTGCTATTCTGTCTCCTCACATTCTCCCCACAGCCTGTGCGTTCTGCTCAGGATGCTATTTTTACACTCCACGTTTGTTTTTCATCCATCCATCCATCCTTCCATCCATACATCCATCCTTCCTCTACCTCCCTCACATTGGCTTCTTTCTCTCAGTTGGTAAATATGCCTCAGTGTACCTTATACAATCAGTGTTCCAGGTGAGATCTTTCTGAATCAAAGAACGATTTTCTGCCTTTCTTACTTTAGCTCTATACTTTCTGACTAAGTATTACAGTCTCTTCTTCACCAAGTTAACCACTAAAAGACCTATAACATTCACCTTTCCAGAACCAAAAGAAAAAAAGTAACAGAAAATACAGATGTGTGTATCATAAAGGATAATTTCAGAATTTGCAAAATTAGCATTGGGATCCATTGGCCAAATTTCTGCTTCTTTCTAGCTGGGGATGATTGAAGGGATCATGGGTACGTTTACTGCCTCCGGGCTTCTGTCATCCTGTGTTAGCTTTGAGTCTTCGGGGAGTTTCCATGCGTTCTAAGAAGTGTGACTTGGAAGACATGATGTGGATTAGAGCAAATGGGGTTTCACTGCTTCTGGTTGTTGCTTCCAAAATGCACCTACTCCACCTACTCTTAGCTCTTGAAGCTTTAATTGCAAAACTCAATGAAGTTTTACTGTTCTTTAGTTACTAAGGGAGATGAGGATCTACAGTAATGTTCAGGTGACATAAAGATACTCCCCAGCTTCACGCCTAGTCAGTGAGTTTTGGTTATAGCAGGCAACTATGCCAGTTCTCTCCCCTCTTAGTCTGAGTAGGAGCTTGAGCCACAGTTTATGGTTCAGGCATTGATTCTGGAAGACCCTGTTAATATGCAAATATCTAACGGAAGAAAGTTATCTTTATTATCACTTTTTAACAGGTTAGCTGATCAGAAAAAATAGCCGATGGAGAGCAAGTTCCTGGAGAAATATAGAGACTACATTCTGACAGAGATGGGGGAAACTTCTGGCTTGGGAACTTGCTCAGGCAGAAGACAGTCTCAGAAGAAAACTACACAAACACACCGAGGGCCTGGGACATGGAGAGGGTAAAGTAAATGCTTAAATGCTTACAGGGAGATAGACAGGTCAAAGACAGATTCTATCTGCCGCACAGGCTGGCTGGTTTGGTTTCAGAGATGCCCGAGCCAGGCTTAGGTCAGGGCCTGGCCACGCAAGTACTCAGCCCATAGCACAGACCTTTGGGCTCCCTTCCTGGCCCATGTTCCCCATAAACCTCATACTCATTTTGGTCCTTCCCGTGAATTCCTGCGGTAACAGTGTTCATCGGTACTTTCAAATGTTTTTGTGTACACCACCTAATGATTTCGATGCTGGATCAGAGCTGAGGCTGGGCAGGCAGCCACCAGGACTGCAGAGGTGCCCTTGGGCTTGTGTACCTCTCTCACAGGAGACCCACTCAGCCTCATCCCGGGCTTTCTGCCTGGAGGCAGTTTGCATGCGATTTCCTCCAAGGAGGAAAATCACGCTGTGATTTTTCTTTGCAATTCTATTTCTCACAGCTGTGAGATTCATTTTGTCCTGGGGCTGTTGACTGGGCAGGACTTCTCCCAGGAGGTAAAGGAGAGTTTAATTAGAAATGATCCCCTTGCCTATGGTGGCGATTATCATACTTTATCAAGGGGTGCAGTCTTGACCCCAGTCTGCTCCCCATTTTCAGCGCTTGGCCGGAGAAGCCAGTAATCTAATTCTGGTTGTTGATAGTGGTGTACTTACTGCTCTCCCATGGTTTGAAAGGGAAAAGCACCTCTCTCCCCACCTCCACCCCTTGAGCTAAACTAAATGGTTCTGTGAAAAGGCTTTGCACAGGGCTTTAAAACCACTCCACAGTGCTTCAGGTAAGGTCAGAGAGAGAGTTTTTAGTGAGGATTTTATTAGCCCAAACTTTGGGGCTTTCATTACATTTACCAGGAAATGGGGCCCTGGAAGCGCATCCTCTCCAGGTGCTTTTAAGGTCACCACTGTGGAGTGCATGGAGCCAGGGGCTTAGAATCCCTTCTGAATAAATGTGGCTAGCTGAATGCTACACATTTTTAAAAGATGCAGCTTGTATGTTTAAAGAGCAAGGTTGGGCTGAGCAGGATAGAGTATGGGGGATGTGGGTCGGGGAATTGGCAGTCACAGGTCTTGCCTCAGTCTTGCTTTTGTGAATTAGAGGCCATGTGCTATGGCTTTGACTCTTTTAAAAAATGTTTTAGATTATGGACATTATTGTTGCAAAGAAACTGCCTGGCTGTCTATTGGCTCAAGCTGACACTGAATTACACAAAAGGCAGCTTAATATTCAGAGATGTATTCTCCCTATAGCAGAGTTAGAAGAGGGACCCACAGGGCAATCAGGGATCCCTAGGGGTGGCCCCCAGTGGGCCAGGGGCCACTGAAACAGTTCTTGTATCCCACAAGCTGCACAGACACAACCCAGCAACAGGTCTTCATGTTTAGCATACCCCCCACCCCCCTGCCCACCCCGTAGTCCTGTGTTACCTTAACATATAACCCTCTTCAAAAAGTGAGAAGTGGTTGGGGACATGTGTGCAAGATCTGATTTGTTCTAAGTTTCTTAATGTTCTAGATATCTGGATATCAGGACAAGGCCTTCAATTAAAGTAAAAATTCAAAATTTGTGTCATATTCTGTAATTAGGGTTTCCTTTTCAAAGAAAGAATTGGCAGTCATCAGTGTAGCACATTTTCAGAAGGAGAGGCTCCCTGACTATAAATATCTAAACATATTTGCTTATCCTCCTTCCCACTATAGAATCTTTCATGTGGGTAAAGGAATTGCTCACTCCAGATACTCTTTTTAAAAATTCAAAAACTTTGGAGAGGTAAGAGGTGTGAGGCTATTCATTAACCTGGTGGCCTGAATTAGTTTGACTAATAACTTTCTAACAGTATCTGGGCGAGGGCTTATAAGGAGAGGGGAAGTTGTAGATTGTTGTGTGTGTGTGTGTGTGTGTGTGTGTGTGTGTGTGTGTGTGTGTGTGTTGAAGGAGTGGAAAAAGATGAGGAGGGTCCTAAGTACCTGGGCTGGAGTGAGTTCCCAAAGACAATTTCTTTCTCTGTTGTGCTTTTCCTCAGAGCACTATTTCTGCAACATCCCCACCCGCCAGAGGGTCACAGGCCATTGTGGTCTCCCTGTCTTTAATGCTAACCCAATTATTGAGTAATATAGGCAAGTAATTAGAGAGAGCCTAACCGGAAGCATTTCATTGCTGCACCTACTCTCTCTCCCTACTTTAAAATGACCTTGGAGTTTACTAATTGCATTGTCTTCTTATGGCTTTTAATCTTTTTTGCTTGTAAATGGATTAGTTACTATTGTTTGGAGTTTTCTTGGGGGCGATAGAAAAAAAAATCTCACTTTAATTTTTTTAATCTTTTCCTTGGAGCGGTATCTTAATGCAGAAATCCAGGCTGTACATGGGCTGTTAATAGCTGGTACTCGCCAGCATGGCCCAATCAGTTGTTAAAATGTTTTAAGTTTTATTAATATTATTTTTATTATTTATGCCTACAGCACCTGGCCTTCCTAGGTTGTCTCCCATCCAAGTACTAACCAGGCCCAACCCTGCTTAGCTTCTGAGATCAGACATCCAGCTTGTTCAGGGTGGCATGGCCATAGACCATGGACAGTGGCTCCACTGGGGCATGAACCCAGGACTTTCTGTGTGTAAAGCAGATGTGCTAACTGCTACACTATGGAACCACATCCGTTGTTAAAATTGTGGTAAACTTTTTCTGCTGGTTGAAGTTCACTGCTCACTGAAGCTCCCAAGAACCCGTCCTGCCCTTAATCTGGAAGTCTCCTCTCCCTCATTCGGTAATGAAAGAGTTGACACCTGGGCCCAGAGGAGGCTTCCCAGCAGGCCTCAGCTGCGCTGCTAGCAGAAACAGAACGTGTCTTGTGGAAGCCCCCTCACCCTTTCCTTGCCAAGCACTATTTTTTAAGTGCCAGTCACATCATAATCCAGGGGTCTGCAAATCTGGCCTGTGAGGCATCTCTAGCCACCTTCCTATTTTTGTAAAAAAGTTTTCTTGGTCAGAGCCATGCTCACTCATTTACATAGTGTTATGGTTGCCTTCATGCTGTAAAGGCAGAGTTGAGTGGTCGCAGTAGATTCTCCATCACCCACAAAGCTTCAAACATTTATTATCTAACCCTTTGCAGAAAAAATTTGCCAACCTCTATTCTTCAGACTAGACGCAGGTCTGAGGCATTTGCTTGCTGACCATTCTGTAGACCACCGCCTGGTCAAGGAACCTCTTGTTTTCCTGACTTTGTTTTCTCCCTTGCTCCCTCTCACCGGCATCCTATATCACTCCCCTACTGTTAATCAATGAAAAAGATAATGCAGAAAGGGAAGCTGGTAATTGTTTTTTGTTTTTTAAACAAATGTCAAAAAACCCTATGAGTAGTTCTGACATTTCAAAAAAAAAAAATTGGTGGTTCTCTATTTGCATGGAGTTTTATGTGGTTCAGAAAGCCCATCTGTAATCCATTTGAGTTAAAGTCCCATTTGTCAGGGCTGTCAGGATGGTAAAAATATATTTGAAACCTTTTTGCTTTAAGGAAAATAGAAGGCTTCGCTGCACTTGACATTGAACTGAAGACTTTGCCACTCTCAGGGAAATGTCAGTTTTCTGAGAAAGACTTGTGCAAAATGATAGTTGGACAAAATAATTATCCTTGTAAGAGAGTTTTGCTTTTTGCTTAAACAGAACTCATTTTTCCACACTCCAGAGGTTCCTAAGATAATAAGAAACCTTGAGAGGGTTAGGGTTGGGGTCACCATCACAAGTAGACTTGACTTCACTTATCCACTCAATGGAGGGATCAGTAACATGAACCATCCAAATGGCAGAGAACCCAAGTAGCAGTTCCATTTCTCTTTGGGATGTGTTTTGTACTCCTTTTTAGAATAAAGATTTTATTTATTTAAGTAAAAATTGTAAATCACTATAAAAAACTCAATCTAGAAGAGTACAATGAAGAAACTTAAAGAGAATTCTAAATCCCTGTTTTCACTTTGGGAAGAGTGTGTTTGGTGTTCTTGTGTTTCCTTAAATTGGAGCCCTTTTGAAGATCTAAATTAGGAGGAGCAGGAAATCTGTCTGCTTTACCCAAGGCCTCTTTGCTACCAGGCACTCCTTGGCTGCCTTCTTCCATTCTGAGGAATGACTGAATTACTGTCACAGAAGTTACCTCATCAGAAAAGCTGCATCCCTTTATGCTCTTGATTTTTCTGGAGTAAAGGAGTGATGGCTTTGGTTGCAAAGGCAATCTTCAGCCTTTCTCCTCAGTCAATCGAGAAAGATCCTGTTAGGTCCATCCATAGGGTAGTTACTAAGATCAGAAGGCAATTAAGAATTACTCATAGGAGTTTTAAGACCCAGGCTTGGGGACACAACTTTACTGGAAAAGATGAGACCATTGTGAGGCCACGTTTCCCACAGGGTCTACAGTGGTGGCCAGCTTGGGCTGTCCAGGCTCAAAGGCCAAGTTGACAGGACTTCTGGCAGATGTGCATTCAGTTTGCAGGCATTTTGACTGTGCCTGAAGACTTTAAAGGCTCTTGGCAACTTTCATGTTATTTTGTAATCGCTTGTCTAATGTTTTGTGTCATTTTCTTTTCCTGCTTGCTCCCATCTACCTGCTCTTTTTTACTCAGATTTTCTACATATATGATAGAAAGAGTCAGGAAAAAGAATGTCACTGAAAGAAAGGTGGAAGAAATGGGGGATTGGAAGGGTAAAAGAATGGCAGTGATTATTCTCTTAGTATGGAGAATGTGTGTTCTTTTTTTTCCTCCCTATTTCTACCTAGGGATCCATTCTGCTTGCTTTCCTTCCTTCCTTCCTTCCTTCCTTCCTTCCTTCCTTCCTTCCTTCCTTCCTTCCTTCCTTCCTTCCTTCCTTCCTTCCTTTTCTTCCTTCCTTCCTTCCTTCCTTTTCTTCCTTCCTTCCTTCCTTTTCTTCCTTCCTTCTTCTCTCTGTCTCTTCATCTCTCTGTCTTTCTCTCTGTCTTTCTCTCTCTCGCTCTCTCTCTTTTAACACATGGCTGAGAGCAGACAGGCTCAGATATCATATCTGTAGGCCAAGTAAGACTTTCTATTGGATACATATAAAGCAAATGTTCCTATTTAGAAGAGATGCATAAAAAGGAATTGGCACTCTTCTTTTGATGAGAAGCCAGGAATAAGCCTCGAGCACATAACCAGCAGCTGTGGAAAAAATTGTTTTTAGGCATCTGAGTGTGAGAAGAAAGCAAAGATTAGGTCATGAGTTTTGAGTTTAGTTTAATTATACATTTAACACTCCTCAGGGTCTAGTTGTTTTTGCTTGTCAGCTCATGTTCTCTGGTGAAGGGAAGAGGCAGGGCCAGCTCTCCGTCCAGGTGAGTCCTGGAGAGTGGCCCAGGCTTTGCAGGGCCACTGTGCACCACTCCCATTTGCTGTTTCTGTACCAGAAAACTCTCCTGGTCTTTGAACCCTTAGGAAGAAATGGCCTTGGAAGGAAGCAGTCTCCTTTGTATATGATTTGCCAACTTGTGTTGTTTCTCAGGGTCGTGGGTGGGTGGGTGAAGGATTGAGGGGTGACTGCTTGAGGCAGCTCATTACCTGTTTTCATTACACATGGAGACAATGTTAATTTGTTTTTAGAAACTGTTATAAACCATTGCTAAAGCTTCTCCATGATCTCTGAAAATTATGCTCCTCTGTAGTGCCAGCTTTAGGCTAAGTGGAAACTTACTTTTCTGGTTGAAAACATGGTACCTTCCAAAATAAGGAGTGTAGAAGAGGCTAAGGAACTGTATCAGCTAAAAATGTGTTTGGTTCAAGGCAAAAACAAACAAACCTGATTTACAGTGGCTTGAACAAACAAGAGTTTATTTTTTTTCACATAAGAAATTTAGAGGTTGATGGTTGCCACTCTGGATTCATGGGCTCAGCGATGTCAGGGCTGGCCTCTCCCAGAGTCTCTTAGCCTCTCCTTTGTTCTGCTGCTTCTTGGGAGCAAGGCTGGTGGCCGCAATTTCAGAAATTGTGTTGGCAGTCAAGGTGGAAAAGGTAGAACAGGGTCGTGCCAGCTACAGGTGTCTTTATTAGGGGAATGAAAACTTTTCCAGAAACTCCAATTAGATTTCTACCTGTATCTAATTGACTATAACTGTATTACATGGCTATCTCTAACTATAAAAGAGATTTATAAAAAAGGTAGAGGCAGATGTCAAAGTATAATTTTCAAAAAAATTAACACTTGACCCTCATACAGATAAAGAAAGAGTATGTGCGAAACATTTATTTAATTTATTAATGAAGCAATCAGAAGAATAAGTAAAAGTGTAGTTCAAAGGAGAATCTGAGGAATAATTTGCTGAAATAAGTTTGCTAGGTTAGAGGCAAAACTGGTTAATGAAAAATGAACCATAACCTTCAGTGTTATTTTCTTGAACAGACAAAATCATTGGCATTTCTTCTGTGTAAAAATATATGCGATTAACATGTAACATTGCAGAATGTGGGCCTTAATCAGTAGTATAGTAAGTTAGTAAAAATATAGTCCCCCAGAAAATTAAATAATCTGTTTGTGGACCTGTTAGACAAGACTCCAGTTATGACACTGAAAGGACATGCAGTCACTTTTTCACCTTATTTCTAAGTTTTGGAAAAGTCTTCTTAAGAATGGATGTCTGCTACAGGGATATGTGTGCATGTGCATGATGAAGATTGTTATTAGGATATTATGGTAAATTGTGGGTCATGAAAGGCTTTCGACGAGACAGGACAAATATTTTAATTTCCATATATAAGTGTGCCCCACTTTTGGAAAACTGAGCACCAAAATCCAAATTTAAAACCATTAAATTGAAAGGTATATTTTTAAATTAGAGATAACTCTTGCACTTCACAGAAGGATTTGCCATCTTCACACAGGATTATATCTATTAATAACTACTTTTCTGAATTTATTTAAAATACTTGATGTATAAAAATTTGATTTACTGCAGTTTTCCAGAAATATATCTCTTGCACGGAGTACGCTTGCAATCCAAATTTTTGTCCTGTGTGAGGATATCTTTCATTTTGTTATAATTATAGAATGCTTTCTTGAAACTGTATTTGTACAGCTTTCTTTGAAACCTCCCCAAATCTCCCAACTACAAAGATTTTACTGAGTTTCTCAGAGAAAGAAAAAAAAAGTATATTCATCTGATGTCTACTGGACGTTTTACGTTGTTAAAATTCAGCCAGAATTAGAAAGGTCTCCTCACATCTAGAGGGAATAAAATAAATTGATTTATGGTTTTTAACAAGCATGACTGAGTAAGGAATCATGCTTATATAATTTCAAAGTCATGAAAAGATATTAATCATAATTAAATTTCCTCTAAGAAGACATTTGAAACAGAGATCAGATGCCAGGCTAATTGATTACACAACTATAGGACAGGAACCCTGATGGTGGACAGTTTAGACTCACTGTCTAAATATTTAATACCTGGTGGGAGGTAGGGAATTGGAACAAAGGCCGTAATGAGGAATAATAGAAATCAGCTAGAAGGGCAATGGACACGTCCCTATTGATTATGTAGTTTGTAAAGAGAAAAAGTGATTAATAGAAACAAGAGAATGAGAAGCAGGAATCACATTTTTTTTAGCTGCAGACAAAAACCACACACTAGTAAAGGTCATGTCCAGCCATTTAGAAATAAAACATCCACCTTAAAGAAAAGTAATGTTACTTTACAATGAAAATGCAGAGACCTTATGTTCTGCCAGATTTCTGAATTCTTGCATCCTTTGTAGTTATAAAATCATATAGTTTTCAGCCAGCAAAACCTTTCAGTATAAAATCAGTGGACCAAATAGTTTTTCGTAGATCTAGCTTGGAATTAAAAAGAACAATGATTTTTGTTTCCTGGATTCTTATATTTTAAGTCTCTTTCTTCTTGTGTGGGAATTAAATGCTCAACAGACTGGCGAAAAAGAGACTATAGAAGGTGTTCTTCAGTTGGTGAGATGTCTGGAATGGTCTGTAATGGGTGGCTGCACAACTGAGAATTAACACTGATTTACCTGAAGCTGCCTAAAGTACTTTTTCCCTTATGTAATAGTCTTCATGTGCCACCCACGAGGTTGTCATTTCCTTTTTAACCTTTGCCCCACGACATTGCTGACAGCATTATAAATGTGGCAGGAAGGACAGGGGAGAGACTGTGCTGGCAGAACCATCTGTTCTTGTTGCACAATCCACCCATTTCTGCTGCTCACAAACACAGCCTTCGTCTTTGGTCATGACCTCTCTTGTACTCTATTACCAGCTCGTGTTTAAAAGCTCTGGTACCTTCGATGGATGTTTCTGGAGAGATACACTTCTTAAACTATCTCCCAGGGAGGGACTTTTGCTCTGGCCCAGTGTCCTTTTTCACTTTCTCATTTACTTTTTCTCTTGCCTTTTTCTCTCTGGAGAGCTCACAGCACATTTTTTTTCCTAAGGGCTTAATTATACTGTCTTGTACTCCATGACTGCTCCATAGGTGGCTGTTGATTGTAGGACACCCCATTTGTCTTGAGAGGCTCTCTTTTCAGTAGGCACAGAGGCTGCTATTATTCGCTCCATTACAGCCTAGGACACTGAAATGCAGGAAAGGACACTTGCCTGAAGTCGTGTGGAAAGTTGAAGCCTGAAACTCACCCGGAACTTAAGTCTTTTGATTTGGTTGACTGCTCTTGTGTTTGTATGGCTTCAGCACACACACACACACACACACACACACACACACACACACACGCACACACACACACGTACATTGGTAATGCCGCTCTTCTACTAACCTCTTCACCTCTCCGTGAAAACAAGCTCCAAAGACAAATCAGGTGCTCCGTGTGGATATAGACATGGCTCCTTCCTGTGTTAGGAAGGAATCACTGAGAAAACACAGCAATCGTGTATGTAAAGCTTGCTAGTGAGGTACTTAGCACACAGTAGGTGGGATTGTGGTTTATAATTTGGTATTTTAAAATGTAGACGTGTCTGTGAGTCTTTCCAAATGGAGGAGTGTACTGTACACACATCGGGATCACTGCAAGTACATGTTGCCTCTCCTAGGTGATGGATTTAAAGATTTATGAATCTTTAGCATCGAAAGAATTTTAAATATGAACTGACTGGTGTGGAATATGCTGAAAGCATCTTTACTCAAGCACTCTACAGCAGTTACTACATTTTAAATTGTAAGCTTTTAAACATCTTTAGAATTAAATTTATTGGGGTGACATTGGTTAATAGAATTACATAGGTTTTAAGTGTACAATTCTATAATACATCATCTGTATATTGCACTGTGAGTTCACCACCCAGGGTCAGATCTCCTTTTGTCACCATGTATTTGATCCCCTTTACCCTTATCAACCTCCCTCCCTTGCCCTCTGGTAACCACTAAACTGTTTGTTGTCTATGAGTTTTTATTTGTTTGTCTTGTTTATTTGTTGCTTTCAGTTTTATATCCCACATATGAGTAAAATCATACAGGTCTCGACTTTTTCTATCTGATTTATTTCGCTTAGCATGATAATCTCAAGATCCATCCATGTTGTCACAAATGGCAGTATTTCATTTTTTCTTATGTCTGAGTAATATTCCATTGTATATGTGTACCACAGCTTCTTTATCCAATCATCTGTTGAAGGACACTTTGGTTGTTTCCATGTCTTGACCACCATGAATAATGCTGCATGCACATAAGGTACATATATCTTTACGAATAAACGTTTTCAAATTTTGGGGGTAAATAACACAGATGAGGGATTGCTGAGTCAATACAATTTTTAAACCTATGAGCTGCATTTACATATCCTTATGACATTTCAATTTTTCTTAACAGTCAAGATAATTTTGAATTCTTATTTTATCATCTATCAAAAATCTCTTGGTTATTTTTGGTTCTTTAATTTTTCTCACACCTCACTCCATTTCATATGCAAAGTTTGTCACCGTGGCCTTTAAAATGTATTGAACAGAGTTATTTCTTATGCATTTGCCATGATCACTTTAGTCTAAACTACTGTCATCTCTTACCTGCACTAAGGCATTAGCCCCTACCAGGCCTCTTTGTTTCTACCCTTATTTTCCTAGTCTGTCCTGCTCCACTGTTAAAGGTTACATTACTTTCCTTCTGTGGAAAGGATACAGACCACAGAACAGCAGCCTCAGTCATGATCAAAAGTAAATACAAAGCCCAATTTGTTGAGTGTCAGCAAAAACTCATCAGTTGGTTGCAGCAGCTTCAGGTAAAGAAAAGGAGGGACAGGATTCATGTTAAAGGTGCCCTCATTGTGATTTTCCTTGATCCAGGCATGACTCACTGTTTCTGAGGTGAGGGGAGCACAGAACTTTTCTCTTTTATTTTGAGTGATTTGAGCTCATTGTTGAAAAGCCAAACAGCAGGAAGGTTTTACTGATAGTTGGAAATAAGATGTGTAATCAGTGGTTCAGGATGTGACATCAGTGAGTTCTCAGCCGTGTGGTTGGCATTACCCAATGACTGACTATAGTTTCATGACCCAGTAGCTAAGAGACAGGTGTTCAAAGGGCAAGACATATCAGAATTTCTCAAGACAATGGATAAAAATATCTGCAGATGCTGGTATTGCAAAGTCAGGGATAAACATGTTTACTCTTGAGTTAGCAATTTTTGAGAAAGGGCTCAAGATCTCATTTTTTTTTTTTTTTTGAGGACTAAGGTTAGGCAGGATATTCCTGTTTTTAAAATATATCTCAGGGTGTAAAGTGCTTTCTTTCCCCATCCATGTGGTGTCACTGGTGGCAGGGCAAGGTGTTAGTTTTTCTTATTCATTATATGCATTAGTTTGTCTGTTGAATGTTTGTCTTTTGCCTTTAGACTATAAGCACTATGAAAGAAAAGACCTTGAATTTTATGTTCTTTGCCATTTCTCAATACCTAGGATAGTGTCCTGGCATATAGTAGGAAAGTTGCATAATAAATATTTGCCGAAGGAATGAATAGATGTGAGGTAGTAGGTTTTCATTTAAGCTTTGGGCTAACTACAAATTTGATAAACTTACTTTTTGTGTTTTCAAAGTAGTTGTTGATATGACATTGAATATTAAGGGCAGAGCCTTTGAGCAGATTGATGTTAATCCACTAATGGATAACTCTTGGGGACAGTTAATGGAATGATTTCTTTTATACTGATGTACCCATGTTCTCTGAGTATCAAAAGCTTCAGCAGATGAGTTGGTAGAGGAAATTTCACTTAGGGCTGTGAGTGGGACAATACAGGATAGTACTCACCTGCACTGCAAACCCCCGACAAGGCAAGAATTATTTCTTTCTCCTTCATGGTATGGCTCAGTCTAGATACCACTCTTGATTGTATTGACTATTATCACTACCTTATTAGAAAGCCAGTTTTGTGGAATTAAAGTTTTTTCAGAAATAGCATTTATTTTTGCTATTAAAATTAATTTTGTCATTAATTAACTACCTATTAGTGATAAGTTATTAGGCTGGGTGTTCGATATTTAAAAATAAAGGGTATATGGTTTTTGCCTTGAAAGAACTAAAAGTCCTGTGAGAAGAGCACTGTATAGATAGATAATCATAATCTTGAGTTGAGGGTATTTACAATGTGTCACAGGTGTACTGGGCAAGACTGGAGACTGGGGTAAAGGAAGGCCTCTGTTTAAATTATCCAGGCCAGTGTGATAAGGGCTGTCATGAAGGCAGCGATAGTATAAAAAAGAAGGGATAGAAAAGAGAGGTGTCAAAGTATCAGTATTATCTACCTAGTACTTATGGAGCATCTCCTATATGACTAGGTTAAGTACTGAATTACGGAGATGAATGAAACATAATCTCAACTTCTTTGAGGAATTGAAGTCTTCTGGGGTAGATGGACACAGAAATAAGTGCTACGATAGAGGTATGCATAATATTCTATGAGCTCAAAAAGGGAGAAATGATTATTGGGATAGTCTTGATGAGTCTTAGTAGAATTTCCCAGATAGACCAGTAGGGAACCATCCCAGGAAAAAGGACAGAATGTGCTTTAGGCAAAGGAGGCTCTGGAAAATTTCTCATCACTACTTAATACAATAAGGAAGGTAATAAGCATAGGGAAGATTTAAATAAATTTATCATTTAACTTTTGCTGTGAAACAAACTATCCCCCAAACTAGTAGCTTAAACCAACAACTGTTTATCTCATGATTCTGTGGACCAGCAATTTGGGCTGGGCTCAGATGGGTGGTTCTCTGGTCTTTGTGGGGCCCACTCATGTATCTGCCATTGCTCCCAGGGTGGCTGGGAGATGGATAATCTAGGATGACCTTGGCTGGAATGACTCATTTCTACTCCATGTGGTATCCTATCCTTTAGTAAGCTAGCCAAAGTGAGTGAGCAGAGTGTGCTCAATTCTGCCAAGGCCTAAGATCAGAGCTTGCATGGCAGTTATCGCTTCTGCTTTAGTTTATTGGACAAGTCACAAGATTAGCCCAGATTTATGAGGTAGGGAAATGGACTCCACCTCTTGATGGGAGGAGCTCAAAATTCACATTGCATGGGGTGTGGCTACAGGGAGGTGTGAACAGCTGTGACCCTTTTTACTACTTACTACAATACATTTGAAAATGGAAAAGAAAGATGCCAATGGGTTCTCTTCTCTGCATACGAGGATTGGAGTTGAAAGCTTGAGGAAAATGATAAATGTTGGAAATATCAGGCTATAATGAATAGAACACAAACATTATTGGTATGAATGGCTTACTGAGTGAGATGCAGGGTCAACTGAGAATGGAAACTGTGTGTTGGAAACCAATCATGTTCAGGCTGTTTTCCTCCTCTGCCAGATTTATCTGCTGTTATCACTGTGACTCTAGTGGTTTTTCTCACGACATACTTGTAGAATGCCAGCAACGACCAGAATTGACTCTTGTAGTATTATTTGCTGGTTAATGTAAATACTGACTTGGTGGCAGATTTTTAGTTAAATTTAAGTCATTTTATTTCTAAGTGTCACAGCAACACTTTTCACTTTTATGCATTCATTCAGTAAATATTTACTGCATATTTACTTTGTGTCAGGTACTGTTCTAAGGGTGGGAAATACATTAGAGATTCAAATAGAAAAGAGAGCTTTCATGGAGTTTCTATTTTAGTGAGAGGAGACAGATAGTAAACAAGATAAATTATAAAATATAGAATATGTTAATGAGAAGTGTTAAAGATTAAAAGAGGGACTTGAGACTTGAAAAAATTTTAAAAAGTTGTTTCAGTTTTAGATAAGATGGCCAGGGGTGGCCTCATCGAGAAGGTGCCATTTGAGTGACGATGGAAGAAAAAATGGAGTGGTAGGGGTACAGGTGGGGGCATAGTATTAGATCTTTAGTCAATGTGGGGACTTGGTGAATTGCAGAGTCCTTTGGAAAGTTTTGAGCAGAAGCGAGAGGTGATCTGACAATATTTTGGAAGGGTCAAGTGGCAGTCATCTTGAAATGAGAACTTCCCTTGAGGGGCAAGGACAGAAGCAAGGAGGTCAGTTAGGCTGTTGCAGTTGTGCAGGAGGAAGGGCTGGCTGCGGTAGCAATAAAGTTGGTGAGAATGATTAAATTCTGGATATATTTTGATGACAAAGCTTATAGTCTTCATCTCCTCTGGGGGGCTTTTAATGTTTTGATCAAAATTATTTTCAGGGTTATTACATAAATGATAACATTTTTATCCTTTGTTCTCTGAAGGAATTTTCTTTGTATGCTTTCTAGTAGAGTATCTTGAACAATCTCTGGTCTATGAGTGATCTTTGAAATTTATACTTGATAAACAAGAATATGAGGAAGGGAGTGAAATGAGAATTAAGTGAAGAGTCAAAAAGGGAAAGAAGGACATGATTAAGGGTTTGGTTTGAGCTAGGGCTGGTTCTCTTGCCAAAAGTATTGTTTTAATTTTTAGCTTATTTGGTTTTATCTTGGAGAAAGAAACAGGAGTGGTTTGGCAGGCTCTATTGTAAGATGTTGATAATTAGACCAGGAAAGTAGGCCATAGCATTCATTGACTAATATTTGTTGAGTACCTACTAGTGCCAGGTACACTGTAGATGCTGGGGATAGCACAATAAGGCACATTAACATCTCTCAAGATGTTTGCAGTCTTGTGGGTTCTACAGATGAGCACACAGACAATTTTAATACAGGATGATGGGGCACATGGAAGGAACATCTAGCTTAGCTTTATAGTGTTAGAGAGGACTTTCTGGAGAAAGAAGTCCAGAAAGATGAGTAGGAATTACTTAGGCAAAAGAGAAGTGGTAGGAAGATAGTATTTCAGGTCTAGAGAACAGAACATACAAAAGAGGGCAGATGAGAAAGAGGTAAATTCAGAATGCCTTAAGTGACGGATGCTGGGAAGCTTATAAATGATGAGACCAGAGTATATAAATTGGCCCTCGTAAGTCACAAGACTTCTACAATATAAGACTTTCTGTCCATTGGCATGTTTTGCTTTACTTTGTTTGAGCTGCTTGTATTTTCCTATTTTTTTTTTTTTATTAACAGGGGTATTAGAAATGAATCAAGGATGAATTTGGATTCACAGCAGATTTATTACTGATTTTAACAACCTCTGCTTTTACCTTAGCCTACTTTAGTGTTTGCTCCTATTGTTTATTCTCTATGAGCTCATAAAAATATCAGAAACAAAGGCTCTGCCACTTGCAGATTCCAACTTGTAATAGATAATATGAAAACAAGACATATTTACATGTTGGTGAGTCTATTTTAATTCTGGTCTTCTATCTCTATCCTTTTATTCTTGTTTTATTGGAATCACCCTCTTCTGATAACCAGGGCAGGAACTTTGCCTCATGTGGGCTCCGGAAATACATAATATCTGTTTATAAATACTCAATAAAAGGAATCCAAGTAAAGAAAAAATGCAAACTTGAGTCCAGTGAAAACTACCAGAAAAGAGGGATACTTTATAAAAACAACAACTACAATGACAGTGACAACAACACATTTTCTATTCCCTCTCCCAGAGATCCTCCAGTTTGTACAGAGTCAGCCTCATCTTGTACTTCTAATTTACCCTCTTGGTACCCTGCAGTGAGAGTAGAAGTTAAATTAGTCATTTATTGCCTAGGATACTTTATATCTAGAATTAAGTTTAGAGATTATATGGATTATTATTCCACACTGCACCCAAAACCCCACCTATTAATAAGGAAGCAGTCTCAGAGAGGTCAAGGATTTGCATAAGGGTATATGCCCACTGCAGAGCCCAGATGAGGCCTCAGACTGAAATCTAGGTCTTCTAACTCGGAGTTGAGGGTCTGTTTCCTTCATCTGTTGACTCTCACCAAAGGCAGAAATCAAAACAAATGAGGAATAATTGCAGTCTCAAGATCCTATGGGTTTTCACTTGACAAGACTACTCATTCAAAAAAACTTAGGCAGTTGGATGCTTTTAATAAAGCTATTGATTTCTAGACATTTATGCAGAGTTATAATATAGAGAAAATGGTATAAATTCTAAGATTAATAAGGAATGTTGGAAGATGTTTAGTCATTATGCAAAGTATTTTACTGTAGGTACTCTTTTAATTTACTAGTAAAAATATATATTCACACATACAAATATGTAAACTATTTCAGAAATTTAAGTATATAAACATATCTCTAGCAATATATCCAAATATGGATATCTATCTATCTATCTCTCTGCTTATGTGCAACTTTTCCAGGTACCCATTGCATCAAGTGAAGCCTGTTCTTAGATTAGAATTTTGTAACCCACTCTAGCTGTGTTAAAAGGATCAGTGAAAGTTTTTGATTTTTATGCTGAACTCTGCAGCAATTTGTAGCAGGTCAATTATGGTTTATCCTATATAGTTCCAGCTGAGTGTGTGACTTAGCCAGCAAACATGGGACTTGGGTAGGATAGGAAATGGTTCTGTTTTTGTGGGGTGAGGGTAGATATGACTTATCCTGTCTTTGTAGTACTCTGGTAAGCTTTTCTTATGAAAGGTTACTTTGAATCTTTAGGCTGGGACCTCTTATTCTGTGATCATTACAACTTGTCAAGTCCTGATAGCTACTTATCTCTTTAGTAGGCTCCTACGTGTTTTAGATTTTAACTCTTTATGATGCTGTGATAAGTAGGCAAGCAGTAGGAAGCCACATAACTATTTCTTCCTGGAGAGTCAAAAAGATAAAGGGTCTTATCCAGACAACTTAGAACTGTGTTAACAGGAATGGATAATCTTAATGCCTAACTGACATTAAATGTTTATACTCAAAATTTATTAAATATGTCTTGCAATTTCTCAAGCCTATAAAAGCCAAGTGATGTTTAAAAATAGATTTTAATAGTATTTGCCATTAAATAAAAAGAAATCCCTTAAAAATTAGAATAAATAAAATGAGAGGCAACTACTTACTGAAGAGTAAGATTACAGTGATGCAATCAACCATATTTGCTTTTTTTCTGATATCTGAAAGTTGAGTTGATAATCTCAATTCTGTGAGATTAGTGAGATGAATCTGTCTGGTGCTGCATTAACTCATTTTTTAAATAACTCGTCCCATTATTATGTCAGGATAAGCTAGATAAAGCTACAGTAACAAACAACTGTTAAATTTTAGTAGTTTAATATAACAAGAGTTTACTTTTTGCCCAGGCCACATAACCAATCAGAATTGGGAGGAGAGCTTTGCTTATCATAGTCACTCAGGAACTCAGGCTGATGGGGATTCTAACTCAATATGAGCTCCCTTGATGCCTAGGAATTGTGAATGGAGTTCTGCAGAATTTCACCCTGGTAATTAAATACTTTTCCTGGAAGAGACATATATCACTTTTATTCACACTTTATTGTGCAAAGCAAGTCACATACCCACACCAGTTCAAGGGGACAGAGAAACACAAGGGTCCGTAAAGTGGAATATGACCAATGATACAATTATACTATAGGAGCCATTGAAGCAGTAACCTATCATCTGTAATACTTTCCTGTCTTCTTTGCATTTTCAATAAATAAAACAATGAATGATATTTCTAGTGAAAAATCATTGATTTTTATTAAAAGGCCAAGTGGGTTATTTAAAAACACCCTTTACTGCTTCTATGTAGTTAAAGTATGCGGCCTATGAGCTCATAATCATTTAATTCATTTATGTCATGCCAAGAAAACATCCTTAAATATTAAATTGAATTGTTAGTTTTATAATTTCTAGAGTATGAATTATTCTTTGCCTATTAGGCGTCTTCTAGAATTTTTTTTATTTGTTCAATTACCTGTAAGTCTCTTACAGAAAACAAAACACTGTATACAATAAGACAATGAGAGGTTCTTGGTAGTTATGTCTAAAGACTTTAACTTGTTGAACACATATTCGGTGAGAGGCACATTGCTAGATACTTAAGATATCTCTTTTACTCTCCCCAGTAATTCTATGAGATAGTCATCACGAGCTCTGTTTTACACATGTGGAAACAGAGACTCATAATAGTTAATCAACTAATCCAGTGACACACAATTTATGGGACTTGGATTTGGTCCAAGTCAATTTGACTATACACCAAGTCTCTGTCCACTATAACTTGCAGCTCTCATGTCCCCATATTAATTCTGTAGCAAAACAATAGTTATCATCTATCTGGGCCTATAGATTTGGTGTCATGTGTATGATGATGCTTAGGGCAGTACCTAGAATAGAGCAGGGTTTGTACAATTGTTTTACATAAATAAAATTTGTGGCTCTTGGTCACAAGGACACATAGTTTATGCTGTAGTTCTCTTGGTTAATGGTGAAGTTCAATGTGGCTACAATACATGTGGATTTGTTTGCCCTACACTGGAGAAATGGTTTTCAGAGAAGTTGTACGGGTTCTTTGGGACCGTGGAGAGAAAGCGTGGCATGCAGTCCAGGCCATTTCTCTTGAAGAGCTTGAGTTACGGTTTGGGGGCTTCTTCATTTTTTTTTTTTTTGACAGTAAACTGTGCAGAATTAAGGGGAATGGGAAGGAAGCTTTCTTTTGCTGGATGGCCTGCAATGTAGGTGCTGCTAGGGCAGTGGGTGCTGCTGTGTCAGTGTTCTTCCACAAGCCCTTGGACACCGCTGTTGACTCTTTTGCCTTTGAGGGTTGACTGCATGGAGATAAGAATATAGAGAGGGTATGAACTCGTCTTATGCCAACCTATAATTCTAGAAACAGTGAGTTCTGGGCTGATTTTGATTCCAGAGCATGGGACTTTTGGAAGCTGGATTACAATTCAGGCCAAGCTGCTAATAGCTTTGCATCCCCAGGGAAAGACATTCACATTTATGAAATGCCTACTTTGAGCTAGACGTTGTGTTGAATTTATATACATTATCTTAAAAAAAAAATCACAGCCATCCTGTGAAATATACTTATTTCCCCATTTTTTAGATACAGAAACTGAGACTTGCAATGGTTAAATGACGAGCTCATCAAGGTCATCTGCCTCATAAAGAGAACAGGATATGGCGTGAGCTGTTGTTCACTCTTTCTACAGGGGAAAGTGGGATTGAATGCAGAGGAGCCTGCTCAACCATTTCTATAAGGAATTTGAAAGTTGAAAACTGCTTTGGGCTTAAAAGTGTGAGTAAGGTGGAGGTGGAGGTGGTGGGGCAGTTGTTACATTTATTTTTTAACCAAAGTGTTAGAAAAAGTGAATATGCTTGTCATTTAAAAAAATTTGAAACACTGAACAACAAAGAATTCTGAAGAAGGTAGGGAAGAAAAACAGGAATACCTCTTTTAGGCAGGTGGAAGCTATTCAGTTTTTGACAAGAATGGAATAAAACTTTATACTCAATTATATTTTGTAGAAGGTTTAGAGCAATCTGTGGTAAGGCTCCATCTGATTTTCAGGTGGTTGTCTGGTCTTTCCCTCACTCATTTCCTTAGATAACTATACTCCAGAGCAGGGGTCCCCAATCTCTGGGCCTCAGACCGGTATTGTTCCGTGGCCTGTTAGGAACTGGGTGGCACAGCAGGAGGTGAGTGGTGGGCCAGAAAGCGAAGTTTCATTTGTATTTGCAGCCTCTCTTCAGCACTATCATCACCACCTCAGCTCCATCTCAGATTATCAGGCCTTAGAGTCTCATAGGAGCACCGGTCCCTGGTGCCAAAAATGTTGGGGACTGCTGCTCCAAAATATGTGTTATTGAGTTACTTAATTAAAACAGGAGATCAGTACCCAGTTTAGGCACTGAGGGAGGATGCTTCATTACTTAGAAGAAGGTCAGGGATGAGTTTGAGGGCAGGAACTCTTTGGGTCTCACCCACTTCGCACAGTATCTTGTATGTTGCAGGTTCTTAATGACTATTTAAAACTCAAGTGGGCCATAATAATGGTTCTTGGTAGTTTCTCTAGATAAAATAGAATAAAACTTTATGTTTAAATCTGCATGTTTTCTCTTTTTTAAAAATTATGTACAGGATAGATATTAAGTAAAACTCATGGGCAAGGATATGTAGTTGCTCAATTTGAAAGGAAATTTATTATTTAACGGAAATATTATAATTTGTTTTTATCATTCTTATAGTATCGCTGAGGTACTTTCTCTTATATTTAATGTATATTTGGTATATTTGGAGTTTTTCTTCATATGATGACCACCTGGATCTGTGCTATTTTACTATAGTGATTGAAACTAAAACGTGATCACCGTTAAGTTATATTACTAAAATTAACAGCAGTAACACAGCCATGTTTCCTTCTTGACTGTTCTGCTTGTGTATGAACAGAAACATAACATTTATTTAAAAATTTTTAGGTTGGGAAAAGCATTTCAGGATAATCGATGAAATTTAAAGTCAGTCACTTCTTCCTTTGTATATATATATATTTTTCCAATTCTGAATTTAAGCTTTATACTTATTGGATGTGGTGCTTTTATTCTATTAACTTTTAAAAATTAAAAAATTGTGGTAACATATATAAAATTTATTGTTGTAACCATTTTTAAGTACACTGTTTAGTAGTGTGTATACATTTACATGTTGTGCAAATGATCTGCAAAACTCTTCTCATCTTGCAAAGCTGAAACTCTACCCATTAAACAAGAACTCCCCATTCCCTCCCCACCCCCATCCAGCCCCTGGCAACCACCATTCTACTTTGTCTCTATGAATTTCGCTACTCCGGGTACCTCATATAAATAAAATCATATAGTATATGTCTTTGTGATTGGCTGAAATCATGTAGCATAATGTCTTCAAGGTTTGTCTATGTTGTAGCATGTGTTAGACTTCCTTTTGAAGTTTGAATACTATTCCATTGTATGGATGTACCATATTTTGTTTATCCATTCATCCATTGATGGACACTTGCGTTGTTTCTACCTTTCGGCTATTGAAAATAAGGCTGCTATGAACCTGGGTATACAAATATCTCTCTGAGACCCTGCTTCAATTCTATTGGGTAAATGGCCAGAAGTGAGATTGATGGATTGCATGGTAATCCCATTTTTAAATTTTTTGAGGAAGCACCATACTGTTTTTTAGTTTTTTCTTATTCGTGTTAAATTAATTTTTTCTTTCATCAAAGTAACATGTGTGCATAAACAATTAGGTAGTACTGAAAGGATTTAGCTACCCCACCAATTTCTCCAAAGTATTTATGTGACAAAGTTTTGTTAAATAATCAGTGTTTACATTATTATGACTATAGTAAATATTTTACATTGCTGAGCCAATATGAGCCAAACATAATATAATAGGTTTCCTTTCTTGTACTAATTTTTTTTCATGTTCACTATAATATACTAGGATAATCAGTAAAATTTAAAGTCAATAATTAAATGAGGAGGTCCCCTCTATGTTTCTTTTTATTATTCCTGGAATTGTAATATCTCATTTTTTTTATTGACTTTGTCTCTGTACCTATTGTTATTTTCCCCAAATTCTTTAATGGAGCTGTGAATGTCTACTACTAGTTTTCCCCCACATGCTCAAGCACGTCATTAATCCTGTTGATTCCATTGTTTTCCTTGGCAGCCTTTCTCCCGGGGGCCCTGCCCTCCTGCTCCAGTCTGGCCAGGATGACTTCTAGTTCTGAAACACAGCTGATGTTCTGGGACTTCTGTTCACCCATTTTGTATGCTGGATGCTCTGTTTCTTAGTTCTTCCATCTTAAACTTGCTTTTGCCTTACTCTGCCTTCCTTTCTTCTTTCTGGAAACATTTACAATCTTTATTCCTGGTTTGAGACTTCATTCATTGTGCTTGGAACATGATGGTCCTTTTGGTATTAAATCTTTGACAGTTTTTTTCCTCTGTTTTTCTATGTTCTCTCTTAATGGAACATGTATTATTTCAGTATTATATATTTAAACTAATTCTCTAATTTTCCTACTCATGTTCTACTTTGGAGATTTCCTTGAGATCACATTCCAACCTTTACTGAGTTTTTCTTTTTGCTTTTATATCTCTCTTAAAATTTTCAATAACTTCCTTATGCCCTCATTGCTATTAAAAATGCTTCTTGTTTTTGTTTCATGAATGTACTACATTCTTTTCACTGACTAAAGGCATTTAAAATGGATTTTAAAAAGTGTCTTTTTTCCTTTGCAGTTTATTTCCTCCAAGTGTTTCTTTCCTATTTGTTTTAATGATATCTCTCTTTCATATTGCCATCTTTCAGCCAATTTCCAATGATTGTTGGTTGTCTATTCCCATTTAAATGTAAGGCACAAAGCACTGGTAGAAAACTCTGTAAACATAAGATGGGCTTCTCTATAGAGTAATCAGATTATCAGCAGGCTTTGTTTTCAGGGAAGGCTTAGAGATCAGGAACTTTGCCTTTTTTATTTATTTTTTATTTTTTATTCTGAGCCATTCAATTTCTCCCCAGAAGAATTCTGCTGACTCCTGCCAAGAGGGGTGCCTGGCTGTTAGCAACTTGGACATAGAATGGAGTGTCTAATAAGCAGGCTTTCCTTTAGCCTGGTTTTAGTTTGGCATCTCACTCTTGCCCTCTATTGTCAGTGCCTCTGAGCCTGGTGATTATAATGCTGATTAAACTGACTTTCTAAAGTTATAAGTTGATATTTATCAGTTCTATTATAATTTGTCTTACTGGTGATATTTGTGGTTCTATGCTGATAAGTTAATAGAATCTAAAAAATCAAACACATTTAACATTCTGGAAAGATAGCAAATGCTTTTTAAAAGTTACATGCAAAGAAAAAAATTAGTCACAGAAAGAGGAGGAAAAATGTTCTCTAGGCAAAGATATTTTCTAGAGATTTATTTTTAATCCGATAAATATAACTGATGAAAATAAGAAAGACAAATTACTAACCTGCTGTTATATATGATCCAGCAGTGATCTAAGGCATGCTTCAACTTACTTATGGGCAGCCATGATGAAGACAGAATTAGTTGTTTGAAACAGAAACAGAAGATGAAGTGCACAAAAACTCACAGACGCAGCCTCTGGAACTTAGAGGCCAGGAAGGGCCAGCAGGAGAAAGCAGAAAGTCTTTCTTAAGGCCAAGAGCAGATGTAATTACAAAGGAGAGAAAAGCATGATATGGTTAATGTAAAAGTAGGAGTCTTAGAAGCTGAGACCAAGAAGTGCCAAGTGACCACAATGGCTTCAATCCATGACCATGAACGATGACCTCTTTGCTTAGAAAACAGTGGGTCGACCCTGTCCCGAGACTTCTAAACTACATTCTAAACTATAGTCTCTTGAGGCCTGGTGGTAGGAGGGTTTTGGGGTTCCTTGGGTCTGGCCATATGGCTGATTCAGGTCTTCCTCATGTCCATGGTGGAATGAGCCTTTCTTAGCTATTAAGAACAAACACAAAGCCTCTATAACTAGAGTGCTGGAAAGCATTTCCACTCTTCTGGATGTTGGCACTCCCACAGGCTGGCTCTTATTTGCGACTTATCAGTTGCTTTGTAGCTCTCCCAAAGTGTTCCTCTTCCACTTCTACTTCTTCTGTAAGTTAACCTCATTCCTTTCCTTTTCTTTGGAGAGGGGTAGCTCAGGCCCTGAGATTAGTTTCTCTCAGAGGTCTCCCTTTCCCAGCCTACTCTTTAGGGTCAGACCCAGTCTGGGGGAGAATGTGTGAGAAGAGCTTATTCCACTTTCATGGGGCACCCTGATTCCCTGGAATAGCACTGCTGTGTCTGAGATGCAGGCAGTAGTGGGACTGTTTTTCCTGGGCAGTCGGTGGAGTGGTCCAAAGAGGCTTCTGCAAGCATGGCCTTTCTTTGAGGTCTCCTGTTGTATTCTGAAAAATTCATGCAGTTAAAACATTTCGAATACATACTATTTTTGTATTGTTCTAATACTTAAATATTAGAATGATATAAAATTATATAAATAAAATAATGCTATTTCCTTTCCAGTCCTTAAGTATATTTGATACTCGAGCTTTAGCCTGTGACTTTTTTTGCTTATTGCACCTTATCTCTATTCACTTGTGCAAATTTAGTCTTTTACTCTCTCCTCCTTTATGGTTTTGTTGTCACAAATTATCCCTGAGTTCACTTCCAAATTTCTGTAGCTATTGTCTTATTTTTTTAAAATGTTTTTACTTCCTTTATCTTTTATATTATCTTTAAGTGTTTTACAACCTATTCTGAACAAGAGTTGCAGCTTCCTGGATCTGTCAGTAATCTTGTTCATAGTTTTATATCTTTGTCTTTCTGTTTCAGGTAGAAGAACAGGCAGTATTTCTTGTAATGCAGATCATGTGGCGATAAATTCCCTCAGCTTCTGTATGTCTGGAAAAGTCTTCATTTCTCTTTCATATCTAAAGGATAATTTTGCTGGGTATATTATTCTTGGCCATTGATTTCTCTCTTTCAATAATTTGAATATTTGATTCCACTCTCTCTAAGCTTGCAAGGATTCTGCTTAAAAATTTGATGATAGTGTAATGGGATTTCCTTTATAGGTTTCCATCTTCTTTATCTGGGCTGCCTTGAGAGTTCTATCTTTGTTGTTCATTTTTGACAGTTTTAATATAATGTGCCTTGAAGAAGGCCTTTTCAGATTGAGATAATTAGATGTTTCTTTAGCTTCATGTATCTGAAGATTCAGTCCTTTCAAAAGGTCTGGAAAATTTTCATCACTTATTTGTTTAAATAGGCTCTCTGTTTCCTTCTCCCACCCTTCACCTTCTGGTATACCCATTATTATATTGTTCTTTCTAATGGAATAAGATATTTTTTACAGAGTTTTTTAAAATTGTTTTTTACTCTTGATTCTCTCTTTTCTTCCACCTGAGTCATTTCTAGATTTCTGTCTTCTATGTCACTAAATATGGTCTGCTCTATTTCCTGAAAATGCTAGTTTGTTCTTCATCTCTTTTATTGAATTCTTTAGCTACAGAATTTTTTTGGTTATTTTTTTAGTTTCAATCTTTTTGGTGAAGTACTCCTTTTGTTTGTTGATTTTATTTCTGAGTTCACTGAATTGCTTTTCTGAGTTTTCTTGTATATTGAGTTTTTCCAACTGCAATCTTGAATTCTTTGTCATCTAAGTCATATATTTCCATGTCTTTAAGTTTATTTTTTGGAGATTTTTCATTTTCTTTCTGAATTCCTTTGCTATCTTGGTTATTATTCATTGTGTTTGGTGGATTATTCCTCTGCCTGGACATTTGTGGAAATGAAAGATGCATTTTTTTTTTTTAGTAAGAAAAAGGAATATTTATTATTTTGTGTTCATAATATTTTTATAGTAATTATTTTTATTTTTTTCAGTTATAGTTAGCATATAATACTATATTAGTTTTAGGTATACAACATAGTGATTAAACATCTGTATACATCACAAAGCGATCACCCAAATAAATTTCGTGCCCCTCTAGCACCTCTAGCTATTACATATTATTAGCTATATTCCTTATTTCTTATGCTATACTTTCTATCTCCATGACTATTAGTAACTACAAATTTGTATTTCTTAATCCCCTCCCTGCTTTTCACTGACTCCTCAACTCCTGTCCCATCTGGTAACCCTTGAAATGTTCCATGTATCTATGAATTGTTTCTGTTTGTTTATTTGGCTCTTTAGCTTCCCCATATACATTCAATCATATGGCATCTGTCTTCCTGTATGTGACTCACTCCACTCAGCACACTACCCTTGGTCCTTCATGAAATATCTTTTTTCATCCCATTACTTTTAGTCCGTGAGTGTCTTTTAATCTGAAGAAAGTCTCTTGTAGGCAGCATATGTAAGGGTCTTGTTTTTATCCATTCAGCCACCCTCTCTATTGCTAGGAGCACTTAATTCTTTTTCATCTGAAGTACTTGTTAATAGATATTTAGTTATTGCCATTCTTAATTCATATTTTGGTACATATTTTTTCTTCTTGAAGACCCTCCAACGTTTCCTGTAATTCTGGCTTGGTGATGAAGAACTCCTTTAGCTTTTTTTTTTTTTTCTGTTGGGGAAGATATTTATGTCCTTCTACTCTAAATAACAGCTTTGCTGGATAAAATAATCTTGGTCATAGATCCCGGGTTTTCATCATGCTGAATATTTTGTGTCAAGCCCTTCTGTCCTGAAAAGTTTCTTTTGAGAAATCAGCTGCCAGGCTTATGGAGCTCCCTTGTTGGTAACTAATGCTTTTCTATTGCTGCTTTTAAGATTCTCTCTTTGTCTTTAACCTTTGGCATTTTAATATAATGTGTCTTGGTGTCTTCTTTGGGTTCATTTTTTGGGGGACTCTTGGAGCTTCCTGGGTTTGTATGTCTATTTCCTTCATCAGGTTAGTAAAGTTTTCTGTCATTATTTCTTCAAATATGTTTTCAATTTCTTGCTTTTCTCCTTCTGGTACCCCTATAATCGTATGATGTGAATGTTGTTACATTTAATGTTATCCCATGTGCTCCTGGATTTTTTTCCTTTATTGCCATTCTCATTAGGTTTCCTCTGCTACCCTATACTCTATATTGGTGATTCGATCCTCTGCTTCATCTACTCTGTTTATACCCTCTAATGTACTCTTTATCTCAGAACTCTATTCTTTGTTTCTGACTGGTTCCCTTTTATAATTTCCATCTCTGTTTTTATCTCTTTGTTAAAATTTTGAATTCATCTACTCTACGTCTAAGTTCTTTGAGCTATTTTATAACCAGTGCTTTGAACTCTGTGTCTGGTATATTGCTTATCTCCATTTAGGCAAATTCTTTTTCTGAAGCTTTGTTCTGTTCTTTCAAGTGGGATATGTTTCTTGTCTTCCCATTCTGGCTGCCTCTCTGTGTCTGTTTGTATGTATTAGGTAAGTCTCCCAGTCTTAGTAGAGTGACTTTATGTAGTAGGTGTGCTGTGGGCTCTTTGGCACAGAGCTGAGAGGGGTCCAGATGCAGGCCAAGTTCAGCCACAGCCTGTGCACCTCTGGGGCCACCTGTTAAGAGTCACCAAGCAATCCACATATGGCTGCCACCTGTGCTGGGTTTATAGGTGCCCTGAGAGGTCAAGTATGAAACCGAGACCAGCTTCCACTTGTGCGGAGTTTGGGGCTGCTCAGCAAGAGGTATAGGACACACTGAGGCCAGATGCTACTCCTGTGGGTTTTGTGAGCCTTTGAGAGATTTTTATGAAAGTTTGCAGCAGGAGACAAGACAGTCCATTTGTATGAAATACAATCACTAGAAGTGGCTTGGGTGGGCCCCTCAGTTGGGAAGCCGGGATCTCAGAGAATCCCTTGGGTAGAGTGACCTGTGTTACTAGGTTGATGGTGCCTGCGTCTGCAGGCTGGGAGGGGGAGGGCTTAACCAAGGAACAATGGCTTCTGCCAGCACCTCTGTCCAGGATCCAGCCACCCCTCCAGCCCTTGCCCTGAAGCCCAATAGCTCATTGCCTCCCCCTATGTCCCTGGTGGACCTCAAGCAGCTGTCCCAGTGCTGGAGCTTAGAGAGAGTGAGTCTTTTAGCAAGTGAGACTGGGCATAGGCCCTTTAAGAAGAAGGTCTCCGCTTCCCACAGCCTTGCATCCTCTGCTGATTTTCACAAGCAGAGGTTGTGCGGACTTCTCTTCCTGGAACTGGAACCCTGAGCTGGGGAGCCTACTATGTGGCCAGGATCCCTCACTCCTCAGGTTGGGGAGGGGACTCTGCAGCCAAGATAACCCTCCCAATTCCCCATTGCCACTTTTTGTTGTAGGACTAGGCTGTTTCACATCTCTGCCCCGCCTCCCATTTTGAGGTTATCTGTTATTTGAGGTTCCCTAGTTTTAGGGCTTCTGTTCGGCCAGACCTCTGGCAACTCTGCATACTGATTGCTCTGTAGTTGTGTTAAAATTTTGGTACGGTCGTTAGAGGAGGCGTATACAGCCTTTACCTGCTACAACATCTTGCATCTCTTTGAGAGCTGCTTTTATTTATTTTATTTTATTTTGTTTTATTTTATTTTATTTTATTTTATTTTTATTTTATATTTTATTTTTTTACGTGAAATATTTTAGTGTGTATCTTTCAAAAATATAGACAGTTTCTCATATAAACATAGTTCCATTATTACTTCTAACAAGATTATTTAGGATTCCTCAATATTTCTTTCCCCTTTTTTTTTTAACAATTCTATAATAGGTAATATATATTTTGCATTTTATATTCACTGCTTATAGTTAGATTTCTTTCTGTCACCACATATTTGACCTCTTTTATCCCATCTACATCTGCCTTCTCCCCACTGCCCTATGGTAATTACTAGTCTATTGTCCATGTCCACGCGTCTCTGTTTGTTTGTCACGTTTGTTTGTTGCTTTTTCATTTATATCCCACATATGAATGGTATCATGTGGTTTTCAACTTTTTCTGTCTGGCATATTTTGTTGAGTATGATTATCTCAAGGTCCATCCATGTTGTTGCAAATAGCAGTATTTCATCTCTTCTTATGGCTGAGTAATATTCCATTGTACATATGTGCCACAGCTTCTTTATCCAATCATCTGTTGTAGGACACTTTGGTTCCTTCCATGTCCTGGCCACTGCAGATAAGGCTGCTATGAACATCGGTCTGCAAATATCTTTTCAGAAATGGATTTTCAAGTCTTTGGGGTAAATACCCAGTAGAGGGATTGCTGGATCAAATGATAGATCAATTCTTAGTTTTTCGAGGACCCTCCATACTGTTTTCCATAGTGGCTGTACCAATTTGCAGTCCCACTAGCAGTTTATGAAGGTTCCTTTTTCACCGTACCCTCTCCAACATTTGTTGTTACTCGTTCTGTTGATTATAGCTATTCTAACAGGCATGAGATGGTATCTCATTATGGTTTTGATATGCATTTCTCTTATGAAAGCAGCCCTTTAAAATAATTTTAGTTGAGAAGTAGAGTCTTTCTTTTGTTTTCCAGTAGGTGGTGCAGAAGTTCAGGTTTTTATTTTCTCTTACCTGCATTGGTGGGACTTCTGGGATCTCTGTGGTCAGTGTTGCCTCTGAGGTGGAAAATGCTATATATTCCCCAGGAGGTGGGTGTCCCCTCCTCAACTTGGTTACCTTTGTCTCAGGGCAGCACTTCTGTGGATTGGAATGATGAGCTATGCATCATCTTCTGTGTTTTCCCGGCACTGCCTTCCTGTAGCCAGAAGCTGCCTGCAGGTCTGCCCCAAGACAATGCTGACATTAGGCTGTGCTGCAACATGTGGGCAACGGGTGGGCTGTGGAAGGGAACAAGTTCACTTACCTGTGGTTCTGCTTTTCCTTGAGGGTTTAGCCTCAATGAGTACAGACCATTTAGGCTACAAAGTGTTTTTGTTCAGCCCATTCATGATCTGCCAGAGAGGATCTTGCTGCCTGGCAGGCCACAGGGCGATGGTGGTGGTGGGAAGGGGCACAAAAGATTCCCTGTCTGCAAAATCCTTTGTTCAATGCCGGTGGACTTTGGAGTGCTGACTTTTTTTTGTTTTTTTGTTTTTTTGTTTTGTTTTTTGTTTTTTTTTTGTTTTTTTAGCGCCATTTCTCTGTTTCTGTCCTTGGGCCCAAACTCAGTTTGTGTTAGCTGCCCAGGTCCTATTACTATTTCTGACTCTGTAGTCTGGTCTGCCCAAGAGGCTGCACTCCAGCCCTTCATTACTATTTCGTCTGCTGGGGCTGTGGTGAGCAGGGGGCTGCACATGGCTTCTCTCTGTCCTTCTCCCGCCCTGTCCTGTCTCAGCTGGTTCCTCAGATATGCCAACTTTCAGATGTCTCTGCATAATGTCTCAGACATGTTTGTGTGTTGAGCAGGAATCCTTCGTTGAATTATAGCTGTCCAACTTGTTGTAACCTCAAGGGGAGAGACTTGGATGTCCTTTCTTGTGGCCATGCTGCTGACATCACCCTATTTGCAATATTTGTGGCTAAATGATATTATTTCTTCCTGTAGGGTTGTTGGAAGCCATCAAGAATAAAAGTTATTGCAAAGCTATTTGCATTAAGTAGGGAATAACATAAAGTCATGTTAATTAATTTTATGCCTATATGGGTCCACTTCCAGCCTGGCCTTTTCATTTGAACATACATATGTATTTATGTATTGAAGTGTGTATGAGCATGTGTAATTAGGTTTGTCAAATTATGTTAATGCCTTAAAGCTCTTCCAAGCATAATGCTTAAAAAAATCAAAACAATTAATTAAAAAGTAGAATTATTTTGACTATTACCATTAGGAGAGATATATTAAAACCCACAATGGCTGAAAGTATTTTGAAGAGGATTGCATGCACATCTGAAACACTGCTCTGGCTCTTTATGTGACAGAAGTTGATAGAGTGTTTCAAAATGATTATGTTGGGATTTAGGGATTTATTTTTATCCCTAGTATAGAGTTCAGTTATTTTGCAGAGGGACAGAAGTCCTGAGGTAGAGTAGTCACTTCTTTTATATGGTATTACTCCATCTTACATGGGATAATCTGTAATTTACTCACAAGATTTGGATACCATTTCCATGGGGAAGGAATATGGAGGATATTGCAGTTTCATAATTGGGTCCCAGGGCAAAAACTCAAGACCTGGAGGGAAAAAATTTAACAAAGGTCTCTAGTTAAGGAAACACCTTAACAATCAGTAGAGACATTTGGCCCATTGTTTTCAGGATGTTCTTATATCTGATTGGTTATATAAGCAGAATGTGTGCTTTCTGAGAATGTGTCTGTTCTCTGAGTGTTTATCAGTAGACAGTCCTGCTTAGACAGGCCTGAAACATTTCATTTCTCCAGTCTCACTTCCTGCTATTCTCTCCAGTGTCCCCCAGTCTCTAGCCAAGTTGAACAATTTACTGTTCCCCAAACAAACCATTATGTTCTCTCATGTTCCTTTCTTCTTTGACCAGCTGATCAAATGCCACTTACCATTTAATGGAAGCTCTAGCACCATCCTTTTCAGGAATTCTCCACTGGTTGTATCTCTGCTCTAGTGTGAGTGAGATGTCCACCCACAGCATGCTAACACCCTCACTCTTCACTCTCAGATAAATTGTGATTTTAGATTATTGCCTGTTCTGCTACTAGACTGGGCACTGAGGGGAGGGACTAAGCCATGTTCATGCTTATATCACCAGCTTAGCCCTGGCTTAGTAATATTTATTCAAATGACTAGTGCATATCATGCACTACTTAGGTCTGTCCTTTATCTAGAGCATTTTGTCTTTAGGATAGGGCTACATAGGGTATTGGTTTGAGTGCATGGGCTGTGAAGCCAATCTATTGAAATCATGCATCTACTACTTATTAGCTGTTTGACTTTTCCCAGCCTCAGTTTCCTCATTTGAAAAATGGGGGTAATAATGGTACTCATTTGTGGAGTGTTGTGAAGATTAAATGAGTTAATATTTGTAAAGTCATTAGAACACTGTATGGTCTACACTGAAGGTGTATTTTAAATAAACAAGATAATTTTGGGGACTCTGAATCAACACAATAGAAAGAAGGTTATAATTATGAGTCCAGTCCCCAGTTTGTACAGAGAATGACCTTTGTCGATGGATAGCATGCAAATTTACATCCTATGTGAAGATAGTTAGAGATGACTCCAGAATAGATATCATTGTAGGAGTGAAAACTTCTTTATCATCAACTGAAAGACACCATAGACCTTTAGCTGAGAAAAACAAAACATAATTTTAGTACCCTCTTCATCCATTTATTTAACCTTTAAAATGTGCAGCTTTCATTTGATCATATTACTATCCTGTTTAACATTTGAATTGCCATCCCATTACCCCCATTTTTTCCGCGTGGCTTCCAAGGACCAACCTGCCCTCTGCAGCCTCATCTCTTGCCACCACTTTCTTTAGTTTTTCTTTTCCAGCATGAAGTTCCAGACATATATTTCTCTCTGTTCTCAAATATACAGGGCTCTTTCCTGACTTCCTAGTGCTTTCTCATTCTTCTGTCTGTATCAATGTACCTCCTCCTATTGCTCTGGTTTTCAATTCAATTTAAGCATCACTTTTTCTGGATTATTTTAGGGGCCCTTGGCTGTCTGCTCCCTGAGCACCTGGTCTTCCCTTACACCACTTGCATTCTTATTGCTTGTCAGTCTTTCCCATTAGATGATAAGCTCCAAGAGGACAGGGACAAAGTGTGTTTTACTCACTGTTATATCCTTATTATTTTAAGAAAGACCTGGTATGCAGTAGGTATTCAATAAATACTTACTGAATGAGTATTTAATTTAGAAATCAGGAGCTTTTAAGTCTAATCCAACCCACATTTCAGCTGTCGGGGGTCCCCAAGTCCTTCAGCTTGTTGCACTGAGATGTTAAGATAGAGTGAAATTGGCTTGTCTCCATCCCATTTGTGGTGGATCATCTCATCTCTGTAGATCACTGGAGTATGGTTCCATTTTCCCTCATCATCCCTGCAGGGTTTTTCCAATTTACCTCCTGAGCCTACTGGTCATTTGCTATACTGTAGCTCTCTGCCAGACACCATCCCAATTTCATTAGTACCCAAGTGCCTCCTCTCCAGGCTTTACGTGTCATGGAATGGTTGCTTGGCAGTGTAGCATAGCAAACATTCTAACATATCTCCTTTTTGAATGGTCCTATGTCTATTCCCACCTATGATATTTTTCTTATTCATCGTTTGGACTTGGATGGACTTAGATGATTCTGAGCCCCTCTTTGAATCCTTTCTTTTCCTAAATCCCCAAATTCCTGTAAATTTCTCATGAAGAGCTAGCTGGCTTTGCTGTTTCATTTTTGGCTTTTGCTCGTCCAGGGTCTGTCCATAGGATTTTATTTCTGTAAGCCAACAAGTCCATAACCACAAAGAGGAGGCAGCATAGTATCATGTTAAGAGGTTGGGCTTTAGGGCCAAACAACCTAGTTCCAAATTTAGTCTCCACATTTCCTGGCTGTGTACCTTCCCCATGTTACTTAACTTCTACCTGCTTCAGGTTCTTTATCTGTAAGATGGTAATGGTAATGACATGAAATGATAATTGTAATGAGGATCAAATGAGTTAATACATATAAAATACTTAGAAACATAAACGCATAGCACATAGTAAGCACCTAGTAAATCTTAACTTTTTCTTTTATTAAGATGTATGCATAATCAAGACAGCTTTCTCCCTGAAAGTAATTCTTCAGAAAGCTATTTAAACAACAGTGCATTTTCCTCATTATACTAATTTCTAGTCATTTGTCAATTTTCTAAAATGTCTTATGATTATTGTCAACATATAGGACTGGCTAAGAGTGCCAGTTTAGGGTCAGAGAGGGCTTAGAACTTGGTTCCACCTGGTTTCCTTATCTAATCCTTAGAAATTAATTAAATTAGCTAAGACTTAATTTCCTCATCTATCAAATGGACATAATACTAAAATTTGCATGTGTGTGTGTGTGCATGTGAAATCAGCTCATGTATGTCAAGAATTAACAGTGTCAAGTACGTAATAAGTATTTTATGACTAAGTGATTATTACTCTGATATTCATTTCATTGTTACATTTTTTAATTTAATAATGAAGAGCCATAACATGTGCTTCTGGAAGGCTGAAGGATTAAGTAGCACCTCACTTCATCATACTCTGTGATGTAAAATATCTTCTCATTTATTTTGAAGAGGCTATAAGTCTTGATGTTCAGTGGAGTTCTTACAGAGGAGCAAGGGAAGAGGCATGAAACACATTTTGTGAAAAGAGTGATGAAACTGTCCTATATGGCATTTCCACATTGGTGGGATTAAGAAAACCCATTTGACAGAAGCTTCTGTTTTTCTCAAGGGGAACACGGTTCTCCAAGAGTAGAGATTTCCACTGTTCTCTGACTGGTTAGTGCATGGATGAATGTACACTTGCTATCCAGCAGAGACTGATGGAGTGATACCTTAATGGAGCCACTGGCAAAGGATAAACTAAGATAGAAACAAAAACTACATTCCAAATAATGTTCAGTGCCTTTCTTGCTACTTTCCAGGATAATTCATTCCCATTAAAGGTACTTTGGACCATTTAAAGCTATTACATTATAATTTCAGAGCTTACTGTAAATTTAAAAGAACACAAATGCACAGTATTTGACAATTCAAAGAAAAAGGAAAAAAATGTAAAATTTGTCATCCAGAATTCAAGTTCCAAAACCAGTGAGATGTTGAAATACTGTTTTTCATTTAATTTGAACTCAATAGATGACATATTTCAGAAAAAAATCCAAACTTGAAATAAATAATCATATCTGTGCTGATTGTATAAACATATATATCAAAGAGAGTAGAAAATCAAAGGTCCAAAAGAAAAAAGGACTTTTAAGAATAAAGTGATCTGGAATTTAGTTTGAATCTTCAGCTGAGTTGTATAAAAAGTGAACAGTTGCTTCCTTGTTCAGGTGGCAGTTAAATTATGTGACAAAACATTGGAACAGCATAAAGAACAGTACCCACTACAAAAAGCAAGTGCCTAATATGTTATGAATGGCCGTAATTCTTCTATATCTGGGCCAGGCAAGGGAAAAAACAAGTCTGAACTAGTCAAATGAAGGCTCTGCCAGGAGTTGTAAGGCACAGATTTTACTAGGTAATAAAGTTTATGTGGCTGTACCACATGGACCACTTTGCAGACAATCTGTAGTTCAGGCACATTGCAGAATTTATTTTTTTCTTTTAATAAACATTCCTCATAGTCAGACTTGTTGAATTGAAATAGACTCAGCTTCTAGTACTTTCTTCCTAAGTAGGTAACTGCCTCAGATAGCTTTGGACTAGAGAGGTAGGAAGTCAAGGAATAAATTAGATCCACATTCTTCATTCTTCCAGATGGTGTCTCCACCCTCTCTAAGCTAGAGGAAAGGTTTTCCTTCTCCCCATCTCAACATCAAAGGGCCCCATGATCCATTCATGACTATTTCTGGGCATAGAGCCAACTTTCCCTGACATTTGCTTTGGTCCTGGATGTAGTGCTGAATCATGTCATTGCAGGAAAGAGTGTCTGAAGCTTAAAACAAAGACAAGAACGAAAAACTCCACCATGATTCATAAATGTAAAATTCTGCAAAGAATTTTAATGATTGTCTAGTCCCAATACCTCATTTTACAAATGAGAAAACTAAGGCCCAGAGAAGGGACCAACCCAAGTCACATAATGTAGGGCAAGCAAGTACCTGTGTCCTCCTGCCATTTTGGAAGTACATGTCCTGTTGTGTTTATCTGCTTGGGTTCATCCTTTGATGAAAAGCAGCTACATTGCTTGGCAGTGATGGGCTTTATGCACTCAATAAGACTGACTGACATTCTTTAGCTCTACATAGAAACACTTGAGTTTATTCATCAATACTTGTACACTTGGATGGTATTGCAGTACCATCTTTGAATACTATGAAACATTCAGGTTATTACGTAAAAAACAATTCAATTATGGGAGAGGTCTTATGTATCAAAGGAATGAGGTCTTTAACTTCTTTTCTACAGTTGGAACACTTGTAAAGTTGGCACAAGCTGTGCTTCCCAACTAGTAGACTGCCTTCTGAAAGGTACATAGTTCCAGCAGGCTAGGCTCTGTGGTAGGTGTGGCTTTAACATTGTCAGTTATCTCTTTCTAAAGATGCCCCAGGAGCATCATCCCATGGACCCTGTGGTCCTGGTGGTCCTCATATGGACTGACCCTGGGATTCTGCCCCAGACCTCAGCACCTCTTCATGTCAATCACAGCTCAAGGATCCCTGGGATATGTGGGCTTAGACAGTAAAGCATTATTGTTTCAGTTTCTTGGCTTTTTATCTCTCAAACAAGGAAGGTGAGTGAGTACATGTTTGCAATACCCTTTTCAGTTTTCTGTTTCTGTATTCAGCCTAAACAACGTTCAAATTTGGTTCAAATAGTAGTCACATCTCTAAGTCTTTCTAATAATCATGCATTACTGTTCTGCTTATATTCAACTTTTGTGAATTCCTACAAGAAGCATCCCATTTTTTCTTCCCCTCATCTTGCTGGGGATCCCTCCTTATGCTAAGGGTTATTATTCAGCTCTGTTACCTAATCCTCCTTCTCACATCAATCATGTTTTACATGAACTTCATTTAATGTTTTACACTTAACTTTCCAGTATATATTAGAGGACTTGTATGATGTATTTATAACAATCCTATGAGATAGATCCTATTATCACCTCCACTCTGTAGATGAGAAACTGAGGTTTAAGAGATTAAATCATTGCTGGTAGGTGGCAGATGTGGTATTTAAACCGTAAGCTTTCAACCATACACTATACCAGTCCACCCACCTGAAACTGGTTTAGCATCTTGAATCTTGCTATTGAAGTTAAGCACAAAAGTCTGACATTTCTCAGTGACTATTTGTACCCAAAGCCAAGCCAGAATAGCCAGGAAGCCAGGATTATTCCTGGATGTAAATTGCTACTTACAATTCTGTGAGTTCAGAATATAAAATCTCATACAATTTGTACTTTTTCTTTGCAAACATCTTTGGTACTGAACTATACTAGATCTTTAATTGTTTTGTTTGTTTGTTTGTTTGGTTTTCTTTTTGGCTGCTCTGATTCCACTGTCTGTTGGGTACATGGTACTTCACACAGTGGGGGATTGGGTTTGGGAGGAAGCCAGCAGAAGTATGATGACCTTCATATTCCATATCATTTTTTTTTCCTATGAGGAAAGTTTTATTGCCTCAATTTTAAGGATGACAAAATGACACTCATCCAGAGACACCAGGTAGCTAATCAAGGTCATCTAGCCATTGAGGACAGAGATGCCACAAGGATGACTATCCCTTGGAAGACCCAGTTAGATATACAAAAGCCAGACAGGGCTGCAAACTCTGTCTACAGGGGCCAGGCAGGTAACAACATGGAATGAGGGGGCCAGGTAGGAGAAAACAGGAGTAAGGGGAGGAGCCTGTATCGCCCAAAGGTGAGGATGAATTCCTTCTGCTTAACACTCATCCTCTTTTTCATTCAGCTTTCAAAAATGAACAGGCTCAACTAGAGAACTGGTTGACTGGGGGTGGGAGGGACTCAAGGGCTTTGTTGTTGGGTAAGAAATGAAGTTGCTGTTTCAAGGAGTCCATCTCTGTCAGGAGGGCAGCTACCTTCACCAATGTTTCTTGGGCCAGGGAGAGGACCTTGCTGTGGAATGTGACGAGTATTGGGGAGCAAATAGGGTGCCCCAGCCGTCCCATGGATTTTGGTGGGACAGACTTTTTATTCAAATTATTAAACTTAAGAGAGAGACCCAAAGGAGGATACCAGTCATTCACACAAGCACACACACCTTAAATCTCTCGCTGAGCACTTAAGCTTCCTCTGCTGGAAATGGGGCTAATTGCCCCTCCCGGCTTGCAGAGCTCACAGGATTGTTGCCTGAGTCAGAAGTGGGCAGAAAGTGCTGGGGTTAGGACAGGGGACTAAACAGGTGTGTGTTTGCTCATGAAGTGAAGTCTTCAGGGCCGCAGGCAGCCCGGAGCCTGATGTGGGCGGAGAGTATAGGCTGTGAGTCCGAAGTGGCAGAAAATGGCCAGAATCAAATCCGAGGGCCCACGGATTCTGGCACCGGGAACTCACCCGCCCCATTTTTCTTTTGGCTATCTTCGTATATCATGGAGAATTTCACATATTCAGGTTTCAGTAACAATCTAGGAAGGAGAAAGGTTTGCTTTACTATCTTTTGAAAACTCCTAAATGGATTTTGTGTAATTTGAGAATAGTCTTTCCAGCACAGAAGTAGAGAATTTGTTGCATTTGTATCTATTGTTTTACTTTTTAGGGTATTGTATAGATCATCTTTGATTTGAAAATCTGTCTTGAAGGGGTTTCACACATTGAAGACAAGTTGATGAGGAATGTGGTAACACTTCTTCAGTAAAAATATCAGCTTCTGTAGTAAGACTTTTGTGTTGTTTCAAATGTGTAGAGTGTGCAGTAGATATTCTTAGATATAGAACTATCATAATTAGGGGGACATTTTATTGGCTTTAGAGATTGTAAAATAGAAAGTTGGGAACTTGGAATGGTCCCTGAGTATCTGAGTCTTGTGATAGTGATAATCAGAGAATTTTCTTTCAGTCCGATTTGAGATATCAGATGGACTGAGCAGAAGTTTCCTTTGACTTTAGTATCCTAATAAAAATCAGCTTACTGAGATCATACAAAGCACCACCAAACTACTATTTTATCTTATAAAAATTGTGCAATCAAACAATACTGGCGCTGAAATCTCCAGATGTACATACAGTCTGATTTCTCTGGTTCATTCTGATTATACTTAGTCAAAACTCCCCAAAGGTGCCTTTCTGTTTTGCTCACATTTAACGAGAATGGTTGGCTGTACTTGTTGAGGGAAGAGTAAGGGCAGGAATGTATTAATTTTCTTTGAATGGCAATTGGGGAGATCTATCACTCTTATCATCACAGGCTCTGTCATCTGTCAATTTGCCAAACATGAAAAAATAAACTAAACTGTGAATGTTGCACAGTCACTAATGGAAAAAATTAAATTCTCCTTAAATCTGTAACATTTTTATCTGTATTATAAAACCTCAGGAGGAGATGTTACTTGCAGTTCTGTGAGTTTAGTTGGTTTTTTGAGGAGAACAAACGCAACCAGGAATTGTCCCACTACAGAGCCAATTACAAAGAAACCTCACTGAATCTAAAATCTCACTGTGGTTGCTTTGGTTCACTCTTCTACCACTGCCAGAACACAATTTTGGAAATTTACAATATATGCTGATACCTTGAGTAAGAAATTTTCTGGAAAAGTCTATCACAATAGCAGTGTTAACAAGAATAAACCTTAGTTCTACGTAAATTGTGCAATGGGGCTTGAGTTTGTGCCATTTTGAAGAAACAAATGGCCTCAAACTCCAAGTGCTTCTGCCTAATCGATGGTTAGACAATTAGGTTGGACTTCAGTATCCTCAGCCTGTCCACTATATTTTTATTGTAACGCTATTCAACCAAGTATTTTTATATAAAGTCTTTCCTTTTCTAGTTTATTTAACCAGCCTATTTTAACCAAGTTTCTTACAAAGAATTGTGCTTAATACTATTTTACCACAATAGACCATCAAATTGTAGTAATTATTTGATGTCTTTAGCAAAATAATGCCAGTTCATATATTGGCTTCCTAGTTATAAATATGATTACTACAAATAAAGGAATAGAGAGACTCTCTTTTGGGAGATTGGTTTGGCTTAATATTTCTTAATGATCATATAATTCATAACCTGTATAATCCATAAACCAGTATATTGTTTTCCTATTCCCTCCAATACTTTTTGTGCCTGTATTTGGAATTTACAATCACTAGACATCCATCCATCCAGCCATCCAGTCATTACTTTTCATTCATTCATGTTATTTCATGCCAGCAACTGAATAGCATATGCAAAAGAACTGCAATAGTAAGCCAGGCCATTTCTAGTGGACACTCTCTAGCTTGCTAGAAGAACTTCTCATTTTGATTGGCTTTGAAGTCTACGAAATAGCTCTGAGTTTGTGTATTTTTTTCCTATCACTGCTGTAACAAATAATCACATATTAGTGGGCTAAACAATATAAATTCATTTTCTTACAGTTCTGTTGTTTAGAAGTCCAACATGATCCTCACTGGGTGAAATCTAAGGAATAGGAAGGGCTGCATTCCTTTCTGAAAGTTCTCGGGAGAATATATTTTCTTCCCTTTTCCAGTTCTTAGAGGCTGCCTGCAATCTTCGGTGTGTGTCCCTTCCTTCATCTTCAAAGCCAGCAATGGACAGTCGAGTCCTTTTTAATGTTGCATCTCTCTGATCCTTCTTCTGTCTTTGTACCTCCCCTCTTCTCTCTTGGAAAAGTTTGGCTTGGAAAGTTTCTCCATTTTTAAGGACTTATATAATTAGATTGAGCCTATCCAAAAAATTCAGGACACTCCCCTCATCTCAAAGTCCTTAACCTTGGTGATTCCCCTCCCCCCTCCCATATATGGCACCATATTCACCGGTTCAGGGAAATAGGATGTGAAGATCTTTGGGGTCATTATTCTGCCTACCATAGTAGGGTGTGGAGAGGCTACTCAACTCTTACAGTCTTTTTAAGTGCATTTAAATAAAAAAGTGCTGTTTATGACAGATAAAACTGGATTCTTTGCTAATTTACTGAAGATCATGTTAACAGATTAGTTATAGTATTTGATTCCTAGAGGGCAGAAAGTTTTTCCATTACTAGAACAGAAACATAGTGAAAGAATGAAATATTGATAATAAAAGATTCAGTAAATGGAGAGTAAAACAAGATCCATAGGCCTGCCAAATTCCAGGAAAATCCAGACTAATGTTCTGTGTTGTATCTTATTTCTTACAAGAAACACAAAACCCAAATAGCTTAACTGAATACAGAGAATTTTATGTAAAGACAAGTTTCCATTTTCCAGCATGCATACATACACTTCCTCTTTTTCTAAATAATTTATTTTCTGGGTTAATTTGGTCAGAATGGAAGATACTGGAATGCTTCATTATCTTGGAACAAACTGGCAGAGAAAATTTATTAGTTTCCTAACTGGTACACAAGAAAAACCTTTAAAACAGCATCCTGTTTTGTGAGAAGCTAAGGGATTTCTAGTGCTGAGATGACAATGCTGGAATGTGGAAGAAATGATATGGTGACCATGGAAAAGAGACAGGTGATGGAGCTGCATTGTGGTGTACGTGACTAGGTATCAGGCTTTAACACAGGGCCATCAGTTCCTTTTGTTTCAAATGTAATTTCAGAACACTGTCCTTTCTGTCATTGAGTAGCCAGCTCAATGCTTAAAATGATGCCACCCCTGCTCATGCAGAGATAGCCTCCCACGTGTTAAAAATATACACAGAATGAATATGTATGCATTTATTAGGCTTTTCTTCCCTGCAAGAATAAAAGAAACTATGGAATCCAAATGAGCCTGTTGGATTCTGATTTTATTTATTAAGCCAACAAATGTTTATTTATTCAGTTCATATTCTATAGTAGGCACCATTTTTGATCCTTTGAGAGACAGTGTGACTGGCACATAGTAAACATGAGATGAATGTGGGGTGAATCTGTGAAAAGCAGTAAAAGGCTTGCTTTCCGGTTTTACAAATTTCAAATCCTGGTGGGAGGAATACGTACATATATGAAACCTAAGAGAAAAATTGGATTTTTAAATGGGGCAAATACTGGAAGGGACAGATCATTGTAGATTAGCAGGTCTCAGCAAAATTTGCTGAATGTGGGATAAATTATGAGAAGCACTTAGAAGGAAATGTAGGAAAAAATTGAGAGTGAACAGGAGGGGGCCCATCTGGGCAGAGATTTCTGGGAATGAACATGACACATCACAGGAAGAACAGAAAAAACTTTATGGAGGGACAATGTGGCAGTTCTGAAGTTGGTGGAGATCTGCTGGGGTGGAGCTATTGAAGGATATCCTTCTGGGAAGGATGGCTGATGAGGAAGGGGAGTGGATGTGGTTGAACATAGGATGAAGCTGGCTCACAGATGGCCTTGATCACCAGAGGAATGTCTTGTTCTTGATCTCACTAGTGTTGGGAAGATATAGGTTTGTGAAAACATTCAGTACACACTTGTTAAATTGGATTGAAGACAAATTTGGAAGCAGTATATGAAATGAATTGGAAGGAGTTTAAAATCTGTAGTTTTCTCCCTAAGAATAGAAATCATTGCTGTTTATTAAGATGTCTTTTTTCCCTTTCAGCAGCTTTTTTTTTCATTTAATAATTAAAACAAATTTTAAATTACAGGTGGAATATGATATTATATTAGTTTCAGGTATATAACATAGTAATTAGATATTATATAACTTGCAAAGTGATTACTCTTATAAATCCAGTACTCATCTGACACCATACATAGTTATTATATTATTGACTATATTCCTGATGTTATACTTTACAATCATGACTATTTTGTAACTACTGATGCTTAATCCCTTCTCCTTTTTCACCCAACACTCAACTTTTTCCCCATTTGATAACCATCAAATGTTCTCTGTATCTTTGAGTTTATTTGTTTTGTATGTTTGTTTATTTTCTTCTTTCGATTCCACTTGTAAGTGAAATAATATGGCATTCATCTTTCTCTGTTTGGCATACTCCATTCTGCATAATATTCTCTAGGTCCATCTATGTTGTTACAGATGGCAAAATTCCATTCTTTTTTACGGCTCAGTAATATTCCATTGTGTACATATGATGGACATCCAGGTTGCCTCCATATCTTGATTACTTTAAATAATGCTGCAGTAAACATGGATTCACATGTCATTTAGAAGTAGTGTTTTGAGTCCTTTGGATAAATATCCAGAAGTGGGATAACTGGGTCTTTCTTTGGCTCTTGTTATCTTTGTTCTAAAGTCTATTTTGTCTGCTATAGGCATTGCTACCCCAGCTTTTTGTTTGTTTGTTTCATAAAATAGCTTTTTTTTTTTTTATCACTTTACTTTCAGTCTGGTGTGTCTTTTGATCTGAAGTGAGTCTTGTAGGCAACATTTGTGAGGGTCTTTTTTCTTATCCATTCAGCCATTGTATGTCTTTTGATTGAAACAGTCGATCCATTTACATTTAAAGTAGTTTGGTATAGGTATGTAGTTATTGTCATTTTATTATTCATGTTTTAGATCTCGTCTTCTTTTTCTTCTTCTTTTGAAAGAAGTCCCTCCAACATTTCCTGTAGTACTGGCTTAGTGGTGATGAACTCCTTTAGCTTTTTCTTCTCTGGGAAGCTCTTTATCTGTCCTTCAATTTAAATAATAGCTTTTCTGGGTAGAATTATCTTGGTTTTAGGTTCTCGCTTTTCTTCACTTTGAATATTTCATGCTAATCCTTTTTGGCCTGTGAAGTTTCTGTTGAGAAATCAGTTGAAAGTCTTATGGGAGCTCCTTTGTGGGTAACAAATTGCTTTTCTCTTGCTGCTTTTAAGATTCTCTCTTTGTTTTTAATCTTTGGCATTTTAATTATGCTGTGTCTTGGTGGAGGTCTCTTTGGGTTCATCTTTTTTGGGGACTCTCTGCACTTCATGGGCTTGTGTGTCTACTTCCTTCACCAGGTTAAGGAAGTTTTCCGCCATTATTTCTTTAAAAAGGTTTTTCGATTCTTTGTTTTCTGTTCTTCTTCTGGTATCGTTATGATGTGAATATTGGTACACTTGATATCCCAGGGGCCCCCTAAACTATTCCCCTTTCTTTGGATTTTTTTCTTGTTGCTGTTCTGATTGGATGTTTTCTGCTACCTTATCTTCTAAATTGCTGATTCATATCCCTACTTTATCTAATGTACTATCAATTCCTTTTAAGATATTCTTCATTTCAGTTATTGCAGTCTTCATTTTGATTCTTTTTATTTTCCATTTCCACTTTTATGTTTTCTATCTCTGTTAAAGTTCTCACTGACTTTATACTTCCTCTAAGTTCATTGAACATTCTTAGAACCAGTGTTTTGAACTCTGCATCAGCTAAGTTGCTTGTCTCCATTTTGTTTAGTTCTTTTTTTCTGGAGCTTTTTAATGTTCTTTCATTTAAGACATGTTTCTTAGTCTCCCCATTTCTCCTGCCTCCTTGTGTTTATTTCTATGGATTAGGTAGGGCTGCTATGTCTCCCAGTCTTCGTAGAGTGGTCTTATGTAGTAGGTGTACTGTGGGGCCCAGTGGCATAGGCTTTCCTGGTCACTTGAGCTGGTGCTCCTGATATGTCTCTGGTATGGGTTATATGTGCCCTCCTACTGTAGTTGAACCTTGGTTGCTGCTTGCATGTCAGTGGGAGGGATTGATCCACAGGCAAACTGATTATGATGACTGGCCATGATGAGTGGAGGAATAATTAAGCAAGGGCTGACTCTATAGAGCAGGATTAACTTTAGCAGGGCTTTGTGCCTGCCCAGTTTGCCCTTTGGGTGTGTCGTCCTCAAATGTAACTGCATGTAGTACTCTAGCTCAGACTGAAGCTGGCCACCAGGCATGCAGGCCGGAGCCTCCTGGGAGGGGCTGTGCCATAGGTCTAGTTCAGCTGTAGCCTGTGCCCTGCTCAGGGCCACCTGGCATGAGAACCAAGCAATCTGCAGATTGCCACCACTCACACTGGTCTTGGAGGTGCCTTGAGAGGCCAAGCTGTGAACCAAGGCTGGCTGCTGCTAGTGCTGGGCTTGGGGCTGCTCAGCAAGAGGTATGGGGCATGCTGAGGCCATATGCTACTTGTTTAGGTTTTGTGAACCTTTGAGAGATTTTAGGAAAGTCCACAGCATGAGCCAAGACAGGCCATTGTATGGAAAATCCACTGGAAGGGGCTTGGATGGAACTCAAGTTGGGAGAGGCGGGGTCTCAGGAAATCATCAGGTGGGGCAACTCAGTTAGCTGGGTTGATGGAGACTCAGATATGGTGATCACCTGTGTCTACTTGTTTGGTGCGGGAGGGCTCAACAAAGGAATCATGGCTTCTGCCAGCACTTCTGTCTAGGAGAAAGCTGCTCCTCCAGCCCTCATCCTGAAGCCAGATAATTCAGTTCCTTTCTGTAAGTCTCTGATGCCTCCTGAGGTGCTGCCCCAGCACCGGAGCTCAGAGTGAGTAAGTCAGTCAGTAAGTCTGTGTACCACCCCTTTACCCCTTTCCCATTTAGAAAAAAGAGTGCAGCCACTGCCAGCATTAATTTAACATCATGAATAAGAGTACTATGTTTTCTAGGACTTGACATTTTCAGCAATCAAGAATTACTATATTTGTAAATGGGAATACCACTACTAAAAACAGAATGCTATAAATAGAATGATATTATTTGTTTCCAAAGACTATCAATTTACTAGAGTAATCCGAAAATAATAATAAAAGTGAGATATTTCATGGTAAAGTTTGGGGGTAAGGTTAGAACTGTAATCTGCGAGTTATCATGGGGTAAATGCTGCAGCTGCAAGCAACACCAGGAACTATTCTTGGGGCAAATTGGAAATGGGTTAAGAGGAATGTCTGCCACTCCAGATGCCCTTAGTCTCAGCCATAATCTCTGCTGGTTTTCATGGCCAGAGGTTTTGGGGACTTCTCTTTCTGGCACTGGAACCCTGGGCTGGGCATCCTGGTGTGAGGGCAGGACTCCTTGCTCCTTTGGGAGGATCGCCACAGTCAAGATATTTCTCCACTTCTCAACTGCCACAAGCAGATGTGGGACTAGCCCATCTTGCTTTCCTGCCAGTCTAAAAGTGTCCTCTTCTGGAGGACTTCTTTTCACCTAGACTTTAGTATGACTCCCAATGATTGCTATTCTGTAGTGTAGTTGTAATTTTGATGTAGTTGTGAGAGGAGGCAAGCACAGTGTTTACCTACTCTGCCATCTTTTACTAGAAGCTCTAAATCTGTAGTTCTTATTGGAAAATAAAACTCAGATGTCATTACCAAGAATCAGAGGTAGTTTTTTATGGGTCCAGGTTGTGGGGGAGGAATAACATAAGAATTAATTCTAAAAAGGTGATTCATTGTTAAGGGGCCTGCCCTCAGCCCCCTTTCTTGATGAGGATAAGGGAGGCCAGCTAGCAGTGGAAAATAATTAGCTTTGGGGTTCCAGAGTTCCTTGGGCCCACCATGTGGCTGTGTGAAGACCTCATGTGGCATTCATGGAGTGTTTTTTGTTAGCCTCATGGAATAATGGGGCAAACAGACTGTCTGTCAGACCTGCCCAAGACCTGGGCAGAAGCCTACATGTCTCCTCTGGTGCAGAGAAGCTTTTGTTCTCACAAGGAGCTGTGCCCTGCATTTACTTCATCTGGTAAGCCCCTAAGCCCAGTTATTACAGACCCCTGTGAGGAAGCCACTCTAAAGGCCTGTGTGGGGCCCATTAGCACCTCAGTATAGGTTCCCAGTGTGCCTGGGAACAGCAAGACATCATTTCAGCGAGTCTAGTCTATATCCACAGCATGAGAGCTATTTTAATCTTGACTTTACCTCCTCATGCTTCATTGTATTTAGAACTGGGTGTTTTTTTTTTTTTTTTTTTTTTTTTTTTTTTTTTGCCATTATTTGGTGATTTTCTTGCAAGGAAGCCATTTTATGAAAAATGCCTGATTATTGTTGCCAGAAAAATAATATTCAACAATTTGCTTTAAATGACATAGTCTTAAAAGTTAGCGTTATTCAGACAAATGTAAATAATTTCAACAATTATTCTGCATTTAATCACCACAAAATTGAATCCTCCTCATGTCATTTCTCTCACTCAGTATGCAATAATGGAGTGTTTTAGAGAAGTAAACACTGAACAGAGTCTTCGAGGGAAGGTATTTACCCTTTTCCAGCATGTCTTGTGAGAAGCCTTATCTATTTCAGCAGAAAGCAGTGGACTTTAGAGTGACCCTTAGCAAATATTTATGTTGTTAGGTCCCAACAGCTGATCAAGGGAATCACATTTTTCTTCTAAGTGGCGAGGCTGAGAGAGTCAAACCTTGGGATGTGATGAATTCCTAAGCAGGAGAGTCTAGCACAGAGGTGGGCTGCATTAAGGGGTCCCTGGCATTGGGAGTTAAATTCTCCTTTTTTAAAGATGAAAAGTTCGACCATCAATGAAAACCTTTGAATGGGAGCAGGTCTTGGTGAGTCTGGGAGTGAGTCATGCATTCCTATTTTGGAGGTTGTTTGGTGCCTCTGAGAGTGAATCTTGTGCTCTCTGGGTGCGAGACATAAAAGTCCTCAACAGCTCTTCGAAGGGGCTAAATGAATGTTGACAATCTGCTGGTATTCGGGAGAGTAAATCTTAAACTTCTCAGGTACTCAGCTCAGACTCTCGTTGACATTTGTAGACAGTAATCATCACTAAATCCAGGCTGTCTTCCCACCTCAACCAGCAGCAGCCAGAAACTCTCTGATAGATATCACCTTCATACAACTTCTCTCCAAAGGAGAACTTCTGAAACCACCTTTATAAAAAAGGCTGACTAAACTCATTATAGGGGATGGCTCTTTCAACTGCGTTGTCCTGGGGAAATGGTAATCTTTGCTATGTGTTTGTTACCATGAAATTTTTGTAGTCACTGAAATGAGAATCTTAGAGTTTTGCCTTCTGCGGAGATGATCCTGTTTACTACCTTTACTGAGCACCTACTAAGGCCAGACACTTTCCGAGGGTAGGTCCTCCCAGATATGTGCCGTGTGTGTGGTTGTCCTAAATGAGGGAGAGACTGTTTCTGGCCCCATCTCTTGATATAAGGGCAAATATCTTTGCATGGTATTATAACCCCCAGGAATCCTATGGCTAAATGGGGCTTTGGATTGCTGTGGGTGCACTATCCTCTGTGGGTATAAAGACATATTTATCAGCAAACTATTTAGTTTCCTAGCAGCCATCCTCTTGCTTTCAACAGTTTTTTTTTTTTTAAAGTGTGGTCTGTAGACCACTTGCATTAAATCACATACTTGTTAAATATGTACCTATTGATTTGGAAGCGCTGGGAGCAGACCTGGGGATCTGTATTTGTAACAAGTACTCAGATAACTTTTATGAACAGATAACTTTTTTGAGAACTAATGGCTTAAATAACAAAATCCTAATTTCTTGGTCCAAGGTATGTGCAATTTCATCATCTGGCCCCAGCCCATCTTTCTGGCCTCCTCTCCAGGGCTCAGAACTTACCACGGTCTCCCCCCACCACTATATGCTATTGCTTCTGCTCTTCCTTCCACCTGCCATGCCCTTTCCTTTTTCTTTACTGACCAATTTTTATTTATTCTCCAAGACCCTCTAACTGTTCTTGGGAAGTCTTCCCTGAGTCTGGGAGGAAGAGTTTCTCACTCCATCTTGTCTTCTTACATGACTCTTGGGCTGTGAGCATCTTGGGACTGGGCCTGGATCTCAGCACATTGGACATGGCCCTCAAATCCCATCAAGGGGGGAAATACTGACTCCACGTGAGTGTGCTGGAAATATTGGTAAATTGCCAATATAATTATTAAATTTTTGCAGAGGAAATTGAATTGTTTTGTTAGGTTGTTGCCCGTTCCTGAAAGTACTGGGAGAATAAAGTTTCTGAGAAAAATGAGGACATGATGAGACCTGGGAATGGAAGAGTTCCATAGCAGAGCAACCATTAAAAAACACTTCCCTCCCTTCCTAATTCTTCCTACCTCTTTTCTTCCATTTGTTATAAGCAGTATAATAACTACTCTTGATTAGTAAAGGCACTGAGGGGAAGCCTTAAATAAGTGCTAATTGAACAAATTAGAATCACAAGGACAACATATAATTGCAAATGCAAAACCTTAGCACAGGATCAGATTGCAAAAGGATGGGCCATAGTCTCCAGTTCTCTTGAAAATAAAAGTGATAGTACATGTGTCTTGTGTCCCATCATACCTCAGGGATGATGGCTTGTGAATTATGAGCAATTTTTTTGCATTGTGTGTGTCCGGAATCAATCCAATATGTCAATTTCATTACCAGTTTCATTTAGAACAGGGGTCTTCACAAGTGTCCAAGGGATGTACCTCCAGAAATTGTACCTTAAAGGATCCCTGTACCCTTGAAATTATTTGTAAAATTTGGCATGGACTTATATACATTTTCCAGAGGAAATGTTCATCGTTTTCAAAGGGCCTATAAACTTGAGAATTTAGATGTGCAACTCTAGAACTCCTCACCACTGCTGCCCCATTCTTTAGCGAGAGGAGAAGGGGCTTCAGAATAGCTTCTGGATTCAAATTATGTCTTTGCTCATTTACTCACTATGTGACCTTAGGCAAATTACCTACATTCTTTGAACCCTAGTTTCTTCAACTGTGAAATGGGTCAATAACGTTACCTACTTTACAGAACTGTTGTGAGAATAAAATGAATTAACGCATGTGATACATTTAGAACAATGCCCGTGACCTAGTAAGCATTCAATAAATGTTAACTGTGTCCATGTTATTGTTGTTTTTATTATTGTATTAGTGTCATATAGTGAGCTTTGAGTCTCTGACAGGCCTTTGTACATTTACTCTCCTTGCAGATCTCTACTTCTTTTTCCCCTCCAGCTCATTGTCCTATCATTTAGTCTGTGAGCTTAGGGACAGAGTAACTCTTGCCTCTTGCATTGAAATATCCAGATTGTTCTCATATTAACAGGATTCTTTAGTAGACAGTGATATTCAGATCATTTCCTACTTTCTTACTGCTAATCAATGATGCCATGAATTCTTCAGGGATGTGCTCTGCATAAATAATATTTTGCATAATTTTCCATTTTCTGCATAATTCTATTTTGGTATATAACAATGTGTCAGTTCATTTCCCCCCCTTTTTGTGCCCTGGAAAGAAAGAAAGTTATTTGAAATGGCTGGCAATCTCACAAGCGTTTGCTCATTACATTACATCTTTGAAACATTCCCCAGAGGTATGCTAATAGGCAACAAGCAAAACAACAATAAAAAAAAAATCAAGGGAGAAAAAATATATACTACTGCTAAACAGATTTGTAGCTTTTGGTGCTTACTAGTCACTCTGCTGCTCAGCCTTCAAGCTGTTAATTGTATGTAATTATGAAGTGTTGAACTATGAATGGTCTTGACTAGAAGCTGGGAACATAGAAAGAGGCTATATTCAAATGATGCATTGATCCGTGAAGAGTGATATGTTGTTTACAATCTCAATGAATTGCTTCTCCCATAGTTTTATGATTCTTCAGATAATTTTTTTGATTGTAGAGAAACTTGAAGAAAAATGCTGCAGATGAGAACATTATACACATCAGAAGTTCCGAGAATTGAATAAAAAGATGTGTTTTCATTAGGTTATACTTCAGGATAGAGGAATTGCATTTTGATATATTGGACCTAAATCTTACCATGAATATTACATAAACACTCTTTAAAGCAAAGAAGAAAGATGCTTGGGTGCTGTAAGGAGAACCTGAGAGGCTATGAGGCCTCAGAGGAAGAGAGGGCATTTTGAGTTGTCCTTTAAACCCGTCTTGAATAGTTTCTATAGTATGGAAGTTTTGAAAACAGCCTGATGATTTCTCTTGAACTGTAGGTAACCTTGAAAGTAATTTAGAGCAAGCTAAGATTCTGGGAAAAATGATAATTGCTTTCAGTTTTATTACTTGCTTTTTATTGTACTTTGTAAGCCCTGAAGAATGTATTCTTTAGACTGAATACACTAGAGAACCTTTCTGATTGCAAAATGCCTATAGGAACTATAGAGTCTCTAGGAGACTACGCTTTTATGTTTTTAACAAGTGTTGAAATATTGAGTTCTAGAGTCAGAAGTTCAAGCTCTACCACTCACTAACTACATAGCTTTATAGCCTTGGTCAACCTTCAGTTGCTTAAATCTGTAAAAGAAATATGATAACAATATGTTTTCTTTTCATCTCACCAAAATGTTCAGAGGATCAAATAAGATATTGCCTGTAAAAGTGGTTGGTAAACTGTGGCGTTCCATAATTATTACTTGTTACTACAGATAGATTTCTCCTTCTCCTGCATAAATTTTCATCCCACCAGTGTAATAACTGACATTATTTTTGGTGCCATAAATTGTTAGACACTTTCTAAGTTGATTCTTGGAATGATTCTGTGAGACAGATATCATGATTTATCCCCTTTCCAAATGAGGAAATTGAGGCAGCAAATTAAGTAACTTAATAGAGTCACCCAGCTAGAAACAGGAGCAGGGGTACAGTGATGGGCAAGTCTCTCTAACTATTTATTGATGTTGATCAGTTAACAAATTACTGGGAGTTTCATGCTTAACAGAAATAATGCTTCAAAATTGGTATGAACTTATAATAGTTCTGACAAAGACTCTACCTTTCATTTAATTATCCTTTGTAAGACAGAATACAAACCATGTGCTTTGGCAAATAACACATACTTCAGCATTGAGATTCTGAGATAATCATTATGAAATAGGCAGATTCTGGGCTCAGTCAATGAGAGTTTAAGTTAGGTGTGAGGAGAGGCCTTAAGATCTGCCTTTTGATTAATCCTCTCAGGAATTCTCTCTGGGGCATAGGGGTGGTTGAAAAACCACAGTGAAGAAGCCTTGAGAGTCTGGCTGTTTGAGAGTCTTGGGAGCAGATTTTTGTTCCTTTGCACAATGCTGTTTTATTATTTCCCTACAGTCCTTTCAGTTAAATAACAGATGATGAGCTTCCTTATGACAGATAGGCTGATTCAGGTGTGGCTAATGCCAAAAGGCATTCAAAAACTCAAACCTCTGCTGATTTCTTTTTCTATTGGTCTTGCAGGAAAGTAAGTAATAACTGCTATAAAACAAAAGCTGAGAGTAATGAAAAATTAGGACCTGTTTGAATTTTTGAGCCTCGAAAATGTGTTAAAAAATTTCCAGCAGCTTTAAGAGTCATTAACTAGGTCATATCAAAAAAGCATTATTTGAGGGATTCTTGAAAGTTCTCCTTTTATGAGCAAAGGACATCGACAAATACTTAACATGAAAAAGAGATATGGAAGCATCTTCAACTCCAATAATAATTAAAGAAATATAAATTAAAGCAATAATAATTATTTTTTAACTTAATAAATTGATGAGTATTTTGAAAAATGACAGAGTGTAGGCGACAAGACTGTAGGCACTATTTAAGATATTTTAGTTATATTAACTAAATCAGAGTGATGACCTTATGTGGTACATGCTGTTATTGTCTCCAATTTACAGATGAGGGAATTGAGGCGCAGAGATGACATAGTTGGCTCTCACGTACTGCTGGTCAGGATAAAAATTGGTATTATCTTTTCATTGAGTAATTTGACACTATGTTCAAGAGCCTTGAATACATTTACCTATGTTGACTCTTATTCTACCTCTAGGAATTTATTCTATGGAAACCAATAGAAAGTTATACAAAAATCTATGTACAAGAAAGTTCTGGTAGCTTTACAGAGATTATGAAAAATGGAAAAAATCTAAAAGTTTAATAAGGGATGAATTACTAAATAACTGATGGCTTACTCCTATGATAGAACATTAAAAACCATGGTTTTAAAAATTATTTAAAGCCATGGGAAAATCTTCACAATAGAACATTAAGCTTTTTAAAAAAATGACTCAAAACTACATGCACAAAATAATTCAAATAGTATAAAAATGAATATTAAACATATTCCTGGTGGCCACTCTAACATTTTTATAGGCCATAAGCACTTTTTTTGCATTACATCAAGTAAACATAAAAGCATAATATTTGTTAATAGCTAATGACATTTCATTAATCCCTCTTCAATCTTTTCAAGTTAAGGAAACATGACATCTTTGGAGGGGCTGGAATTACTAATGAGTTATTTTAAGGTTTTTTTTGGCCCAACCCTGCATTTCTGCAGGTGGGTCTGGGATGGGACTAGAGTCCCTCTTGTTTAGATGACTTGGCAGGGATGGGCCAGAGGTGCAGGGACAAGATGCTGCCCCTTGCAACTATGGCAGGAGGCTCGTGCTTGTTCATGTAGCTTTGGGTTTGGCTTTCTGAGTAGATGTGGGTAAGATGCAGACTCATATGGTCCAGGGCTTATGCCTTTCATGACTGTCACCTCTAAATTTGTGGTCCCCGAATTGTGGAATTTGTAGAGCTGGCTCAGCTCAAAGAATAAATGAAAAAACAAGGACCAGAGGAGGGGTGATTAGCCCAAGATCACAGCCTGGTGGACTTGGGGCTGGGATCACCTTCTTGATTCCTACACCAGGATCCTTTTCATGACACCAAAGATGAGATGAAGTAGCTCAGTGCCCTTTGCTGGGGAAAGCACTACTGTCTATTTAGGGAGACTGCCCAAGGCAGGATGCTATAGTCTGAATGATTGTGTCCCCACCAAACTCATATGTTGAAATTCTAATACCCAATATGGTTGTGGAGCCTTTGGGAGGTGATAAGGTCATGGGGGTGGAGCGCTTATTAGTGGGATATAGTGTACCCAGAGAGCATCCTTGCCTCTTCCACCTTGTGGGTGGACACGCAGTAAGAAGTTGGTGGTCTGCAACCCAGCAGAGGGTCTTCATCAGAACCCAACCATGCTGGTACCCTGATCTTGGACTCCTCAGCTCCTGAACTGTGAGAAATAAATTTCTGTTGTTTATAAGCCACCCTGTCTAGGATGTTTAATTAAAGCAGTCCAGGTAGACTAAGACACATTGTCTCTTGGTACTTGAAGGAGTGATATATGTGCTTTTAAAAAATATTGGAGGTGAAAGGCAGGAGAGTATTTCATTCAATGGAAAGCATTGATAGGAGTTATCCAGAGGTATCTGAGAGTTTCACGGTATAATGGAGGTGATACAGACAGAAAATGCGTATTTTGGTGTCTGAAGAACTGAGTTTCAGTCCCAGCTTCTTCCTTTACCAACAGTGTGACCTTGGGCTACTTATTTTATCTTTCCCTGAAGATACATTTCCTCTTTGTTAAGACTGGGTTTATAATACTTATAATACTGATATTATAGGATTCTTGGATTTGCTATACGACAGCAATCACTTGTGTAGTGCTTACTATGTGCTGGCCACTATTTTAAACATTTTACTTGTATTAATCTGTACAATGGTCTTAATAATTACATGCTATTCTTATCCCTATTTTACAGATGAAAACTGAGGTACATTGAAGTTAATTGTCCAGGGTCATACCTCTAGGAAGTGGTAGCATTTGCATTTGAATCTAGGCAGTCTGGCTCAGATTCATACTTTAGTTATGACACTATGCTGCCCCAAATCAAATTAAATGGATAATGTGAAGCATATACTACATTCATTCTCAATGGGGATGATAGCCTCCCAGAGAGGGTAAAAACTGGTTCTTGGGGGGCAAAAAAAGTTTTGCACTTTTCATACAGTACACACATATATAGAGTATATTATTCATGATATTAAAAATTAATGGGGGAGAGAAATGATTAAAGAAAGTGTCTGCAGTTTCCTTGTGGGGAGTCAATTATGAAAAAAAGTTGAGAAACACTGATCTAGTGCAATGCTAAACACGTAGTAGGCATTTCGTAAATTCTCCTTTCTCTTTCCATGCCATTTAGTTTGAGACATGTAGGTGGCTGCATCGATGTGTTCACCAGTCCAGGGAAGTTTTAGTGTGAATTTAACACAAAGGGGTGAGGAGGTAGAGAGCTAATCTAGCCACTTGACTTACACTGCAGCAAGAAACAAGGTAGGGCGAATGAACTATTGCTGCTCAGATCCTGTTTTGAATGCACATTATACTTAGTTATTAAATGAAATCTTTAAAAAAAATTATGCATGGTTTCAATGTCACAATCAGTCTGCTATTCAAGAATTGATGAATATTCAAACCTAAAAAAAATACATGGGATAAATAATTTCTGTGGTAAGTGTTACATTATCTCTTGGGTCCCAGGAATAAATGCAAAACAAGTACAGCTCTATAGAGTACGGAAAAAATACCCCAGACAAATTCTTATGTATGTTTGAAGAAGAAATTATTTTATTTACATATAATGTCTATGTATAAAGTCTTATCTTTAAAATAAAAATTTAATACTAAATTAACACAATTAAGTATCTCTCATTTTTTTTTTTCTGTTTGGGGTAATGTTGTTTTAATTATTTTTCTCTAGGTATACTTACTTATCCCATTTTTGCCTGTCTGGCCACATTAATCCTCTGAATGTTCTATATGATTTGGATAAAATTTATAAATATACTTCCTGTTATAACTTAGAAATATTACAGAGTATATAGCAAACTTCTTCAAGGATATTTTAAATGAATACAAGACCTGCAGAGATGCACTTTATCAGAGTGAGTCTTGTAGGACTGTCTACTTTATGTTTCTTTCTGTTCTGTTAATGCACCTCTTGAGTCAAGCACAAATCTCTTACCAGGTACCTGTCGAGTCTCATGATGGCTATTAGGAAGCTGAAACAGTTATTTGCCAATAAATAGCTTTCTTAGTCAACCTTGTCAGAGAGAGCCTGAGCCCCTTTTCACAGAAAATGAGGCTTGATTCAGGGTCAAAGGGAGACAGACCCTCTCTAATCCCTTGTCCCTGAAGGGCTAAGAGACAGGAGAAACTCAAGAGAACCAGTTCTCTTTGGAAATGAAATCTCAGTGAATGCTATAATAAATGATGTAATTTCCTTTTCTTCCATGTCTAGGTAGATACCTGGCAATGTTAAGAAATGGAAAAACATTATTTTTGGCTTCCCAGACTCACCATTTTCCTTGCCCACCCTAGCCTTGGTTTCCCTGGTATGAGTCCCAGAGATCACTCATTCTTCCTCTACCCAGGGCTTACTGTGGCCATAGTGGGAGGGGAGAAAGGAGAGAATAGAGGCTGCCTCCAGGAAACTTTCCAATTCTATATACATTTTCTAGGGCCCTGTGTGGGAATTCCAAGACACAAATCAAACAAAAAATGATTAGGAGTTGAAGAAAATTGTTTGGCCTAGTGTGTCTTCATGGATTTTGTGTGAGATTAGAAGCAAGTTGTGACTCTTTGTAAACTGGTGATGGGTGCTAAAAAGTGAATCTGTCTAACGTTGATGCTGGCAGGGCTGGCATGGGAGGCAATGCTGGTTTTCATTGACTCCAGCGTGGCAGCCACAGGATGTGCGTCTCAGGTCTCTGACTACAGGAAACATAATTAATGGACATCCTCAGTACACTGAAACTCGCCCCAAATTTCTTTTTTTTTAAATTGTTACTTTTTAACTTATTTTTTTTCAGCTTTATTGAGATATAGCTGATATAACATTGTGTAAGTTTAAGGTATACACATGATTATTTGATACCATATATGTTACAAAATAATTACCACAATAGGTTGGCAAACACTTCACATAACTACCGTTTTTTTGTTTTTTTTTTGTTTTTTTGTTTTTTTTTTGTGATGAGAGTATTTAATATCTACTTTCTTAGCAACTTTCAAGTATATAGAACAAATTCTTAACTATATTCTGCTAAGGCCATGATCCCTTCCCTTCAGCTGCTCCCAACCAATGCTAAATGAGGCAGGGACTATTTTGGGGGAGATTTGAGACTCCCAATGGACAACCTGGCTCAGAGATTCCCCAATGCCTTATTGAACTCAGAACTGCACTGCAGTCTGAGAAGCTTCCATCTAGTCTTCTTTCCTTCCTCATTCGAGCTCAGACCTGTATGTTACTCTGAAGGCTCTCCGAGTTTCTTCTAGCTCCCTTCCCATTTTTCTCTCATAGGCATTTTCCCTAATAAATTTTTGCATATTCATCCTGTTTCGGCTTCTGCTTCCTAGGAAACACACCACATGATGTCTTATATTGCAACCAGTCATTTCCCACCTTCTGTCTTCTGCCTACTCTCCTTCGCATCCATTCCTTTAAAACTTACTCTCAGGAAAGATGATCTAATGTCAGTTATTTTGGGTTACTTTTTCCAGTCACATTTGTGTATTGAAATATCTCTATTTGTGGAATAAAGGTTTTTGTCTTGAATAAAGAAACTTCAGACTCTCAAAGCCTTTTGGGTGTCCCAGAGACCAGGTCCTGCAGGTGCTTATAAGTAAGGCTAACCCTGAGAAAGGTGCCTCCCAAAAGACCGTCTGTGGATTTTAAAAGTATGCTCCTTGCAAAATGTTTATGGGAAAAAGAAAGTGTTACTCTCTGTGTATTGAATCCCAATCTGCTTACAAACCAGAGTTGGGGGAGTTCTCTCATTTCCATCCAGGTGTCTGGAATCATCTGGAGAGGTGCTGGCTATAGGTCTTCCTTACCTGAAGCTCTCTAATTGTGGTCTGCCTTAACCCAGACCCCATTTGACTTCTGGGTGTTGTTTAGCAAAGTGGTGTGATTGCTTCTGTAGGTGACCATAGATGATTATAGGGTGATGTGAAACAGGAAAGTGGAGAGAGCAGGGACATCTGTACCCTAGTTCTCAGATGGGTGGTTATTCTTTATCAGAGGGCTAATTGAGAAACCCAGCTTCTACTGGTCTTCATGCACTTACCATAAAAACAATAACAGCTATATCTTTTGAGTGTGGGCTATAAGCTAGGTATTGTTTGGTGCTTTACTCATAAAGCCTCACTTAAATCTCCTTGTGACCTTGAGATGGGGACTATTATCCCATTTTATAGCTGAGAACCTGAAGCTTATGGAGAATAAGTACTGTGTTGAGCATCACAAACCTGAGAAATGGCTAAGCCAGGATTCACAGCATGCTGTCTAATGGCTGAACTATACTGCTTCTACTTCTTGCCTAAAGTGTTGAGCATTGATGTTTTTTGTTCTCTGAATGGCCTTTGCCTGGAGCTAAACAAGAACAGCTCAAAGCTGAGAATTCTTCTTATCTATTTGTTATCTACTTCCCTCCCTTCCTCCTCCTCCTCCTCCTCCTCCTCCTCCTCCTCCTCCCTCCTCCTCCTCCTCCTTCTCCTTCTTCTATTTCCTTCTTTTTAAAGTCTGAAATGCCATTGTGTAGGCACAGAAAACACCAAGGGGCTGCCTCCTCTCAGGAGTTGGTACCTAGGCTGGATGAAGCTCAAGCCCTCAGGTCCTTGAACTGTGGCCCCATTGACTGGTAACCTGGTGAGAAGCTCTGTGAGAGTCTGGAATGACCCACTCTCCTGAAGATGAAAGACACTAGCCAGTGGAGTCTTTCAGAGAACAAGTATGGAAAGAGAAGACACATTTGTTGAGAGGCAGGCAGGCATCTCTCAGGCCTTTCTTAAAAGTAATACAGCCATAAAGGGTAAATCAGGTGAAAGAGCCTGTTCTGTTCACTGCCTGAGAGTTAGTACCTGATAAGCTTCTCTAAAGAGCTGCCATCCTGTGCCATCCAGAGGAACTGCCATCCTGTTGACATTGGTGTTCCTTCTCTGTTTGTGAGTCTAGGATTTTGATCTGTATTGTTAATGACAAGCCAGGGAGACATAATATTCAGAATAAGCAGGCATCAGGAATATTTATGTGTGTCCTGTTAGCTAAAAAACTCAGTTTTGTACTGCCAAGAAAATCGGGTGACAGCTTTCTTCCAAGAATTTGTGTGTATGTGTGTGGGTTTTTTTTTTTTTTTTGCCTGTTATTTGAAAACGTTGCTCTGTCTCAGCTGCACTTGGAAGGCAACAAATAGGACAAAACATAAATATGGCATGGTGTCAGATTTTGAAGACACCCATGATAACAACATGACTTGTTTTAAAATGACAAACAAAATTCTTTCCAGAGTGAAGAAAAGAGTGGGTGGGGAAAACCTGTTTCTCTAAATGAGTTTAGTTGATAGTCTGAATGTAGACTCATGTGTCAAAACTTCCCCAAGATCTAGGGATGTCAATGAAAAAAAAGCCAACCTCTTCAGAAAGGGCACTATACACATGTACAGGTGCCACATGCATATGTCTTGCACAGGGTAGGTGCCCAATAAATTTTTATTGCTAATGATAACTGCATCAGTTATCCAGTGTTGTGTAACAAATTACTCCTGAACATTGTGGTTTTTTAAAAAATAAGCATTTATTATCTGACACAGTTCTGTAGCTCAGGAATCCAGAGGGCCTTGCCAGGTGATTCTGGCTCAGGTCTCTCTAAGGTTATAGTCAAAATGTTGGCCAGGGCAACAATCCCCTGAAGGCTTGAGCGGAGCTTGAGGATCTGCTTTTAAGGCTCACTCACAGGCCTGGCAAATTTTGCAGGCTGCTGAAAGGAGACTTTAGCTTCCTGCCGTGTGGGTCACTCTGTAGTGCTGGTTGAGTGTCCTCACAACATGACAGCTGACTTCTCCAGAGCGAGTGATTCAAGGGGAAGCAAGAGGGAAGCCACAGTGTGTTTCATGTCTGACTCTCGGAGGTCATGCTCCATCATTTCTGCCACATTTTATTTGTTAAAAGAGAGTCACCAAGTACAGCCCACACACAAGGAAGGGGAATTGGGCTCCACCAAAGGGGAGAGAATCAAAGAATATGCAAGTATATTTGAAAATAGCCACATGACCTTTCAGATTTGTGTAAAACAGGACACTTAAATTCCTCACAAGAGCAACTACTTTCATTTGAGCATGAATATGTCTCTACATCAATCCAGAAAGACTGTCTCTGTCATAGAATAAGTCGATAATAATGATTATGGACTGTAAATTATCTTTGCATGGAAACATGAGAAGATAAACCAACTTTCTAATGTTAAATGTGAGAAAGATTTACTCCTCAAATTTTGAATAATGGTTAAATTTTGAGTTGAGTAGAAGAGACAAGTTTGAGGTATTTCATTCATAAATAATGTTGGGGTATGGGATTTTGGCCTCTTTATTTGCTCCCTGCTTTAATTTCAAGATCTTAATTTAAATACTCTTTTCTCCTTGACTTCTCTCAAACCTTCTTCTTAAAAAAAAAAAAAAAAGCTCTGCTTTTACTATTGATCGTGAGGCCTACTTTTCTTCAGAACTCAATATGGGCATATAAATGTGATTAGAACTATGAGATGAGGTTGGGTGAGAGAAAGATTCTACTTTATTTCCTCTGTGCTGTGGATCTTCTCTTACTTTTTTTTCCCCGCCATCCAAATGTCAAATCTGATTTTGATCAAAGTCTAACTCTGAACTTTGGAAACATGAGAGCTTTTCTTCAAGTACTTAGGACTCCGTTTTCTCAGCTCTAAAGAGAGATCTAATAGCACTTAGGACTCTTTTAACAGCCTTGACAAAAATAATTAACACATTTTAAAACCAAGCAGAAAGATGGTAATTATTATAGAGTATTTTACTAGTGGTGATTTTGTCATGGCAATAGATTTCTGGATGGAAGAATTTCTAGATGGTAGGATGAAATTAAATAAATCAGTGTGTACAATGGCATCGTGTAAATGCAAAGGGCTATTACCACTCCAAAATGCCTCAAAACCTGGAAAAGCTTTTACAACAAAATGGTTTTCATTGACACAATGTGTTTAAAAAGATACTTTTCTCAAATGGTATGGGGAGATGCTTATACCTCATCTCACCTGGATACCACTTTGGGCCTATTTTCATCCCAAGGGAAACCAAAGCTTGTGTCAGGATAGCACAAATCTGGCTGTTTGATGCTCTATATTTGAGCTTTAGGCCTAAGAATTTCGTAATGGCCCTTCAGTTAATCCAGGCTGGTGGTAGTATTTTTTCATACTGGTGTTTCTACTGATTTCTGGAGCATTCATGCCCAGGCCTTGTTCCTGGCCTACCACTTGCTTCCCCAGGTGGAAAAGATGATCTTTTAATGTTGACTGTGAGCTTCATGTCCCCATCAATTAATAAATTTCTTACAGTGATGCTGTTTGTGCATAATCATAATGACAGATCACAGTTTTAACATCTCAGAGAAACATCCAGGGAGAGCAGATACAAACTTCTTCGTGGAAAAATCCTATGCCAATAGGAATCTGTGCACAGGGTTTTCTCTGCTGTATGTTACTAGGGTATCTGAATAATTACTCTGCATATCACATATGCCCTTAGATTTATTTACCCTCAGACACGTTCCCCAGGCACCTTCAGGACAAGATCATAGAATAGAATGAATATTGTTGGGGGTGCTGATTAAATTTTTAGGGATGCCCCCGCTACATAATTAGACTGAACAAGGCTTAGGGGGTTTAGCTCGAACTTGAAAGAACAGTTATTAATTGATAAAACAAAATTTAGGGAATTTTTTTGAAGTAAAGGAATCTGTGATTTACTTTTTTTTTTTTTTTAAAGCAAAACACCTGTGAACCAGAACACAGTGAGAACTTTCAGAGTTTTTATGTTTATGATAATGCTTGCCACTCTGATCTGCAGCCTGAGCTGAAGTCTTTTCTTCTTGTCATCTTCCACCTTCCTTGCTCTTTTAATCTCTGCTCAGTGCTTGTTGATTTGCATGTATGAATGGTAACACCTACTGATGGGCAGGGCTCAGGAGGCACAATTTGGTTGCCAGCCTTCCCTACTGCAGAGCCCTGTCAGCATCTTGCATTGATTTGGAGTGTAATCAATGTTTCTCGTTACCATTGTGCCTGCTTCTCCTCGGCTCCGATTTTCCTCCTCCAGCTCCCTTCTCTGGCATTGGCTGCACAGCGGTTTTCTTGTAAAAGCTCGATTTCACCCTGCCTGGTTACCAGAGGGATCAGTCAGAGGGCTATTGATATGTTCTACAGGAAATAACTCACACTGTCTTTTTTAATCGAATAATTTCTTGTCTGTTTTGTCATTTATCATATCCTTTGTTTGAAATATTCCAGCGCTCCAGCTAGGAATTTCAGGCCTCTAACACTGTACACTTTGCACACCAGCTTGGTGTTAGGAGAGTGATGATAGGAGCTTCTAATCAAAATTCACTGTATGAGGTTCTGTCTTTACAAAAGGGGACATTTGAAAACCTGGGAGAGGGGAAAGCAGTAAACATCACCATAATGGGAAAGTCCATGATCGTGAAGGAGTCCACTGGAGGAATATTTTTTTCCCTGAGAAGGCAGCTCGTTTTCCCAATGCAAGGCCCCCTGTAGCCTTTAATGACTCAAAAGACTGCCATTGTATATTAGCTTTAGTGGAGGAAATGCATTTAAGCGGTTCCCAGTGGCTGATCACCAGGCTAATGGAGCATCTTTCTGGGGAGGCTGAACCCCCTGAAAATCTGCATCACAGCCATCTCCTTCTCTTACATATCCCTTCCAACCCATCTACTGCCAGCCAGACTTGCATAATAGACTGATTTGTCAGGAGGTTCTATGCAGTCTCAGGGTAAGCTTCTTAGGAACTTAAAATACCTTTTCACCCTTGGACACAGGGGAGCACGGGGTTGGGTCATGAAAGCTCCATGGGAGATCTGGGGAAAAGGGCACGAATATCACTTCTTCCCATTATCACAGTTTTTCATCTCTTACTTACTTACTTTGCTTCTCACATAATGTTTTCAAAATAGCTATAGGAGCATTGTTTGAAGTTGTAACAGCCACAGGATAATTCATACAAAGTACCTTTTTCTTCTTCATCTGATGTTCAAGGCTGTGTTTTTGTATTTTTAAACCTGTCCATAGTTATTTCAGATAAATGACTGTGTCTATTTAGCCCCCCCTCTCCTGCCTTTGGCTGGTTCTGTGTATATGCGAACCTGTTTAAAGAGACAAAAGTGTCCTGCAAATATGCTTTCAGCTGTGAAACCTTTTGTGCAGGCTTCAGGTCCCTTTGTTGTAAGAACACCACAAGCTTAATATTCCTATGAAATAGAGCTTGGACTTTAAAAAGGCTAGTTTGTCAATCTATTGATTGCCTCGGGCTAAGCAAGCTAATTCCTCAGCACTACCACAGCAAGTATTGAACAGGCTGATCCTTTCAGGTCAAATAACTCACATGGCTAAAATAATATTAAGGTTTGTTGCAGCACAAGCCAAATAGCTGAGAAAATCCATCCGTATCACCTGATGCCCCTGCCTTTAATTTATATCATTATAGAAAGATGGAGAAAGGAGCAAAAGAGAGTACAGGGAAATGTATTCAAAGTGATCTACAGTATTCTTAATAAAAATGCCCTTCCTTTATGAGCACTTGAATGGGTATATAAATATAACCAGCAATGGGAATTTTAATCAAAGCTTTACAGCTTTTTCTTTGTCAAACTTTGACTTCCTGACCAAGCTAACTTCCAGCCTAAAAGAATTTCTGCCTTCCCTCCTCATCTTGGGAGGACCCTTGCTTTATTTTTGTGTTGACCCCCTTACCAGATTAAGTTGGTCTCCTTTTGAACTCCACCCTAAACAATTTTTTTTTCTTATAAAAATGACTATTGTGAACATTTCTTATAAATTTTGAGAATTACTAAGAAAATGAAAGCAACAGGTCGGACATTTCTTACTTACAGTTAGAAGTACAGGGACAATCCCTTTATGTGATGCTGTTGGGACACCTGCGAGCCTTGAAGACAGAGCATGCTTTCCCCAGCTTTATTGGCTGTGCTGGGTCATTCTTAGACTCTCTTCTTCTTACACAATTCATAAGTCAACCAGATGGCATCTCTGTAACAGTTGCAACCGTGGTCAAGTAAAAGAAGATCTGGGAGACGTTAAATAGATTCTGGTACCAATTCCAGTGTGTGGGCAGGGATTCCCTACACTAACAAGCAATTCTCAGGATACCAACTGGGTGTCCTACAATTCAACTCAATTCTGACACTATGTACCTGAAATAGCATCAAATTCCACAGGTTGAGGGCTCAGTCCTACAGGACTTTCTTCCCTGCCCAAAACTTCAAATGCCAGTCACAAGCCCAGGTTCTTATCTGTGCTTCTGATCGTTGGCTACAAAATGGAGTCTTCAATGACCCCCCCTCCTACTCAAGATACCAATTCCAAGCCAAGGTTGTTATCTGTACTTCTGACTGACTGACTGTAAATCAGAGATTCCCATGACCTACTCCTCAGGTTTGATTAACCTTCTAGAATGGCTCATAGAACTCAGAGAAACATTTTACTTAGAAGATTACCTGTTTATTATAAAAGGGTATAATTCAGGAATAGCTAGTGGAAGAAATGCATAGGGTGAGGAAGGCCTCAGAGCTTCCATGCCTTCTCCTTGTGCCATGCTACCCTCATCTCCACATGTTCACCATAGGAAGCTCTCCAAACCATTCTTTTGGGCTTTTATGGAGACTTCATTATATAGACTTGACTGGTTAAATCATTGACCAATGGTGACTGATTCAACCTCTAGCCTCTCCCCTCTCTAGAGCCTGGGGGTGAGACTGAAAATTTCAAGCCTCTAAGCAAATGATTGGCTCAACTCACAACCAGTCCCCAAAGTCATCTCCTAGCACAACAAACATACAAAAAGACACCTTTATTACTCTCATCACTTAGAAATTCCAAGGATTTTAGAAGCTGTGAGTCAGGAACTATGGATAAACACCAAATATATATGAGAAATATATTTTCTCATCTGAATTACCAAATATATATTTCTTACAAATCACAATATCACAATATGAGTCTGAAAATAGGGTAAAGTGTCAGAGGATCAAAATGTCATATTTCTCTTTTAAAGTTCTAACGGGCTATGGGTATATGGAGAAGGAAACAAAACAAGAAACTTCCAGGAAAAGAAAATGTCTAGGGAAATTTGGAGATTTACAAAATAATGGAGCTCAGTATTAAGCACTTTATAAAGATATCAGAGAAATAGTTATGAAAAGAAACTATACATGTACAAAGGAACGACGAAAAATAAGGGAAAAGAAACAGGGCCGTGCAAAATAGAGGCAAATAGTTAGGGGTTAATTTTCTCATGAGTTGCTTTCTCATCTTTCCTTCCTTCCTGATATAATGGGGATCTCAGTTTGAGAAATCAAAGCTGTGTTTATCCCTGGAATTTTTTGTTCCGTCTGGACAGTTAACTGGGTGACATTGTCACTACTCAAAAACTCAACCTACTCTCTGACTTCAGAACTTACCATAGAGTAAGATGTCACAACAGCAAACATACCTTTTAACTGACCATAAAGGCATTATACATTAAAAGATGGTAGAGTAAATCCTGCAAGCAAGTTGGAATATTTTCCCATTCTGATAGGCAGAATAATTGGAATGTTTAGGTATCTGCATTTAGACTTCCCTTCTAGTTTAGTGGTTCTCAGAGTGAAAGCTATGTAAGAATTCTGACCACAAAAGTGAATATATAAAATCATAAACACTATACACTACTTTGTGGGTAATTTTATTTGTATATTACTTATTTATATATAATTTATATATAATGTATTTGTATGTAATTTATACACTATAGTTACATATATATGTGTTTTTAAGGGTAATTTTATTTATTTTACTTTGCTTACTCACTAATTTTAGATCCTAAGTCTTTATAAAATGTGCTTCCACTGTAGATCCTCATATGCTCCAGGAGACCATTTGCAGAAAGAGTGAACAATGTCCTGGGGAGAAAGAGCATGGTGTAAGAAGGGGCAATGTTGAGTACAGTACAGTATTCTTCACATAGCTCATTGTTGCTGGCTTAGACCTACAGTATTTAGGGAACAGAATGAGGAGAAGTGAAGTGTTCATTCCTTTACAATCTATGCGAACCCAAAATGGATGTGAAAGCCAAGACTTGGGCTGCACCTACTCATCTCTGCAAATGAAGAGAAAGCAGATGTCATGACTGGACCATCCTGGAAGCTTTGACAGTATTCTAGACAATGAGAAGGGGCAGCATCATAGTGACTCATGACAGGAGATGAGGAAGTTGTTATACAGGAGGCGAGGGATCACTCTGAGAAGACTTCCCAGCTTAAAAGCAATTTATGAAAGTGGTAAAGAGTTCTGATGCCAGAGAGCGACAGACTGCTATTTAATAATTTAAAAATTCTGAGTTCTTGGGCAAGATAGTTACTGATCTGCATTAGGTCTCAGCTTCTTGTATGTAAAAAGGATAATAATTTTACTTGCCTTGCAAGGTGGTGGTGAAGATTAGATGTAATATACTTAAAAATGCCTGCTACATGTGGTAGTTATTACTACTATTTCTGTTGTTTTGGGCACCTTTCATAAGGAGACACAAATTATGACTTTTGAAGTGTTCATCTATACATCCATAATTTACTGCATATGAACTGTGAGTTGAGCACCAGGCCAGGTTCTGGAATGTAGGAAAGCAGTGAGCTGGAAAGTAGATACGGCTGAAGAAAAGCTATTTCATGGAAGATGTGGTATCAGAATACTTGGAGTGGGTTGTGACCTGTGACTTGGGATAAAAAACTGCTACTATAACATTAAACCTTAGTGTTCAAGTGAATACTGCACTTGAGCAAAATTCAGAGACATTAAACCACCTGTCACAAAGACAGAGGTAATGTGGGCAGAATAGTAGAAATGCTTCGATTGTTAAGTATTTATATAACCCTTTATATTTGCAATGTATGTACTTTATCATTTCTCAGAAGTTAATGCCTAGAAATATTTCCTAGTGAGAACAAAATATTCCCTATATGTTCTGAGCCATGCCTAGCACTTTGAGTTTTGGGCCAATATTAAAGGAACCTCGAGAAGACTGTGTTAAACAAAGGCGGTAAAGCTGGCTTGCAAGTAAGGTGAGGAGAGCTGACAGTTTCTCCTTGCTTCTTTGAGTTGTCTTTCTCTAGCCAGCAATCTGAGTGTCCTGGAGAGTAATATGGTCCCCTGCAGATGCATTCAACTCTTCTTGGTGCATTGAGCCAAGAACTTGTTCCTGGGGCCTGGCTGACTAGGCTCCCTTCCTCTTCTTCCTATGTGATGACTCTTCTAGGGCTTTCTTCATTATTGGGAACATGGTGTGGGGCCAGAGAGTGGTTAAGATGGCTCATAATGTTACATGAAGAGGTATGAGAGTCATGATACTAAGTAAGGATGCAGAGGTTAATAAAAATGAGACTGCTTATTTTCCCACGTGAGACTTTTATGAAAACCACTACTATATTTTCAACTAAGAATAGAGTTGGTTATATTTCATTATTTCTCCACTTGAATAATAATTTCTTCCCAGGAATATAGTTTTACAGTCCAGGTATTACTTTTCTCCACATCTCTACCACATGTGAATAGTAATTACAATAGGTTCTTGAATGATGTCGTTTTGTTCAATGTCTTTTGTTATAATATTGATGAGAAAAAAAAATACCAATTCCAAACTGGGCCACTGTCTGTGTGGAGTTTGCATGTTCTCCCCATGTCCGTGTGGGTTTTCTTTAGGTACTCCAGTTTCCTCCCACATACTAAAGATGTGCGTGTTGGGTGAACTGGCTTGTCTCCATGCCCGGTCTGAGTGAGGGTGGATGTTAGTGGCTCTGTGATGGAAGGGTCATATCTAGGGTGGGGTACCAGTTTTTACCCTGAGCTACTGGAGAGGCTCTAGTCATCCTCGACTCTGACCTAGAACAAGTGGGTTGAAAAATAATGATCTTATTTTTAGTCATCTTCCTTAAATGTATGTATAGCTCACATTTATGCCAATGTTTAATATTAAAAGTATTTTGGGTCTTTATTTAGGAGTTTGGGATGTTTTTGTGACCAGAAATATACTGTAGAAACTTAACTCTTGTTTTATATCAATTAGCCTATGGTCAAATTGGTTTTGTTATATATCATTTCACTTAAAGTAGCAGTTTCTAAGAATCTATGGCTTGTGTTAAGTGCGGACTTATTGTATTACTATGGTGTCTCTACTTTCTAGCTTGAGGTACTCAAATATGCCCAATTTAGCCTTCTGAATCAAGTGTCAGTATGCTAGTGCCTCTAGATTTTTAATAGGTGAGATAAAAGAATAAAGAATGTTGTCTGCAAAAAAGGCCCTGCAGGTCTATGTGAGATGCTACTGATAATAAAAGAAAAAATAGTTACCATTTATCAAGTAGTTATCACATTGTAGGCAGAGCTAAACATATATTATCTTTGTTTAAATCTCAAGACGATTATTATTTAAAATAATATTAAGATAAAAATATCATTACTTTTATTTTGCAGATTATGGTTAAGAAACTGAGGCATAGAGACAGTTAATAACTTGCTCAAGGTCACATGGCTGGGAAATGTTGGAGGCAGGACTTGAACCCAGAGATGGCTTCCACAGATGTGTTTTGATTACTACATGATGCGACCTCCCATAATGTAATGAGAGTTTAAAACAAATAAAGGTCATGTGCTTCTAAGTCACCATCTTGGAAGGTCACACAATTATTTCAGTAAAGTAGCTATTGCTCAAAACATTTTTGAAACTTCTTTTAGGGAGTCCTTTTGAATGTCGACAGATCCTTATTCTTTGAGAGTGGTTATGATCTTTAGAAATGCCTACGAGTCACTTGGAGTTCAGTCTGATGAATAAGGTGGCTCATCAATTTGAATAGTTGGATGGTTCTAATTTTTCATCTAAATAAGATAAGATTATAAAGGTATGTGTGAACTTAATTTCGCTGTGTGATTTATACACTGCTCCAAAGGCAGTTTCAGAAACACTTTGGGCAATAGAAACATGTCTGAATGTGTACATTATTTTGAAGGAAGTTATTAGGACATTTGCGTAGAGTTTTATTTCTTGACACCCATACCTTGCATATACACATTTACGCATGTACAGATTGAGTTGATGAGCATGTTAAATTATCTTGAAACATTTTTGGGGTTTAAAAAAATAGTCTTTTCAAGAGCAATGTGTTGTCTCAACAACCATTTAAGCAGATAACTTATAAAATGTCCCATCTATCAAGATGTCCTGATTGCTATGCATTGAATTCCTTTTTGACTCTGTTCACATTACTTGTAACTTTTTCATTACATAAATATAGAAAAATGATCTTGTACATGCTTCCTGCTCTCTTTCCATTTCATATTTATGATAGAGAAAAAGTTAGAAAGGAAGTGCTGAATAAGTGAACATTAATAGACTCACATATCAACCTATGTAAAAATATATTTTTATGAAAATTGAAGTTACATGCTTTGAAGCACAGTACATTGAGGATAATGAAGCTTAAAGCAAAGTTTGAATTTAGAGATATATGAAATAAGAACACAATAATCCACAGTAGTATAAAATTAAGAGGTGTAGTATACTGAAGCCTAGACGAGTTTGAGTTTCTTCCTTGGGGTAAAAATTTCATGCTATAACACTCTTGGAAGGTGTGGTTGCCCTGCTGTGGTAGGCTGGAGCCCACTTGTACAGGTTCATGAGAGCCCTATGGTTAAATTTGCAGGGTTTTTGTGTCAGGTTTTGAAATTATCCATGGTAGGAGCCTTTGCACCACAGATATTGGCAAATGCTACAAAGAGTGTTTTTCCATACCTAAGAGTTTTTAAATGTTATGAGCACACTACTAGCTGTATGTCTAAGTTTTACTTATCTTTACCCTCTATTTGGAGGAATTTTAGTTAATTATAATGCATTAGCATATACATAATTCTCAGAATTATGATTCATCTTTCTATCAAGGATCCTTAGAAACATAGGGACCTTGAAGTTTTCTTAAGTCAACAGAAAAAGAAATGGGTTAATTTTCACTAGGATTTCCCAGGTGACATACTGTGGTCTATGGCATTGCGAGTGCTATTGTAAGCAAGTCACTGAGATTCTGTGGAATTCTTATCTTCAGCATAGATAAAATACCATTTGCTATCTTCAACTCAGGGAAATTATGAGAATTCTTAAGGACGAAAGATAAAAAATCGGCTGTAAAGGAAGGATGCTAATTTGCATAAACCAGACCCCAAGAAGGCTCATTACTTAATCTTTAAACTTCACATGTAGTGTGACTATGATGTAATAAGAATTGTTGAATCCATAGACCAGATTTTCTACCTCTGACTGAACCTTGCCTCCTTCAACAGTATCCCTTTGGGAGGCAGTGCACTTTTTGAACGATGCTACTGTTGCCCAAAGTATGTTTGGATCTCCTTTTGGAGCTAACTTCAGAATCACTTTACAACACAAACAAGGACCTCATTTAGTTATTTCAGAGTCACAGCTCATCTTGTACTCAGAATTGTGTTATCTTACAAGATCATGCTTTTATTTATCGGGGTTGGCTTCAAACGACTTGGCTGCAGTTTTCAGAAGTTAAAACCTATGTCAAAAGATGGAAGTTTGCCTTTACAAAAGATAGTCAAAAAGAAAAGTAGGGGGTTGGAAAAGGAAGAGAAGGATCAGACACTCTTATGCATTAAGAGAGTATAAATTAACAATCTCTTTGTAGGACAATTTGGAAATACTCATCAATTATAATTGAACTTAACCCTTGACCCAGCAATTACACTTCTTGGGATTTATCTGACAGATACACACATAAAAGTAAAGATAGAAACTTGTACAGAATATTTACTGCAACAGAATATTTACTGCTAACAGGAAACATAAATACCCAATGATAGGAGATAAATAATTATGAAACATCCATAAATTAGAATACTACTCCATCATTAGTAAGAATGAGGTGGTGCTATATGTACTGATAAGGAACAATCTCCAAGATATTAAATGAAAATATAGTATAGAAGAGTGTACTACCACCTTTGTTAAAAAATATATAAATATGTACATATTAATTTATAAGCTTATAAGCATCTCTCTATCTATACCTATCTCTGTCTACATCTGTTTTATCTCATCTCTGAAAGGACTTGAAGAAATAGGTAGCACACTAATTCTAGAGAGGGAAACTAGGAAACCAAGGGAGAAGGTTGAGAAGGAGATAGTTTTTCACCTTGCAATATTTGAATTTTTAAACACATTTTCAAAAAAACAAAATAAATGTCATGTACAAGGTGATTTTCAAGCAATATCTAAAAGTTTTAAACTGTGACAGCACCTCTGTTTAAATAAATAAATAAAAGTGCTGTGAACAAAGACTTGCTACTTGGAGGGGGCCTAAGATATAAATTGCTTGGATATATATGCTCTGGCATGTTTGTTAAATATTTCATTACTTTAATCTCATTTTACAAAGGGATTTCACATTGGAAGAAAGGTGTTTCAGAAAAAATCTTAATCCTTGGACCTCGAGACTCCATGAGGGCAGGGACCACACATAAGCCTTGAATAGTATCTGAGTCTCAGTCAGTGTTCTCAGCTGCAAGCAATGTAAACTAACTGTAGCTAATTTAAGCAGGAAAAGAATTATAAACAGGATGTCAGATAGTTCACAGATGTTTGGAGGGGATAGAGAACGAGGCTCGCACTATGTAGCCAGGATAATGCCCCAATCAATGTAGAATGAAAGCATAACTACTGATATTGCTGACTTCAAGGTGCTCGAGTTGGGACCACTGACACGCACCCTGAAACCTGGAGGAAGTTGCAGACACACATCACTTTGCTTTCATCCATTGTCAGAGGTTAGCCACACGACCAACAGAGAAATGTATCTTTTATATTGGATGGCCTACATGTACCTAGCTAACTTTGGTGTTCTGTTACATTAGAGTAAAGGGGAGGTGAGATATTGTGGGACAATAATTAGTCTGTCCCAGAGAGAGTGACTCCATGCTAGTCTCAAATATGAGCTGGCAAAGGTAGGTAAGAGTCATCTTCATTTGGATCTTGATGGGAAGTCATTGGACTTGAGTCCTTTTGAATCTATGTTTCTAAAAATTATTTTTTTTTTGCTAGAAATATACAAAGCCATTAAAAAACAAGAAACTATTATTATTTATATGGTCTTATGGTTGATTATTTTCTTGTGGTTTTTGCTATATCATTGAGTATTTTTAGGTTTGAGGGTTGATCAGATTAGAATTCTATCATATTCAAGCAAGTGAGTTTTCTTTTTTGAAGAGAATTAAAAACTATCAGAGAGAGTTTTCCATTAGTGGAGTAGAGAGGTCCCAACTGTCAACTCCTTGACCTGGGGAAGTTGTCTTTCTTCATTAACAGAGAAGTTCTATCTTCTGCAATATGTTAAGTAGCCAGGCAATGTTCTGGTTCATGGGACACACAGTATCTCTGTGAATGTGTTTTCTTTTCTGAGTATTTGCGTTCCCCCTTCCTCCTTTTTTTTATTGAAGAAAATAAATGCTGGATAACCTCCAGGTTATCCAAGAATTTAAATATATATATGTATATAGCTTTTCCTCCTCTTTAATACCCCCTCCCACTTCCATCCCTGACCTATGGATGTTGCCATTTCCCCTTAAGAACTGGCTCTCTGAAGGCAAGGTGTCTCCTCCCACACGCTGGAGGCGTGTACCCTGGGCCTGGCACCCCAAGGGCTTGGCACCCCCAGGGTATGGTCCATGGCTCCATCTGGGTGTGAACCCAGGACCTTCTGCATGTAAAGCAGACATGCTAACCACTACACTATGGAGCCACCCCCAATAATATTTTTATTATCTGTGTGTGAGAATTTTTTCATGTGTGGTCTTGGATAAATTGAGAAATGGGGAGTGGTGAAGGCAAGAGGATACTGAAATTCTAACAGAGACTCTAGTCTTTTTGATGCTGAACAGTTTCATTGTAGAAGCAGACTGTGAATGGAGAATGGATATGGATATATCAAAGATCAAATTGGAGAGTGCCTTTAAATTAGATAGTCCATGCTCAGAAGGAATTAAAAGTTCTAACTTCCCTCAAATTCAGTGGCACATCTGTTTTGTTTGGTCTCAAAAAACTATTTATGCAAATTTAAAGGAGGAAGTTTTCAAAAATTTCTATAAGAAAAGAATTAAGAAATTAAACTTTTAATACTGTAATGTGCTAGCTCTTTAAGAGAAGCTCGCCAAGTTTTTACGAGACCTAAACTATAAATCATATTCTTTAGCTTGCAAAAATACATTAAGTAGGTTCAACAAAATGGTCTGTGCTTGGGAAAAGTGCCTTTGATCATTTCTAGTGGAATCTGAGATTTGTAAGTGTTCACGCTCTATTTTAAATGTTCACATCCCAAAGGGTCTCATCTGACTCATGCTTGTTTTATTTCTTAATTTTTCCCAAAGTACTCAGAAAAATTGTGATTTTCAATAGATATTCTTTCAAGGAATAGCTTTAGCCATTGAGTTTTTTTTTCGTTTGCTAGTTTATCTTATTTCCTTTCCCCCCTTTGTTTCTTGGGAATGCTATTTCTCGCCATTTCTCACCATTTCTACTGTTTATTCCCTGAGACTATGGATGCTTAAGGAATTTATTTCTGTATCCTGTCATCCAGTCTCTCCTTCCAGAGGTGCCACTATGGCGATAACCATGTTACTGGCTTTGAGTAAATGAATTTTTCTTTGCTTTGGAGGAAGGCATCGCAATTACTCTTTCAATCTTGTCTGTGTATATCTTTGTGTAGTATAGAATTGTGATTAAAACAATGGAATAGTTATTGTAATTGAACTTCTCTCTTGGCAAGAGTGACCTTGTACAGTACTTACAATTAACTATAGGAAGGATACAAGTGTGGCTGTAAATGACCAGATCAAGGTTAATTTAAATACACAATCAGCTAAAGATGAAAGTTTGTTTTTTAACCAAGCTAAGGTGTTTCATGATTCATAGATGGTTCTAAAAATAAAGATGTGCAATAGACAAACTGACTGCAAAACTAGTCCTTCTCTGTACATCATCTGAAGTTTGCCATTACTCTAGATGTTTGTGATCTATGTGCACATGTTTATCCCAACTTTTTATTTCTGTAAATAATCCCTAATACGCGATTTACTTAGTCTTAAGATCTCTGAGTCACTTTGGATCCTCTATTGTTTGTCTTATAGTTCTGGTCACTTGGCAGGCCTTGCCAATTCTGTTTAAAATATGTCTCATCTTGGCAGAGGACCTGTGCCTTCCTTTCAGTCTCACCTCCACCCCTCTTGTTCAAGGCCCCATAGATTATTACAATAACTCACTGCCTCATCTTGCTTTTTCATCCTTATTGCTTCAACCCATCCTGTAATCTAGCTTCCAAATACATTGTTTTCATCAAATTCTATGACTCCAGCTTTAAGAAAAACCCCCAAATAAAACTAAATACCTGTTGGTTCCTCCTAGAAAAAGCTTTACATTTTTTGAGCAGCTTTTAAGGTTTTCTTTAATCTGATTCAAATTTATCTCTTTTTACTTCCCTATATGGATCCAATCTCTAGAAAGGTGATTACTTTCCTCTTTAACTTCTGTTTACATTACCTAATCTCCTATCCCTGCCATCCATGCTGTTATTCAAGTCTTAACCTGTTCCTCAGGCACAACCCAAGTTTGATGAAGTCTCCCTTGTCCATTTCAGCCCATACTGACTGGGCCCTTTTCTGTGCTCAGAGCCTCTATAGGATATTAGTTTACACTCTTATTGTCTCCTCCACTAGACTTGGGGCCAGTGTCCCATAGCTGGCATAGTGCCTAGCACACAATGCTGGGCACAATGATGAAACAAAAGGAAACTGAAGCCCAGATCATTGGTAGCTGTCCTGGACCAGGGGTTTAGTATTTTCCCAGTCCATGCTGTTCCCAGTCTAGCCCTGTTCTTGTCTACAGGACTGGATAATGTCTCTTGTATGGTTATTTAATAATTCTTAAGTTTAATTCTTCAATGATCTTGGAAATGTCTGTCAAATGCCTCTACTCTCTGTTTCCCCTCTTTAGAGACAAAGATCATCTATTTCTTTTCATTTGTATTTCCCCTAATCCTAAATTGTAACAGACCAATTGTTGTAACATAAATTGGTGGAAGTTTCCTGAAGGCATCTGTTCTTACATGATATCTCTGAGTGAGAGCACAAGCTTTGGAGTGGGGAGCAAACCTTTACTGAGTGCTGACCATGGCTGAGCGCTGGCTCTGGGAATAGTTTTTTTTTTCTAGTTCCCATTTTTGGTAAACTTTTACTCAAAGTTCCAGTTAAAATAGATTTTTTGCGTATTGTCTGATTTACATATTTCTATTGAGAAGACTGGTGCTCTCCTTTCTACTCCCTCCAGAGTGACTGAATTTCATCTACTGTCGGCCTTCTAGTTTGGATAAACATCCTAGATGGCAATTAGACTAATATCCCATACATCTTCACTCTCGCATTTGGACTTTATGGAATTGAAAGTCATCTAAGATTTTGGAAATGTGTCTTATTTTGGTTGGCATGGGTATAAAATACATATTTTCTATATTTCCTGCAGAAAGTTGTTTTTTTTTTTTTCCTATTGAGCCAGGAAGCAAATCTGTGGGATCAAATTTAAAACTTTTAATAGGCAATTACTATCATTCCATATTCAATGCATGACTACAGGGTGCCTGGCATTGCCAGCACTGCTGTAAATAATGGGCCCTTTACAATTGTACCTAAAATATACTTAGCTAAATTACTGAGTGACAACCCCCATCTGTGTGGCGTTAGAACACTTCGAAGTGGCCAAAGTTCTGATATGTTTGACTTGTTAAAAAGCATAGAATAGTTTTTACCCTGAAGAGGTGAAAGGGGCAGCGTCACTCACAAATTATTCAAGACTCCATTTCAGAAGGGAAGGCAGTTTAGATCTCATACCCTAAATTAATGCTTTGAGATCTGTACATTCCATTGTCATCTTGGATATGTCCTTAAATTCCCTTTCCTCTCTGTTACCACTGCTTTCTCCTTTTCTTACTGAAATGCTGGTTGCCTTTTCTGACATTAGCCCCCACTCTGCATTCTGTGTAGCTTCTCCCTGCCACACTGAACTCTCTGTAACACTGCATTCATCATGTCAGTGACAATGGTTTCTTTCAGAAAGTTAGATTTTTTAGCCTGCTAAAACAGGGACGACTTGGCTGCTTTCCTTACCCTCAGAGTCAGGTCTTTGAGTGTGGTGGGTCTCACTTCCCTCCCATCTCCTGCAGCCTGGGGCTGGGAAACTCAGGAGATGGGAGGGGACAGTAAAGTGGGGGGTCGAATTAGTGGTCTTACCCTAAAATCTATTTGACCTCTATGCATCGTAGCCATAAGTGAATTTAGAAACCATCTGTCCACTTAGTTTCTTCCCCACACCTTTTTAAAAAAAATTAAAAATATTTTAAATTACAGTTGGCATACAATATTATATTAGTTTTGGTATAAAACATAGTAATTAGATATTTATATAATTTATGATGAGATCACCCAGATAAGTCTAGTACTCATCTGACTCCATACACAGTTATTATACTATTATTGAGTATATACCTTATGTTATACTTTACATCTCCATGACTATCTTGTAACTGCCAATTTGTACTTCTTAATCCCTTCACCTTTTTCACCCACTCCCCCAACCCCGCTCCTATCTAGGAGCCATCAAAATGTTCTCTGTATCTATGAGTTTGTTTTGTTTTGTTCTTTAGATTCCATATGTAAGTGAAGTAATAAGGCGTTTGTCTTTCTTTGATGACTTACTCAACTCAGCACAATATCTTCTAGATCCAATCATGTGGTTGTAGATGGCAAGATTTAATTCTTTTTCTTTATGGCTGAGTAATATTCCATTGTATATATGTACTACCTCTTCTTTATCCATTCATTCATTGATGGACATCCAGGTTGCTTCCATATCTTGGCATTGTAAATAATGCTGCAATAAACATGTGGATTCACATGTCCCTTCTAAGTGGTGTTTTGTGTTCTTTGGATAAATACCCAGAAGTGGAATTACTAGGTTCTTCTTGTCTCTTATTATCTTGGTCTTAAAGTCTGTTTTGTCTGGTATACCTTAGCTTTTTTTGTTTTCTTTTCATTTTCATGAAACATCTTTTTCCATTCCTTTTCTTTCAGTCTGTGTGTATCTTTTGCTCTGGAGTGAGTCTTGTAGGTAGCATATGTGAGGATCTTGTTTTCTTATGCTTTCAGCCACCCTACATCTTTTGATTGGGGCATTTAATCCATTACATTTAAAGTAATTCTTGATAGATATGTAGTTATTCTCATTTTATTATTCATGTTTTTGATCTCTTTTTCTTTTTCTTCTTCTTAAAGAAGTACCTCCAACATTTCTTGTAATACTGGCTTGGTGATGATGAACTCTTCTTGTCTGGGAAGCTCTTTATCTGTGCTCTGATTCTGGGTAGAGTCATCGTGGTTGTAGGTTCTTGCTTTTCATCACTTTGAATATTTCATACCAATCTCTTTGGGCCTGCGAAGTTTCTGTTGAGAAATTAGCTGAAAGTCTTATGGGAGCTCCCTTGTAGGTAATGAATTGCTTTTCTCTTGCTGCTTTTAAGATCTGGGTTAGGGAAGTCTTCCATCTTTATCTCTTCAATGTTTCCTCTCTTCTCCTTCTGATACCCCTATGATGCAAATGTTGGTACCCTCAATGTTGTTCTAGAAGCCACCTAAACTATCCTTTTTTTGGAATTCCTTTTTTCTTATTGCTGTTACAATTGGGTGCTTTCTGCTACCTTATCTTCTAAATTGCCAATTCATTCCTCTGCTTCATCTAATCTACTGTCGATTTCTCTTAAGGTAGTCTTTATTTTAGTTATTGTATTCTTCATTTCTAGCTGCTTTTTTGTTTTTTTTCTATCTCCATTTTCATGTTTTCTATCTCTTTCATAAAATTCTCGTTGAGTTCATCTACTCTTCCCTAAGTTCATTGAGCATCCTTATAACCAGGGATTTTAAGTCTGCATCTGCTAGGTTGCTTGTCTCCATTTTGTTGAATTCTTTTTCTGGAGCTAGTACTGTTTTTTCATTTGAGACATGTTCCTTTGTCTCCCCATTTTGGCTGGCTCCCTGTGTTTGTTTCTATGTAATAAGTAGAGTTGCTTTATTTCCCAGTCTTAGTAGAGTGGCCTTATGTAGTAGGTGTCCTGTGGGGCCCAGTGGTGCAGTCTCCCTGGTCACTTGAGCCAGGTGCCCCAGGTGTGTGGGTTGTGTGTGCCCTCCTGTTGTATTTGAGTTTAGGTTGCTGTTTTGCACATCAGTGGGAGGGATTGACCCTCGGGCTGATTTTTTTTTGTGATCCTGGCTAGTGAATACAGTGGAGGAGTTTCTGTGCAGGGAGTGACCCTATGGAGCAAGATTTTCTCTAGCAGGGCTCCGATGCCTTCCCAGGCTGCCTTTTGGGTGTGTTGTCCTTGGATGTGGCCCTAGGTTGTGCTTGGGCTCAGACCAAAGCTGGCCATCAGGTGTGCAGGCTGGGTCATCCTGTGAGGGGCCTTGCCACAGACCAAGTTTAAGTGTAGGCTGTGCCCTTCCTAGGGCAACCTGACCTGAGCCACAAAGCAATCTGTAGATGGCTGTCACCTAGGCTGTGTTGGAGGTGCCTGGAGAAGTCAAGCTGTGAACCAAGGTTGGCTGTTGCTAATGCTGGGCTTGGGGCTGCTCAGCAAGAGTTATGGGGATGCTGAGGCCAGATGCTGCTTGTTTGGGTTTTGTGAAACTTTGGGAGATTTTAAGAAAGTCCATAGGCCATTTGTATGGCAAAGCCACTGAATGTGGCTTAGGCAGGCCTGCAATTTGGGTTGGTGGTGGGATGCTTAGGGAATCACCAGGGCAGGGCAAACAGTGTTAGCTAGGTTGATGGAGACTCAGATATGGCACCACCTGTGTCTGCATGCTGGAAAGGAGGCAGGTTCAAGAGAGAAACAACATATTCTATCAGCACTTCTGTCTGGTAGAAAGCTGCCCCTCCAGCTCTGCCCTGAGCCAGACAACTCAGTCCTCCATCCCTGGTGCCTTTTGAGCTGCTGCCCCAGCACTGGAGCTCAGAGCAAGTAAGTCCATCAGTGAATAAGTCCATGAGTGGGCCCTTTAAAAGGAATACCTGGGATTTCAGCTGCCTTGTCCTACTCAGTCCCAATGTCTGCTGATTTTCACAGCCAGAAGTGGTGGGGACTTCTCTTGCCAGCACTGGAACCCTGGGCTGGGAAACCATGGTGTGGGCCTTGGACCCCTCACTCTTCTGGGGGGAACTTCACAGTCAATATATCCCTTCTGTGTTTTAACTGCCATTTGTACGTGTAGGACTAGCCTGATCCACATCTCCACCCATCCTACCAGTCTTGAGGTAACTTCTATTTGTCCTTAGTTTCGGCCTTCTGTTTAGCTAGAGTTCAAGTGACTTCCAATGATGGTTGTTCAGTAGTTTTGTTGTAATTTTGATGTGGTCTTGATACAATTCATGCATGAAGTTTACCTACTCCACCTTCAATTGGAAAATCTCCCCAACCTTCCATTGCATCAATGAGTGAGGTCAACTCCAGAGACTACAGATACTTGCCTAATTTACCCTGCTATTAATGGAAAGATGTCTTGACCCTAATCTATTACATCTCCTCTTATTACTCTTTAAGGGTATAAAAGCTCTCCATGACCTGATTTCTTTTGTTAACTTTTAGTTCTTAAAACTTTCCACTCAACCTGTTGTTCTGATCAGGGCAGATTTTTACTGTCATGTAAATCCTGAAATCTGGAGATCCTGCCTCTTGTTTTAGCTGTTTATTTGCCTGTAATAGTTACTACCCCCTCTTTCTTTCGACTGTCTTAAGTTTGACTCATTTGTGCCATGTATTGGAAAGAATGTGCATTTTGACCCAGGTATTTAATACTATAATTTGAATGATCATGGGCAAGTTAATAAATATGTTTTCTCATAGGATGGTTGGATTAACTGAATCAACATGAGAATCCGAGTTGTTCAGTTCCTGGCATATAGTAGGCCATCGAATAAGGTCTGTTTCCTTTCTTTATTTCTATCTTAACATCCACATAGTCCATGGTATTTTTCCTGACCATCCTATCTCTGTTTTAAGATTCCCATAGTCTCTCAGTTCAGCCCACAGTTATGTTTTCTGATGTTTGGTCTTTGAGCTAATGAGTAGTATTCTTTACAATTTATTCTTCCTCCTGTAAGAGGATTATCCATCTCTACATTAATGATGTTGGGCTTGATCGTGTGACTTGTTTTGGCCACCGGAATGTGAACAAATGTTACATATACCATATTCTTCTTTGAGAGATTGTAAATTTCTGCCAGCTCTCTCTCTCTCTCATCCCTTCTGCCACAATTGTTCATTGCACACATGAGCTTCTCCTTCAGCTGGAGTTCTAGAATAAGAAAACAAGTGGTGCTATGGTAGTTGACCTAAAACATGAGATTGTGGGGATTGTTATTGCTGAAGAGTCACTAATCAACTCCTGTTTTCTATGTGTTAGTCTTGCTTCCCAAAGTAGACTTAAACTTCTTTAGTTAGTAAACTCAGATGTTCAAGAAATTCAATAGACTTTATTTCTATAACAGCTCTGCCATCAAGACTCTATTAGGCTGGATAAGTGAAAAAGCAATACAACCACCTTCAGCCTTTCTTGGAATCCCCTCCCACAAAATGCTGTCCTAGGATTGTACTATGGTTCTTATGGAGGTCCAGTGCCCTGGGGTAGTGGGTTTTGTTTAGATGGCCATTGTCCCTGAGGACATGATCTCTTCAGATCTAGTGGTCCTCTAAAGCCATACCTGGGGCACCAGAATCTTCAGCAGGGCTGCCCACAATCCAGATATAATCGATGTCCACTTTTTTCTGTCCAGCTTCCTGGGAGTGTTGTCAGTAAGCAAGGCCTGGGTTCCCTCTATACTTGAGACACACAGATACTCTCAATCTCATTCTCTCTCTCTCTCTCTCTCTCTTCTCTCTCTCTCTCTCTCTCTCTCTCTCATCTCCCCTTAATACAGAAGCACCTCTTCTAGTTTTGGGGAAATCCTTCCTCTTTCAAGTGTCTACAAGAAACTCTATTTTTGCTTTCAAATCCTCTTCCCATAAAAGTTGTAAAACCTTGTAAACCACTGTTTTTTTCTGTAGAAGGGAAAGGGAAAAATCAGGGAACAAAAATGTTAGCATCTAAAATTATTTTCTAATCACATTTCTAATTTAGAGCAGCGTTTTCCACCTTTGGCATTATTGATATTTGGAGCTGGATAAATTGTTGTGGAGGACTGTCCAGTGCATTATTGGAACTTAACAGCATCTTTGGACTCTAGATGCCAGTAGCAAACCCCCATGCCCACCAGATCATGACAACCAAAATGTCTCCAGACATCGCCAAATGTCCTGGCTGGCAATATTATGCTGAGTAGAGAATCACTGATTTGGTGGTGGGCTGAGTTGTAACCTTCGCTTTCCCCAAGACTTAACAGAGTATTTAACCCATAGAAGGTATTTAATAGATATTTTCTGATTGAAGAAGTTAAAGTAGGAAATTTAATTTATATTTTGGCTGGGGGCTTCAATTCATCTTAAATGAGGAAGTGAAGGGACACGAATGAATTTGTTTAAAAAACATTTGTTCTTCTCAACCCTTTTGCAGGTGTGTAATCTATATGGGTGAATGCTCAAACTAATTATTGTTACTGAAGAATTCTAATGGAATTTTGAATTCAGTCACTGAACCAGTATGGTGATTAACAAAAAGTTCGTTGGGGAAGAACATTTATGAAAAGGAGCAACAAAATAAATAATTTACATGCCAAAGAATATAATTCCTGGGAGAGGATAAATCAATCATGGAGTTCTGCCAACATCACAGTCCCAGAGTTTACTGCTTAAGGGATTTGTGAGAGAGGAGAAGGATGAAAAGGTGAATTTGAATCCACAAACGAATAAAGCTGCATATGCTGCCATGGTTCCAGTGCCTCTAAAGATCTTTCTACAATGGAAAGAGCCTTTTCCTTAAAAGGTGAGGGATTTTGACATAACGTTTTCTTAGCAGGGTGAAGACTCCATGATGGGCAAAATATATAAAAGATTATATATTCTTTTAGTAGGAGAAGTAAGTCTTTGATGTGTATTAGAGTTGAGGAAGGCATTACAGAAAAAAATTGTTATTTATGTTTTATAGGAAATTAATTTTTTCTCTTTTCTTGGACACAACAGCAACCTAATTATGAAGGCAAAGAGACTAGCTGGGGATTAGCATTACTCATGTTCCATGCTGCTTATCGCCTGGTTATAATGAATGTAGGTGCTTTTATTTTCAGACACACAACAGATACTATGTCATCTTGGGCTTTTAGAAATTTATATATGCAAACACTTGGCAGAGCAGATATCTTTGCAACCTTTCTTAATAATAACAGACTGCTGTTCAGCGCCTGGGGTAAAATTTTCTGGGTACATATCATTTTGGCATATGTGTGAAAAGGAAAACCTTGTGTGGTATGATTACTTTACCAATATGATATTTCAGAAATAGCTGAGATTTAAATTACCATGCGGTATATTATTAAAGTGAGAGATTTATTCAGTTTATACTACAAATCCCTGGGGAGATAAATGTGCTTATATTATAGGTAAAATCAGATAGGTAAATAGCAAGTCTGGACATCATTTTTTAAAAGATAGTATTTTAGTTGTATGATAATTTTTTAAGGACAAGAACACATAGAGTAGTGTCTAATAATAATGTAAAATAGTAGACTCAGAGGGAACCAAGAATTTAAAAAAGAAGCTAATTTTTTAAACAATGAACTATGACTATGACTGCTGAACCTTAGAATAGCCCATTTTTCACCTAAAACTTATTTTTTTGGAAAGCTCAGGTGTTTCCTCTCCTTCCTAAGCAGTCTTATTGTCAGTGGGATCTCAAACCTGAGAGTCATTACCTCACAAAGGTAGACACAACACATCACATAAGAATTTCCCTTTTCCATTCATCAGTGTATTCCAAAATGTGTTGTAGGGAATAAAGCTCTATGGGATATTAATAAGACATCATGTGAGAAAAGGGGCTCATGTCAAAATAAGTTTGGAAATCTTATGTAGGCAAAGTTTTGCCTCCTTACCCCTTGACCTCCTCACCAGAACTTTTCAGTGATGTGAATTGCCAAGAGGGGAAAATAATACATGGTGTTTCCACATGTTACCTGCTCATAGATTTTTTTCTTGTAATGTTTTTAACATCTCTTAGAATTAGCATTCCATAGAACAGAACAGACTTTGAGAATGCAAAGTTAGTCTGTATAACTATTGATGCTAGTTGTGTACATGCTGGGAATGAAGTAGGTAATGTATTCAGAGGTGAAAGCATTAGTAGGAAGTCAGTAACGGAGCATTACCATGAAGGTACCAGCCACTGGAGATCAAGGCCAAATGGGCAGTAAACCTGATCAAGTTTTAAGTAGGCATTGAGAGTCTAGTGGACAGTGACAGGTCTAGGGGCTTGTGGAGTAGAGAAATGGCTTTTAAAGTGTTGTGCTAAAATTGTCAGATAACCAAAATGGGAAAGGGATTGAAGTGGGCATAATTATTCACAAATACTACAGATATTATTGAAAATTTACTATGTGTTAGAGATAAGATTTACAAGAATGAGGTCACTAAGTAGGATCCAGCCAGATAGCTGAAGTTCAGAGTTTGGGTTGGAGAGGAAGAGGAATGGAGAACACCAGATATTCAAGACATTTGTGTAGATGTTGAAAAGCATAGATGGGGGTAGCCTGCCTGAGTGGGTACTCTTCAGGAGCAACCTGGCACTTCTGCCCTGGGGACAGGGGTGTTCTCTGTAATTTCCAAACCCCATTGCTTAGCAGGATGTATCCTGTTGATAAACAGCCTAAGATTTAGTAAGAGCACTGACAGCTGGACTTGGCTAGAGGCCAACATCGCTGTGCATGTCACAATGGAAGCAAAGTGCAAACTTCTTACCGCCTAATGACTTCTTGGGTTTCAAGAGCAGAGAGCCCAATTGTGGTGGATACACTCCCCTCCAAATTCCTCTCATTTGAGAAGCACCTATCACATTTCTACAACCATTTGTTTCCTTTATCTTCTTCTTGAATGAATCTCCACTCACATTCTTTTATTTCCAACCATTGTTCTTAGGCATATTGAAGTATTTTTTAAAAAATAAGGCAATTTGAGCCCTCTGGAACTGTTCCTTATTCTTCCTGCCAAGAATGTCCTATGTCCACAGCAGGAAGTTCAATTAGCAAATCCATGAATCAGGATTTTAATTATACACTTTCCAGAAGGAAAATGCTAGCTTTGCTTCTACCCTATACCTTACTTGTGGGAATCACAGTATGACATTGACTGAACCTGGGTCCCTGTGGTGAAATGTGAAATGGTGAAATGCAAACATATTGGTGGAAATTTGTTCACATTTTTTCATGACTGTTTCTGTATTTAGCAAGTAGCAAAAATTCTTGGTTGTACAAAAAATTAAGATTGACTCTAGAAGGTTCAAAGTATCCTAATTAAGAAATTTGCTAATTGTTATTCCCTGCCGTGTCTATAGACTATATTTGGTTTTAAGTCATGACTAAGCATCTGAATGGTATCTTTTACTTTAACATGTTCTCTACTGTTATCTTGCCTTCCCAGCTAGATGATATACTTTTTATGGCTAAGGTCGTTCCTCCTCTTTATCCCCTTCTCTCCCCTCCTTCTCAAGCTTGTCGCTGCAGCTTCTCTTTTTCCACTACAGATTTTGAATCTAGAGGCCCCAGAATTCTCATTGAGTATCTTCCATTAATATCTTTAAGAGAAAAATTGCTTTCAATGCCTTTACAGCTAGATATACTGTAACCTGAATGGGAAGGATGATAAAAGCGCTGGGTTTTGGAGTATCCAGGTCCAACCTCTCTGCAGGCTGTGGTTCACACTGTGCTAGCTGAGAAAATAGAAACACCATTTGTTATATAGGATCTTAGGAGATTTTGTTGACTGCCTGAACTCAACTGCTCTCAAAAACTAAAGGTGGTTCAGAGAGGGAGGCTTTGAGAAAGCTCTAAGCTCCAGACTTACAACAATTTCTCTAATCATCTCCAAAAGCCTAGAGGTCCATCCTTCTTATAAAATTTCTGGAATATCATTATCCTCCACACTTTTGTCACAGTTATATGTATATAAAAATTTTAACCTTTAGTCCTTTGAGGTCTAATATTGTTTTTAAAGAGTCCAAAAACATTACCAGACTCATTGGCTTCCCATATTATAAAAAGTATTAGGTTATTAATTTTATATATCAGTTAATAGAAACTGGCATTCTTTTCCTTGTCTCCTTATCCCCATTTACAGAGGGGTTTACCTGGTCTCAAGGTTTCATGCATATTTGTTTGACCCAGGGAAGAAGAGAAACAAAGGAAAACCATTAGGAGATGTTTGGTCAGTCTAAGCCATCCTGCCATAAGTTGTTCCCTAGCAGTGAATGGGAGAGGACCAAAGAGTGAAAGTTTTTTGCTCCTTTTGTGTTCATTGCTAATTTTATTAATATGACACATAAGATTACACTTCCACACTGGTTAAGCATACCTATGATAAAAAAATAAATATATACCAGTAAGGAATTAGAACTATCTCTTAAAAACTGTGAGTCTGAGATATTCAAATGGGAAGTAAAAATAAATTTAGGAATCACAAAGTAATTCTATATGCAGCACTGGTCTAAGATTTAATGAAGACATTGTGAATTTTTAAGGTATTTCTACTAAAGACTATTCAACCGATGCTATAGAATAAATACTAAGAAGGATAAAAAGCACTTTAGAGTTGGTTCACAGGCATTATCTTCAAATTTTTTTTCTTTTGTGCCTCTAAAGAATTCTGAAAAATGAAATGTGCCTTCCATGCTTTTAACTTCTAAATTTTAAATAGAAATTTAAATAAATGCAAACAATATAAATGACCATATGTAAATATAGACATTTGAAAATAAAACTGTTGCATTCTTCTGATTTTACCTTATATTTAATACATTTAAGAGTCTAAAAAACTACAACAATTTATACCGAAGTGGGTTTATCTTGATAATAAACCATGAGTTTCAAAGTATTAATTTTTTTTCCATACAGACATTATTACTGGTTGGGGTAAGAATTAAATATAAAAAGTAAAATTAATTGGAAACACAACATGTAATGAGGCAGATGTTTTTAAAATTGGTTCTTATATTTGTGAATGAATTTTGCTAGAATGAAACAGAGTTAGAATCAAAATTAAATCTATTTTTCATTTTTATGTATGTAAGCATTTGAAACCCTTTTCATAAATAAATAAATGGAAAATTGGTTATTTCAGTGTCAGTCAATTCTTTGAACTCCTTTCAAATTAAATACCAAAAATCAACCAGTGATCTTTCACTAGATTAGAAAAAAAAAGTTTTTAATTAGTGAATTATTTGACTCAGTTATTATTTAACTGGATTAAAAGCAGTAAATTTGAAACTATCTGTCTTATAAAAGGAAACACAGCCCAGATAGTCACTCACTTTCTCAGCAGCATTTTGAATCATCTCTTTTTGCTAGAGTTTCTACATTGCAGGGTAAATGCACTAATGTGAGATCTAGTATGGGCTAGGTCTGCATTTCTTTCATAGAAGAGAAAAAGGGCTCATCTGAAAGAAGAGGAGAGAAAAGAAAATCTGCATGGTCCTCTGAGTGTATTTGTTTTCAGGAAGATCACTTTTAGGAAAAGAGATCTATGCATTTGACAATCTTGAAATTGATTCTCTAGGGCTGCCTGAGTACCAAAGGGAAAGTCTTTACATACACATACCCCAGTTAGAAGACCACTCGTTTAGGATCAATGCATAGATATGCTTACACTGTTGGAACCAGGATTCTTTGAATGTAACCTCAAGAATTTGGAGTTATTTAATCTATGAGAAAAGCAAGAGAAAAGAAGGAAATATAAAAAGCATATGTCTGGTGGGTGTAAGAAGTTACTCTCTATTTTATTGAAAACATAGTAAGAATAAATATAGTGAGTTTAGACTAGAGTCCTAAAGGGTTATACCCTGAGGTGTACATCAGTCCTTTTTTAAAGGGATTTTAAGGAAAGTTGTAACCTAGTTTGTTAATAAAAAATTTAACCTTTAAAGCATGCTAGTAACATATTTTCTTTGCTTGATCAAGGATAGGCCAAAATAAAAGACACAAATAGAATGAAAATTATTTTACTTGATTTGACTATATGAAAGAAGAGCTAATAATTGATTATATTAGTTTAGTGGGCTCAATTTTCAAAAAAATTCTGCCTTGGTCACTTACATGCTGTGTAGCCCTAGGAGATTTTTATTGGTTTTCAAGTCTCAGTTTCCTTATCTGCAAAGCAATACCTACTTCAAAGGAGAGTAAGGATTAAATGAAATAACAAATGATTAAATGTACGCTGTTTTGCATCCTGCTGGCAGACATTAATTGCTCAGTAAATAATAACTATTAGCCAAAAACTGGAGGGAATTTTAGTAAAATAGTTTCACTCATTACAATTTAAATGAAGACTTTGATTTGACAGCCTCTAAAATTTCCAGTTTCTATTCAACTGTCAATTATCTGGCAATTTCTTTGTGTATAAGAGAACATGCCAAGGGTCTGGTCAAGATAGTGAAGTAGGTAAACACCAATTGGAACAGCAATAAGAAAAAAAGAATCCAAAAAAAGGATAGTTTAAGTGGCTTCTAGGACAACATCAAGGGTACCAACATTTGCATCATGAGGGTACCGGAGGAGAAGAAAGGAAGCAAGGAATTGAAAACCTATTTGAAGAAATAATTATGGAAAACTTTCCTAACCTGGTGAAGGAAATAGACATACAAGCCCAGGAAGTGAAGAATACCAAACAAGATGAACTCAAAGAGACCCACACCAAAATATATTATAATTAACATGCCAAAGTTTAAAGACAAAGAGAATCTTAAAAACAGCCAGAGAAAGGCAATTAGTTACCTACAAGGGAACTCCCATAAGACTGTCAGCTGATCTCTCAACAGAAACTTCGCAGGCCGGAAGAGATGGACACAAAATATTCAAAGTGAGGAAAAGCAAGAACCTACAACCAAGATGACTCTACCCAGAAAAGTTATCATTTAGAATCAGAGGACAGATAAAGAGTTTCCCAGACAAGAAAAAGCTGAAGGAGTTCATCACCATCAAGCCTGTATTACAGGAAACGTTGGAGGAACTTCTTCAAGAAGAAGAAGAAAAAAGAAAAAGAGAGCAAAAACAAGGATAATAATTTGGCAATAACTACATACCTATACCAAATTACTTTAAATGTAAATGGATTAAATGCTCCAATCAAAAGACATAGGGTGGCTGAATGGATAAGAAAATGAGATCCAAACAAACCTACAAGAGATTCACTTCAGATTGAAAGACACACAGAATAAAAATAAAGGAATGGAAAAAGATGTTTCACAAAAATGGAAACAAACAATAAAAGCTGGGGTAGCAATACTTATATTAGACAAAATAAATTTAAAACAAAGCCTAAAACAAGAGACAAAGAAGGACCCAGTTATCCCAATTCTGGGTATTTATTCGAAGAAACCCAAAACATAACTTTGAAGGGACATGTGAATCCATATGTTCATTGAAGTATTATTTACAATGCCAAGATATGGAGGCGATTTGGATGTCCATCAACGGATGAATGGATAATGAAGAGGTAGTACATATATACAATGGAATATTACTCAGTCATCAAAAAAGAATGGAATCTTGACAGCTGCAACCACATGTATAAACTGGGAGGTTATTGTGGCGAGTGGAATAAGTCAGGCAGAGAAAGACAAATGCCATATTGTTTCACTTACATATGGAATCTAAAGAACAAAATAGACGAACAAAACAGAAACAAATTCACAACCAGAGAACAATGTGGAGGTTGAGGGGAATGGGTGACAAAAGGGGAGGATTTAACAAGTACAAGTTGGTAGCTACAAAATAGTCATGGGGATATAAGTATAGCATAAGGAATATAGTCAATAATGTTGTAATAACCTAGTATGGTGTCAGATGGGTACTAGATTTATCAGTGCGATCACTTTGTAAGTTATATAAATGTCTAATCACTATGTTGTCCACCTGAAACTAATATAGTATTTTATTCCAAATGTAATTTAAAATGTTAAAAAATTATTTAAAAAAAAGAGTACATGTCTGGGTCCCTGATATAAGAAGCAGAACAGTGGAACTTATATGCGGAGTATCAATTTGGTGAACCTTTCATCCCTTCAATGTAGTGAAGGATATAGCATAGTGGAGAGAATAGTGGATTGGCAATTGAGAGTTTCTGATTCTTCCCCTTGAGACTGCCATTAATCAGCAATGCATCATGGGCAGGTTATTGGATTTCAGCGCCATTTGCTAAGAGATGAGGCTGTTGGTCAAACACACCTGTGTGCAAGGGGCGTGTGATTAGTGTAAAGTTTGAGGTTGCAGAAGTGTAATACAACAGGTACAAAATCACCTGAATTGTGTTCAAGGATGATACCTGCCCTATTACACAGCCTTTAAAAAGACTGTGCTGACTTTGCAGTGCCGCCTAACAAAGGTCCCTGTGGGAGATACTGAGCAGGACTTCCAGAATGTGCTCGCAGATGGACAAGGACCTTAAGGCTTGTTTTTAGCTTGGAAATCTTATTCCTAGGATACATTTCATCCTTAAAAAAAGAGACCTAATTGAATTTGATGTACTCCTGAATTTTCTGTTATTAGTACTTGAAAGATCCTATCATATAATAGATCAAATAATGCAAAAAAGAGAAAATGCAAATATAAGAACAAAAAAAGATGTGTCAGAAAAAGAATTAAAATTATGTTGACAGCTTTCTTTTTCCTTTTAGGAACAGATAAATCTTTTCTAAAAGATGAAAATGGTTGGTGATACAAAGTCAACATTTAATAAAACGAACATAGGCAGGAGGCACTTGCCGTACTGTCAGATCCTGATGAAAATACATTTAAGAATAAATGTGACTTTTCAGCCTGAAAATTTACATTTGTCAAAGAAGCACTTCTATAAAGATTCCAGAAGGACTCGATCCTGTCGGCCTCCTTTGTCTTTTTAATAGTGTAAGTTCTCAAATGGAGTAGGAACTGCTAATTAGCACAGACAAAAAACTTCACCTTTTACTTTGCAGAGAATAAACTCGAGTTTGTGAAGGCTGCAGCGCTAAGGGAATTGCCTATTTTTCTCAGTAAAAAAGTGAAAAGTGATTTAAGGTTAACTATCTGTTTCTGGAAATCTTGCAGTATGAATCTTGAGGCAGCCCTCAACTCCCTTTGAATTGAGAGTTGGATAAGATGGATGTTCCAGTCATTCTCAGGGTGTTCCAGCTGATAATTGAGAAACTGCGAAAGCCTCATAGCTTATCTAAATACCACTTTAGAATTTCCAGTTTCCCTCATGAGGGCAAGAGAGGCAAAGATGTGCTTATTATCACTACACATGCTTCTGACAATTAGCTGTATTCCAGAAGCATCACCAGAAGTCAGGATAAGCCTTTCTGCAGGGCAAGTCAATGGTTCCGCATGCCTAATTAGCCAGGATTAAATTATTCAGCATCCAATGGGAAAACCAGTCAGGACTTCCAATTTATAATTCAAAATGTTTCTGTTTTACAATGCAATAAAAATAACGCTCTGGAGTGAAACAATCAGATAAGGCATAGTTACAGGAAATGCTGGTGGAACAATTACCAAGAAGTGAATTAGAAAGCTTTAAATGGATGGGCGAAACCTGACTGGAATATATACATAGCCTTCGTCTCAATAAATTTTTGAGGAAATGTTTCTCATGAAGACCTAGCCTTGTAGGTCATGAACATTCCAGGAATGGTATAGTTTTTATAAGAATTGGTTTAACAATGAATGGGGTGGGGCTGGAAATTAAGTCTCACTTGATGTTATGGTTTGAATCTCTGGTGAGACTTAGCCAAGTAATGCAGGGTGTGAAGGGTGTTCCTGGCAAAGCACATTGTATTTTAATGAATGATAATGATGAGTTCATTAAACTACGGTGATATTAATTTAAGTCAACTAAATAATGTTGATAGTTGAAACTGTGTTCTTTCTCCAATTGGTGAAACTATGAACGATTCTCTTTGTGTTTGGCTGTGGTTATTCATTAATGAGAGATGCTTAACGATGAACATAAATCCTTTCCTTTCAAGTGGTTGGAAAGAGGAGGCAAGGAATTCCATGACAGTGCAGAGTTTTAGAACTGGCAACTGGAATTATTAAATTCTGGTCTTGAGTCAACTCAATTGTTTGCTCTCCTGATAGAGAGACACCTTGGTGAGAAATGATATTGGACATAGAAAATGCTTAAGAATGTTGTCTCTATTGTACCACAATATCTAAAATTGTCTATTGAAGGCTTCTATTTACATAATTATATTCAAATATGTTTATTGTAATTTTTGTAACATTTCATGAAGTAGTGCTATCCGAGTGAAATGTACAAATGAAGACATTGAATTAGTTGGCATCTTTCTTATACAGGATGAGAGATGACACCCATATGAGTTCTGGTCTGTGTCAGAACATTTTACTGATTCATTAATCCTCATAGTATCTCTAAAGGGTATAATGTATTAGCGTCACATTTCTTGATGTAACAGATTACTACAAAGTTAGTGGCTTAAACCAATACACATTTGTTATCTTATAGTTCTAGAAGTCAGAAGTCTAAAATGGGTCTCCCTGGATTAAAAAATCGAGGGTGTCGACAGGGCTGCATTCTTCTGGAGGCTCTCAGGGAGAATGTTTTCTTGCCTCTTCCAGCTTCTAGAGGCTGCCCACCTTTCTTGTCTCACGGCCTTCATCCATCTTCAAAGCCAGCAGTCAGTGGGGTCTTTTTTTCTCTCTTTATTGCTTAGAAAATGACTCTTCTACAGTCCTTCCTAAATTTAAGGACTTTGATGATTACTTAGGGCCCACTCAGATAATCCAGGATAATCTATTTGAAGGTCAACTAAATTAGCAACCTTAATTTCCCTTGCCATGTAAAATGACATGTTTACAATTCCAGGATTTAGGATTAGGATTCATTTGGGATGCCATTAACTGCCCACCACAGTAGGTATTAGTACCCATTTTACAGGTGATAAAAAACACAGAGATGTTAAGAGATGTTAAGTAATTTGCAGGAGTTATGTAGCTAGGAAATATTCAGGGGTAGGATTTGAACCTGACACCATAGTCTATTCTTTTAACACTACACTATACTACTTCTTCTAATAGTTTAGCAGCAGGGTTGGATCACCAAAGGTATAATGATACTGATATCTACAGTATCATTAGAATCTACGCATGTTTACATAGTGGTCCTGGCCCCATAGTTAATCCTGTTCTAGAGGATGACTCTGTCTCTTTTTAGGATGAATACTTGCTAGTTTTGCTGTTTCACAATCCTTACTTTAGGTAAAGATAATACAGAACAGATAGCTTATCCCTCCAGAGATTAGGTTCATCTTTCCCTACCTCGTTAACATGCAGTTATCAAATACTTATTGAAAATTTATCAGACATTATGACTGATTCTGAGAAATCGCTGTTTAGTGAAATGTTGCTCCTGCATTCAAAGATATCAGAGTTATCGTAGAGAGAGACAAAGAAACAGTTATTAGAAGAAAATGTGGTAAGTGCTGTTATAGAATTGCATAGAAGATTGAGTTCTATTAATTCTGCCTCCAAAGTACAGTTGTGAACTCAATATTTACATTTCAGTCAACGATGGACTTTCATATATGACCATATATACATGGTGGTCCATAAGATTATAAGGGGCTGAAAAAATTTCTATCACCTAATTGATGTCACAGCTGTCATGACATGTAGTGCAACTCGTTACTCCCATGTCTGTGGTGATGTTGATGTAAACAAACCTGCACTGCTGGTTGTATGAAGTATACCATATACAATTGTGCACAGTACATAACTTCATATGATAATTAAGTTGACTATGTTATTGGTTTATGTATTTACTATACTATACTTTTAGTCATTATTTTAGAGTGTGCTCTTTCTACTTACAAAAAAGCTTGCTGTAAAACAGTATGCCGTGTTATACCAGTAGTAGCCTCATGGCATTTCTATTTACTGTGTCTCTGATTGTAACTTTTTCTTCTGCTTGATTTAACCTCATATTGTTTTGCACAGTAACATGCTGTAACAGACTTGTAGCCTAGGAGCAAATAGATTATACCATATGGCCTAGGTGTTTAGTAGGCTATAATACTGAGGTTCGTATAAGTGCACTCTGTGATGCCACACAAAAATCTCCTAATAACACATTATATTAGCACATATGCCTGTTGTTAAGTGTCTCATGACCATTGTATCTTGACTGTTTCTTCTCCATGGCCATTTCTGTAACATAAGCCACCATGTCTGTGTTATCTGGACAATAGTTTCCTCACTTTCTCCCTGCTTCCCTTCTTGAATTCCTACATTTTACTTTCCAAAATATCAATTAATTGTGTGTGTGTGTGTGTGTTTTAGGAAATGCAAATAAGACTTATTACCCCTGTTTAAGGTTCCTTCTCACTTATTATCTCTACTGAAAACTTCTGGGTTTTTCCCCCCATTATAATTTGTACTGCCTGTACATTTTCTGAAAGCAGTAACTGTACTGAGAGCCCAGTACAGTGCCTTGCATTACAATGAATATTTTAAAAAATACCAAGTTGTAGAAAAGGGACAAGTAATTAAGTCAAAGGAGATAATACTAGTACTTTCCTATAGGGTTGCAGTGGACTACAGCAGAGTTGGGCTTTAAAAAGAGAATTCACAATGCACTTAGTCTGTCATCTGGTATAGATGAAGCTATTGTTACTTTCATAAATGGATTCAAGTAGTTTCTTTTAGAATCATATTTTTCAATTACAGTTGGCATATAGTATTATATTAGTTTCATGTACAATATGTGACTAGACATTTATATAACTTACAAAGTGGTCACACTGATAAATCTAGTATCATCTGACACTATTACATAGTTATTACAATGTTATTGACTATATACCCTATGATACTTTTCATCTCCATGACTATTTTGAACAACTACCAATTTGTACTTCTTAATCCCTCCCCCTTTTTAACAATCTCTCAACACCCCTCCCATCTGGCAACCATCAAAAATGTTCTCTGTATCCATGAATTTGTTTCTGTTGTGTTGTTCATTTATTTGTTTTTTAGATTCCACATGTAAGTGAAATCATATGGTATTTATCTTTCTCTGTCTGATTTTTACTTCTTGTAATACCCTCTAGGCCTATTCATGTTGTTGTAGATAGCAAGATTTCATTCTCTTTTTATAGCTAAGTAATATTCCATTGTGTGTATGCACCACTTATTTATCCATTCATCTATTGATGGACCTTGGGTTCCTTCCAATATCTTGGCTATTGTAAATGCTGCAATGAAAATATGGATGCACTTGTTTTTTGACATTAGTGTTTTGGGTTTCTGGTACCCCAAAGTAGAATTGCTGGGTTCTCCTTTGTTCTTGTTAGAGCCTTTGTTTTGAAGTTTTTTTGTCTAGTATAAATATTGCTACCCAGCTTATTTATTTATTATTTCCATTGTCAAGAAATGGAAAATTTCTTTTTTCCTCCCTTTACTTTAGTCTGTGTGTGTCTTTTGATATGGAATGAGTCTCATAGGCAGTATAGTAAGTCTTATTTTCTTACCCATTCAACTACCTAATGTCTTTTGATTGGAATGTTTCATTTATTTATATTTAAAGTAATTTGGTATAGATATTGTAGTTATTGTTATTTATATTTTTTTATCTTTTTTCCCATTTCTTCTTTAAAAAGTTCTTTAACATTTTTTTTTTTTTCTGTAATGCTGATTTGGTGGTGATGAACTCCTTTAGCACTTTGTCTTGGAAGCTCTTTATTTCACCTTGCAATTTTAAGTGATAGCTTTGCTGGGTAGAGTAATCTTGGTTGCAGTTCCTTGTTTTCATCACTTGGAATATCTTGTGCCAATCCATTGTGGCTGCAAAGTATCTGTTTGAGAAATCAGTTGACAGTCTTATGAAGATCCCTTATAGGAAACTAGCAAAGAATAAAATCGTAAAAGGGAACAAAATGGAAAGTTTGTCTCAAGTATAGCCACATTCAATCCTGCTTTCAGGTCTTTGTGTGGGACAGCTCTGCCAGAGGACTTTCCCTTCTTCCTGACTTTGAGGGCAGCCTTTCACTTTTGGTCCATCTTTTCCCAGGAGTTTCACCCTAAATTGGATACAAGCTACTGCTTACTTAGCTTTAATAACAATTTACTTGTTAATAAACAGAATTAATCTTGCTTAAGCCAATTTATTCAAATAATATTCTATTCTGATTCCTTGGGAGATCTGTTTCCTTAGGCCTTTATGTTTTCTGTTCTAAATTCACATTTTTTCTTCTACAGAGGGCTAATTCTTCCTTACTTTGTCTTCAAAGAACATATTTAAAGTATAAAAAAAGAGCTTATGGAAGGAAATGAATGGGAAGCAAATTTCCCCTGATGTTCCTTGAATGTAGCTGGTAGTACTTTCTTTCGCTTGTTATTTTTAACTGAGATGTATTAATAGAAATGACTGACTTGTTTCCTTGACTTGGAGGTGATTTATCAGCTCAGAACAGGACCAGTTGGTTTTTTTTTTTGTTTTTTTTTTTTACTGCCAGATGGCCTAGCTCACTGGTCTACAATCAAAACAGCGTTTGTAAGTCATCATTTCCCTGTTGGAGTCAAATGGGGATCAATTTTCAAGCCTCTAGAAACATCCGCCACAAATCTCTGCAAGTACTTTGCAGAAAAAAAACTCTCCTCCTGACTCAATCAGCCTGCTTCCAAAGTTTTATCATCTGCCTTGACATCTGAATTCTTCCTTGCTTATTGACTGAGCTGCTCTGGCTGTCTCGCTGCCTGAAGAACATTCTCTGAGATGTTTTTCCACATGGAAGGGCTGGTCAGTATTAACCTGTTCGCATTTTGTTCCTTAGTCTCCATATAATAAATTTTGTCTCTTAGTCCCCATATAAGAAAGCCCCACATAATGTGGCTTCAAACTGGTGTACAGTCTAAATTAGTAGACATTTTCTCTTGCCACATTGATACATATAGGATTAACCTTAAGCCATTGCCCTTATTAAGACTGACTCCTAAAATAGAGGGTTACTACTTGGTAAGTAACTGCAAGTGGGCTCTCTTTAGAGAAGTTCTTTATTCAATTCCGATATTTTGTTTTAATACTTAAGAGGAAATACTTATCTCAGTGGAGTCTATTCTATATTGTAGGTCTAATATAATATTCTCATACTCATTTAGCTTTTTCCAAGGAACATTCCATAAAAGAATTAATCCTAATGTCTTAAGGCATCCAATGAAATATAATGAATTAACTTCTTGCCTATACATCTGGAATGATTCTAGCTTTAGAAAAAAGTCATGCCAAATCATTTTTCTGTAAGGACCAGTTCTCAAGTGGAACTATGATTGATAAAGACTTAGGAAATTAGTGTCTATGTAGAATCATGCTTTATGGAATCAACTCTTGTGAGGTGCTTAAATGCCTATGTTGGAGAGGAAGACCTTGGTGCTATACTCAAGGCATTCTTAATTGATTAAGTTGCTACTTGCCTTCAGTTTGTTTCTCTTGGATTCATCACAATATTTGGTAATTTCTTCCTTCTCAGTGTCAGTACAATACACCCATACTATAAATTCCTTGTTCTAGTCTCTGTTTCTGATAGCTACTTACTCTCTAAACTTTTCTAATCTCTTCTTAATCCACATTAGGAATAATAATCTGAGTCCTTCACATCTCATAGGATAATCAAATTAGAAAATGTTCTTGAACTTTATAAAATATAAAGCCATAAATCTATGTAATAATTTAGGCAGTTATAATTGTAGGAATGGGCAGTGGATTTAGATGGATCCACATAAATATGCGGTTCAAGTCCAGATGGACACAGCAGGTCATACATCCAACTCAGCCAGCCAGAAAGTTAGCACAAAGGATAGATGATCAGACTGATACTGAAGAATGGAGTTCCATGAGCAACTCAAAGAGGTAGTGCTCAGAGCAGTGAGACTATACCTGAGAGAAGGTAAGTGATAGCACTCATTTGGTAAGGAGAGTTAGAGAGCTTTAGTGAGCAGAGATACAGTCAGTCTGAGGAAAACAATAAGGGAACCCCTTTGGGCCATTATGTGTATGTTAGTAAGATTAACTAGTGGAGTAGATGTAAAAAATAGAAAGCTGAAACTAAATTAGCATATACCTCAGTATACCAGGAGCCACAGAACAAGGCTATGTGCTCAATCCAACCTGTATTTCTAGGACGTATGTGAAAGCCACCTTGAAAAGATGAACCGTTTTGAATTCCAACATAGAGGAATTGGCTGTCAAGGAGGACAAATAGAAAAGATATATATAAACTATTATATACAAATTGGAAATAATAATAATAATAATAATATAATAATAATAGTTTACAATGTTATGTGCCAGGCAGCATTTTAGGCACTCATTTAATCCCTACAACACTTCCATAAGATAGGTATTATTGTTATCTTCTCCATATTCTAGTGAGGAAATTAAGCCCTAGAAAGTATAAGTGACTTGCCCAATGTGACATAAGTACTGATTTTGACTCAAGAGTGAATATTTTTATCCTCTATTCTAGGTTGTTTTAAGTCAGAGACTGATAAAGTACTTGTCAGTAGAATGACCTTAAAAATTAGGATGGCAAAACCAGATAGGGCCATGAGAATAACCAGAATTTAATTGCATATCATTTTAATATATTTATGAGTTATAAGGTCTTATCAGATATGAAAAATGTCAAAAATGTGATTCTGTCATATTCAGAGATATTTAGAGCTAGATGAAAGGATATTTAAAATCTTAAGAGCCAAAGAATTCAAAATCCAAACAGGTAATGTAGCAGCCTGAGTGGGTTATGAAGAACTCAAAAGCCACCTTTCTTTTGCTATGAAGCTCCCATTATGGACTGTAAATAGCTCAGTAGGCCCCACTGAGAATTCAATGGGGACTGGAAAAAAATAAAGTTGTAGATAAAGGAGAAAGAGGGTGATGGAGAACTAGAGATGAGTTGAATAAATGATGAAAATGTTATGATTGCAATATCTGCTGAATTTAACATTTATTTCAGGGAACAGAGTGTAATTAAACAAAGTACTCGAGGGACATAAATGGTTGTGCTAATCTTAGTTTAACCACATTTTCTTTCTGGATGACAAAAGTGACTAATGTTACATTAACGATCACTCTTAATTCAGCTAATTAATAGTAAAATGTGTGGTAAATATTCAGGTCAGATGATATTAATAGAAATTACTATTTACTGAGCCCATATATATCAGATCTTTTGGTGAGTAGTTATTGTACACTTATTTAATACAACAACTCTGTTCTATGTCTTACCATCCTATATTCCATTTTACGTATGAAAATGGGTCTTATAGAGGTTAAGTCATTTACTTAAGTTTACATGCCACTTGGCTAGTAGGTGACAGAGGTTGTATTGAACTAAAGTCCATCTGATGCCAAGGCTGTAATGGGCATGTCTAACCCTGTTAGCAGTGGCATATCAAGGTTGGGGAGGTGGCTATTAGAGTAATTTGCCTCAACAAGGGGAGCATTTTTATCACTGACCTTGTTTAGAATTATTGATGGTGTTAATGGAAAGCAGACTGACTTTAAATTGGTTTTGTTATTGCTTTAAAATTCTCTGCACACCATTTTATTGTTTGCACCAAGACAGTGAAAAAGGAAGTGGAAAAGTGAGGAAGGAAATAGAGGGAATCCAATAATGGTTACTACTCTTGGCAACAGGGGCTCATTCTCGCTGGAGACCTTCTGAGAAACTGCGTAAAACATACCATGGAACTGTCCCAGTAGAGGACAGTGAGGTTACCCACTAACTTTTGTCCTCATTGGCTGGGAATTTGAGGGTCTACCCAGCAAGTTCCCCTTTGAGAAGCTCTCAGGTAGAGAGGCAGAGACAGGTGCATGAGGTGGGAAGCTGTCAGCTTGTTGAGAACTGTAACTTTAAGTACACTTAAGAAGGGCAAGGGATCTGAGGTTAGGCATTAACAATATCCACTATACCACTATGTGGTTTAAGGAACATGCTTGGACATCTGTCTACCCAAGATATTATACTGAATGCTTAAGTAGTGTGGTTGTATTTTGATTAAAGGAGTAGGCTGCTTGGATTTTTATTGGTATTGTGGTGTAGCCATGCTGAAACAGACTTAAGCAGGTCAATCTTTTGTGTTTGGGTTACTGAGGAAGAGATATCTTCTGAGCATTGCTGTTATCCTTTGAATTTTTTTTTTCAAAGAACAGCAGCCTTCCTGATTGTTACATGTCAGTGGCATTTTCTCAGTTTTCAGCCTTCTCTAACCTCTTTGTCTACGCCGTCATCTCTTCCTTTTCCTTCCCTTAATCTTTTTATATAGCTTTTTCTGTCTTATTTCTAGACAAAGGATGATGGTTGAGGTGAGATGGGATTTGGCTGGAAGACAAGCCTTCTCGGTGGATCTTGTAGTCTAAGTTCATTTTAGTCAATATATATGACAAACTTCAGATAGAAATAGGGTTATTTTATTAACATCTGATTCCTTTCCCTGAGAAAATCCCTTGCAGATAGTGCAGTTTACATAAACTTGCATTCTACAGGTGTGGTTGGTGGAGGGTCAGGACCAAGATGAATTTTACCATCTCCTGTGGATGTTGGTTACATTGGATCAAAGAACTTGACCCCGAGGTGCATAGTCTCATTTGGCAGTGGAGAACAGACAGCAGCTGAATGGAGCAGTCTCCTGCATCTTTTGTGGGAAGGTCACGGTACACAGAGAAATGGCAATATCCAAATGAAATGTAAACTTTTATTCAGAATTTAGCAAGAAATTTGAGTATTACATCAGAGGCTATAAAAATTCTCATTGGAAGAAATCTAAATTGCACCAAATCATATTTCCTAAGAAAATAAACATTTAAAAGATAACTTGAACTTATGGTTGACAGGTATTTTGCTACTAGAAATTCTATAGAATTTCAGCTGTAACACTAGTTTTAGTTGATTATCTTCTTTTTTCACACTGAACTTTGATATTTAGTTGTCTGCTCTCTGAAAGAGTAATACAGAACACCAAGAACAAAGGCATTTTAAGTCTATATTAGACTAGCTGATGGGAGGAAGAGACCACATATATAGATACCTACTGAAATTCCTGATTTATTTAGCCAATGTTCAAAAAATTTTATGGAATCATCATGACACACTGTATAGGAGCAGATGCCGCCACCTGGACAGGTTTCCTGGACTCTAAAGCCCCAAAGTAAGTGATAGTTTGGTTAGCATAGAGTGGCAGCAGTAGATAGGAGAAAAAATAATTTGGGGATATAATTTGGAGGCAGAATAAGTGAAACTGTGATAGGATAGTGTTGAGGCAAGAAAAACTAAGAATGGTTTTCTGGTTTTTAACTTAGGCAACTGAGAGAGAAGACTAGGAGGAGTTTCCTGACTTCCTACCTGATCAAGTCGTCTTGTTATCTAGACATTCAAGCCCCTCCATATACATCCTCAATCAGTCTGAAGCCTACTCCTAGCTAAACAGTATTTTGTCTACTTGTGTGTTCCAGCATACTTCAGGATCTTTATTCATTACTCGACCTAAAATGCCATTTCTTCTCATCTTATTGAAATCCTACTTGTCCTCCAAATGATGTGTCATATGTTAAATAATTTTGTAAATATAAGAATTCTATAAATCTTAACTATTATTGAATTATGATTCAGTTTCATAGACTTCTTCCTTTATTAAGCCCACATCTCATTGTACTCAGCTGGAATACTTTGTTAGGATCATGCATCTGACAGCTACAATAAGTCTTCACTTCTTATTGACAGGTTCTTGGAAACTGCAACTTTAAGTGAAACAATGTATAATGATCAATTTTACCATAGGCTAATTGATACAAACAAGATTTAGATCTATGGCATATTTCTGGTTCACAAAAACATCACCAAACTTCTAAATAGACACCGCAAACACTTCTAATATTAAACATTGAAGTGAATACAAGCTATATATACATTTAAGAAAGATAAATAAAGCAAGATAATTATTTCCAAACCCATTTATTACAGTTCAGAGTTGAGGGTGCTGGAGCCTCTCCCAGAAGCTCTGGGTGTATGGTGGACTCACCCTAAACTCCCTACAGGACAGTGCTTGGCTGAGAATTGATTTTGTTTCCCTCATGAGTACTATAATGAAATGACATTGTATGAAATGAAGTTATTCGAGACCTGCTGTATTTCAATGGTATTACTTATTTATGTACATAGGTTTACTTTGCTATTATGAGTTCCTTGAAGATATGACTTTATGTTTTTTAAAAAAATAAAAAAATTATGAAATCTAACAGAAAAGTCCATGCAGTATTAATGTATGGCTTAACAAATTATTGTAAAATGAATACCTGTGAACTCCCATACAGGTCAAGAAATAAATGATTGAGATTGATAATATCATTAAGTAACTTTTACAGATGATTTAAATCAATGTGTATTCTCAAACCCCCATCTTTTTAATGTTTTCTTCCTGTTTTATATTCTAAAGATGTTTCCTTCTATACTGAACCTATGTCTCAAAATTTCTTTTCTGAATAAATTTTATCACACTTAATTGAATTTATAGTGATGAAAACTTGAAGGGACTTACAGCAGAATAAACATTGTGGAAGGAAAGATTAGTGAATCTGAAGACAGCAATATAAACTATCCAAAATGAAACAGAGATGAAAGAAGTTTAGAAAAACCCAAACAAAACAGAACATTATTGAACAGTGGGAAAACTTTAATTGCCCAAATATACATGTAATTAGAGTCTTTGTAAAATGTAGGGTCAGAATAATAGTTGATGAAATAATGACTGAAAAAAGTTTCAGACTTATGAAAGCTACATATCCACAGGTCTAAGGAGGTCAATAAACCCAAAACACAAGTGCACAAAGAAAACTACACCAAAGCATATCAAAACAGATGTTTTAAAACCAGTGATAGGGAGAAAAATCATAAAAGCATCCAGAGGGAAAGAAACTGCTTTTCATAAAAAGAATCAAAGATAAGTAGAACTTCTTGTAGGAACAGTTTAAGCCAGAGGACAGTGGGGAGACATCTTTAAACTGCAGAAAAAGAAATCAACAAGAACAGGGGCGGGGGGTAGGGGTGGGGAACAAAGTAAAACAAAAAACAGTCAACTTAGAATTCCATAAAAACAAAATATCTTTTAAAAATATAGGTGCAAAATGTAGACTTTTCAGACACACAAAAGCTGACAGAAGGAATTAATCATCAACAGACCTGCACTAAGAGAAATGTTAAAGGAAGTTCTTCAGACAGAAGAAAAAATGATGCCAGAAATCTGGGTCTACATAAAGAAATGAAGAGCACCAGAAATTGTATCGTTGTGATTAGGAATAAAAAACATTAAAAAATATAATTTAGTTCTCTTTAAGAGATAATTGACTGTTTAAAGCAAAACAGAATAATTATTATGGGGATTATAACGTGTAAAAGTGAAATGTATGTAACATAAAAGCTTTCAGCACAAACTAGTTTCATATTTGCCATGAAATTTAGAAAAATATGACATGACTATTTGGATCTTTTGGAAATACTTCTGAAAACCAAACAAACATTTTACATAATGTTTTATAAAAATGAGAATTCCATTTCTTTATTAGACTATTTGTTGTGAGCAGTAATAGTTAATAGGTACGAATTTTGTCATAATATATTGTACCTGAGAATAGCGAGAAATGGAAATAGTATGGATTCAGAATTAGCTTTGGGTTTGAGTCTCAACTGCCATTGAGTTGATTGTGCAATTTATACCTGCAATTTAAGAAGTTACATTCTGAGCCAAAGAATTGTTCGATGGACTATATAATTATATATTCATTGTTTGTTCTTCTGTTCTGTGAGGACAAGTGCTTGATTTCTGTTCATTGATATTCTCAAACTTTGAAAGTGTATTTAGCATGTAGAAGGTGCTTGAATATTTGCTGAATGAACAAATAAGTGTGGGTGAATATTGGGTGAATATATAATGCTAGAATTTATTCTAATCAGTTTCTTCTTAACCTATTTTTCATGATAGAGCTTATGATAGATCTTATGATAGAGGAAATGATAGAGCTTATGATAGATCCTCTTACCAGGAAAATCTTAAATTCTTTCACACACACACACACACACACACACAACACACACACACACACACACAATGTTGCTTACAATAGGAAGAGATTGATGGACTGCCTAAGCTTGATCATGGGACTCCAAGTCTCATAATCTTTATTACAAAGGCAATTTAGGCTTATTGTTAAGGAAGTAGTTCTTAAGTAGAGGTAATCATCAGAACCATAGTTAAACATTTAGCTCGGTGCTTGGTACTTGATAAACATTCGATGATGCCAATTCCTGTTATTACCTGTACATTTTGTGAAGTAAAATACCTGTGTTCCACCTTGTCTAGGGCAGTTTCCCGGGCATGTGTTTATTTTTACACAGTTCATGTTGAAGGAGGGAAAAGGATTACTATGCTTATTTAAATTTGAATATTTAACTGAGAGTCACTGTTAATGATTTTGGAGTAGTAGATGTGACTTTGATGACATTAAGGAAAATTGTTAGATAAACAATTAGACAAAAAAGAAAAAAGAAAAGAAAAGAAAAACTAAAGTTCAATGGAGAAAGCAGAAGTAAGAAAAAGTAGAGGACCAAATGCAATGTGAATCTGAAACCAGCCATAGAGCAACAGAGCCATAAGAGTAGTGCTGAATGAGTTATCATTGTAGTGATTTTATTTTTCAAAGTTGATCTCTACTGTTGAACACTGGTGAGCAATATTGATTGTTGGGCCTTTTAATTTTGAAGAGAGAATAGATATGTTGATTAGATGCTTTTAAATTTAGTAAATAGCCTGATATATATTGATTTCTCAGAAAGTTAAGGCCCTTAGGGAATTGTGTAGACATGTACAGTATTTAAGATGAGAAACAAGAGTCTGTTACCTATCTTCTAAGCCTGTAACAAAATTACCATATAAGAAATGTAGGGTAGAAAGAAACTTCCAGTAGTTTTAAAACACCTGATTAAGATTTAAGAGTAAATTAGATAAGGTTCGCTTACTTTGCCAATAAAATAAAAGTAGGGTCTTCCACAATCAGAGGTTTCAATTTTGTTTTTAAATATATTAAAATTCCCCTGTGAGGTTCTCAGGTGGGTAGCTGAAGTGATTTATAGGTGGAGAGAGAAGAGTTTTGGTCTGTAATCTTCTCATGATAGAGCTGGGTGATAGAGTTGGCCTTCAAGGCTCAGAGTTGCTATGTCAGCGTATCTAGTTTCCTAGTGAGGCTATCTTAGCTATAAGTTTAAATGCTCATGTTACCCTGGTCATATAATGTGATTACAGAAATAGCAGATCGCCCTATGTTTTATTCAGAGGGTCATACTTTGAATAAAAAAGCCATTCACAAAAATAATTAAAATGGATGCATCCTCCTAGACTTAGTTTAGAAAGTGTGCTGTTTCTTATTTAAATATTTAATGTTTCTCTCTTTATCAGTTAGAAAACAATACAATGTAGATTGTGAAACAGTAGTGAGTGTTTTTTTTCCCATAACTATTTCAATACTGTGTTTTCAGATGGGGTTTCCTAGAAGTAGGACTTGAGATGGGCCTTGGTTAGTCAATGGTTTATTGAGGGAGGAATATGCTCTCTATAGAAAGTGAGGGAGAAAAAGTAGGATAAGGCGAGGGAGAATGATAAGCAAGGATGTGATGATCTTGGCTTTAGATCCACTCATTGTAACCCACAAGAAAGCTCCACAGTGTAAATTGTACTGTAAAGTCGATCCCATCTTGAGGCACATTTTATTCAGTCACTGGTCATGATCTACCTGCTGGTTGTTGTGGGGGAGGCTTCCTGAGCTAGGTAACTCCAATTTGACAGAAGGCAATTCTCCTAGTAGGAGGCAGGCTTCTCATCACTCAGTACTCATAGCTAGGGATAATGTGCGGGCTTTTAAAGGCATTTGGGTGGGTACCAATAGCAGCAACTAACGTACACCCCTTCCACTGCTCAGATCATTTTGCTTCTCACATGGAGTTCACTGCATTCAGATACATCTTCACGATTCTCATTGGTCACATTTCTGGAAAAACTTATAAGAGAAAGCTTAGTAGAATGAACTACAGACCTTCACTGCTGTGGTTTGTCCCAATGCATAACTGATAACTCATCATTTCCATCCCCTCCCACTCTTACAAGACTCCCCCTTCCCTTTGGTGAACACTTCCGCTGGTTCAGGTGACTTGCTTGGTGAATAAACACAGACTCCATTCCCTGAGTGGTCTGGGTCTTTTGGCTGCATGTCCTTATTAATCCGTGGTTGCTGTGTCCTGCCCTTTGTAATTACAATTAGACATGGGAATAAACCAATATGTCTATTGGATCACTTTATGCCTAACTCATTTCCGCAAGGCCTCGTTATGTTGTTTGCAGCAGCCCTACCTTACAATAATGGACTATTAAAATTTCCCTGTAAGTATGGCAACTATATTCTTTGCTGCTGGTCTAGTCTATCAGGACCCTGAAGTGACAGGCAGCAGCTATAGTTTTCAGTTTCATGGGACTCTCATTTTTTCCCTTAGTGTAGGGGTTCCTTCTCTGGAAACCAGGACCTCTTGACCTACAAAGCCTAAAGGTTAGGGGTCCCTAAGAGTGTTTATAAGCAGGGTCTCTCCCATTCTATTACTAGGTTCCAACCTAAGTGTTTTCAGGCTACCAGGGCACAACACCATATACTGACAATTGGTTTAAGGTATATGCTGTATCTTGAAGAATAATGCTCCACCTCTCCAGGGTGTCACCTCTAAACCAGCATATTGGCTATGCCTTCAAAAGGTTGTTCTAGCACTCTACAAGGTTGCCAACTTTTGAATGGTGTGATATGAATAGATCCAATGGTCATCTTGCCTTCCAACACCTCAACTCCTTTGTAGTAAAGTGCATCCTGTAGTCTGAGGTGAAGATGTGTATGGTATGTAGGATCCCATGTCAGTGTATCAGGTACTTTGTGAATCCTTTGAATAGTGGTGCTGGCTGGGACACTGTGGGTGGTAAAGGCAAACCCATACACTGAATTATGCATAATAATGTCATAATCATGTTCCATAGACATGAAACTTTGTTCTTTTCAGGATGGAAGGGGTCTGACATAATCAGTTGGCCACAAAGTGGCTCGTTAGTGAGAAATACCATTTTAGGGACTCAATGTTAGTTTCTGTGCATGGTAGTTCAGATATTTCACAGCAGCAGTAGCTGGTAGCTGGATAAGCCTTGCTGAGAGGGAGCCCAACGTGCTACCCTAAGGATAGCCCCCAGTTCTGCCAAGGTGATTACTCTGCTCATGAGAACATCGTGTTCATGTGAAGGTGGCTGAAGACAGAGGCTGGCTGATAGCTTTTAGCTGAGTCATTCCAGTATACTTGGTTGTTGGTGCCTTTTCAGAATTGTGTTCAAAGATTGTCAAAATTTGTGTCCACTCCCATATGGTCCATCAACTTACCTCTCTCTTAGACTGCTTGAACTCAATCTTTCACTCTTTCTCATTCCAATTCCCTGACAATCCCCTATAAGTTTATGTATATCTTTAGTCCATATGTATACCTGATGCTTCTTTTCTCTCATACAAAATAAGTGACAGAGTGTTGTAAGCATTGAGAGAATTTCCCCTTCCCACTGCCTTTCAGATCCACCAGTGTGGGGCTTGCAGTGCAGCAGCAGTTCCGTGTCTGCCTGTACTCACATACTGAGCTGACATCTTTTGTGTCTTGAGCTTGGGAATTTTCATCCTCCATCAGCTGGTCATAGGAAGGCCCCATGAGGTAAGAGGAAAGCATCAGAGCAACAGTGGTAGGCAACATGGAGATTTGGGACACTTGTTAATTACAGCTTACTTGTGACCTATGGCTCAGCTTTAAGTTTGATCTTAAATGTACTACTTTCTTTTATTAATTGTTGCTGTGTCCACTGGACCTTACGGTTAAGTTGAATAAAGATCTGTAGAAAGTGATGGAGTAAGCCACATGGCTGTCTAGGAGAAAATCATTGCAGCTATAAAAAACCAATGAAGACACTACTTATATTGATACTGGAAAGATATTCAAGTTGCATAGTTAAGTAATAAAAAAAGCAAGGAGTACATAGAAACTTTAAAACTAATAAATGAGGAAATAGACACAATTTACCGTTTAGATACATGTGGTAACCACCAAAGGGCCTAAAAACAGAAACCGATAAAAGTGAGTTTATCTGAGAAGAAGGATTGTAGGTCAGAAAATGGCCAGGAACTACCACTTTTAATTTAGTAACTTTCTGTAGGGTTTCTTTTTCTTTGTCTTTTCTTTTTTTGCTTTTGCTTTTTACTGTAGCCACAGGAAAGTGTTAATAGGAACTGAAGGAGAAAAGCAGCAGGAGATGAGATAGTTTTAGAGAATGATCCAGGTCAGAAAGCCTGGTGGGATTTCTGACCCTTATGCTATAGTTACAGGTCTTGATCCCTTATTTCAGATTGGTTATTCTCCCAATTCCCATAATGACAATTAGGATCCATGGTAGTACCTGGTGCCTCCTTCCAGTCCCCACATAATAGCATGGATATCAGCAGAAATGCAATATCTCAGTGCAAGTGCTTCAATGATTTGCTCTGTTGGGAAAATAAAAAAACGATGCATTTACAAATCCTTTTATGTTACCTAGGCAGTGTGCAAGCATCATACATTAGGGTATACTGCAGAAATGTGGAAGAGGCACCTCCCGTTACACAAATGTAAAGCATTGTCCACAGAGGTATTTGAACCTGTTTTTGCTGGGCTATCTCCATCTCATCCTTTAGGTCTTAGCCTCACGTGACACTGATAGAAAACTGGCTTCCCCTCTTTTTTGCCTGCTAGGCTCTATCTCAGTCCCTTATTGCCTTCAATGTGTCTTCATTAATACTTATTTATTTGTTTACTTATTTTTTTGTCCATCTCCTCCAACAGAATCTAAACTTCATATCGTTTATCATTTACTTAATATTTATGAATGTCAAATGTGAACTTGAATAAATTACTTTTTTTGTGCCTTGTATTACTCATTAGTGAAGTCAAGAATTAAAAGCATTGGAAACATTTGATTAAATGATTAAATGCCTGAACTCTTTTTGCATTACTTGTATATGTATATTTTGATACAATCCATTCATAGCAGTTAATGCTTTAAAAAGTTCACAATAAGTGAATTAAGTGTGTTCTAAAAAGATTTGAAACAGTGAAACTCAAGAAATTTAAAGAGTTTGTTAGAAGGAACAAATTTCATGTATTCTTGAAAATGTTTTCACCTATTGCATTAGGATTTAGGTTTGGCTGAGAGTGACAGTAAAAGCCAAAAATGGCTTAAACGAGATAGAAATATATTTAACTTTTTATCTTAAAATCTAAAGGTAAGTGGTTCAGGGCTTTGTTCCACGTTTCAGACATCCAGGCTTCTTACTTTTTGTTTCTCTGTTATGCATATAGCCTCCCTTCTTAGAGCCTCTCATACTCTAAGATAGTGCTCCAATTCCAGCCATCACTTTTATTCCTCCAGCCAGTAGGAAGGAGAAAGAGAAAGTGAAAGGTCACTCCTCCTTCCTTTAAGGATACTTCCTGGAAATTGCATCTAATTTCTTTCTTACATCTTATCACTCAGAATTTAAGTTGTACTGGTACACCTATCTTCAATAGCGGCTATGAATGTAGCCCTTATTCTGAGCTGACAGGTACTGAATTAAAAATCAGAACCTTCTACTAGAAAAGAAGTGTAGAATGGTTGTTGGGGACAATTAACGGTATGTGCCATAATGCATGCCTACAATCATCTTTTCAGCAGTATCCTTTAAAATTTATGCAACAAGTTTTGGCAACATTGGAAATTATTTATGGCTACTCTGCTACACAAAAAGTAAATTTTGTAAGAAGACTGAAATTTTTCATACGTACCTTATGGTGTTGCTTTCCTACTGTTCTAGTTTATGATTTCATTTTTACAGTCTGTTTACATTGTGTTAGACAATGCACATTGTAGATGTAATATCTGTCAAAGAATAGTTGGACCATTTTTAGTCTTGGTATTTAATATGGTATACAAGCTTATTTTTTGGCATATTTGCAAGGTTAGGACTGCTAATCAGGTTAGGCTTATAGTCCCGCCATATTAATTGTTTTATTTTGCTGTAAATAATCATATTACTACTTAACTTTCTATTACAAACGACAGAGTTACTATGTTACCTCAAACTCACTCTTCTCGTTATTTTAAAATAAGAATGAAAATAACTTAGTTTAATCGTATTTCTCTACAATTTGTCCTTATTTGAATAATTTAACTATGGTTTCTAACAGTACATTTCACTGTCATTGAAAAATTTAAATAGTTTGAAGTAATTATAGCCTGCTTTTGTAAGGAGTAATGATCGGCACCTTGTTACTGAGAACATTTCTGCTTTTCATAATGGAAATATAAGGTAAACATTCATTCCAACACATGGCACATGACTCCCTAAGGAGTGTGTCCTAGGAAATCTTGAAATGGGGAGTAGAATTTGTAAAAGCATATTTACCAGAATTATAGTTCTTCAAATGTTGGTGCGGAGAAGATACAAAAAACAAAGATGAAGCACAATAAATTGTTCTTTGGTTGGTAAGGTACTTGGGAGATAGTATCTTTTTTCCTATTAGTGATTCCTATTAGTGATTTGAGATTTGCATTATGTAAAGGAGGAATGACCTCAGGATTTAAAAAAAGGACTAAACTTGAGTTTGGTTATCTTGGTGTTGATTCAAAATTTTTTTTCGTCCTTTAGATGAATTAGCGTTTTTCTGTACCACCCAAAACCCAAATGCTCAAAAATTTTAGTTTGGAGATTGGATTAAACATGGTGGAGTGAGAGATGTCCCCATTCTCTCTCCTTGAAACAACAATAAGCTGAACATCTAAAACTCAACAACAACAACAAAACCACCCAAACTGCACACCAGCACATCTGAGTGTGGGATCTGTGCATAAGAGCTACTACAAGTTGAACCCTGAGAGTCAGTGGTGGACTGGGAGAAATAAAGAAGCTGCCTCTTGCAGCCAGAGCTGCTTGTAGGAGAAGTGCGGCAACTTTCCCGAACATCCTGGTCTGGGGGTGTGGTGAGCTCCCTGTGGCTGGTGGCAGGCCCACTTATCAAGGCAGTAGGCAGAGAAACAGGGACAGCAGAAAAGCAGGGATGGCAGAGAAACAACAGGTGATTTTTACAGGTGCAGCTGCAAAAATGAGGCTGAGCCACAACTCGCATCCTGTAACCTGGAGGTCCCTTCCCCCAATACTCTCAGAGACTGATCACTGTGGAGCCCAGGGGAATCTGAGCAGATGCTACCAAAACTGTTGCTAACACTGACAGAACTGATAGGGTAGCGACCATGATTAAACATCTATAAGGAAAAAAGAAAGACATTATTAAGACTTTATATAAAGCAGAGATCCAAGAGGCTTAGATGCCACCTACTGGAAACCAAAAGAAAAACACCTTCCTCGTAACAGGGTAGGGACCATTATATAAAAAATCGTTCTGGGAAAAAAAAACAGAACACACTTCCATTAATACTCAGGTGGAGAATAGCTTATTAAACACCATGAACAACCAAAGTGACAAGGCATCTCAGAAAGAAAGAAAGAAAAATCTCCAGAAAATAAGCTTACAGACATAGAAATGTGAGACTAAAATGGTAGAGAATTCAGGATGGTACTCTGAAAAAACTCACTGAGATCCAAAATGAATAATTTCAACAATTTCAGGAATTGAAAAAAACAACTAGATGAGTAGAATGAATTCTTTAGCAAGGATATTGAAACCCTCCAAAAGAACTGAATAGACCTTCTTGAGTTAAAGAACACACTGTAAGAGTTGAAAAATGAAATAACAAGCTTGGAAAAAGAGTCGACCAAATGGAGGAAAGGATCAACATTATCAAAGGTGGAAATCTAGAAATAAATCGGAATGAAGAAGAGAGAAACTGAAGAATGAAAAATAATGAAAGAGAAATATAAGAACTAGCATATACCATCAGGAGAGGAAATATAAGAATAATGGGCATTATCAAAGTCAAGGAAAAGGAACAGGGATTAGAAAGCATTTTTGGACAAATAACTGATGAGAATTTACCAAATCTAAGGAATGAATTGGAGACTGGAATTCAGGAAGTTAACAGAACACCCAATTATCTCAAACCCAAAAAAGGCCTTCACCAAGACACATTGTATTAAAATTATCAAAAATCAACAACAAAGAGAATTCTAAGGACAGCCAAGGAAAAGAAGACAGGAACTTATGATGGAAAACTCATTAGGTTATCATCGGACTTTTCAGCGCACCTTACAAGCCAGAAAAGAGTGGAATAAAATATTCAAACTATTAAATGAAAGGAACTACCAGCCTAAAATAATGTATCCAGCTAAGCTCTCTTTTAGACATGAAGGAAAAATTAAGACCTTTCCAGGCATACAAACATTGAGAGAATTAACATCCTTGAATGACACATTAGATCAGCTGGACATAATTGACATTACAGAGCCTTTTGTCCCAGAACAGCTGCTTATAAATTCTTCTCTAGTGCACATGAAACATTCTCAAGAATTGACCACATATTGGGACACAGAGACAGAGGATTGAAATCATACCAACCATATTCTCTGATCATAATGCTTTGAAACTAGAGATCAACTAAAAGAAAGGAAAAGAACCAAAAATACATGGAGATGAAAAACATACTACTGAAGGAATAACTGGTCAGAGAAGAAATAAAGAGAGATCAAAATACATAGAAATGAATGACAATGATAGTACAACATATCAAAACTTTGAGGACACAGCAAAAGCAGTATAAGAGGAAAGTTCATATCATTATAGGCCTACCTCCAAAAAACTAAAGAAATAACCTAATGCTTCATCTTAAAACTAGAAAAGGAAGAACAAATGAGCCTAAAGTCAGCAGAAGGAAAGAAATAATAAAAATTAGAGCAGAAATAAATGAAATTGAAAAAAACAAAAAAAACAATAGAAAAAATAAATGCAAAAAGAGCTGGTTCTTTGAGAAGGTTAATAAAATTGACAAACCCCTGGCTAGACTCACTAAAGAAAAAAGAGAAAGGACACAAATAAACAAAATCAGGGATGAAAGAGGGAAATTACAACTGATATCACAGAAATACAAAGGATACAAGAATACTATGAAAAAGTATATAAACAAATTTAATAACCTAGAAAAATGGACCAGTACTTAGAAAAATACAACCTTCCTAGACTGAATCAAGAAGATCTGGAAAATCTAAATAGACGATCAGCAGTATGGAAATTGAAACAATCATCAAAAACCTACCAAAAAAGTAAAAGTCCAGGACCAGATGGCTTCACCAGTGAATTCTACCAAACATTCAAAGAAGATTTAATACCTATTCTCCTCAAACTCTTCCAAAAATCAAAGAGGAGGCAATACTTCCCAACTCATTTTATGAGGCCAATATTACCTGATACCAAAACCTGGTAAAGATAACACAAAAAAAAAACTACAGACCAATATCTCTCATGAACACAGATGCAAAAATCCTAAATAAGATACTAGCAAAGAATACAGCACATATTAAAAAGATTATACACCACAATCAAGTGGGCTTCATCCCAGGGCACAGGGATGGTTCAACATACAAATCGATTAATGTGATACACCACATAAACAAATTAAAAAATAAGAATCATATGATCATATCAATAGATGCAGAAAAAGCCTTTGACAAGATACAGCATATTTATGATCAAAACACTTAACAAAATCGGTATAGAAGGAAAGTACCTTAATAATAAAGGCCATCTATGACAACCCTCAGCCAACATTATACTTAATGGTGAAAAACTAAAAACCTTCCCTCTAAGATCAGGAACAAGGCAAGGCTGTCCACTATCGCCACTGTTATTCAATATAACATTGAGTCCTAGCGAGTGCAATCAGACAAGAGAAAGATATAAAAGGCATCCAAATAGGAAACAAAGAAGTCAAACTGTCACTATTTGGATGACATGATTCTCTATATAGAAAACCCTAAAGACTCACAAGAACACTACTAAAACATAAGAAATACAACAAAGTTTCTGGATACAAAATAATGTTCAAAAATCCATAGCGTTCCTATACTCTAATAACAAAATGTCAGAAAAAGAAGTGAAAAAATAATTCCTTTTGCAATTGCAACAAAAGAATAAAATACTAGGAATAAATCTAACAAAACATATAAGGACCTATATAATGAAAACTATAAGACCCTATTAAAAGAAATTGAAGAAGATACAAAGAAATGGAAAGATATTCCCATTCTTGGATTGGAAGAATCAACATAGTTAAAATGACCTTATTACCTAAAGCATTATACAAATTTAATTCAATCCCCATCAAAATCCCATCAGCATTTTTAAATCTATTTTTTCAATAGATTTGTATGGAAGCACAAAAGATCCCAAATTGCCAAAGCCATCCTGAGAAAAAGAACGAGGCTGGAAGCATCACTCTGCCTGACTTCAGTTATAATACAAAGTGACAGTAATCAAACGGCATGGTATTGGCAGCAAAACAGTAACCAGTGGAACAGAATTGAGAGTCCAGAAGTAAACCCATATTTATATGGCAAATAATTTCGATCAATAAGCCAAAAAATATAGGGGAGATAGGAAAGCCTCTCAATAAATGGTGCTGGAAAACTGGAAGGTCACCTCAAAGAATGAAATTAGACTGTTGTCTAACATCACACACCAATTTAACTCAAAATGGATTAAGGATCTGAATATAAGACCTGAAACAATAAAATGCGTAGAAGAAAAAATAAGAACTAACTGAAGGGCCTTGGACTTAAAGAGGATTTTATGAATTTGATCTTAAAAGCAAGGGAAGTAAAAGCTAAAATAAATGAATGGGACTACATCAAATAAGAAAACTTATGCTCAGCAAAAGAAACCATCAAACAAGGTAAAGAGACAACATCGAAATGGGAATATATATTTGCCTTCGTTCAAGGGCCTAATATCCAAAATACACAAAGAACTCATATGACTCAATAACAACAAAAAAACAAATGATCCAATCAAAATGCAGCAGAGGACCCTGAACAGACACTTCTACCTAGAAGACATACAAATGGCCAAACAATCTTTGAAAAGAATGCTCAAACATCACTAGCTATTAGAGAAATGTAAATTCAAAACCAGTATGAGATACCATTTCACACCTGTTAGAATAGCATATAATCAACAGGACAAGTATTAACAAATGTTGGAGGAGGATGTGGAGAAATAGGAACCTTCCTACCACTGCTGGTGGACTGCAAATGGTACAGCCACTATAGAAACAATATAAGCTTCCTCAAAAAAGTAAGAATGATCTCCCATATGATCCAGCAATCCCTCTTACTGGGTATTTACCCAAAGACTTGAAAACCCATATCTGAAAAGATATTTGCATACCGACGTTCATAGCAGCATTATTCATGGTGGCCAGGACATGGAAACAACTGAAGTGTCCTACAAAATAGATGATTGGCTAAAGAAGCTAAAGAAGATTTTGTTGTATACAAAATATATACAACAAAATATTACTCAGCCTAAGAATAGCTGAAATACTGCCCATTTGTGACATGGATGGACCTTGAAATAATGATACTAAGCGAAGTAAAGAGACAGAAAAATTGAAAATCACATGATACCACTTATATGTGGGATATAAACTTAAAAGCAACAAATGAACAGGACAAACAAACAGAGATTCATGGACATGGACAATAGGCTAGTGGTTACCAGAGGGGAGTGGGGAAAAAAATGTATTTAAACAACAAACAAACAAACAATGTGAGCTTGCAAAAAAATTTTTTTTAGTTTTTTTCCTGTCATTTAGAGTAATATTCTTTGTTGTTGCTTACTGATATGTAATTAGCTATGGAACTGATAGTGGTAAATGTGTTAGTTATTTACCCTCTGTGGAAGACGGGTGACTTATGTAAAGAGATTTTTCCCTAGACAGTATATTTCTAAAACATATTTTTCTTGTATCTTCATGATTTCCTGTTGTCTGTATTATTATTTACTTACTATTTTCTTAATATCCTTCTTTTTAAAACTTTAATTCATTTAAAAAGAAACATTAAAGAAATATTACAGAAGATAACTAAAATAATAAATAAATGAAAGCAAAAAAACACACACAAATTCATTATGTAAAGAGCACAGAAAAAATAAGAAAATCAAAGTTATAAATAAATTACAAAATGCATACTTAAAAATAAGAGCCTTGAAAAGAATGGAATTTTTAGAGCAGTCAATATTAAGGAGGATAGTAGCTTTAGTATCACCTAGTTTTAAAAACAAAGTCAAATTTCCACTTCATAGTATTAGTTTTTGATTCTGGTGTTGCTTAGTATCAGATTGTCACTCACAGGTGTATATAGTCGAAAGAGCCAAGGATAATGAGTTGCATTTTCTAACAAAATTATGTATGCTTATATATACAAGAGCTAGGTGAAGGTCGTGGAAGTACAATGTGAGGGTCTATATTAGAGATCTAGGCCATCATCATTAGTAATGCCTCCAAGCAGTTAAGAACATCAGTTACTAAACCTTTGAAATATTCATGCGCACACCAGGGCACAATGCCAGTACAACCTGAATAAGATGGATTACTGTAGTTTGACAACTATTGTCTCATTTTAACAACAAGATCCTTGGGTGTTTTTGTATAAGTAATATTCTTTTCCTAAGATACATAAAAACTAAACACACAATTATTAAAAATATTTTCTGATGTAACTCATAACTCAACAGTTGCCCACTTCATCATATTGCCCATGAGGGAAGAGGTCCATGGACATTTGGCTCAGGTAACATTTGTTTATAAAAGAGGGGTTGACTTAAGGAACTGTTAAGAAATTCTCAAAGCACCAAGGGGTCTTTAATTTCACAGAATGGTATGTGTTTTAGGATATTTCAGAAAAAAAATTTTGGACTCTATTCCTAATATATTTCATTTCTTCTCAGTGTGGAGGCAGATACCACATTGATATTTGATAAGGCAATGGAGGTGATTCCTGAAAGTTTCTGGGAGACTGTGTCATTGGATATTACTATTTATACAAATAAACCATTACTAATCAAGAATTAAGGATCTAGCAGATTTCCTAGAGTGGTATTAGTCTTCTGATGACACAAAAAAGGCTTCAAAATTCTTTAATTTGCAGCTCATAGTAACAACAGCGATTTTGAAACTTTACTATAAAGGTTAGAAATGAGAAACCCAACTTGAACTCTCTTAAGCTCCTGTAAGAAATCTTTTGGCTTTGTCATTTCTAACAATCAATTACCTTACAGTGAGCATGGTTAAAAGATAGAATCAAAATCTAAAAGCTAGAAGGCACTGGCTTAATAGATTTTATGTTTGGAAGTATTTTCATCTGGAAATAGTCTCAATTTTCTTTTCACCAGTGAAATGTATATTGGACCCAGTCTCCAAAGATTTTTCTGAGATCTGTAATTCTTATAATGTTAAGATTTGGAGATCTAAGCTATTTCCACTGCCAATTCCCCTAATGGGTAAGGGGACAGAAATGATTAAAGATGCTTACCTTAAATTTACCAATTAGGCATTTAAAAATGCTTTTTCTAATAAATTCAACAATCACTTATTGAGGATGATACTAGTGTCACCTGGGCTTTGCCCTAGAGATGTTCACTTTTGAGTGAGGGAGGCAGGCATTTACATATGCAAACTGAATTGTGATAAGTTATCCATAGTTATTTAAATTGGGAAAATGTGGTAAGAAGAAGGAGTGGTTAATTCTCAGTGACGGACAGCTTTAAAGAAGTAATACTTTAGTTAAACTTTTAAAAATAGGGAGTTTGCCTGGTGTAAATGAAAGAAATTTCAGGTAGAATGAGCTGCTTAAACAAAAGTATGGTTGTTTGATCAGAGATAGGTGAGTCACCCTGTGGGGTTGGATTTGGGTGGTGTTAGGAATGAGGGAAAAAGAAATATGGTATGCGTTGGAGTCACTTGGAAAGATCTTTGAATTCCACATTGGAGAGTTTAGATATTATTTGGTAGAAGGTAAGGAGCTATCAGGAACTTGAATAGTGGAATGATACCATTCAATTGGTTTTTAAAAGATAATGGAGCAATTTGAAGGGGGACAGGATTGGAAGCAGAAAATTAGTAAGGGGCTTATGTAGTCATCTGAGTGAGAGATGATAATGATTTAGTGTGGGAAATGAGGAGGAGAGACAGACGTTACAGACAGATTAACCACAGGTCAATAGGACTTAGCTATTGATGAATATTTAAATAAATAATTATAATTTAGTGTTACTAGTCTTATAATAAAGGCATGTATAAGATGCTGTAAGCGGTCAAAGAAAGCTTCATAGATGAGAGAATGTTTAAGAAAAGTAGAGGTTCACCACATGTTAAGAGCTTATAAACAGGAAAAATAGAATAACATAAAATGGTTGATCTGGCAACTATGTCAGGGATTCTCAGTTGGGTTCCACATTAGAGTTACCTAGGAAGATTTAAAAAAACCCATCAATGCTTAAGACTCACTCCTAGTGAGCCATATTTAATTAGTCTGTACTGCGCCTAATCAGAGATGCTTTTATAAAGTTTTTCAGGTGATTTTAATGTTGTGAATAGTTTGTTTGTGTGAGCATCATGTGTTAGAGGAGCGATGGTAGTTTGAGTTCAGAGGTTGGTCCTGAGATTCCATGCTATGGTGTCCATTACCATTACACTTTTAGTGTAAAGACATTAGGTTGGTTGGTGTCATAGCACAAATTGCACCAAATGAAGTATAACAGGCAAGAAAGAATTTATTCAAAGCTATTGCAATAGGAAAGAGAGAGAAGGACTTACTCTGGACTCAATCCACTGAACAAAGGATGGAAGACTTTTAAGAGCTGGGGTGAAGAGGGAGAACCCAGGTCATCTGTGTTTGTTATTACATTTACCCAAAGAAAAAGGAAACTTTCTCATATTGTTGATAGGAAGTAGTTTTACAAACTTGAGCAAGGTGCTACCTGAAGTTAGGTTCCTACCCTCCCATAGAGACTGAGGTAGGGGCACTATCTTTCTTGATGATTGCCTTTCAAAGAGATTATTCCCAGTCCTAGGGCAACACAGTCTTGTGTTGTAAAGCTGGCAAGAGTGTTTTAAACAAATTTCATACATCTCAAAGGCAGAGGAAGAATTCACAATGACACATTTTCTAAAGGAAATGTTATAGAAAAGAAACATTAGAGCTTAGAGTCAAGAATAAACTGCCTGAGGTTTCAGTCCAGCAGAAGGTATGTAAGCCTGTTTTGGTCATGGACTGGATATAGGATTCGGGAAGAAAAAATTTCAGATGACTCGTTTCTGGGTGGATGTTGGTGCCACTGCTCTGCTAGTGCATTTACAGTAGAACAGAAGGAAGACTAGAAGGCAGGTAAAAAGGCAAATCATGTTTTTGGAGAAACTGAGTTGTGGTGCTTATAGGATACAAGTTGAGTTGGCTTGTATGGGTCTGTACCCAGGAAAGGTGTGGATTGGAGGGTAATTTGGAGTGAAGGACATATAGAGCTGGTCTTAACTCATTAATTGCACAACTTAGGTTAAGGTGAAACTAGCATTGTACTTCCCTCCCCCAGTTGGAGAGAATCTATAGGATTAAATGGAATTTTGGTGAAACAGTAGGATGCAGCCAGAAAGTGCTCTCAATACATTGGTTATTTCTGTTGTGGTTTGCAAGAAACTGAGTGAGGTAAGTCGGAAAGGAGAATCAAATGGTCAAAACTGGTGAGAGTTACAAAACTTTAATTTTTTGTTGTACTCTAGTGGCCATGATTGCTTAGGGAAAGTAGTTATTACCAGAAAGTTATTTTCCTTAGAATTAGCAAACAAAAACAACAAACAAAAAAGCAGAAACAGTTCACTTTCTGATTTTTGCAGGACAATGTTGTAGTCAATAGAGGATTAGGAATCTCCCTGAAGGGGGTGGTGGGTGGGGAAGAGAAAAAAATCCAAATTAAAACTCAAACCAAAGCAGTTTTTTTGGACCAGATGGTGAAAATGAAAATCACCAATTGTCCATTCTTTTTGATATAGTTCCTACGTACTTTTCCTAGGGCTTTCAGGTCTTTTCTTTGCTGGAAAAAATTTTAAGTTGCAGATGGGGAAAAGGATGCAAGCCTTGATATCTTCCCCTGTGAGTTCATCAAGAGCTTCAGATGCATATGGGGAACCTGAAGCAGTGACTTAGGGGCAGGAAGTTTTTTGAAAGATGGGGACCATGGATACTTTTGTGCTTATGGTGTTATGACGACAATAGCAGCAAAGAGTTGAGTTTAGCTCTGGACAGCCTGTCAGTATTCTTTGTCCGGTAGTAGCTATTTCTGACATAAAAATGGTGAGGGATGGAAGCAAGTGAACCATCTCTTCTAACTTACTTTTGACTTCAGGGACTGCTGATGAAAACATGAGTTCTTACTATTTGGAATTTGTCATTGGGTTTGTTTACAGCTGATGAAACTTTTCTGGTTATTGATATTCACATTAGATTGGCGTTCCAAGAATTCTCCAAAGGCTGTTCACATGTATTTTGAAACTTTGAACATCAATGGCTCTCACAAAGAAGGCTTTTATCAACTGAATGTGAAGGGGAACATGATTCAAAGGGGGAAAAAAATCCTACCACCACGCTTTTCCTGAGGTAAACCATGAAAGAGAGCTCTGGGTTGGAAAACTGCTCTCACTGAAGTTTATTATTGAACAAAGACTGTAGAGTTCTTATTCTTCTCCCTGTACTGGGGTCCTTGAAAGGGTAATTTTTGCCTGATCCTGAAAATTTTAATGTCTTTCAGATTTTTGGTCTATTTTTAATGGCTGTTGTCTTTCTGAAACATTGGTTATTGACATTTATTTCTTTAGAATTAGTGAACAAACAAAAGCAAAGAGGCAGAGTTTCTTTTCAGAGGCCATTTTCTTTGCAAGTCAGTGCTGAATCAGCTGGGAATAATACATTTCCTGGAAAAGTCAAAAACAGGAAAAAAGAAAGAAAAAATCCCAAATAACAAAAAAAAATTGTTGAGAGATGCTGCCCATTTTCAGTAGGAGGAGTAACAAACAGCTGGAGCTTAGCTGAAGAGAGTGAGAGAGCGGGCTGAGCTAGATTCACTGCTGGGGTCTGTTGGAAGGAAGCTGTCAGATATCATATGATACATTATCCTTCAGACAAAACAAGACATTTAAAAATAAATAGCAATCAGTATTAAATTCCATAGTGCAAGTTGACACATGCAAGCACAAACCTCACAAACATGTTAGTCTGTGGTGCCCCCTATCTCCTGTATCATGGGAACCAGCATGACACAGAGAGGGAGAGGGAAGGGGGAAAGAAGGAGAGGGGAGAGGGAGCGAAGAGAGAGTAGAGGAGAAGATGAAGAGACATTGCCCTCTAAACCACCCTAGGTGCTCAGATGTCAACTAAGGTCTAAGTGAAATTGCTCTAAAAGGAAAACCAGTTTCAGGCAGTCTTTCACTTTTTCCCCAGTAGCGACCCAACTGATTTTTTAGTTCAGTATCATTTTGTTATTAGATTCCAAAATCTGCTGAAGGGACACTTTAATATGTGAACTTTTGAGATACACCTTATTGTGAATTGCTGGATTAATCTCCTGAGTGGCAAGAGACAGTTCTTTGTCACTTGAGTTTCTAAATACCGGAAATCTATCTTCCTCTTTAAAAAAAGGTTGACTATGTAATTTTGGAATTCACTACAAATGATCCATTATACAGAATGGATTTCTAAGAAAAACTTTTTTTCCTTTCTTGAATTATTCCATATTTTCTGATTTGTGTCCTAGAGAATATGAGGGTATATGGGATGGTAATAGAAACTCCTTAAAAAAAAAAAAAGAGTGGACAAATTAGTTTGAACTCTCTGGCAAAACAAAGCCACCTGTTTTTGTGGTTGTGTGTGGTGTGTGTGTGTGTGTGTGTGTGTGTGTGTGTGTGGTGTGTTTAAACTGTAGGATAGTTTAGAACTTGTCTTGTCGGTATGCATTGGGCTCTTGAGGGGAAAAGCAATACATTGCTTTTCAAATCAATTTGACCATAGAATGTCCCAGGAACCCAGTTTGCAAAGCAGTATTCTGGATAGATGGATCTATTTTTTTTTTAATGGATCAATTTTTTATGTTTTTTTTTTCCAGAAGAATTACTATGATATAATTCTTATAACCTTAGGTTGTTTGTATTTGTAATACTGACAATGTTTTGAATAAAAGCAAAGAATCTGTAACAACATCAAAGATTGTTTTTCCTCAGATAGTACCTAGGTCAGGAAGGAAGTACGCTAATTTTCTAACACTTTGTGTAAATGTTTGCTTCATACTGGCTGCTGGGTAGGTTGATTTATACTTTGTCTTTATTTCTAGGCTGAACTCTTAAATTCCAACTTTCCTCTTGTCCTATTTTCAGTGACAATAACAAGTTGTTAAAAATTCAAACAAAATGTATTTTTTATGAAAAAATGATTTTTTGTTGTAGAAAATATATAAAAAGTATAAAAAGGAAATGGAAGAAATAAAAATTACCTGAAATCCTGACACCCAGAAATAATCACTGTTGACATTTTGCAAAAATCAGAGCTGCTAACAGTTGTTTGCATATGTGTTGTATTTGGCTGTGTGATATTTACATTTCTTTGAATTAGAGCACCAGCATATAAAAATTGGATGATTTCTCACAAATGCACATATTTTTAGCCTTTTCTGAGTTTCTGAAATACTGAAGATTGATATCGTGTTGAGGCTTAGAGCAAAGTGGGAAATGCTCCTTTGAGGAAAGAACCCCCTTCCTAGTTTATCTGTCTGTACCCTGAGGTTTTGGGTTTGAAATCCCAATGAGAAGCCTTTCTGGGCTTTTCCCTCTTGAATAATATCTAATTTTAAAAAGGGAGTTATCTTTTCATATTCAGGTACAAGCTTTTTCCTCTTAATATTTTATTAACATTTTTCCATGCCATTAAATGTTTTATATCGTTGCTTTCATCTGCATGATATTTTATTACATGGATATGCCATACTTTATATAACCAATCCTCTACTCTATTGGGCTTTTATATAATTTCTTGTTTAATCTATTAAACATACAACACAGTGTGATAAACATCCTTGTAGCAAAATCTGTGCACATTTCCATGATCGTTTCTGTAGGATAAAGTCCTATACTTGAAATTGCTGAGTCAAAGAATATAAATATTTCAAAGACTTTTGAGACTCATTGCCAAATATACTCAACTATACTTTTATATACTTGGCAATGAACTAATTTCTTTAGAACTCTTAATAGGTCAATGTGCCTTTCTCATTGTGCGGCTATGGGCAGTATTTCCCACATTATCACAGACCCTTTTTCCATGTACCTCCTAGTAGCTCATGACATGGTAGTATTCTGTGGAGGAGAGTTAAGAAATTTCAAGCTGAATGGATGGTTCTGAGGAAGTGCTGAAAAGGTGGAAGGCATTCAAACAAGCTGTATTTACATCACAATTTTGTTTAGCTGTCAAGTAGGCTTAATGCTTAACTGTATTATATTATGCATTTCTATCCAAAGAACAGTCTCCTTGAAAAGTTTGCAAACTTCTCAGGGCAGTGACTTTTCTTATCCATTCTCATTCTTATTAGCATCATTCTTTCCCCTTCTTTCTTTCTTCTCCTCATCAGTGCTGACTTTATCAGCCCTGAGTGTTTCTCTACTTTTGTGTGAAGATAAAGTTGCCACCTTTTCAGAACTTTTTAGTTCTTTATAGAACACAAATTTAAACAAACTGATAAAGAAATAGACTCAGTGTAGAAATTTGGAAGAAACAACATGTTATATAGTGTGGAGCCATAAGCAGTTTAATATCTGGAGAGCATTGAGGGTAAAGTTGGAGAGGAAGGTAGGGGGAGGTCAACTGAGAAGCCTTGCGGAGAATAGAATTGAGAAGGGCAAGGTCAAAGAAGAGAGAAGAGTGGAAGTCTTTGAACTGGTTCAGGTGGATGATAATGTGAGTCTGAGGGTCTTGAACCTGAGCTGTGGTGGTAGGGATGAAGAAGGATCCTAGTTAGTGGTCTTAGTTACTGACTAGGAAGTGCTGGTGGTAGATCATGAGGTGGGTGGCTTATGTTGTCCTGCAAAGTAGAGGCCTCTGCATTAATTACAGGAAAGGTGGGTAGTGGAGTTTTGGCCTTCAACACATGGAAAGGGAACAGGTCTCTAGGGAGATCTAGAATTTAAAGTTTTAAAATGCATCAACCTGAGTGTCTGCATTGCAGTTCTTAAGAATCTTCCCAGCCAGAACTCTGACCTTGGCACATACACTTGTTATGGTTGAGAATTCAACTCACTCTTGAGCAATTCTCTCCTTGTAATTGAGTGCTGAGTCAGATTCTTAGCTTTTTCTATCTTTTTGCTGTAGGAGATAAAATATTTTTATATTTTATCAACTAGGATCTTTGATTTTCACAATTCACCTTGAATTAGTCATTACTTAACCTTAGCTATTCATTATCTTTCTTTAATCCACTGATAGTACCCAGTAAAATTGCCTAATTCCATTGCACTTGTAATTACTACCTCTCAAATACCCAAGATAATATACCTATTAGTACATTCCCTTCTGCCAGTATCCCATCCTGGTTTACTACTAGTGAGGATTTTAACAATTGCACTCCTACCAAATGCCAGGGGCTTCAGTACTACAGCTATCACCAGTGATGGGGTCTTTATTGCCTGCCAGCCAGCAGGTGGACAAGCTTCAAAATCCCATTTTAAATTTTGCTTTCTCAGTTGTTTCTGGCACCATGCGTCTTAGGTTAGGTTTCCTGGGAAACAAGACTCTGAGACAGAGATTTATATTCAAGAAGTTCATTTGGGTGTGGTCCAAGGAACAATACTTGTGAGGAAGTTAAAGAAGTAGGTTTGGGAAGAAGGAGAAAATGGGCTACAACACAGTCACAGCAAAAGCCTCAGCTAACCCCATGGGGGACTCTGATATGGGAATGACCTTCAAAGCAATTCCAAATTGAGGCAAAGGGGCTAGACCATTGCACCCCTGCTTCAACCAATCTGTGGATGTGGGCCACCCTTAAGGAGAGCGTGTAACCTTGGATGGGCCAGTTTCCTTGGACGAAGGGCAATGTCCAGGGAAGAAGTCAGTTGTGAGCCTTGCAGTTGAGGGAATTAGTACCTTGATCTTGACAAGGGAATGGGCGGCACAACACAGAAGTTACTACAGTGTGGTCTGAGATTGCTAATTGGATGTCTAATACATATCACAGGCTTAACATAGTTAAAGCGCAGACCTCATGTTATTTTTTTTATCTCTCTGAGCCTGTTGTCAAGTCTTTTCTTTGTAAAAACTATTATAATGAATCTAGGAGATTTAGACCATCGTTTTTGGTTTCTTTTTTTCCTGCCTTTTCTCCCACCTACATGTTAGCAAATCCTCCTAGCAATAACTTCAAAAATATATTTCGAGTTTATTCACTTCTCTGTATCTTCACTGCGGCTGTCCTAGTCAAGTTACTATCATCTTTTGCCTGTTCTACTGAAACTGCCTTCTAATTGATGTCTTTGTCCTCTTGCCTTGTACAATTTAATTTTCATGTGGCAACAACAGCGATTTCTTAAAAATGTAAATAAGACCATGTCACATTTTCACTTACATATTTCCTGACTTTACATCGCATTTAGTAACAATCTAAACTCTTTACCATGATTTATGAGGCCCAATATTATCTGACCTCATTTTTACTTCTTCCCTTCATCAAGAGTCACTATTATGACCCTACTAATTGTCATGTCCTCTTCTTCAAACCAACAGCATTTTGATTTTTTTTTTCTGGGGTCAATATTCCCAGGTGCTGGAACAAGACTAATCCATATCAATTATGACAAATCCTTTCCTAGCCTACTTTACTGCTGGAGGGTAGATGAGGGATGTTTATGAACCACTTCAGACCAGTAATAGCAAACTGAATTTTGCTAGAGGGTTTCTGAGAAGGGTTTTTTTTTTTTTTTTTTTTTTTTTTTTTTTTTAATTTTCTATCTTCCTGAATGGAGATGATGCAACTAGCACGCTGGCCCTGCCCTATTCTTTGTGCCAATTAATGCAGACATAATGTTTGGAACCACGACAGTGATCTTGTGACCATGGCGAAAGACCTAGAGAGTCACAGAGACTCTGAAATCATTGGGCCTCTGAACCTGTCTGTCTCTTATCACTATCACTCCAACGCTAAGCTCTTTCCCAAGTCCTGGCCAGGCCAACGTCCTTGCTCTCCCCAGGCCAAGACTCTTTTTTCCCATGTATTTGCATGGCTGGCTCCACTTTATCCAGGTCTCAGCTTACCTCCTCAATGAGGTCCTACTCTGACCTACTCCAATCTCAAGCAGCACCACTGCTCCAACTCCTGCCCAGACCCTCTATCACGGTATATATGTGGTATAAATATATTAAAATAGCACTTAGAATATTGTGAAAATATATTATTGATAGATTGACTACTTTTTTTTTTTTCAATAATCTGTCTCTCTTTGATAGAATGTAAGTGTCGAGAGTGGGGTGTTATTTGCCTTTTCAATGCTGTTTTCTTCAGCACTTAAACAAAGGCCTGGCACACAGCAGTTGCTAATAATGCTTGTCGAATAAATGCTACCAAATACTAGCTGTATTTGGCCATTCTCATAACCTTCCGAGCTTCACAGTTTCTCATTTTAAATGAAGTGAGATCATAAGTAATGCCATTCAGATGCACCACACAGTGCTTCAAAATTCAAATGAGGCAATATATGTGGAGGTACATGGGAACAAAGAAAACACTGGACGGTGCAAGCTCTGAGACTGTTTGGTGATACCTGCCCTTTCTCACTGCTGAGCGCCTGTGCTGTAGGTGTTGCAGATTTCCCTCCTTTATTAGACCCTTGTAAATGCAAAAAAGAGTTTTCAGCTTAGGAACCTAGGAAAGTAAAATCAAATGGTTTGATTGCAGTGTTTATTGCAGAGGCACCTGGGAGCACTCTGGTTGCTCTCTTTGAATGTGGCATTACTTGGTCTGGGGACTACAGAGCGAATGAGTTTGAATTCAGTGTATCAAGGGTAAAGTCAACACATAGGCAGGCAGTTGCTAGCAGAGTGAAATGATAAAGGGGTGATTATCCGAAGAAAGTGAATGGGAATTTAAAAATCAGACTCATCATGGTAATAAAGTCATAAATTGGGCTTTATCAAAAGAAGGGGGAAAACAGCAGGAAGTCTTAGGGAAAGATGTCACTGAGTTGGTGGAAACAAGTATATGGAGATATTCTTGGCTGCTGTGTATAGAGGCGATGATAGGGGAAGATTAAGAAAACTAGGGAGGTTGTTTCTTGATAATTAAAAATGAAAGTATGCCAGGCAAAATCCCTTGCTCTATTATTTCTGACAAAATAAGAAAGCTTAATGAGGAGAATACACTTTAATTTTTAGCCAGGTATGAATGGATGGACATTTTAAGGTGGAAGAAGTAAACATTAAAAAAAGAATAAAAGAATTCTGCCCTGGTAACAGTTCTTGCTTATTGGAGAGGCGATATATTATAGTGGAAAGGGGATGACCTTGGAATCAGAAGAATGACATTTGAGTAATGATTAGTTAGTTCATTCACCAGTAATATTAATTAGTTATCTTCTATGTCTAGACATTGCTGGGAACTGAGAATATAATGTGATCATTATCATCAGACAGTAACTCCAGAGGAGGCTATAGGTGAATTGGCAAATAATTATAGATATGATAATGCTGTAATAAGGAACACATGAATCTACCTCTATGTGGGTGTGTGCGTGTGTGACATACGTGTGTGTGTGTGTGTGTGTTTGTTTGGAGTATGTACTGGAGGAAGTTATGTCTAAGCTGACATAGCAAACATGCCACACTGGTTTGTGCCACAGGGCCTTTTTGCCATCTGTTTCTTCTCCCTGCTATCCCCTGACCTCTGCATAGCTGACTCCTTGGTATTCACTTTAAAGGCCACTCCTCAGGGAGGTCTTCCTCGACCAGCAGATCTAAGGGGGTCTCACAAATAATCTCTATCAAATTATTCTCTTATTTTTTTCAGAGCATTTATCATCATATGGTGTTTTCTGGTATTTTCATTCTTTGTCTCCCTATTAGAATATTTGTTTCACAAAAGCCTGAACCTCGTCTGCCTTGTTCATCACTGTATCCTCAGTGCTTAGAATGGAGCCTGGCTCAGAAGAGGTGTTCAACAAATATTTGTGCAATAAAAAACAAACAAATGATAATAGCTGGAGAAGGGAAACAGAGATCAAAAGAAAAAGAAAGAAAGGGTTCTGTTGGAGGACCGAGAGCCATGGGTTCTACTTGATTCCTAAGTCCCTACCAGAGTTTATCGGAAACATAGGCTCATTTCTCCTCAGGGGGCCTTCCTTTCTCTGTGTAAGGGGTTGGCTCTTCTGCATCAATGGACTCCTATTTCAATTTGATCTATTCTGCTGTAGATTTCAGAATTCCTTTTTAACTCTGTCTTGGCACCCTTTTCTGTATTCCAGCTCTGCTTCAGAGGTCTTAGTTTTTAGATTTCCTAGCCCTTTCAGTAGGATTTCAGAATAAAAGGTCAACATGTGGGCTCATCTTGAATCTGAAAGCCTGAAAGAAAATTTTATTCTTAGGTAGGTTTGAACCCAGATTACTTTTTCCCATAGACCTTGTGGTATGTGTTCAGAAAAGGAAACATACTTCAAATTACCCTGAGAAATGTAGAATTAGGAAGAAAAATCACCGTAAAAGCAGTTACCATGCATCTCACACAAAATTAAATGTTTCGAATTAAGACCATTAGCGCTCTCTTGTGTGACTGTGGGTTATCAAGTCCAAAATGTGTGTTCCAATCAGGTCTGCTAGTACTGCTGCCATTAAAAAGCTGGCCTGCTGGTGACGGTATTAAGCTCTCTCTCCTTCAGACCTTATGGTCCCTGAAAAATTTACAGTTCAAAATACACCCGTCCCTCGATTTATGCGGTATTTTTTTTTAACGTGAGTTTTTAATATGCAATAAATATTCCTCTCCCCCCACCATTTACGCAGAGTTTTTACATATCGTTTCAATTTACATGGTCTCATTTTATGCTGTTCTTTCTTTTTCATTTCCGTTATTGGCTATTACTCTTTCTAAAAAACAATAGCTTAACTCAGCAATGTACAAAGAACTAACACTAACATAATTATTAATGATCTTCTTGTTCATTGGATGGCAAATAAAAAAGCATGGATGACTACTGTTGTTTTTTGGGATTGGTTTTACGAGTGTTTTGCTGTAGAAGCTGAAAATTATACGAAGAAAAATGTCTTTTAAAATACTTTTATTTTTAGATAATTCACCTGATCATCCACACAATTTAGAACATTTATATATAAAAGTTGTATATTTGCCACCAAATACAACTTCCTCAATCCAATTTTTATATCAAGGCATTATTTCCAGATTTATGATTAAGTAAGTATATTAAATGAAGTTTTAATGATATTTTAATAAACTTGAAGAAAATGAATTACTTAAAGTTACAGAAACCTGGAATAAATGCACAATTTTAAGTCGTATCAAGAACATTGCTTTAGCTTTGAGTGATCTAAAGCTGTCAACTTTAAATACTTGCTAGAAAGCAGTATGGCCAGAAGTGGTTGTACCAGGGGATATGGTTCCAACAACTGAAGGGAGGGTAACTGGCATTATTAATTTATTAAATAAATTTCAAGAATAAAGCTCTGACAAATTACTGGTTGATCACAAATTAACTGATAATGAATTAATTCACATAATATCTGAAGCCCATTTTGCTGATGATTATGTAGTTACCTTGAACCAGTTTCATTCACTGAAAAAAATATTCACAAAGCTCTTCGATTGACCACAAAACTGGAAACTGCAATTCTAGATATTAATCCAAACACCCAACGAGCCTTAAAATTTTGTACAGATTTTAAAAATATTGCAGTGAATATTGAAGAATTTATGAAAACATAGCAAAAAATGGGGTTGGAAAAAATCATCTAAAAATATAAACATAAATAATGAAACCAAAGTAGTACTTCTAAGTATTTTGAGCAATGAAGATAGTGACTTTGTGCCAATTAAAAAAAGAAGGTTGATTGCTTTAGATTACGGTACAGACACCGACAGTGAATAAAATTTATGTTGGTTTTTCTGAATTTTCATTAGCATTTATTTGTGAAAATATGTGAAATATGTGAAAATATGTGAAGTAAATATGTGAAATAAATATTTATATGACATATTGGCCTATTTCTTTAGTATTTTTTTGGTATGGTTTTCTTCTACATAAGAAAAAGACACGTGGAATGAATAATCCGTGGAAATCCAGGCATGGGTGTACTAAGAACAGAGGTAAAATAGTGTAAAGGAGAAGCTGTTGGTAGAAGACTCTCATGGGGCAGCTGCAATAGGCTCACCAAGCTTTAGAATTGAATTTTCATGTTCAGAAAAGTGATTTTATTGCTCTTTTCAGGTTTCCATAGCTCTGATTTACCCACCTGAATTTGCTAGTTCACATTGTTCTGCCAAGGGTAATCCCTTCTGGAAAGAAGATTCACTTGGAGACCACATGCTTAATAGACATAGGAATAAAACAGAGTATAAATTCAAATTTAGAATAAATTTATATGGAAGAATGAAAAGCTAAGAAAAGCTAAGTCAACTTTGAATAGAGGAGCAATACTGGAGGGCAGTTCATCCCATTAGAAATTCAAGCATATTGCAATGCCATAATAATAAAAACAGTCAGGTTCTGGTGCAAGAACAAAGTATATATAATGAAACAAGACAGAGAATTTCAAAGAAGATCTGGGTGTGTACATATAGGGCTGAGATTTTTATGAAGGTGGCACCCCCAAATAAGTGGAGAAAGGAAGATGTGAAAAGGCTTAAAGTTCTTCCTTTTCTCTTTCTTCCTCCCTCCCTCCCTCTCTTTCTTTATTCTCTCCTTTCTCTTTCCTCTTTTCTTCTTTCTACTATTTGAATTATGTTACTTTAATCTTCTCACTCTTTCTTCTTATGCAATGAGAAAGGTGGGTCCCTGCTTGGGAGAAGCAGCCTCACCCCACCTTCCTACCTTAGGAGGCCAGTGGACATGAAGCAAAGGATGAGAGTTCAGATGACTGGGACCAATTTCTGATCTAATTCAGAGTTACAGGAGACTAGAGAGGGATTTATGGGCAAAACCCTAATTAGTATAACCCAAATGTACTGAGCCCCTTTGGAGAGCCTATGCCCTTGCCCCATACTATTTTTGAGGCATTTCAACCCCAAATCCCATATCCAATATTCAAAGTGTCAGACAGTAGGTGGGTTTACTGAAGGCTTTAAGGAGAGAAAGGGAAGAGGATTCACGCAGCCTTAAAATTCCCCATTAAACATCTCTGGTCTCAGTTCTGCCTTGTTCCACCTTTCCTATTTACACTACATCTCCAGAATCTTTCTATTACCATCACTACTTTGGCTCCCCCTCTCAGCTTGCACACTTTTCTTAGAAAATCCAAAGAAAGATTGCTCCTTGGAAAGCAAAAAGAATTGCCTGTAGCTAGCAATTTATTTTCCCCTTGCCTAGAATTTACTCTCTGGGTATACCATTTTTTCTTGCTTTAGGGAAATTATAGGTGGTCCATCCCAAGTTTATGGTCTCCAGGTCCTGGCTAGCACTTCCTGGGAAGCATAGCTACAATTAATTTTGTTTATAAAGAGTAGTGTTGGTCCCTTCCTAGCTTTGGGGGTATGGCTCCTATTTTGGGCTTTTATTTTACCCTGCACATTCTTTGTGGACTATTTCTAGTATTAATTATCCTCAGTAGTAGGTCTTTTGTCACTTTAGTGGAGAATGGTCTTATTATTTGAAACATGGGTATAAGAATAGACTAGGAAAAATGACTTTTTCTTGCTTCACGAACTTTTAAATATTTATTTTATATTTATTTGATAGAGATGGCAGGTACTCTCCCTTTTGTGTGCTTAAGATAGAAAACAAAGCTGCAGCAGAGAACAGGAAAAAAATTATTTAATAAGTAAAGGAATGAATGGAAACAAGTTTTAATTCCAAGTCTTATTACCTAGTGAAAACAATGCCTATATGTCAAATGGGTATTGTTCTAGGAAGTCTAGTCCACTCTAGTCCTGGCCTTGCTCGTTTGGTGTCACTGACATGGGAGTCAACACAGTGGTGCTTGGAAATAGTTTGTGGGTCCAAAACTGGGGATGAGATGGGGAGGAAGCTGGAACAATTAGGAGTAGCTTAGGGGAAGTGACCACTTATTCCTCAAACCAGGCTAACCTCAGGTAGGATGATTTTATTCATTGTTGTTCCCCAGCCCCACTGTTTCACCTTGTAATTCATCCTGAATTTTACCAGTCATTAAAGACATGCCATTATTTATGGAAAGCATAAGCAATGGTGTTCATGGGTAGAATTCATCTCTTCCTCCTCTATCTTTCTGTATTAGTTATCTCTTGCTATATAGCAAACAACCCAAAATTTATTGGTTCAAAAACAACAATAATTTTATTTGCTTATGATTCTATGTGTCCGCAATTTGGGCTGGTATCAGATAGGTGTTTCTTTTACTAGTCTCTCTTGTGGCGACTCATCTCTGCTATTATCTGGGGGATCCAGTTGGAGTGGCTCATCACTGCTGCAGGCAGACCTATCTTCCAGCAGGTTAGCATAAGCTTTCTTGCCAGGTAACACTGACTTCTAAGAGAGCAAGAGCTGATCTGCAAGGCTTCTTAACACAGTAGCTCAGATATCACATTATGCCATTTTTGTTGTATTCTGTTGATCACAGTAAGTCACAGGTCAGCAAAAATGCAAGAAGTGGAATAATCTACCCAATTTCTTGAAGAGATGATCTACAAGATCTCATTTCAAAGAGGCATGCCTACAGATGGAGAAACTGTAGACATTTTTTTAAAATAGCCTACTTCAGCTTCTATGGCATATGCATAGCCTTGTCTCTTAGTTGTTGAAGTAGGGGCTCTTACTCTATCATCTTGCACCACAAGCACTAAGGCTTTTCACCAAATCAGGTGTTTGATAGTCATTGGTTGAATTGAATCACATGTAGAGGGAAGCCAAAAGCTGGTATCTGGGCACAAGGTCAAATCAGAGGACTTAGGATAAGTTCAAAGGCTGGAAGCCTAAACTTTATTGGGCATCTGCTGAGACAACAACCTCTGGATGTCTATGGAGGGCAAGGAAGATCAGGCAGGAGTAAGAGTAAGGGTTGAAGCCAGGTATCAGGAAATGGGTGGGAGTAAGTTCAGTAAGAAGGCTGAGAAGGGGTTTTAGGATCTGGGATAGATTGATGGCTGGTTTTTCCTAGTAGCACCATCTGGGTGTGCCTATGGATCTTAGGGCCATGGATCAAGGGATCCTCAGCTGTGGCTTGAAGAAGGGGGGGGGTAGATAAAGCCTGGCTATATTTATTCTTCCCCAGAATGGGGCAGAATTCTGCTGACTATTGTAGCAGAAGGTAGGTCATTTAAAGAGCCCCTACAGTTCTGCCACTCACCTACTTTGTGCATGCTTCCTTTCTCACCTCACTTTCACAGTTTACCACATCTTCTGGTTCAAACAGTTAAAATCCCACTTTCTCAATTAAGTCTTTCTTCTGTCAAAATATTAGCACCCTCCTCTATTTCTCAAAGCATTCAATACTTATTCAACTGATAAACCTTTCTATTTCTGCCACATATTATTAGTTTTTTTCCAAATATATAATTTTTAAATTTAAATTATTAGCTTTTGAGAATAGGAATTTTATCTTATATTTTCCGTTGTCCTTTCCTTAAAACAGTGACCTCTGCATGGTAAAGGCCAATAAGCATTTCTTGTTTGGTGTATAAATTAGGCTTTTGTTGCATAACGACCCTTCAAAATAGGAGTTTTATAAACTCACATTTGTTAGTTCACAATGCAGGATTAACATATGGCGTAAGCTCAGCTAAGCAGTTCTACAGTCAACTGGTATAGTGGTTGGTGGCTGGATGTTCTATGATAGCTCCACTCATAAGTCATGTGGTTGGCAGGTTACCAGCTAACTGTTGTTCTCTGCCACATGTTCCTTCATACCCAGAGGCTAGTGTGGGTTTGTTCACCTGGTGGTTGCAGGATTCAAAATACAGCAAGAAAGAAGGAAAGCCCCAATGCTCACATGCTTTTTCATCTTTACTGTGTCACATTTTCTAATGTCCTATTTGCCCAAGCAAGTCATGTGGCAAAGCCCAGCTTTGAGGAGTGGATAAATAGAGTCTGCCTCTTTGTGGGAGTACCTGTACAGTCACATTGCAAAAGAATATACTGAGATAGAAAAAATTTGTGGCCATCATTACAATCAACCCATAGCCTGCCTTTCGGCTATCAATTATTCACATTCCTCTCACATGCAAAATATTCCCATCAAGACCCAGAAGTCTCACCCTAATTTTGACATCAAGTTTGATATGTGGGATTTTGTGATCTGCATCAGGTCCACATGAGGCTACTTGGGTGGGAAGCCTCTTGATCTAACAACCATGAACTAAAAAGACAAGTTGTATAGCCCCTTGTGAGACGGGGCCAGGATAACCACAATAGAAATATCAGTTTAAAAGGTAAAAACAAAACAAAAACAAAAATAGAAATACATAGAGTTTACTAACTTACAGCAATTCTGAAATCCAGGCCAGGGCAAACTCTCTCTGATGACCTTGATCAGAACCAGCTTCTTCTTCTTGGATGTGGCCCAGACTCCATTGTTCTTCATGGCTTCTAGCTCTACCTTCTAAGATGTCTTCCATTTCCATATGGAATGGCTGGTGTTGGCAAATTGAGTAACTTTCTCAGCCTGCTTCCTTCTCATAGAAAGCTGGAGGCCCAGAGACTTCTCCTCATTAAGTGTTTCAATTCATTTTAGTCCAAACTGGCATTCCTTTTATTAGAAGAACTTGCTTAAAAAATCTCTGAGTTTCTCTAAAAATATGAGTCAGGAAGATCTTGAGGAAACATGGTGGAGTGAGAGACATCCTCAGATCTCTCAGTTTGAAACAACAATAAGCTGAACATCTAAAACTCAACAAAAAACACCCAAACTGCACACCAGCATGTCTGAGCGTGGGATCTACGCATACGAGCTACCCTAGGTCAGAACCCTGGGTGTCGGCGGTAGACTGGGAGCAACAAAGAAGCTGCCTCTCACAGCCGCTGGAGCTCCCTGTAGGAGGAGGGGAGGGGAAAAGGTGTGGTGTTTTCCCTGAAACAGCCCTGCCGTGGAGTGTGGTGAACTCCATGCAGCCGCCGCAGGGCCCAGTCATCAGGGCAGAAGACAGAGAAACGGGGATGGCTGAAAAGTGGGAATGGCAGAGAAACAACAGTTGATTTTTACCAGCTGCGATTGCAAAAACCCCATCCTCCAACCCAGAGGGCCCTCCCTCCATACCCTCTGAGACTGATCACCGCGGAGCCCCAGGGAAATCTGAGCAAACGCTACCGAGACTGTCGCTAACACTAACAGGAACTGATACTGAGTATAGTGAGCATTATTAAACATCTATAAAATAAAAAAGACATTATTAAGACTTTATATAAAGCAGAGACCCAAGAGGCATAACGCCACCTACTGGAAACCAAAAGAAAAGTGCCTTCTTTGTGACAGGCTAAAGAGAGACCTTTATATAATAAATCTTTCTGGAAAAACAGCAGAATACACTTCCATTAATGCCCAGCAGGAGAAATAGTCCATTAAACGCCATGAACAACCCAAGGTGACAAGACATCTCAGAAAGAAGGAGAAAAAACCTCCAGAAAATAAGCTTACGGACATAGAAATATGCAACTTAAATGACAGAGAATTCAGGATGGTATTCTGAAAAACTCAGTGACTTCCGAAGCGAGTCATATCAACAATGTCAGTAAATGAAAAAACACTAGATGAGGAGAGCAAGGATTGAAACATTGAAAAGAACAGACTAGATCTTCTGGAGATAAAAAAAAATACACTGCAAGAATTGAAAAATGAAAAGCAAGCTTGGGAAATAGAGTGACCAAATGGAGGAAAGATCAGTGATATGAAGACAGAAATCTAGAAATAAATCAGAAGGAAGAAGAGAGAAACCGAAAATGAAAAATAATGAAAGAGAAATTCAAGAACTAGCTGATACTATCAGGAGAGAAACATAAGAATAATGGCATTATCGAAGGTGAGGAAAAGGAGCAGGGACTAGAAAGCATTTCAGACAAATAGTGGATGAGAATTTTCCAAATCTAAGGAACTAGCTGGAACTTGGAATTCCAGAAGTCAACATACCACCCAATTATCTCACCTGCAAAAGGCCTTCTCCAAGACATATCATGTTAAAAATTATAAAAATTAATGGCAAAGAAAGAATTCTCAATGCAGCCAGGGAAAAGAAGACAGTAACCTATAAAGGAAAACCCATTAGATTATCAGTGGACTTTTCAGCATAAACCTTAAATGCCAGAAAGGAGTGGAATCAAATATTCAAACCATTAAATGAAAGTAACTACCAGCCAAGAATAATGTATCAGCAAAGCTCTCTTTTAGATATGAAGGAGAAATAAAGACCTTTCCAGACACACAAAAATTGAGAGAATTCTCCATTATGAGGCCTGGACTACAGGAAATACTGAAAGGTATCAACTCACCTAAAACAAAATGACAAAAAAACCCAAAAAATCTGACTTAGTTCTACTCCATTCAATAAAAGGCCCACCTACAGTTATGAGATCAGCCCCTCTCTTCTACAGGAGCTGTCTCAAGGCTGCAGTAAGAAAATAACTTTGTTAAAAGCACTTGTATTGCTGAGTCACCAGTTACTTCCTAAAATCTTTCAGAGATATTAACAAATGGGCTTGTAGGATCACCTTAATTTGATCTTTGTCCTGAGGTTGTTTCATACTTTGAAAATCTTTTACTGCCTTGAGAGACAGGAAATGAGAAACAATTTTATTGTCCAATTCTGCATGTTCTGGCTCCTCTCTGTAGCCTTTGAATTCTGCTTGCAAACAGAACAGTTCTTCCTCTAGCTCATCTCTCTCTTCCCACATTTTATCATAATCAAAGAAAATAAGCCAATTGACATTTCAACATTCTGCCTGGAAATTATCTTGCCAAAGTCCACAATTTCATTAGGCTTATTTTCTATCTTCTAAGTTCCCAGAGGTGATAGTTTGCTAATTTTTCTTATTGTGTGACATGGGGTGTTACTTTTCAGCCGGCTGCAGCAGGTTCTTCATTGCTTTGTCAGTCTCTGCTAACAGTTTGCTGGCTATTTTTTCAGAGCTGCCTAACTTTTTTTCTCCTTTTCCAGGCTCTGCCTGCTACTTGGTATCAAAGTCAATGCTATCTATTTTAGATTTTGTTATATTAGCACCATTTTCTCTTTTTTGCTTTATTACAAATCACTCAAAAATTAATGTCTGAAAACAAGAAACATTATTTTTTTCTCACAATCTGTGGGTAAATTGGATGGTTCTTCTGATTTGGTCTGGCAAGGCTAGGCTGGGAGGTCTAGAATGACCTCTCTCCCATGTCTGGCAGTTGTCTAGATGTCAATGGAATTGATTTGGCTGCATGTCTTTCATCATCCACAGGATAATTTAGTAATGTATTATGGTGGTTGTAATTTTTCTAAAAGTAGCAAAAAAAAAAAAAAAAAAAAAAGGCAAGCACTTTCCCAGCCTCTGCTTATATTGTTATTATCCTATTCATCAAAACAAATCAAATGGTTAGGCCTAGACCCAGTATGAGTTGGGGCTATCCGAGGGCATAAATAGAAAGAGGAACGATTGCAACCACATTTGCAAACAATCTACTGCATTTGACATAGCCAGTGTACATCTTAGGATTTTAATTTTGGTTCAGTATTTGTTTCATTCCGCAGAAGGACGTTTCTAAGAAGTGGCATATGATGTCTTATATTTTCCAGTACTGCCCAAATCAATGTGTTGTATACAATATTCATGAACAATAAAGGAAAATTTCTTATTTGTACAGGTGATAAAGTAAACATTATAAGATTAAAAACATGTTACGTTCCCAGTTTTTGTAAAGATCTTATTGGTGAGGAATTGTGTTGTGTGTGTGTGTATTTTTTTGAACAAAGAGGAAGCTTTCAATTCTTTGAAAGCATCACCAATAATATTTAAACATGAAACTTTTATGGGTCTAAGAAGCAAAAAATGTTTTAAAGATACTTTCATATTTATTGCCTTGTGGTATTAACTCTTGTGGTAATAATTTTATGTTGACACTGCACTGTTAAGAATTGTAGAGGAGCTTTTTGCAATGAGTTTGCCACCAGAACACAGGTGTCATGAAAACCATCACTAAATCTAAGCCAAAATAGGAAAGGAAAAGACTCATATCAACATCATCATCATCATTGGACATGTAGATTCTGGCAAGTCTGCTACAACTGGTCATCTGATCTACAAATGGGGTGGGATTGACAAAAAACATTGAAAGTTTGGAGAAGGAGACTGCTGAGATGGGAGAGGGCTCCTTTAAGCGTGCCTGGGTCTTGGATAAACCGAAAGCTGAACATGAAGCATGGTTCTCCACTGATACCTTCCTGTGGAGTAGCAAGAATTATGTGACCATTATTGATGTTTCAGGACACAGAGACTTTATCAAAAATATGAGTAGAGGCACATTTCCAGACTGTGCTGTCCTGATTGTTGCCGCTGGTTACAGTGAGTTTGCAGCAGGTATCTCCTAGAACCAGCAGACCTGTGAGCATGCCCTTCTGGCTTACCGTGTTGGGTATGAAACAACTAATTATTGTTGTTAAAAGAAGGATTTCACTGAGCCACCCTACAGCCAGAAAAGGTACAAGGTAATTGTTAAGGAAGTCAGAACTACATTACGAATTGGCTACAACCCTGACTCAGTAGCATTTGTGCTAATTTCTGGTTGGAATGTTGACAACATGCTGGAGCCAAGAGCTAACATGCCTTGGTTCAAGAGATGGAAAATCACCTGTAAAGATAGCAATGATAACGGAACCATACTGCTTGAAACTCTGGTTTTCATTCTGCCACCAACTCATCTAAAGATAAGACTTTGCGTCTGCCATCCCAGGATGTCTACAACGCTGGTGGTATGGGTACTGTCCCTGTGTGCCGAGTGGAGACTGTTGTTCTAAAACCTGGCATGGTGGTCACTTTCACTCCAGTCAATGTAACAACTGAAGTAAAATCTGTTGAAATGCACTATGAAGCTTTGAGTGAAGCTCTTCTGGGGACAACGTGGGCTTCAATGTCAAGAATGTGTCAAAGATACTCATTGTGGCAATGTGGCTGGTGACAGCAAAAATGACCTATCTGTGGAAGCAGCCGGTTCACAGCTCAGTTGATTATCCCGAACCATCTAGGCCTAATCAATGCTGGTTATGTACCTGTGCTAAATCATCGCACAGCTCACATCTCTTGCAAATTTGCTGAGCTGAAGGAGAAGATTGGTTATTGTTCTGGAAAAAGCTAAAAAATGGCCCAAAGATTTTAAAATCTGGTGATGTTGCCATTCTGATATGATTCCTGGCAAGCCCATGTGTTGAGCGTCTTTTCTGACTGTTCTCCTCTGGGCAGTTTTGCTGTTCATGGCATGAGACAGACAGTTGCTGTGGCTGTCATCAAAAACAGTGGGCAAGCGGGAAGCTGGAGCTGGCAATGTCACCAAGTCTGCCCAGAAAGCTCAGAAGTCTAAATGAATATATTCTCCAATACCTGCTACCCTGATCTTAAACAGAAATGGTCTCAAAACTGTTTGTCTCAATTGGTCATTTAAGTTCAATAGTAAAAAACTGGTTAATGATTACAATGCATCATAAAACCTTCAGAAAGAAAGAGACTATTTTGTGGACCATTTAGATTTGTGTGTGTGTGTGTGTGTGCATGGCAGTTTTTAAGTTATTGGTTTTTAAAATCAGTACTTTTAAAAAACTTGACCAGAAATCTGTCACAGAATTTTAGATCCATTAAAACAGAGTTTAATGAGAAACTTATGTGTTTTTGGTCAACACTGTAACTTCCTATAGTATTACTTCACTAAAAGACTTAAAAGAGTCGTCCATAACCTATTTCTTGTGTTAAATCTGTTGAAACTTTAGAATTTGATAATTCTGAATTAACTTTTTTTTCCTGGGTGGAAGTTTAGTTGTTTTTGTTTTTCAATTTATCTTAAAGGGAGGAATAATCTGTTTACATAGTAAAAAGCCATGGGAGGGGTTTGTTGGTGTAACATTTCATAGGTCAGGACAGACAAGCAAAGAGTAACTTTGTTTATGTGTAAGCTAGTTTACAAAGGCCAAATTCTGTAATAGTAAAGTCCATGTGTTACATATAAATTTTGTGTAGTTACATTGATATTAAATAAATTTGTTAGCATGTCAAATTTTAGTTTTCTGGTTATTGGAATGTGAATTCTCACATTTACAAACACTGAGGTAGTTTAAAAAGAACCTAAAATGAGGCTGAGATAGTATTGAGTACTGTCTTGCTAGAGTTAAATTGTACCCAGATTCTAGAAAAAAAATTAATAAATGATACTAGAAGTTGGAAAAAAGAGAATCTGCAGAGGAGAAACCCATAGTGGTGCATTTAAATGAAAGAAAAAAAAAAAGAAGCATCAGTAAGGCAAGGTGGTTGAACAGAAATGGAAAACAATAAGAAAGCAGTTTTGTGAAAACTATGATATGGTGAGGAGGAAGGAAGTCAAAAGAGTTATTTAAAAAAATCAGCTTTGGGCCATGTGTCGACTGGTCAACTCACAGGGTGCCCAGACATTTGGGCTTAAAATGAAACACTGGCTTTTTTTTGAGGTCTCGAGCCTTCAGTATTCAGGCTGGAATATACCACTTGCTCTCCTGGGACTATATATCTTGGAACTTGTCAGCCTCCATAATCACGTGAGCCAATTCCTTATAACAAATGTCTTCACCCCCCATCCCCCCCCTCTCCACACTGTTTGGTTCTATTTCTCTGGAGAACCCTGACTTATACTGGCTAGAAGGTTAATAGGAAAGAAAACAAAAAATAGAAAGAGATTTCAGTTCATAATAAAGATATCTTTTAATGGAAAAATGAGCAGATGCTATGCTAAGAGAGGGTGTTTGCACCACTCTCCAAGATTCTTCTACTCCAGAACTGTAGAGAGGAAGATGAGAATGAAGGTTCAGTAGCCACCATTCTGTTCACTATTTTCTACGCCAATAATTATACAGATTGGATATGGCAGAAGAAAGCAAATTACAGGCTGACTTGAAGGTGTTTGGCAGTACCTAAAAACCAACAGAGAAAAGCATGCAATCAGAGCAGCAGGCATGGGGAAACCCAGCAGGGTGGATGGGAGGGAGGCAGCTGCTGGGCAAGGGGCACCTTATTTTCAGGACCAGCTTCTGCATAAATGGGAATTGGCATAATGGTAAAAACCCTCTAAATATTTCAACAAAATATTAACCACTCTGGCTGCCAGTCTAATTCTTGGGCTTGAAGAAATTAGGAGATCAAGGGAGAGTAGAATTAAGAATTCCCTTTTAAAGGTGCTTTAAGGGTGGATATTATTTAAAAAATAGTAGCTTAAGTGTTTCAGTGCCACTAATATACAAATTAGAACGTGCCTTGAAAAAGAGGAAACAATTACAAAGCCTATTAGAGTTCTACAGTGGGACGGTCTCCAGATTTAATGAGGGGGTGCATTTAAGAGAGATTTTGATACAGTGTGCATGCATTTACGACAAAGGGATATTTTATTTAATTATCCTGTTCATAGAATATTTGTGCCTTGTCTATAAGATGACTACAGGTAGACTCTACAGATCATTTCTTTTCATAGGAAGTTCAGATAAAGAAAGTTGGAGAAATGATGGGAATTTTAAAAGAATTTATAAAATAGAGTGAGTTTGGAATTTTTATAATTAAAAAATTATAAAAGGATTTTGTTTATATTATAGAAGACTTGGGAATTAGAGGAAGAATCAACAGTCTCAAGACTGCAACTACAATTGTTACTATTATTTTGTGTGTTTTCTTTCTTGTATTAAAATGTATTTTTAAGCATAGTTTTAGTTGTAGTCAGATCTTTTTCAACTTTTTTCGTCATTCAACATTTATTATAAACATGCAAGAAGGATTATAATTTTAAAATAATTTATATTCTTTCTTTTTTGTTTTAATGGTACCACCTCCACTGGTATATTGACAACTGAATCTGAGAGATTTAACTAGCGGTGTTCTCCAGTTGTGTAGTGGAGATGCCCCTGCAACCCCAAGACTTAAATGGTAATTAGAAGGTATGTCTTAGGACAGTGAAAGAAAAACTCCACCTTTCTGGGCTTAGGGGATTGTGGGAATGTATAGGAGGGTTGAGGAGGCAAGAGAAGAGGGCGGAGGGAAGGGAGGAGAGAGAGAGAGAGAGAGAGAGAGAGAGAGAGAGAGAAGAGAGAGAGAGAGAGAGAGACAAGAGAGAGACAGAGAGAGAGCAGGAGAATAAGAGAATGAGAGAATGAGAGAATGAGAGAAAGAGAGTGAGAGAACAAAGCATTCAGATATGTTTCCTGAGCTCTTTTTTCTGTTTTAAACTCAGAGGAGTGGAGGTCCATTCTTCAGGTTAATCTTGACCAGAAAGAAGGGGTTTATTACCCTTGGCCATAGTCAGAGATGGAAGTAGGGTACAATGGTCAGGCAAAGATCAGGATCTGAAATTAGTTCTCTTTTGGAGCAGTTCCTGTGTGTCACAGGTGCTAAAACAAGAACTCGTGGTCTCACTGCAGCCCACTTAAGGCAGAAGCAGGGATGGATACTGGGCCGCTGGGCTGGATGGGGAGCTGGCAGAGGCTCGGAGTTCTTGCAAGGTGAGGCTGAGATATCCAAGAAGTCCTAATGTACCTAAACAAGAGAGACCGGACCATGTAATATGCAGCAGATTTCACCCATGAATGCAAGCAGGGCACTGTAGAAATCAAAGGATGCCAGACAACAAATAAGTCCCACACAAAGCTGGAGTCCCATTCTCTCCCCTTCAACACGACCACACACCCCTGTACATCCTCTTATAAAGAGAAGCGATCTAGCTGAGAAAACAGCAATTATATCACAGAAAGCCTGAGTAAAACCGTGAGGAATATTATCATTAAATTATTAGATAGGATAAAATCTCCAACTGGACAGATGAAAAAAGTTATTTTTTCCCATTTATCAATGAGTGGGACTTAATAGGATGACCAAATTAATTATAGATAAAATAAGGATATTGCTTTCTTCTATGTTTCAAAACCAAAGTGTGAATTAAATTATATATATTTTTTCTGTGCTTTGATATAGTCTTCATAACTACAGTTTATAACAATGGCATGATAGTCCATTGACACTGTTTTTATGATTTAGTTTAATGATTCCCAAGCATTGTACGTTTAGGTTAATATAAATAACACTGTGACAACCAGCTTTGAGCATACAGATTTTTCTGCACTTTGTATTATTTCTTGAATTTAGATTCCACAATGGGTTTACTAAATCCAGCCAAAATGATCATTTGTATGCCAAATTACTAGCCAGAAGGTGATTCTAATTTACCTAGCTACCAGCACCAGAGTATCAATTACAATTTCACTTCTCCTTCTCTGGCATTTAATATTGTTAAATATTTTTTTCTAATATAGCAAGTGAAAACATTTGTGTTGGTTTAATTTGCATTTCTTTGATATTAGGTCAATGGGATATTTTTAAAAATTCATTTTCATCTTTAACAATTATTTAATGTTTATAATTTATTATTCCTTATATACAGTATCAAAAATTTCTAACCTTTAGAAAGCTAAAAGGAAATATTTGTTTACTACAAAGTTAATAGTTACTTAGATTCAAGACTTTGTATTTTGCTCCTATTGGAGGACATTAAGAAGCATGCAGATGAATGGAGCTGTTCAGAGGCCTCTGGCACAAACTCTGTTTTGAGAGTGTCCCTTGTGGGTAAGCCCCATCCTCAGCCTTAGAAGATTTCTACCCTGTGCTATACTGGTAGCCTGGCATCATATTCTTATTTATTAAGCTTCCTAGCCACAACCTATATGAAGAAGTTTTATAAAACAAACAGTATAAACTCCCACTCTTAAAAATCATCCAACAGCCAATATAGTAAAGTTTCATGCCTTTGATATTTTTCTTTTGCTTGTTTACCCTCAGTGAATGAGTCTCAGCCGGTGTGGGTTGCTTATTTGACCTGCTCTGTAGGGCTGCAGGTTCCTGCTCTTCACATCACATTATACCCACACTGTGTGTGAGGTTGCTGTGTCACCTTACAGAGTGTCACCACCTTGCTTTGAAAGTCAGCCTCTGAGGAGACTACAGAAAAGTCAGAGAGGTGACTAGACCTGTCCTTTACCTTGCATCCTCCTCAGTTTTCCACAAATAGTGTGATGTGACACATCTCAGCTACTGTCAGTTCAGTCTCACTAGATATCGTCGGGAAAAGTAAACTTGCTGTCAGTGCTTGCCTTTGGGGAGCCTGCCTCCAGGTGTTCCTGGAGCAGACCTGTCCTGGGGGAGGGGCATCCTTTCCCTACCCATGTAGTTAGCTCTTAAGGGTGAGATCAGAGGCCGAAATCATTTGTCTCGTTAAGCTGGGCTACATATGGCAATATTAAAGTTAATCTGATTAAAAAAATTCAAAACAATCTTACAGTATTAAGGAACAAAAGTGGCAACAGAAAGAAAAAGAACTTTTATTGCCCTGAACCAAGCTATTTTAATTAGTGTATAGCCAGGTCCTTTATTTTGGGTCACCTTTTATAGGGCTGAATTCTATCATATACATAACCTTGCAGCTTGCATTTTTGTTTAAATGTCCATACAAAACAAGTTTTCAGGTTGTTACACAGTATTATGTAGAGGTTGGTAACTTCACAAAAACCAGGCATGGCGACTCCTTGTTCCTTGCCAGTGATTGGCCCAGAGGAGTTCAGGTGACCCAGCTGTGGACAGCGTGGTGTACAGGGTTTGCTGGGTGTGATTCCAGGAAAGATGAGATGTAGAGAAGAAGCAGTCTTCTGCAGGACACTGTTGTGTTTGTAAGTGGTGCTAGTTACTCAGCAACCCACTTGTTACCATGAGGCCAACTATAAAGTAAGCAAATGCACTAAGGATGGCAAACTATTTATTAACCACTGCTATGTGCAAGAAGTGCTATTGTGAGTGCATAATCTCTGTTCTCCCAAATGTTACAATCAAACCAGGAAGAGAAGAGTTGCAAGTAATTATCATACAAAGCCAGAGTGTTGCTTCCATTAGTGCTGTTATTATTGATGTATGGATGTAAATAAAAATTCCAATGCTTTATCAATTAGCACTTCTAGGTTAGGCATCTCTCCATGATCTGATCTGGTTAGCATACATTGCTGGGCTTAGTTGTTTTCTCACTTGTAGAAGTAGGAGATTGGACTATTGAGCTCTAAGTCTCTTTTAATTATTATCGAATAATATTTTATATTTCTCCTAGACTGAGTAATAATAACCTGGCCTTGAACGAATAAATGAATGTCTCCCTAGAGAATTTTTTTTGAGGGAGGGCTTTTTTTGAGTGTTGGGAAATTATACAAATATAAAACAGTACAATGAGAGAAAAAATGTGAAGTGTACAGATATTGGTAGACAGGAGAAAGGTGGAAACGAACAGCAGCGAATTAGATATACTTTGCAAATTGATAAAACAAAAAGAAGCCAATTCTATTTTGGATTGTAAAAATAAAATAGACAATGTGTTCTGGAATAGAAAATTATGTATCCGAATAGATATGAATTGGAGGTGGCTTGACTGACAACTTTAAGACCATGAAGGGTACAGAGCTAATTGATCATCTTCTTCATGTTGTTCCCTCCCATCAGTTTAGAGGTCACGGGCACTGATTAGATCGTGAGTCAGAAACTAATGAAAGGGAAATCACTTTCCACTTGGATTTCTCAGCCAGATATATTGCCTCTATATTTCAGCAACAATAGTATAACCAGACTCAAAATGACAAGTTTTACATGCAAAGCAGGTCTGTAGTTGAACGTGTTCCCCAGAAAAATGAAATTTCCTCCTTGGAACCCAGCTGCTACCCTGCAGGTTAAGAAAGAAAACTCTGCCAGTGTAACATCCTTCAATTGGCTTGATCCACACTTTAGATGTAAAAACACGGCTAATAATGACTTTTATGTGCCATAGTCTCAGATCTTTTGATGTATCAGTTGTTGTAAGACCTCCTCAAATTGCCTGAGTTTACTTTGAAAGCATTGCATTTCTCTAATTTCTCTTATTACTAATTGGTAACTTTTTTTATTTCTTAATCTGTTCCCCCTTTTCACCTAACCCCAAACCACCTTTCGTCAGGCAACCATCAAAATGTATCTACAGTTTGTTTTGTTTCTGTTTTGTTCTTTAGATCCACATGTAAGTGAAATCATATGGCATTTGTATCTCTGTCTGACTCACTCCACTCAGCACAATACCCTCTAGGTCCATCTGTGTTGTTGCAGAAGGCAAGATTTCACTTTTTTATGTCTGAGTAATAGTCCATTATATGTGTATATATATATATAATGTATATATATACACATTATACATGTATATATATGTATATATGTATATACATATATACATATATATAAATATATGTATACATATATACATATATTTATATATATGTATATGTATATATACATATGTGTGTGTGTATATATAATGTCTTTATATATATAATGTCTATATATATATATTATATATATATAATGTCTTCTTTATCCATTTAGCCATTGATGGACACCCAGGCAACCTCTACATCTTGACTATTGTAAATAATGCTGCAATGGGCGTATGGATTTACACGTCCCTTCAAAGTAGTATGTTGGTTTCTCAGGATAAATACCCAGGAGTGAGATAACTGGTTTCTTCTTTGTCTCTTGCCATAGTCTTTGTTTTAAAGTCTATTTTGTCTGGTGTAAGTATTGCTACACTAGGTTTTTTTGTTTGTTTGTTTCCGTTTCATCAAACACCTTTCTCCATCCCTTTACTTTCAGTCTATGTGTCTTTCAATCTTGAAGTGAGTCTCTTGCAGGCAGCATCGGCAGGGTCCCGTTTCTTATCCATTCAGCCACCCTATGTCTTTTTGATTGGAGCGTTTCATCCATTTACATTTAAATACTGGTTAAGAGATATATAATTATTGCCATTTTAATATTCATATTTTTGATTTTTTTCTTTTTCTTCTTCTTAAAGAAGTCCCTCCAACATTTCCTGTACTATTGGCTTGGTGGTGGTGAACTCCTTTATCTTTTTCTTATCTGGGAAGCTGTTTATATAACTGTTAATTTATTAGGAAAAAAAGTAAATTAATCAATTGTCATAAGAGCAGACACGGAAAGAAGATAATTTAAATGTAAGTTTGAAGACTTCTATCCACAGCACTACTCAAGTCAGATATTACTCTGCATTGAAGTATATTTCTTCGGTGGAAGTTTAGAAGTTGACTGACTTATGGAAGATTTCTCTTACAAATTCTTTATGATGAGCCCTAGCCAAAACCCTGCTATTCTCTGGCAAAATGGAGGGTCTTTTCCTCTGCAAGCTATTAGAATTTTTAAGCCGCATTTTATCAACCAGTTGAATTTGAGCTTCTGTCATGATTGGGTGACAAGCAAGTCAAGGGCTCATTTGGGTTGGAAACATTAAGATAGACCGAATTTACATCAGTGGATGTAATTAGAGATTAACAAAATGACAACAAAGTTTTCATGGAGAGAGTATGTTAATGTATTGCAACTGCCATACATTTTCAAACTTCCCTGAAAAGTAATTTCTTTTTCTAGTTAAAGAAAGAAAATGTAAAGACATGTTAAACAAACAAACAAACAAAAAGTTAAGCTCATTGCTGATCAGAAAAATAATGATTCAAGGCCCCCCAAAAGCCCTCTAAATTATGGCCACCTTTTTTTTTTTTGACACTGTGCTTTGTTTGGTCCTTGTATTCACTGAAAAACAGAACAATACAAAAAACACTTATTTTTCTAATTATAAAAATAATTTATGCCTGTATAAAATTTGTATTACACAAATACATAATGGAAAATGAAAATGTTTTATAATCTCACCCTCAGAGATAATTGCTACTATCAATTTGCCATGTATTCCTTCATAACTTATTATTATGTATTCCTTTAACACATAATTTTTCAACGTATATGTTTATTTTCTTTGTTTTATATTTTTTAAATTCCAAACCTTTTTTCCCATTTAACTATTCATTTTAACAGCTGAAATTACTTCCTGGTAAATGGTTTTTAAATTTGTAGAATATATTTTAAAAAATGGAAATACATTCATACTTCTTGAAAGGGTAGTCAACAAGAAATTGACGCTTTCCTCCTTGCCCTTTGTGTTCCAATTTTGGTTTTTGCTAGAAGTGCTTGGCAAAGTCAATGATGACTAATGGCAAAGCCAGTGAAAAGTTTTCTTACTTGCTCTCCGTCCAGTTGTTGGCTCCTTCCTTCTTGTAACAATCTCCTCCCTTGGTTTCGGTGACACCACCATCTAGATTTTCTTGCTTCCTAACTGGCCTCTCTGCTCTAATCAACTCCTATTGGAGTTTCTCAGGGCTGGATCTTGAATCCTCTTCATGTCTATACTTTCCCTTGATGACCTGATTCTTTCTACGATTTTAAGTGCCATGTCTATGCTGATGATCTTAAACTTTTTTTCTTTTCTTGGATATTTTTTTCTGGGCTCAAGACTCATATCTAACTGCCTTCTTGAGATCTCCCTTTAGATGTCTCATGGGCATCTTAAACTTAGCATCAAAACCGAACTTGAGTTTCCTTTCCATACAAACCTGGTCCTATCCAGGCTTCTCTCTCCTGGCAAATGGTTCCCCTTTCTGCCTAGTCACTAGCGCAAAAAACCTGGTAGCAATCTTGACTCCTCCCTCTAAAATGCCTGGGATCCATCTACTTCTCTTCCTTTGTCAACCTCACCTTGGTTCAAGCCACCATCATTTCTCTCCTTGACTATTGCTATCACATTCTATTTGTCCTTTATATTTAACTTTACCTCTGTTTTATTCTAACCGTAGTAGTCATTATGCTGCTAAAATTCCACCAGAAACCCCTCAGTATTGCCAAGAATACAGTGTAACTCATTTCCATGGCATATAGGATGCTGGGTTACCAGGCCCTTGTTTTTATCTTCATTCTTATCTCTCAGTACTTTCTCCATTATTCACTCTGCTTGGTAAAAAGGAACCTCCCAAGCTCCTTTCATTCAGAGGGCTTTTGCAATTATTCATTTACTTAATCATTCACTAAAATCATTCACTCATTCACCAAATACTTACTAAGCCCTCCTAAGAGTGCCGACCACTGTTTCAGGTGTGATAACATGAGCTTATTACATGTGTCAGCTGGCATTTGTGTACACTGAGATGAGTTTGCTGTGAAGATTGTACGAATGTCTTTGTAGCACTTCAATTTTAAATAAATTCATTTTAAGACAAGAAAGAATTCATATATTCTTTCACATTTGATTGTAGCATTAGAGCATAAGTTTACTGAAAAAACTGTTTAGCTCAAACTTGATGTTAAAAGATAATCTATTTCCATGTCAGTTTTCTGTGCTTCATATATCATTACATATATAATAATGGCTCATGTTCTTCTTTTTTATATTTTTAAGAAGTTTGTACTGGGGGAGGTGCATCTTCTATTTATCATCAAGGGGATGTCTTTACCCTGTGCTTCATGATCATCGACTTAAAGTCATTATTACACTTGAAAAGCAAATAGAGCAGGGCTAAAGAGCAGGTCAAAAATCATGGGAAAGTGACAATATTTTATGGTGTAGAACTTCAGCAGAATATCAATACAATAATTATACATTCAAAATTCATCGACTGCTGAGGTATTGTCTAATAACGTGCAATGATTTGCTTACCAGCAGGTGCACTCCAACTGTAATGATGTTCTTGAAGCTTTTCTTTACAGAGTCATTTCTCAAATGTGTATAAATTGCCTTGTGCCAGCATGGAGAGCTCTTTTAGCATCTCAACTCAGATTTCAGAGGAAGACTCATCAATTAGGACTTTTTCAGACAGATTCCCTCACTGACAGAGAAATTGCTTGTGTGAAAGCAATAGTCAAAAAAACACATTCCTGATAATACTAAAGTTCAAACCTCATACATGAACATATGTGTGTTTGATCTCTTTAAAACCAAAATTTTAATTCCCAAGTTTGTAATGTTTCACCTTTGTTGATTTTGTGCCTTGTTACCTCCAACTAGATTGAAAAAAATCTTGAGAACAGGGCAGTATCATGGTGTATTATATTTTTCTTCTTTCCCTCTCTCTTTCTTCCCTCCCTCCCTCCATTTTAGGATCTCTCCAACTAACACACCTACATTTTTAGCATATAACAACACATAATAGATACTCAATGTCATTTTTCATGCTAGTCTATAACTTTGAGAGGAGGAATTGTCTATGTTGGTCATCATTAAAACCTCAGTGTCCAGCACCTAGATATGGTAGGTACTCCACTAAATTTTCTGAATAAATAAATTAATAAGTGAATTTTGTTGGTTAGTTGATTGATTCACTGATTGTCATCAGTCCCGTTTAAAAGACCCATACTAAAACCCCTAGAAACCCTAGAGGGACCCAAAGCAGTGTATGCTAAGTATATGAATAGGTAGTTCTATTTTGAGTGAAGAAAAATTTCTGGCTCAGTTGAACAATTAAATTAAAAAGTTTGGGTATGATTCTACCTTCTGGCCTATTTGTACAAAACTTTCCTAGAGAGAACTAGGAGCATTATCACATAGATTGGAAAACTCTTTAACCTGAAGCTCATTAGGTTCTAGCCTGAGACTCTCCCTCTTACGACCCTTTACCTTGGCAAAGAGCTTGCAGGACTGGTCCCCATGTGTCTGTGGTGTGTAGATATGGCATAAAACTGTGTATGTTCTTAACTTGGATGGAACCAACTGTCAAAATCAGCTCTTATAAGCACCAGCTAGAATTGTCTTCTGACAGCATCACTTATGTGTCAAGTTTAATATATTCCATTATGTTATGTTACTATTGTTTTTCTGAGGTCAATGAGTTTCTAACAAAAGTTAGCTGAACTAATATGTTAAATTATTTTAAAAATGTATAATATGATGAACTCCATGAGACTCTGGCATTACAATCATTTCTTATGTGGACTTTAAGGGCCATTTAGCATGTGTTTATGTTTAGTTCATCAGTTTTGAAAGGCTTTTTTTTTGAGATTTTTTTCTTCAAGCATCAATGTCTTTTTACACGAAGTAACACTTCTGCATTTATTTACCTTAAAAATAGTGTTTTCTAATAGTAAAAAAGAAACAAAGAAAAACCTGTAAAAAATCTCCCAATGGTCTCATAGGGGTAAACCACAGGTCATTTATGTAAAATTTGACTAAAGTTTATTACTCCACATTGGCTCTTTAAAAAAAAATTATCATTTATAGGATACAGTTAGGGACATAGGTTAAACTCATGTTATAATGTTGAATTCCTTAGCTGTGGCTTATAAAATGGTGTTTAAATTCCTCACTTTAAAAATCTGGACTCTTTAAGAAGGAGTCTACACCTATGTTTGAAAATTTATTTCTCATGACTCTCACTCATATCCTTTTTATTTTATTCAAATAATTTACTCTCTGCAAATGTACTTTTGATCATGCTATTTCCCCTGCCTAGGCTTTGTACTATTCTTTCCTTTTCCTGGATCTGAAAATACTCTTACCTTTTCCAACTTCTCTTTTGCGGTAGGAGCCTTTTAACCTTTATTCTGTTCCTTGTATATATCTTATCATCCCTACTAAACTGTAATAAGCCTCTTTGGAAGGTGCATCTCTGCTTCTTATCTAAGTATCCCAGAATCCAGCACAGCATCCTGTACTTAGCAGATTCTCATTTAATGTTTTAAAAAGTTAGAATTATGTCATGTTATATTCAGGAAGCATCCAGGGAGCTCCCTGAACCTGAGGAGTCTGAGTGGAATAATAGCACAAATTCATATACTCCCAATATCGAAAACCCAAACTATAGTTAGCTCTGAATTAGTGAGATAGTTTCATCACTGACCAGTTTGCTTTTTGGAGGAGTTTGGTGGCAGAAAGACCTGAGTTAGCTTTATGGTCTTGTGAAAATTACTAAAGCCTTAGTCTTATCATCTGTAAAATGGAAAACTAGAGTTCCTACCTGACAGAGTTGCTGTGGGGACCAAATTAATATGTAAAGACACTTTCACAGTGTCTGGCTTTGTAAACACGCAATAAAAGTCAAATAGTAAAAACAGAATAACAGTTCAATCTGGTCCCTGGGAGATACCAGTATCTCGGGTTTCCACATCAGAATCTGAAAATTGACCAGAGGTTTTATGGATAAAAATCAGAGCTTCATGGATTACTATTACTTTGCTTTGAGCTGGGGATCAATCTGATGACCAGCTCTGCTTTTCACTTTGATGTTACTTTTTATCCCCTCTTTAGGGTCAGTGAGCCAGGAAATAGCTGTGGTCTTCCTTAACAAGCACACAAACCTCTTTGGTTTTGGTGCTCTGTCTGATGAATGGGATCATGGGACTCTGACCTACTTATTCTCCCAACCTTGCTCACGAGAACTCAAGGGACACGGGGAGCTCTTCCTGACAAAGGACCATATGCTTCTAAGGGATGTTGAAATGTTCAGGTGCTGTTCATTTTCATGAGGCACTGTTAAATAACAATCACTAGATCTAATGTATGATTCATATGGACAAATGTGGCTTATTTGATGTTTTCTATTTTGTAATGTTATCTGTTATGCTAAAGATGTGTACTTTGTTACAGTTTATATTCTAGGTAAATAATTTGATTTATTTATTATTTATTCTTATATTTGTGAGAGATGAGTCATTATTCTACTCATTTTTCCAAAGATGAAACAGATTCTTAGTAGTGAGATAACTTTTTGTATGAGAAAAACTTCTTATTGCAGGATTACAACTATTAAATCCTGCAGTTGAAGGACCATTTGGATACCCAAATCTTTAAGCCAACTGTTTTTTTGATAAACTAGATCTGGAGCATGGATGAGAGGCTGTTACTATTGCAGTGCAGCAGTAAGAGAGAATTTTAACTTTGAGTGACATTTACTTTTCATGTACTTAACATTTTCATAACAAATTCTCCAAACTCTACAGAAAATAAGTGCTGAAATGTGAATGATCTGAATGAGTAATGCTGTGCTCAAGGGAATTAAGTCATCCTTGTATCTGTGGGTTATTGAACCCAAGCATTTGATTTATTTCCTGTCATCCATTTTGTAGATTGTATATTGGAGTGAATAAGGGGGTGAGTAAATTTCCATAACATGCTAGAATTGGAAAGAATATTAGGGATCATCCCCAATACAAGAATCCCCACTGAATTATTTCTGACAGATGGACCCAAGCTGCATTTTGTGTATTTTTCATCAATTTGGTGTATTGTTTTTAAAAAGTATGAATTGTTAGAAGGTTCTTTTTCTTATTTCTTTCCTTCTCTTTCTCTACCTTTTATTTTTTTTCCTTCTTCTGTTGTTAAGTAGAAGTTCAACTTATTTATACTTCTACCCACTGGTCCTCCAAAGCTATGTAAACGATCCAGATCTTTCTTCAAGGTATTAGTGCTTTTTGTGATTGATGCCAACTCTCATGCTAGACCCAGTGAGTCTGTTGTCAGGGATAAATACCCTAGTTTCATCAGTCATTCCTTCAGGACAGTTTTGTAGGCCCTTCACTCTCCTGGGACACCAGTCTGCATGAGCTCTAGTTAATCAGTGTCACTCTCAACACTTGGAATCCACACTGGAAGTAATGTTGTGGACAATGAACTTTGCCTTTCAAGTCCTAAGCACTATATTCTGTTAACTAGTAATAGAACTATTGAACACCAAATGCCTACAAAATTTACATTTGTATCACTTCCATCATATCAATGGTCCATGTAGTTATGGCAACTGACCTATGGGTCTTTTCTTTAAAATAATAACTATTCTTATAACAGATATAGGATACTGTTATTGTAGAAACTTTAGAAAATATAGATAGGAAAATAGAAAAAAAATTTAAGTCCTTCATGCTTTAAAAAACATATATCCTTTAATATATATATTATATTTGTATATTTTACAAAAGTGAATAATATCAGACACAATTTCTACTACAGGGAAAAAGAGCTTTTCTGATACTAACATATCTGCTCAATTCCTTTTATTCTCATGGCTCTGGCTGCCACGGCCACTGGAGATTCACCTGCCACTCCTCCATAGGCCAACGCTGGCCAGCCTGGCTGGACTTCCTCCTGAAACTTTGCTTTCTGTCTTTAACACAATGTTCTGGCTGCCTGATTTCTACGAATGACCTTACCTTCTTGATGTGAAATTTTATTCTCATGTTCTTTTTAAAGTTAGATTTATATCTCTGGGAACAAGAACTGTCCACTATCATATTTCAGAAATTAGTATGGTATCTGTATTACAGATTTTCTGAAATATCCCTAATAATTTGAGAAACAAATGATTAAGTGTGACTTATTTTAAAAAATCTTAGTAGATATTTTTGTATCGATTGATTAAAAAAATAGAAAAAATTCTTTGTTAGTCTTTCCAACAGGCTAAGACTAATTCGTTAGGCTAATTAAAGTACAAACCAGAGCCTGCCATTCTTTAGTTTCATACCCTCAGTAACATCCATCACTCTCAGGGTAAAATGCACACTGCTTCGTGATCTCTTCAGTCCCATGTCCCAGAAACTCTGCCTTGTTCTTCGTGTCCAGTCACCCTACACTCCCTTTATCTCTTGTCATTCTTCCCTGTGTACCTCTGCTCATTTTCTCTGCCTGTGTGCTCTGCTCCCTTTTCTCTATCTGTGAACTGTTTCTTTAAGATATGGTTCAGGCATCACCTCCTTCAGGAAGTCTTCTGTGGTTTTTCTCTTACTCCAGGTCAAATAGACCAAATGATAAGTGAGACTGAACTCAGTTTAGTGAGACTGAACTGAGCACACGCTCCAATGGGTTGACTGGGCTGTGTCAGCTTTCTTTTTCCACCATGATGATAAAATTATGTTAATAAAATCATGTCAATAAAACATGATAATAAAATTAAGAAAAACCACAGGTAAGTAAAGTGACTATTAATTAGAAAAGGAGCATACAGAAGTAAGGTCTGGGAAGGAATTTTGGAGAGGTTTGAGCAGCAGACAAATGAAATTACAAGGGAAGGAGTATTGATTATATGTATAAATAGGGTAAAACGGTCCTGTCAGATTGAGTTGTGGTCAGTGTAGCCAATATACTGAATATGTTTATATTACATGGCCTCACATGCCCTGTATGATGCCACTGTGTCTGGTGGGGAATCTGGAAGAAGGGGCAGAGGATCAGCAACACTAAGGTCTGGTTGTGACTCTCCTAGAAGAGTGGGGTTCCTGGAGGCCCAGCTCAGAACATAATGAGAAACCAGCTCATATTGGTTTTCATATGTCTCTTTCCTAAATATGTCACTGTCATTCCCCACAACAGGCATTCTTTCTCTTACGTTCCTTCTTGGGCCCTGCTTAGTTGCTAGACTACCTATCATAGCCTATGCTGTTTTTCTCAACTTTTATCCTTTAAGTTTGGGCACTTAACATCTTCACTCCCTTCTTGCCCTTTCTAGCTTGCTAGGGAAAAGCTCAAAATCCCTCTCAGTCTGTACCTTTACAGAACCAGAAAAGATCATTTATAAGCTTTCCTAAACAAAGGAGTTTTACTGTTAACTTGTACAGCTACTTCATAGGCAATTGTAGTAATTTATTTCTAAAAGCACTTTTCCTGGGGCTCAGTAGAGTGTTTCCAGGGATGAGGTGTAGAGAGAAATGGGGGAGAACTCTGGTGTAGAAGAAAGAATCTTGGTCTGTGATTCAGAAGACATTGTTTTAAGTGCTCACTTAACAGTTTGTGGCTGCATGACCTTCCCTAGGTGTGCCTCTTAATCACTCTAAGCTATAGTTTCCTTATCTGGTACAGTGGGAATAATAATAATTGTTGTTAAAAGGATTAAAGAAAACAATAAATGTTAAGGTGTCTCGACAGGGACCGGCTCAGAGTAGGTGTTCAAAAATGTGTGTGTGTGGTGTGTGTGTGTGTGTGTGTGTGTGTGTTTAAAGATACTTCTAATTTCTGTGGTATTATTAGTCATTATTATTTATTTTTTCTTCTTTGGGTTTCATAGTCTCACGTCCCAGCCAGTCTAATTATTGTAAAGTTATATTTCTCTGTTGTTGTTTCTTTAATTTTTAAAAATTTATTTTGCAATTATAGTTAACATAAAATTTTATATTGTTTTCTGGTGTATATCACAGTGATTAGATGTTTAAATATTTTAGAAAGTGATCAACCCAATAAATCTAGTACTCACCTGATACCATACCTAGTTATTACAATATTACTGATATATTCCCTGTTTTGTACTTTATATCTCTGTGACTATTTTTATAACTGGCAATTTGTATTTCTTAATTCCTTTCACTTTTTCACCCATTCTCCCAACCCCTTTTTATCTGGCGACCATCAATTTGTTCTTTGTATCTATGAGTTTGTTTTTGTTTTGTTTGTTAATTTATTTTGTTTTTTTTGGATTCCACATATAAGTGAAACCATATGGTATTTGCCTTTCCCTGACTTATTTCACTTAGCGTAATACTCTCTAGGTCCATCCATGCTGTCGCAAATGGCAAGATTTCATTCTTATGGCTGAGAAATATTCTGTGGTATATATGTACCAATCTTCTTCCATTCATCTATTGGTGAACACTTATGTTGCTTCCATATCTTGGTTACTTATAAATAATGATGCAGTGAACATAAGGATGCATATATCTTTTTGAATTAGTGTTTTGGATTTATTCAGATAAATATCCAGAACTGCAATTGCTTGATCACATGGTAATTGCATTTTTAATTTTTTGAGGAACCTCCATACTGTTTTCCATAGTGGCTGTACCAATTTGCAATCCCACTAACAGTGCACTAGGTTCCCTTTTCTCCATATCCTTGCCAGCATTTGTTTTTTTTTGTTGATTTATTGATGATAGCCATTCTGACAGCTGTAAGGTGATATCTCATTGTGGTTTTAATTTGCATTTCTCTGATGATTAGTGATGCTGAATTTTCATGTGTCTATTGGACATCTGTATGTCCTCTTTGGAGAAATGTCTATTCAGGTCCTTTGCCCATTTTTTAATTGAACTGTTTGATTTTTGATTAAATTATGTGAGTTCTATACATATTTTGGATATTAACCCCTTATCAAATATATCATAGGCAAATACCTTCTCCCATTCAGTAGATTGTCTTTCTATTTTGTTGGTGTTTTTCTTTTCTGTGCAAAAGCTTTTTCGTTAATGTAGTCCCAATTGTTTATTTTTTTCCCTTTTGTTTCTTTTGCTTGAGGAGACATATCCCAAAATATATTGTTAAGAGAATGTCAGAGATTTTACTGCCTATATTTTATTCCAGGAATTTTATGGTTTTGGTTCTTATATCTAAGTCTTTAATTCATTTTGAGTTTGTTTACATATGGTGTAAGAGACTTGTCTAGTTTCACTTTTTTTTGCATGTATCTGTCTAGTTTTCTCACCACTTATTGAATAGATTGTGTTTACCCTATTATATAGTCTTACTTCCTTTGTTGTAGATTAATTGACCATGTAAGCATGAGTTTATTTCTGGGCTGTCTATTCTATTTCATTGATCTATGTGTTTTATGCCAGCATCATGCTGTTTTACTATAGCCTTGTAGTATAGTTTTGATATCAGATAGTATGATACCTCTATTTTTGTTCTTTCTCAAGATTGCTTTGGTTATTTGGAGTCTCTTTTGGTTCTATATACATTTTATGGATGTGGTTCCACAGTGTAGCATTTAGCATGTCTGGTTTACATGCAGAAGGTCCTGGATTCACACCCCAGTGGAGCCATAGTCCATAGTCTATGGCAATGGCACCCTGAACAAGCCCGGTGTCTAATCTTGGCTGCTAAGCAGGGTCAGGCCTGGTTAGGACTTGGATGGAGACCACTCAGGAAGACCAGGTACTGCAGGCATTTAACAAATAAAAAAAAATTAGGATTATTTGTTCTAGTTTTGTGAAAAATGCCATTGGCATTTTGATAGCCCTGAACATTTAGATTCTTTTGGGTAGTATGTATATTTTAATGATGTAAATTTTTCCTATTTGTGAGCATGGTATTTACTTTCATTTGCTTGTATCTTCTTCAGTTTCTTTCTTCAGTGTCTTATATTTTTCTGAGTGCGGGTCTTTTTAAAAAGTTTTATTTTATTACTTTCAAGTACACAGTATATTGAATAGACATTTATATAGTTTATTAAACGATCGCCCTAATTGCTCTTTCTTTCCTTGCTCTTCACCTAGACAATATATTAATGCTATGCCATGCTCCCCATCCCTGTGACCATCTATCAACTACCAATTTGTACTTCTTTAACCCTTCACCCCATTTTTCCAGCCTCCCAAACCCCTTCCCTTTTTGCTGTCACCAGATTGTCCTCTAGATTTGTGAGTCTGTTTTTGATTAGTTTGTTCTTTTTGTTCCTTAGATTTGCACATAAGTGAGATCATATGGTATTTACCTTTCTCTGTCTGACTTATTTCACTCAGCATAATAAACTCTAGGTCCATCCATGTCATTGCAAATGGTAAAGTTTCGTTTTTTCTTAATGGCTGAATAATATTCCATTGTATATATGAACCATTACTTCTTTAACTAAAAGTCTGTTGATGGGCATTTAGGTTGCTTCCATATCTTGGCTATTGTAGATTGTGCTGTCATGAATATAGGGATACATACATCTTTACAAATTATTGTTTGTTTTGTTTTTGTTTTCTGGATAAATACCAAGAAGGACAATTGCTGGATCAAAATTAAAACATTTTTAATATTTTGAGAAACCTCCAGACTGTTTCCATAGAGGCTGTACCAATTTGCAATGCCAGCAACAATGTATGAGGGTTCTCTCATACATTGATTTATTGATAATAGCCATTCTGACAGCTGTGAGATGATATCTCATTGTGGTTTTAATTTGCATCTCTGAAGATTAGTGACCTTGAGCATCTTTTCATATGTTTATTGGCCATTTGCATTTCCTCTTTGGAGAAGTATCTGTTCAGGTCTTCTGCCCATTTTTTTAAACTGGATTGTTTGTTGTTGTTGTTGTTGTTGGATTTTATGAATTCTTTAGATATTTTGGATATTAACCTCTTATCAGATGTATCATTAGAGAATATCTTCTCCCAATCAATTGGTTGTCTTTTTGTTTTGTTGATTGTTTCCTTTGCTGTACAAAAACTTTTTAGTTTGATGTAGTCCCATTGTTTATTTTTTCTTTTGTTTCCCTTGTGTAGGGAGATATATCGCAGAAGAAATTACTGTTAGTAATATCAGAGAGTTTACTATCTATGTTTTCTTCTAGAAGTTTTATGGTTTTAGGTCTTACATTTAAGTCTTTAATCCATTTTGAGTCTATTCTTGTATACGGTGTAAGAAGGTGGTCCAGTTTTTTCTTTTTTTTTTTTGCATGTATCTGTCCAATTTTTTCCCCAACACCATTTATTGAAGAGAATGTCTTTACCCCATTGTATATTCTTACCTCCTTTGTCATATATTAAATGAGCGTATAGGTGTGGATTTATTTCCAGACTCTCTATTCTGTTCCATTGATCAGTGTATCCGTTTTTATGCCAGTGCCATACTGTTTTGATTACTGTAGCCTTGTAGTATAGTTTGATATCATGTAGTGTGATACTGTCACCTTTGTTCTTCTTTCTCAAGGTTGCCATGGCTATTCAGGGTCTTTATGGTTCCATATAAAATTTAGGATTATTTGTTCTAGCTCTCTGAAAAATGCCATTGGTATTTTGACAGAGATTGTGTTGAATCCGTAGATTGCTTTGAGTAGTATGGCCATTTTAATGATGTTGATTCTTCCTACCCATGAGCACGGTATATGCTTTCATTTATTTGTATCTCTCTCAATTTCTTCTTTCAATGACTTATAATTTTCTGAAAACAGTTCTTTTACCTCCTTGGTTGATTTGGTTCTTAGGTATTTTATAGTTTTTGATGCAATTGTAAATGGCATTGTTTTCTTAATTTCTTTTTCTGAAAGTTCATCATTGGTGTATAAAATTGCCACTGACTTCTGAATATTGTTTTTGTAACCTGCTACTTTACTGAATTCATTGATCAGTTCTAACAATTCTTTGGTGGACTCCTTAGGGTTCTCTATGTATAGTATCATGTCATCAGCAAGTAGCGAGAGTTTTACTTCTTCCTTTCCAATCTGAATGCCTTTTATCTCTCTAGTCTTATTGCTGTGGCTAAGCCTTCCAATACAATGTTGAAGAGGAGTAGTGAAATTGGGCATCCTTGTCTTGTTCCTGATCTTAAAGAAAATGCTGGTAGCCTTTCCCCATTGAACATGATGTTAGCTGTAGATTTGTCATATATAGCCTTTATTATGATGAGGTATGTTCCTTCTATTCCCACTTTGCTGAGAGTTTTTATCATAAATGGATGCCAAATTTTGTTGAATGCTTTTTCTGCATCTATTGATATGATTGTATGGTTTTTATCTTTCGTTATGTGAACGTAGTGTATTATATTAATTGATTTGTGGATATTGTATCAACCTTGCATCCCAGAAATAAATCCAACTTGATCATTTGTATGATATTTTTAATGTATTGATGATTCTATTTGCTAATATTTTGTTGAGGATTTTTGCATCAATGCCCATAAGCGATATCAGCTTATAGTTTTCTTTTTTGGTAATGTCTTTGTCTGTTTTAGAATCAAGATAGTGGAGGCCTCATAAATGGAATTAGGGAGCCTTTCCTCTTCTTGAATTTTTGGAATAGTTTGAGAAGAATAGGTCTTAATTCTTCCTTGAATGTTTGGTAAAATTCACCTATGAAGCCATCTGGTCCAGGCTTTTGTTTTTTGGGAGGTTTTTGATTACTGATTCTATTTCATTGGTGGTAATTGATCAGTTCAGATTTTCTGTTTCTTTTTGACTCAGTCTAGGAGATTGTATGTTTCTAGAAATGTGTCCATTTTTCCAGATTGTCCAATTTGTTGGCATATAATTGTTCATAGTATTTCTTATGATTCTTTGTATTTCTGTGGAGTCCGTAGTTATTTCTCTGCTTTCATTTCTGATTTTACTTATTTGAGGCCTCTCTTCCTTTATGAGTTTGTTAAGGGTCTATAAATTTTGTTTATCCTTTCAAAGAACCAGCTCTTGGTTTCATTAATCTTTTGTGTTATTTTGCTAGACTCTATTTCATTTATTTCTATTCTGATCTTTATTATTTCTTCCTTCTATTCATTTTGGGCTTTGTTTGCTGTTCTTTTTCTACTTCTTTTAAGTGTAAGGTTAGATTTTTTTTGAGTTTTTCTTGTTTCTTGAGGTAGGCCTGTTGCTATGAATTTCCCTCTTAGAACTGCTTTTGCTGTGTCCTATAGATTTTGAGTCATTGTGTTTTAATTTTCATTTGTCTCTAGGTATTTTGATTTCTTCTTTGATCTCATTGATAACCGATTCATTGTTTACTAGCATGTTATTTAGCCTCCATGTGTTTGTGTATTTTCCATTTTTTTTCTTGTAGTTGATTTCTAGTTTCACACCATTGTGATTGGAGAAGACGGTTGATATAATTTCAATCTTCTTAAATTTATTGAGACTTGCTTTGTGTCCTATCATGTGGTCTATCCTTGAAAATGTTCCATGTGCACTTGAGAAGAATGTATATTTTGCACTTTGGGTAAAATGTTCTGAAAATATCTACTAAATCCATCTGGTCTAGTGACTCTTTTAGGCTCATTGTTTCCTTGTTGATTCTTTGCCTGGAAGATCTGTCATTGGTTTCAGTGGAATGTTAAAGTCTCCTACTATGAGTGTATTACTATTGATATCTCCTTTTATGTCAGTCAATAATTGCTTTATGTATGTAGGTCTTCTTTGTTGGATGTATATATGTTTACTAGAGTTATGTCCTCTTGATTTATTGATCCCTTTATCATTATGTAATGCCCTTCTTTGTCTCTTATCATAGTCTTTGTTTTAAAGTCTATTTTATCTGATATAAGTATCACTACCCTGGCTTCTTTTTTCATTTCTATTTGCTTGAAATATCTTTTTTCATATCTTTACTTTCAGTCTGAGTATTATTTGATCTGAAGTGGGTCTCTTGAAGACAGCATATGCATGGATCTTGTTTTCTTATCAATTCGGCTACCCTATGTCTTTTGATTCGGAGCATTTAATCCATTTACATTTAAAGTGATTACTGATAGTGCATAGTTACTGCCATTTTATTATTTTATTTGTTTTTACTATTTTCTCTTTTACCCCTTCTCTTTTTACAGGAGTCCCTTTAACATTTCTTGTAATACTGGCTTTTGGATGAAATTCCTTAAGCTTTTCCCTGTCTGGGAAACTCTTTATCTCACCTTCCATTTTAACTGAAAGCCTTCTAGGTAGAGTATTTGTGGTTATAGATTTTGTTTTTCATAACTTTAAATATTTCTTGCCATTCCACCTGGGCTGCAAAGTTTCCATTGAAAAATCAGCAGCATTCTTATGGGGCACTCTTGTAAGTAACTAGCTGCCTTTCTTTATTGCTTTTAAGAGTCTCTCTTTATCTTTGAACTTTGACATTTTAATTTTGATGTGTCTTGGTATGGGTCTGTTTAAATTCCTCTTGTTTGGGAACTTTTATGCTTCCTGAACTTGTATGTCTGATTCTTTGCCAGGTTAGGAATGTTTTCTGTTATTTCTTCAAATAGATTCTCAATCCCTTGTCTCTCTCTTTTTCTTCAGGTACTCCTATGATCCGGATGTTGTTACATTTCATGTTGTCCCAGAGGTCTCTTAAACTATGTTCATTTAAAAAAATTTTTTTCTTTTTGTTGTTCTGATTGCATGTATTCTGCTACCTTATCTTCTAGTTCACCGATTCGATCTTTGGTTTCATCCAATCTACTATTGAATCCTTCTAGTGTATTCTTCATTTTGGATATTGTATTCTTCATTTCTGTCTGGTTCTTTTTATGGTTTTTATGTCATTTTTTATGCTTATTATCTTTCTGTTGGGGTTCTCATTGTGTTCATCCATTCTTCTCCTAAGTTTTTTGATTACCCTTATAACCATATTTTGAACTCTGTCTCTGATAGGTTGCTTGCCTCCATTTCATTTAGCTTATTTTCTAGAGTTTTCTCCTGTTGTTTCATTTGTGGCATGTTTCTTTGTTTTCTCATTTTGTCAGCCTCTCTGTGTTTGTTTCTATGTGTCAAGAATATTTATTTTGTCTCTCAGCCTTGGCCAGATGGTTTATGTGGAAGATATCCTGTGTGGCCTGGTGGGACACTCTCCCTGACTCCCTAAGCCAGAGGCTCTGGACATGATCATTGTGTGGGTTGTATATCATCTTCTGTTGTCGCCAAGCCTTTATTATTGTTAGCACATCAGTGGATGGAGTTAAAGCCCAGGCTGACTAATTGTGAGAATTGGTTGCACCCAAGGGGTAAGAGTTGCTGTGTGGGGCTGACATCATTGAGTGGGATTTGCCCTATGGGCTTGAGTACTTGTTGCAACCATCCTTTGTGTGTACTGCTAATGGGGCTAGTCTAGATTTGCTCTATTGTGGTCTAGTGCCAACCTCCAGATGCATTGGTTTTGTGGCCCCTTGGAAGGGGCTCCCCAGTAGGCGAAGGCCAGCCGCTGTTTTTGATTGCTCAGGGCTACCCAGTGGGAACTACAATGTGTAACGCAGATAGTTGTAGCATACGTTGGATCTATAGGTAAGTGGAAGAGATAACCACACTGTAAGCAGTGGTCCAGTTATTCTCCGTCCCTGACTTCGGGCTGTTGTTTAGCAGAGCAACCAGTGTTCCTCAAAGTCTGACATTGTTTGTCAGTTCCCTGTAAGTCTCTGGAACTGGATGAGCTTTTAGGTTATATGCATGTTGAGTGGCGCAGGGACCCTGGGAGTCTCCTGGGTCTATTGAGTAAATTTCCCCTTGTCACTGCAGTGTCTGATTACATGCCAGCACCGTCTCTGTGGCTCCCTGTACAAGTTTCCAATCATAGCAAGTTCAGCTGCTTCCCATCTTGGGCCTGAATGCAAGGGCAGCTGCCTCTCAATATGCAGTGGACATATTGTTTGTTGCGTATTTGTGTATTGGATGGGGCAAAATCTGAGGTAGTCAAGGGCCATCAAGTCAGTACAGACCCTTGCGATCCCCTCAGGAGATATTGCAGCTTATACAGGCAGCAGTGGTCTGCCCAGAACTGTTTTCCTTGAAATGTGCTCACTGTGCTAGCTGAGGTCTGTTGCTTGTGCTAACTGTACAATCCCAGAGTCAAGAAGGGCACGGGAGGCTGCTTATCAATGGGCTGCAGGTACTCTGTGGCTTGGGTGAAGCAGGATCTCAGGGAGACAAGGGTCATCAGGTCAATATAGCCTCAGTTTTGCTGCAACTTCTGTGCCTATGAAGTTCCCACTATAGTCACAGATCACAGTGAGACCAGCTGCCATCTGGGTGGTCCCACAGACCCCTGTGCTCCCCGGACACAATATGGCAACTCTTGCAGACAGCAGAGGTTTGCCTGCAGCTGATTTCCCTGCTGTGCCTGCCCTGTGCTAGCCGAAATTTGTTGCCTGTGTGGGTTGAGAGACTTGGGGGAAGGGAAGGTATAGGCAGGGTGGTGGTGGTCGATTGTAAATGGGCCACCTGGGGAAATTTGTGGTTGGGGTGGGGTGGGGTCTTAGGGAGAGAGTGACCCTCAGATCAATACAGTCTCAGTTTTGCTGCAACTTTGGTAACTGCTTGCACATTCCCACAGAAGTCCTAGATCACAGCAAGATCAGCTGCTGTCTGAGACTAGCCCATAGATCCCTGAGATCTGTCCAGGTTCATGTTGGTAGCAGTAATCTTCCTGAAACTGTCTCTGAATTGTGCTCTCACAGCTGTGAATGTTTGGCCCTGAATCAGTGCAGGGCATGGCAGCCATCCAGCAACAAAAGTCCTGGGTAATCTGCAGATTGGGTGGGGCAGGCTGATCTCCTCAGGCAAGTACTTCGTAATGGCCTGTAGGCGAGGTCTGCACAATAAAGCTGGTGAGATCTGGGTCTGTAGATTGTTCCACGGGGGGGGGGGGGGGTGGGGGGGGAGAGGCGGTGCGACTAAGGCACAATGTTGGCTGCTTTTCTAGACCTTGTTCTGGCACCAGGTAATGTAGACTTTCTCAGATGGATCCTGTGTGAGCCTCTTACCCACCACCAGTGTTCCAGTGAGTGTCTGCAGGTCAGAAAGCCTGTGCATGGGTTCTTCAAAGGGAGTCTAGGGTTTCAGTCTCCTTCTGGCTCACCCAGATGGCCAGAATTCCCTCTTGTTTTTACAGTCAGAGTTATTGGAATCTCCTCTTCCCTGGGCTGGGGAGCCTCCAAATGAGACGAGGACCCTTCCCCCACCCCCTGCCCACTCCTTCGGGAGAGTCTCTGCAGCCATATTCTCCCTTCTGGTGATCCTCCCCCACCTGTGGGTGTGGGTCCAGCCTGATTCGTGATTTTGCCTCTCTTACCGGCTTCGATGTGGCTCCTTCTTTATATTATCAGACGTATGTGTTATGATCAGCTGGACTTCAGGTGATTCTCCATGTTGATTGTTTTGTAATTTATTTGTAATTTTAATGTGGACCTGGGAGGAGGCAAACACTACTTTTACCTAGTCTGCCATTTCCCCCCTTTGAGTACAGGCATTTTAGTTCCTTGGTTAAATTTATTCCTAGATATTTTATTCTTTTTGATGCAATTGTAAATGTGATTTAAAAAAATTTCTCTTTTCAATATTCTGTTATTGGTGTATAAAAGTGCAACTGATTTCTGAATATTATTTTGTGTCCTGCTACTTTATTGAATTCATTTGTATTTTATTTGGTAGAATCTTTAGGATTCTTTGTATATAATATCTTGTCATCTACAAATAATGACAATTTTACCTCTTCCTTTCCAATCTGGATGCTTTCTTTTTTTATTTTTCTTGTCTGATTGCTGTGATTAGGACTTCTAATACTATGTTGAATAAAAGTGGTAACAATGGATATCCTTGTCTTTTTCCTGATTATAAAGAAAAAGTTTTTATTTCACTGCTGTCTTACTGTCCATTTCTCTGATTATTCATGGATTTAAGTGTCTAATCATAACTTGTTATTCTTCTGGGTTTCTGTCAGTGCTGAGCTGATCGAGAAGGGAAGGTTCGATGGTGAGATGCTCATTTGGAAGAATGCACAAAAGGCTGACATGGGGATGAAATGGCAGGCACCAACTTTATTGTGGGGAGTGCAATATTGTGTGCATGTCTCCTGCTCCCCTTCTTGTGCTCCCCTTCTGCTCTCTAGGGGACCTCATGGCTCCACACATATCAGAGTACAAGGGTGGCATTCAGCCACACATGCATGATACAATAAGCTGAAGCATGTTTACATATTTTAGGCACAGGCGCCCTCCTACACTAATGTAACATTCTAAGTCTGGGGTCCTATCCTTAGCCACTAGTTGGATCATAGCCAGACCTGGGACCAGCGAGGCCTGGGACCCACAGTTTCTTTTACTATAAGTTGTATTTTTTTTTAATCCATCTCCTATTTTTTCCTTGAGATTACTCTCTTTTTATTTTGGATTTTAGAAATTTCTTAGGCATTCTAATATTAATCTAGAATTGGTAAGCTTTGTATCTTTCTCCCACTCTGTCAGTGCTCAATTAATTTATCCATTGTATCCATTTTTGAACTGAAAAGCTTAGTTTTTTTATACTATAAAAGTTCATCATAATTACCCATGAAGCTTCAAAAATCCTTACTTAGATTCCATTATGTATATGATTCAATTTAAACCGCATTAATTGTACAGGTTTTTTAAATGAAGCAGAGAGCTTATTTGTTCAATTTTCAAAAAGTAGAGAACAATGATCAAAATATTTACATGTGTATTACATATTTTATTGACATTCATAACATGATTTACTCAGTAACAACAATGATGGCACCTTTACATGGGAAGAAAAAAGACAAACCCAATTTTCAGGTTTTAGACTTTCTTTAACGTTTATATGAACTTTAGAAAGTTATTTTAAATCTTAGCCCTAGTTTGGCCAACTTGTTTCAGGAAAATAAATATTTAAAATATTTTTTAACTGTAATTAATGATACTCATAAAGTAGTTTTTAAAACCAAGACCAGTGTTTATTTACAAGCCTAGACTCCAGAGTCTAACTACCTTATTCAATCAAAGGTGCTTGGGTAAGCGACATTAACATTCTGCATCTTAGTTTACTCCGCTGTAGAATAGGAGTAACATTTCGTAGTAAGAATTCATTCATTCATTCATTTATTTATTTTATTATGACATTAGTTAATGAAATCTAGTAAGTTTCAGGTGTACAATTCAATAGTAAGGTGTGTGTGTGTGTGTGTGTGTGTTGTGTGTGTGTAGCATTGTGTGTTCACCACCTATAGTTAGATTTCTTTCTCTCACAATGCATTTGATCCCTTTTACCCCATCTACCTCCCTCCTCCCCACTACCTGCTGGTAACCACTAGTCTATTTTGTTCATGTCCATGAGTCTCTGTTTGTTTGTCATGTTTGTTGCTTTTAAGTTTATATCCCACATATAAGTGATATCAGGTAGTTTTGAAAAGCTTAATTTTGATGAGCCTAATTAATTGTTGTTTTGCTTCTTGGTTTGTGCATTTGCCATTTGTTAAGAAGTCCTTTCCCATCCTTAAGTCACGAAGTTATGCTACGTTTTTCTTCTATTAGCCTTTATAGCATTTAGATAATTGTTTGGAATGGATGTTTCTGTCTCCCCATATGTTGAAATTCGAATCCTCAATGTGCTAGTATTTACAAGGTAATTAAGTCATGAAGTTGGAGCCCTGATGAATGGAAATTAATGCCCTCATAAGAAGAGACACTAGAGAGCTTGCTTCCTTCCTTTCTGTTCTCTGCCATGTGAGGACACAATGAGGAGATAGCCACATGCAAACCAGGAATCAGGAACTCACCAGACACCATTTCTGCTGGCACCTTGATTTTGGACTTCTAGGCCCCAGAACTGTGAGAAATAAATGTTTGTCGATAAGCCACTCAGTCTGTGGCATTCTGTTATAGCAGCATGAACTAAGAGAATAATTGATCCATTTAGAGTTTGTATAGGGCTTTGCATATGGTACTGGACAGGGATCTAGTTTTATTTTCTTCTTTATTATTATTAATTTTTGTATTTCTAGAACTTAATTGGTACACAGTAGTGGTCAGAAAAGTCTGTTGAATGAAGGAATTGAGGTTTCCTCAGAGTTAGGGAAAAAAGTGTATGTGTGTCTGAGGTGTATGTGTGTGAGAGAGTGAGTGTGGTACATATGTGTGAGTGTGTGAGATTGTGTGTGTGTATGTGATATGTGTGTGATGTATGTGAGAGCAAGTGTGTGAGGCATGTGTTTGTGTGTGTGTGTAAATCCTGTGAAGGATATTTTCGTCCATCTGAAAGAGAGCATTAGATTAGAACTGGCGGGTAGAATTCCTCCTCCCTGCCTCAGCTCAAATGTTGACTTAGAGTGTGTGAGTGGGAGGGTGGAGGAAAATGGGAAGATAGATTTAAGGAAATGCTGATCTACTGTTTGAAATTTCAATTCAGTTTTATTTGAATCAGGATGTGATAGAGTCAAGAGTGATATTAAAAATATCTAAGAGTTGGTACAACATAGGCACTGACCAATCAGAATGAATGCTTTTGATATGTCATACTGGTGTGTTTTGGCTGGATGTTAACCATGGAAACAGTAGTTGCTAGATATTATTAAATGATGATATTTACAAAGGGGTTTGTGAAGTAAAGATTTATACAAATGCTAGGCAATACTATTATTAGCTCTTCTTGGCCGCTTAGAAATCTAATTAAAAATTCCTACTATTTTTCTATATAATATTGATTTTGGTTGCTACAATACAGCTCTATGAACCAGTGGTTGAAAGAAATCAATCAATTTAAAAAAATTTCCTTTGGCTTTCCTTAAAAATTCCCTGCCTCTCTTAATTACCTGACATCAGGGTTAACCAGCTCCCCAAAATGTTACCCATTCTTTGACTTATGACCCTCTTCAAGTTGCAGTCAGCCAAGTTTGAGGGCATCTTTGAGTTTTCCTGTCCAATTTCTGAGTATTTTTCAATTTGTAGCCAGATTTAAAGAAACCAGTTCCAGTAGGTGGAGCTCTTTCATAATGTTTGTTTAATTTTCACCAAGGTGAGGACTCGCTTCTTTTTTACCTTTCTTTTCTACACTGGCTTAGTCATAACTTAGTACAGCTACTTACGACAGCATCTGAAATTAGCATCAAATATAGGTTATGTGTTTCTGTAAAATGAGTTTTTTTCCCCCAAGACGTTTAATAGAACAGCCATGGTTAATTTCCTTTTGAGATTTGATCAAACACCATAGTTTTTTTCCTTTGATTATCTGCATCAAAGACCCAATATACCTACCTTTTATTATGAAGCTATGTCCAAGTCCATGATCAAATACTGCATCTTTTGATCTGAATTCTAGTCATGCATATCAATGACTTGGCTCTTGTATTGTATGGTCTGTGTTGTCACATACATCCTGTATAGTAACAATTTTTAGTGTGGGCTTTAGAAGCTTCAAATCATAAATATGCAGATAGCATGAGAGTTCTTTCTGGTCTGGATAATCCATTTAACATTATGTCTACAGGCCTCTTTATCAACTTGGAAATATGCACAGGAAACAGAATTAAAAGGAAGAATTGTTTAGAGGTCGGTACTTTAGAGGCAATAGGCTGAGTTGTAAAATGGATATCCATGAAATAATGAACCAATTCCAGAGCTTAGCAAGATTTTAATTTGAAAAAGTTAGTGATGTATTTACTTTAGGAAATATCATTCTATCTCTATAGTTTGGAGTATAGCTTAGACTAATTCATTAGAAAACTTAAAAAAATCAAAACCTACATATGGAAATCTATAGAAGAATTACGATATTGTTTTTTCAGTGAAACTTCCGAAGTTTTGTGCAGGAATATAAAAAATTATAACTGAAGTGTCTAAAAGCTGTGCTCACAGAAGTGAGAACAGAAAATATAGCACATCCTTTTCCCATTTGTTCTGTTTTATCCACTTCCTCCTTCTGCTATTTGACTGTGGCCAATACTGAAAGTGTATCTAAAGTATGTGGTATTATTCTACTCTTAGTGGTGAAACATGATGAGCAGACAGTAGCAATGCAGTAGTGAGGTGTAGTGGACCAGGTAGGTACACTGGGCTATCTTTTCAGATGCCAAAGAGATGTTTAAGGACATTGAAGATAAGGAGGAGTAGCTGCTGTTATAATCCCCTGAGGTTTCTAGGTGTTTGACAGGAAGACTGGAGATCGCCCCGATAACTGCATTGCTACTGTCTACTCTTCATGCTTCAAGGCTCATAATAAGAAATACAAGTAAACTTAATTCAACAGATAGTTTCTAAGCACGCAATAAACAGTGTTGGTAGTAAGATACAGGGATTTGCAAAAAACATTGATTTTGCCTTTATGAAGAGTGCACAAGTGAGTGATTATAATTGTGACATATTATAATAAGTGTTATATAAAATGATATGTATATATAAAGTACACATCATTCATTTTCTTGACTCATTTTTCTAGTATGCTCTCCCATACTTAGTAAGCATCTATTATGTTCCAACCAATACATCTGAGACTTTGCACATATTTTTCAAATAATTTAATCTTCACAACAAACTATCAGGAGGAAATTATTATCCATAGTTTATAGATGAGGTTTGGAGCAGTTAAAAAAGTGATGTCCCATTGACCACATTTTATTATTTGTAATGTTCTTTTCCAGTGTCACATATTGGGATCTAGAAAGTCAGAGGCTTGAGTTAATATACTCAAGTATAGTAGGAACTGCCTCCAAATTTGGTTCTCTAATCCTCGTGAACTTCTTTAATGCAAAATGTCCATTTCCTTTAGTGTATTTTCCAGGCCTTTAGTAAACATATTCGAAGACCAGTGACCTCCTATTTTCTTATGGATATTGCAAGGATGTCACTGCATTTTGGTGGCAAGGGGGGCTGCAAAAATTCCTCAGCAGAAATTTTCCTCTCCTTTCCTGCTTAGTCTGAAACTGCTGCAGCCACAGACAATCCTGTCTGTGGGAGTTCCAGCTGAGGGTCCTGCCTGATGATTCATTGATGCTTGTTCTCTGTGACAGCAGCTCAGTGGTGAGTGATGGTGGCACTGTTTGATCATGCTTTTTCTGGAAACCTCTGTGGACTATAACAGCAGCTACTCTTCATTATTTCCCATTTCTTTCAATATCACCTTAGTGCCTTGGCAGGCAGCCTTCAGCACCACCAGCGGAGGACAGCTCCCAGCACATTCATTATTGAGTACTTCAGAGGCAGGTTTGTGAAGGAAGATGGGTTCACCAGTTAGGTGAGCCAGGGTAACAGATCCGTTCTGCGGTTTCTGTCTCGCAGTTTTGAACCTCTGACGCAATGTGTAGGTCTTCAGATTTCCTTGGTTCAGAGTGAGATCATTTGCTCCTTATGAACTGCCTACAATTTCCTGTAGGCAATGTCTGAACTACAGTTCTTAGTATGCCTCCTCAATAGGGGGTAGCCTTAGGGAATTTTATATTTCTCCAAACTGGGTACATAGAATAAAGGTTCAGTAGGATTCTTGGGTTAAGTAGATGGAAGCGGTCACTTTTTGGGTCTTGGTGTGTGACTTCCAAGGTGTCTGCTCTTACTGACTTAGAGAATAAGAATAGAAAATAGCTTTCTTCTGTCATGACTCTGGTTTTTCCTCCTGTCTCTTATCTCTCTCACCCACCAGCACAAAGGTTAGAAAGAGATGACTTTTTCTTAGGGATTTAGCTGTAGTGTCCTTGTTTAGTTAACCTCTTCTTCATTCCTGGGGAGGACCTTCTTTTTTTATCTTAGTTTAACTTAGAAAATTCATTTGCATATTATTATTTGCTTACATAGTATTGTTAGAACCAATTTAGTACACAGTAGGTAACTGTTTAACTCTTTCATGTTGAGAAATCTCACAAAGTAAAAGTTCATAGTTTCACCCAGTGTTAGCTGTAAATCACGATATAATTAGATTTTGTTAATCCAAACAGATAGGTAGCTGTATGTGGTGTTGCAAAAGAACAGTGTTTATCCTGAGGCAATTCCACTATTCAACTTCTATGGTCCAGTAAAGTCCAGGACTATTCATGAGGCAGAATAAAAATCCTCACAGTCTTTCAAAGAGCCTCATGAGCCCCACGCTCTGTGGCTCTAGAACCTGTTATCTGAATTTGGTTTTGAATTAATAGTCAAGTCAAAGAGGTAAGTACCTCCGTTCAGAGTCAGGAAACAGACTTTAGGAGATGAGGGGTTGTGTTTGCCTGAGAAAAGGTGACCCTAATTGGTTCAACTGTATTCACACATTTGGACATTCGTACAGTTAAGTTTCCTTATTGGTTAAGTAGAGAGAGTTAGTGCCCCCCGGGAGCGTTGGGAAAGAACCAAATGCAGACCTCTGCTTTGTTAGTGCCACAGTTGTTAAACATTTTATTTTATTAAAAATTAATGGGAATTTTAAAATTCTGCTGTACAATATATCCTCATTGTTTTAAAATAAAAATAGTGCTTAGGTTACTCACCTAGGACAATTGATACTCTATATGTTGTGTTTATCTTGGGGTTTTGCATATTCCTTGGCACACCAGACACACAAACACAATTTGAGAGTGTAATCCTAGGCCAATCCTGGGTGACACCCTTGGTCTAAGCCTCTGGGGAGAATACTGAAACTGCATGGTTCCTAGGAGCCACCTAGCCCACTTTCTCACCCCACAGTTGGACCATATGACAATAATAGTGCATCTTTGGTTCCTGAGCTTAGTTAGAAGTCATTTATTCTGGCCCATCTCAGACTTTACTCATTGACTTTGCCGCTGGTTTTTGTTGAGTTACTTGTCTTCCTGGTTTGGTCCTCCTGCTGTCTTCTCTACTGGGTTAATTTAAGGCTGCTTCCAAAGCTTGATATTTACACTTTTCTCTCTGACTTGTTTTAGTATTTCTTTAGCACACTATTCCTTGGCCATGTAGGCAGTCCATCCCTGCCCCAGAATATGCCCATTTCAGTACAGTTCACTCCCAGGAACATCTCTTTCAGATTGGCTAATGCCCCATGAAACTAAAAGTAGATCCTTCTCTTTTAACAAGGAAGCGGATATAGAGGACAAGAATATGTGATGGGTAATGCTTTTTAAGCTACAGTTTCGATATGTTCTGGAGCATTGAACTAGACTAACTTTTCTATCATTTTTCCTAATTGGAATATTGTTCTCAACCAAATATTAGTCCGCAATAGTTTTAAATTACCATGCATGATTCACAGTGATTTAATATTCACAAAACTCCTGCCATCTTAATTTGCTATGGAATAGGAAGTTGATTGGGATCATTTCATAAGTGGAGGAGAGCAATTTAAAATTGTTAGAACATTTCACATATCTTAGCACTTGGTTTGGAATGGTTTGGTGCCTGCCTTAATATAGAAAAATCTAAAATTACTCGCAATGAAATTTCAACCAGGGGCTCTGTATCTGAGGGGAATTCTCCAACAAACAGGCAGTGAGTTTCCTCACCACTTTCTCCCACTGGTTTTTCCTCTTATCTTGTTTGGATGTTTTGTGAACATTTCCAGCCAAGATTTAACCAGACTTAGAGTTGCAACAAACTACTAGGGATTTAGTCTCTCGATTTCATACCTTGATTCTCTTTGTGTTTTATTTTCTTTCAGAAACAGAAAAGGTTACAACCTATAACTGTTTTGCCAAAAGACAAACTCTATTTCCTAAACTGCTGAATAATTATTTCTCTGAAAATTTAAGCCTTTTTTTTCATAGTGTGTCGAACATCAGTGGTATATAGTTGTTTACACAACACCTAGGAATCAAAGTGCGGGAAAATAGGTGAGGTTTTCTTTAGCTTGCATATTACCAAATATTTTTATCTCAGTTTTATTTTAAGCTTATCTCAGTGAGTTTAGATTTTCACTTAGCTCTAAACTGTGGAAAAGGTAGCTTCCTATGGACCTGAAAAATGAAGAGGCTTGTTTTTCAGTGGCCTCTGATAAATAAAGTCCTAACTTAAAAAAAAAAAGTTATCCCCTTGGCAGTTTATTGGTATCTGGTATGTCAAGATATACCTAGGTCCCAGGTGAAGGTGTGTTACTATCTTTGGTAAAATTGTGAGATAAATAAGGATACTTTTAAAGTGTCTCTATTCTCTCTTGTTTTAGTTCCTCTCCAATTTTGATGATCCCTTTCAAGTCCCCAGGACTCTAAGGTATCGTCCTTGTTTTCCGAATCACACCCTCTCCATCTTCTCTGCCCTTTGAAATGTCATATCAGTCTTTCCTCTTGAGTGCAGGGTAAAGCAGTCTCTCTTCTCTGTCAAAATATTTTGGTTCAACATTCACCTTCTGGAGCTTTTGATTTTTGTGATTGCATTGACAAGTACTCAATATATGTGGGTTAATCTATACCCTTTTCCAGTCCTACATGGATTTTTTTTAAGATTTAAAGAAATTAACTTTTAAAGAGATGTACAATGAGATGATTTAATATATGTATACATTATGAAATGATTACCACAATCAAGGTAACTAACAAATACATCCCCTCTTATGGTTACCATTATTTGTTGTAGTAAGAACACTTAAAATCTCATCTTTAAGCAAATTACAAGTATACAAAATAGTATTATTAAGTATACTGACCATGCTGTACATATATCCCCAGAACTTATTCATCTTATAATTGGAAATTTGTACCCTTTGACCCACACCTCATTCCGCCCCCCGCCCACTCCTAGACCTTGGTAACCGCCATTCTACTCTCTGGTTCTGAGTCTGACTTTTTTAGATTTCACATTTAAGTGAGATCATACAGCATTTGTTTTTCTGTGCCTGCTTTTTTTACTTAGCTTCAATCATGTTACAGCCTTATGGGAAAAAGATTGGAAATTCTTCAAAAAACTAATAATAAAACTACCATAGGACCCAGCACTTCTACTTTTGGGTGTGTAGCTAAAGGAAATACGTATTGCACAGAAATGGCAAGATATCTGCACTCTCATGTTCACTGCAGCATTATTTACAACAGCCATGATATAGAAACTACCTTGATGACTGAATGCATAATGCAAATATAATATATATAATGGACTATTATTCAGCCATAAAAAAAAATCCTATTGTTTGCCACATGTTTATTTTTTAACAGCCTTTTGAAGGCAAGGGGTTAACAGGGGTTAATATCTTTTTGCAGACAAGGAGTGACCCTGACCCTGATAATGGTTATTTCACCCTACAGTTAGACAGAGGGATTTTTTTTTTTTTTTATGCCTACAACACCTGGTCTTTCAAGGTGGTCTCCCATCCAAGTACTAACCAGGCCTGACCCTGTTTAGCTTCTGAGATCAGACGGGATCCCACGTGTTCAGGTAGCATGGCTGTAGGGGATATTTTTGAGGAGGTGGTACTTTCTCGATTATTTATTTTTGACATCAAATAAAACCTGCAGGGACCTTTGGCATTTCTCCTATGTTTACTAAAGGACAAATCTCAGAGCACATTTACTTATAAGAAAAGTATAACAGAATAGACATGCATTGTTTATTAACTTGTTTCAAAAGCAATTTAAGAAAGCTCAAGTGTGATTAAATGATACAGAAATGATGTTTCTGGAGAAAAAAATCTCAGTTCATTAATTTTTAAAATCTTTGCCTCCTTTCCCATCTTTTAGGATGAAGTAGATTTTGTTCTTTATTATTTATTAATTTTTCTAAAAACATGTTTCAAAGTCTCTGAATTTTCCTCTTGGGTACATTTCACTCCTTTTTTTAGTCCCTCAACGCTATTATTCAAATGTTCAGCATTTAGAAGCACTAAATGTCTTTCCTGGGATTATCACTTTTTTCTCCTGGTTATTTTGATAAATGCAAATTGAATATTTATCATGTGATTGTGATTAAAATATATAACCTCCCAAAGGTGTTTATACTAAAATAACTCTTGCTGAAAAATATTCTTGTGTTTTTTAACCTTTACTGGATAATTTCAAAGTGCTTTATCTTTATTTACATTAATTTTAAAATCACTTATCATTAAATCTCAGGAAGCTATCTATGTATATTGAAATAAAAAAAAATTAGTGTTAAAAAATTTTTAAGTGACTTGAGGCAAAGTGACTGCCCAGGATCTCACTGTGAATTAGGAAAGGTGCTATTAGAACATATAGTCCCTGATGACACTGGGTCTGAGCCATGTGCAGAAACTACACCTAACAGTTCTTGAAATGAGCTTACATGGCACAAGCAGTGCCTACCTAGTGAAAGTGAAGTGAAATGCTTGTATTATTCAAGTTAAAAGACATCCTAGCTGTAGAAAATAATTGCAAAGATTTTTTGTCCAGATTAGTTGTAGAACATTTATCTGGCAGTTGAGACACTGCTCTGGGATGGTAGGGATTGACATGAACCTCTCAGAGATTGTATGTTTAGAGTGTGATGCCAGGAGCTATCTTGGCTTTAGGTAGGAGAATGAGGATTCTAGGGGCTCTTTGAAGCTGTGGAGAAAATCAAGGACAAGAATAGTGTTGGAAGGAAGGGGATAAGGGAAAATGTAGTATGTATTTGCTTGAAGGGCAGAGAAATGAATCGTGGGAGTAAAGGAGGAGGTTGAAGCTTTGAAGCATAGGGAATACCCTATTTATGGGCACTGTGCTAAGCATTCCACATCTGGCTACCAATTAATCTCACAGCATCCCTAGGAGGCAGGTATTATTACCCCAATTTACATGTAGGGGAACTGGGGCATAAGGGGAGGTTAGGAACTGCTGACATCACACAGCTAGAATGTTTCAGAGCTGAACTTCTGACCCAGGTTTTAAGGGCTCTTCTCTGTAGCCTATAATTTTAAGTCCATGATTCTGCTGATTCACAATGTAAAGGTACTAGAGAGCTTTCTTTTCCTTTACTTGATCACTTCTCCGAGGTATGTTTACTATTTAGCCTTCAAAATATTCGTACACTTATTTGTTTATTTCTCGAGATGTTCATGCATAGTGACCAGGTCTCCTTATCTACAGCTGTTCATGGGACATCTTCCTGATTTCTTTTTATCATGATGTGGGTTTTAGCCCACTTGGCCCTGTTGCTTCTCATTTACATTCCAGGGTGAGAAGTCATCTGGTCTTTGGCAGCTCCAACCTAGCAGAGCCTCTAAGTGGCTTCCCAAAAAAGAGGTCCTTAAAAACATCAGAGATGCAGGGAAGGTAGAGTGAGGAGGTCCAGCATGTGTTAACCTGTAACTAGCTGTGACTTCTCCTGCAACTGCTTTCTTCCCTCGCTGATGCTACATTGGGTAGGAGCCATGGAAAGCTGACTTGCACCTGCAGCTTTTGACAGGGTGAGGCTCCCCACGATGTGGAGGCAGCCAGGGAAGGCTCAGCCAATCTGGCTCCAGATCCACTAGGCTGCAGGCAGCTGTGGGCTCTTTACTGCCATTGACGTCAGAGAGGGAAGGATAGGCTGAGAACAACTCATATCTGAACCAATTCTGGTCTTGTAATTTCTCTGTTTGGGGTACCATTTGGAAAAGGTCACTAAGGGATGAACATGTTCTTCCAGGTGGGATAGTTTAAAAGCTGCGATTGCTACCACTTCGCCATGGGCTTCTGTTGTCTTCACGTGGTAACTTTGTGGATTCTCAGTCTTCGTGATTGTAGAATGCTCAGGGGAACAGAGGATTCAGAGACTGAGTCTTATTTCTGTAACCATAGTGTCTAGGTTATTGCCAGGTACTTGCAGAAATTACGAAGAAGAGTAAATATTTGTTAAATGGATAAATCAATAGCCAATGGCAAACACCACCCATTGGGATTTATTAGGAAGTGTTCTTGAAAAAAGTCTGATAAGACAATAGTGGGGAAGATGGAAAGGGAAAGGAAGGAAACCAAGCAAATGCACAAAAGCAGACAAGGTCCCTCAAAGGCTGACTTTGGCTCAATCCCACAGAAGAGTTCTCCAGATAGCATCGGTCACACCTCTGGGTTGTCCAGATCAAGGGTGAGGTTGCTGAGGTATTGATACTCTGCATAATCCAGCATTGATTACAAGCCGCCCCCAGGGCATAAATTCCCAAACTCTCCAGCTCTCAGGACTGGATTGTAGAGCTGCTGGTGTAGCCTGAAGGCTGCCTGCTGATACACACAGGTGCCAACTGCTGTGAGTGAGTGCACTAGGGTTTGGTGCGTGTGGAAGTCTGAATTCTTTAAGTGTCGTCCTGCTATCAGAACTCCCCAGAGTGGGATGGAGAGAGAGCAGCTGATGTCCTGACTGTTTCTGGTCGCAGTTTCTCTGTTTGGGATACCATTTGGTACAAGCACTGCCAGTACCACCTGGGAATATGTTCAAAAAGCAGTTTCAAGCCCCACTCTGGAGTTCTGAAATTATAAGATGCAACATGACAAGGTCTCCCAGGAGATTTTTTAAAAAGCACAATGGAGTCTGAGAAGTGCTGTGGTAAAGGGGTCTGTGAGACCGGGAGGAGCGCTGATACTATCTGTCACAGGGCAAGGTTAGTGAGTCTTCAAACTTTGAGAAATCCACCCCCTCCAACGTCCCCCCACCAACTTTTTCCTAAGGAGAGAAAATGAGCTTAACACGTGCCTCCTGTCATGAGCAGTAGTAGTGCTGATGGCTTGAAAACAAACAAGCAAGGAAACAAATAACAACAAATGTTTATCTTTGAATCGCAAGTACCAAGAAATCAGTGTTTGGGTCTTTAGGAAACAGAGTACTAATATAGCAAGTTTTATTTGTGTAAGGACCATAAACTCTACAAAGGCTAACTCATTCAACCGTCACAATAACCTCAAGGTGGATACTTTTAAAATGACCATTTCCATTTTACAGATAAGAAAATAATACAGAGAAGTAACTTGCTTCTAGTTACCAAGCATGTGGTAGAACTTGAAATCAAATTTAGGTCCTCTGGCCCTAAAGTCTGGTTTTTAGTGCTATTCTGTAGTCTCTCTTGGAGGAAGATGGGGGCTTACATGGACCTCTCCTAGAATCCTTAAAGTCACATATGCTAGTTACCTTGACTGCCCATGCACAAAGTTGGTCTTCAAATGGCTTAATTTCAGAAGGTACCGCTCTACCTTTAAATATTCTCAAAAGTTTCTGAGATGGAAAATCATTCAAGGCTAAGGAGATTCAAGTCGGTTGCTGCTAGAACCTCTTTGTGCTGGACCTGGAAGTCAGTTTCACATGTCTATCTTGTCGGATGCTTGTGGTAGCTGAGGTATCAGAAGTGGCTCTAAGCCTTGGAGGCTCCTAGGAGAAACTGTCAGTGGAGCTGTGTGCAGAAAGTTGGGCTCCCTCTTCCTTACTCCTTCTTTCAGTTCAAACACAGCTTCCCACCTTGTCCCTCAGAGGCATAGCATGCTGATGCACATGTTCTTCAAAATCCCATGAGAAAGGCTCCCTGAAGGGGTCGGCATGAGTGATTTCCACATGGGCCACACTGGCTTGCAGCTGGCCTGCATGGCTGCGAGCCTAACATGGGAAATAAACATAGTCACTCCTGCTGCACATGCTCAAGGGGGCACTGAGGGGGCTCTCCCTCCTGTCATCTTGGTTTAATTAACGGTGACTAGAGGAAGACTTTCCTAAAAAAATGTCATAAGTGTCTAAAGGATTTTTGAAGTATGCAGCTCATTTGCAGCATAAGGAAGAACGATTTTATTCCATTGAGCAAATAGGCAGGGAGATGAAGAGCAGTGGTGACTTTTAATTTCACTTTAAGGAGATTATGGAAAGTAGTATGGTAATGATTCCGGAGAGGCAGCAAGAGCCATCAGACTCATTGTTAAGGTTAGGGACTTTTGCTTATATTTAAATATTATTTGTCTCTGTTCTTCTACTGATGGGTTAAGTGGTATTGAATTCATTCCATTGCCTCCAGTTCTTCTATGAAGATGCTGGGATTCTTTCAGTTCTTGGGGACCTGGTGATTCATAGGGTTATCTGGGGAAGAAACTAAAGAGCATGCCTTCATAAATTTCCTGAGCCCTTGCAAAGACAGGGACGGAGGATGTGGCTGTCTTGAAGTACTCTCAGCCCAGGCTTGCCCACCTTTTTGTCTTTGAACATAGAGAACAAGCTAACTCTAATTAGTATTTCTTTTCCAATTAGATTTTTGCTGCTTGGGAGAAGAGTCCATGCTGTTGCTGGAAATCTCTGCTTTCTTTTTTTACTGTGCTGCACTGTGTGCCTCTTCTTGAGATTCTGAGAAAACCCTGCTTCTTACTCCTCTCTTTGAATGGGGAGGAGAGGTTCGACTGCTCACTTATCTAGCTCTCTCTCAATCCTTTTCTAAAGGTCTTCTCTGGAGAGAAAGGAAAGAGTAAAGACTGATTTTACAGCTGTTTCCTTCCCCAAGAACATACCAGGGAAAAGTATTATTCCTAGTTTTCCTCAATTCTTAGGCTGCTTGTTGGAGAATAATGCTGTGAATTTGTACAAACCTCTGCGCCTGGCTCTGCAGGCACTATATGTCATAATAAATTACCATCCCCCACTCAATTTGTTGGTAAGAGTGAACGGGCCTGTCACAGACTCCTGAGGCCTTTTGGTTGTGGCCTCTCCATTTCTTATTTCCCATATCATTCAAAGTCCAACAAGAAAAACAGAAACCACTCTAAATATTTAAAATAAAGTAAATTTAGTACAAGGAATTGGTTATTATGGATTAGGGAAGAGATAGGCAGTCAAGAAGAAGGTAGTACATATTCCAGAGATAAGAAACAAGAAGCTGAGCTAATCCTACCTGCAGGGACAAAGGAAGAAGGTGGTATTTGTAAAGCCCATGGGTTAGGATGTGAGTTGGGCCGACAATGAAGCATAGCCTGTCTGTCCACTGTGAGCTGGGGCCAGTGATGAAGCATAGCTTCTGCTGGAAATTTTCTGGCTTCTTCTTTCCTTCTACCTTCTAGTCTCTTATTAGTGCTCCTGTTGGTCAAATCCAATTGGAAGCCAGTTGATGAGGGAGCATAGGAAACAGCCTGCAGGGCCATTAATGTAGAGCAGGGGAAGTCTGGGAAGGATTTAGGAGCAAGGGAGCCCAGAGCTGGCACACCTGGGGCAGAGCACCAACAAGGTTCTTCCCAGAGTCTCTAAGCAGTTCTAGCCCTCTGGATTATGTGCATGCTTGCTTGCATGTGTTTGGGAACCTGACATAAATGTCTATGTGAGACCTTCCTGGTTACTAGTTTTAAGACATTGCAGGGTCTGTCACCTCTGGTCACCTTTCATGACCTTCATGTTCTAGTTCCTATTTTATTTTGTTTTCCACACTGCCTCCATACCTTCCTGCTAACTCTGGCCACACATTTTCTACTAACCAGCTCAGACTTTACCTGTTAATCTGCAGAGGGTTCAATTTCATCCCAAATAATTTGGCCCTGATTTTTCTTTGTACGCCTTTATCCCCTCCTTGGTCATTAGGGATCTTTTTTTTTTTTTTTTTTTTTTTTCTGATAAGGTAATTGAGATGCTGGGCATAATTGATCAGCTAACCTGACTACATAAGGATTTCATATTAATGAAGACACAGTGATAAGGCTGTGATTCTCATCCTGTTAAATGCAAACTCATTCACTGTATTGACACTGATTGGCAGTAAACTACCATTCATGAAACTCACCAAGCTTATATTATTCTCTGTAGAGACAGCTGGAAAATTATCCTTGGGTGCCACAACACTAATTTTAATTTTAAAGAAATGAGCCATGAACTGCTGAAAATAATAATTCTCAATGATGACACCTGAGAGGCTGTTGTGGGTATCAACCAATATATTAATTTTGTCTCTGGTTCCCAAAACTGTAGAATTCCTCTTAATAGTTATTCAAGAAATTCAGTAAGGCATGACCCATATAGCTATAAACACAAGAAGTTTTTTTAAATAGATCACTGCTTTGCCGAATGGTCTCTGCTCATCCTTTACAGGGTCTTCCCATTTGTAATAGTAGAGGTTGACCAGAATGCTTATCTATCATTCTGATAAGCATGTCACAATAATAATACTAATATTCTTATTTTGGGGAACTATATTTCAGAAAGATGTCATTGCTACTTAGAATGTTCCTTTTTTGCTTAATTTGAACAGTTATTCTCTATGAGGCTGAAAGAATTTGTCTTGAAACCAAAGCAAATATTCTACAATACACTGCTACCAAGTGATATCCACTGCCAGCCTCTAATTGGAGATACAAAAGGTAAAAATAAAAATCACTTTTGAGTTAAAAAAAAATGAGTCAGTGTTACATTCTAATTTTAGCTCATTATCACCAACAAAACCCATTTGCCTCTCTATTTATAAATTTCATTAGACTTTGCCTTTTTTCAGTCTCACTTAACATGTTGGAATGGTTTCTTCAAATATCCGCATAGTGATAAACCCTGGTTCCAATTCCTATAGCTTCCTGTTCCACTGCACTGTAAACTACACAACGGGTCTGATTAAGGAGTCTGTGTAATCCCTGACTAGCCAGAGTCTGTCCCTAAGTTGCTGCAGTTTTGGCGTGCACCATTTGGTTGCTTTACTGTCAGAAAGGCTGAAAATCTAATAACTTAATTCCCCAGCACTGAAGGAGAAAAGGCTACAGTTGCTTATTCGCTCGATTTAAATTTAAATTTCTTTCCCTTCTATCTTAGAACCACTTTCCATGAGACTAACAGTGGAACCACGAAAGAGAAGATTTATATCTCTTCACAAAGATCAGGTGGTTTACTTAGAACTAAGTGGCCTTTGGAGACTTGAATGAGTTTGGTAAGAAGCTCTTCTTCGAAGTGCTTTGCTTCTCCTGTTTGTCCCCCGAGGTTGCACTGCCTTTTTTGAGGAGACAGACTTTTGCATGGAAAGTTTGATTTGCTTCATCTGCTGAGAGTGGGCAGGGCTCAACTGAGGAACAATAGATACTTCCAGTGCTACTTTCTGGGAGAAAGCTGCCCCTCCAGCCCTCGTCCTGAAGGCCGACAACTCAGTGTCTTTCTGTTTGTCAAGCAGCTGCCCCACTGTTGGTTCTCAGAGTAAGTCTGTCAGTGAGTAAGTCTGGGTCTGGGCCATAAAAAGAAAAGCTGCAGTTCCCGCAGCTCTCCATCTCACTCAGCCACAATCTCTGCTGAGTGACTGCCAGAAGTGGTGAGTACTTATCTTTCTGGCACCTGTGCTCTGGGCTGGGGAGCTCAGTGTGGGGCTGAAACCCCTTACTCCTTAGGTGAGGAAGGGGCCTCTGCAGCTGAAATTACCCTCCTGATTCTTGACCACCACACACGGTTGTAGAACTTTGGCTGTTTTGCATCTCTACCCCTCCTACCAGCCTTGAGGTGACCTCTTCTGTATATTCCCAGTTGTAAGACTTCTTGTAGCCAGACCTCAGGTGACTTCCAATGATGGTTTCTCTGTTGTTTCGTTATAATTTTGGTATGGTTGTGAGAGGAGGCATGCACAGCATCTACCTTCTATGCCATACTGGCCAGTCTCCTGGATTTATTTCTGGGCTTTCTACTCTGTTCCATTGATCTATGTATCTGTTTTTATGCCAGTATCATGCTGTTTTGATTGTTTCAATTTCCATACTGCTGATTGGCTTATTTAGATTTTCCAATTCTTTTTGATACAGTCTAGGAAGGTTGTATCTTTCTAAGTACTTGTCCATTTCTTCTAGGTTATTAAATTTGGCGTTATATACTTTTACATAGTATTCTTGTATGATCCTTTGTACTTTGGTGGTGTCTGACATAATTTCTCCTCTTTCATCCCTGATTTTATCTATTTGTGTCCTTTCTCTTTTTTTCTTTAGTGAGTCTACCCAGGAGTTTGTCAACTTTATTAACCTTCTCAAAGAACCAGCTCTTTGTTGCATTTATTTTTTTCTATTGTTTTTTTTTTTCAATTTCATTTAATTCTGCTCTTTCGATTATTTCTTTCTTTCTGCTGATTTTAGGCTTCACTTGTTTTCCTTTTCTACTTTTTTAAAGATGAAGTATTAGGTTGTTTATTTGGGCTCATTCTCATTTTTTGAGATAGGCAAGTAATGATATGAACTTTCCTCTTATTATTGCTTTTCCCATGTCCCAAAAGTTTTGATATCTTGTGCTATCATTATCATTGTTTCTGTGTATCTCTTGGTCTCTTTTTATTTCTTCTCTGACCCAGTCATTCTTTAGTAGCATGTTGTTTATTTCCAAGTTTTTCTGTTTTTTCTTGCATTCTTTTTAAAGTTGGTATGATTTCAACCCTTTTGTATTTGTTGAGGCTATCTCTGTGTCCCAGCATGTTTATTGATCCTTGAGAATGTCTCATGTGCAATAGAGAAGAACGTATCAGCTGTTTTAGAATGAAAAGCTCTGTTAATGTTGATTATGTCAGTTAATGTGTCATTTAAAGATGTTATTTCCTTGTTGATTTTCTGTTTGGATGATCTGTCCATATCTGACACTTGGGTAGTAGGTCTTCTACTATGACCTCAAAGGCAAAGGAAGTAAGAGCTAAAATAAATGAATAAGTCTACATCAAACTAAAAAGCTTGTGCACAGCAAAAGAAACTGTGAACAAGGTAAAGAGACAACTGTCCGAATGGAAAAATATATTTGCAGGCAACACCTCTGATAAGAGCCTAATATCCAAAATATAGGAAAACTCATATGATTCAATAACAAACAAACAAAAGTGATCCAATCAAAAAATGGGTAGAGGACCTGAACAGACAAGTCTACCAATAAGACATACAAATGGCCAACAAACATATGAAAGGATGCTCAACATCGCTAGCTATTAGGGAAATGCAAATCAATGCCAGAATGAGATACCACCTCACACCTGTTGGAATAGCTGTTATCAACAGGACAAGTAAAAACAAATATTGGAGAGGATGCAGAGAAAAAGGAACACTCATATATTGTTGGTGGGACTGCAAATTGGTACAGCTACTATGGAAAACAATATGGAAGTTCCTCAAAAAACTAAGAATCGATCTACCATGTGATTCAGCAATCCCAGTACTGGGTATTTACCTCCAAAACTTGAAAACCTATTTCTGAAAAGATATTTGCATACCGATGTTCATAGCAGCATTGTTCACGGTGGTCAGCATTATTCATGGTGGTCAGGACATGGAACAACTAAAGTGTCTCACGATAGATGATCGGCTAAAGAAGCTGTGGTACATATATACAATGGAATATTACTTAGCTATAAGAAGAGATGAAATACTGCCATTTGCGACAACATGAATGAACCTCGAGATAATCATGCTAAGCAAAATAAGTGAGACAGAAAAAGTTGAAAACCACATGATATCACTAATATGTGAGATATAAACCTATAAGCAACAAACAAACATGACAACAAACAGAGACTCATGGGAATGAATAATAGACTAGTAGTTCCCAGAGGGTGGGGGAAAAGGAGGAAGGAAAGTAGATGAGGTAAAGGGTGAAATGTGGTGACAGAAAGAAATCTAACTATGGGCAGTGAACACACTATACACACACATACACACACACACACACATACACCCATACACACACACACACACATATATATATACACACATACATACGTACATACATATGCCCTACTGTTGAATTGTACACTTGAAACTACTGGATTTCGTTAACCAATGTCATCATAAAAAAAAAAAAGAATTAGGTAGCCTTTCCTTCTCTTGAATTTCTTAGAATCATTTGAGAAGAATAGGTATTAATTCTTTGGATGTTTGGTAAAACCTATAAAGCCATTTGGTCCAGCACTTCTGTTTTTGTGGAGTTTTTTGATTACTGATTCCATTCATTGGTGGTACTCAGTTGGTTCAGATTTTCTCTTCTTGACTCAGTCATGGAAGAGTGTACATTTCTAGGAGTGTATACATTTCTTACAGATTGTCCAATTTGTTGGTGTATAATCAGTCATAATATTTTCTAATAATCTTTTATGTTTCTGTGGGGACCATAGTTACTTCTCTTTTGTTTCTGATTTTGTTTATTTGGGTCCTTTCTCTTTTTCTCGATGAGTCTGGTTAAAGGTTTATCAATTTTATTTACTCTTTCAGAGAACCAGTTCTTTGTTTCATTGATTTTTTGTATTGTTTTTTTAGATTCTTTATTTCTGCACTGATCTTTAATTATTTCCTTCCTTTTAGTAACTTTGGTTTTTTTCCTATTCTTTTTCTAGCTCTTTTAAGTGTAAGATTACATTGTTTATTTGAGATTTTTCCTGTTTATCAAGGTATGTTTGTGTTGCTATGAATTTTCCTCTTAAGACTGCTTCCACTGTGTCCCATAGACTTTGAGTCATTGTATTTTCATTTTTATTTGTCTCTAGATATCTTTTGGTTTATTCCTTGATCTCATCATAATCCATTCATTGTTTAGTAGCATGTTATTTGGCCTCCATGTGTTTGTGTATTTTTCCATTTTTTTCTTCTAGTTTATTTCTAGTTTCATACCATTGTGGTTGGAGAAGATGCTTAATAGGATTTCAATCTTCTTAAATGTGGTCCATCCTGGAAAATGTTCCACGTGCATTTGAGAAGACTGTCTTCTGCTTCTTTAGGGTGAATGGCTCTGAAAATATCAACTAAATCTACCTGGTCTAGTGTGTCATTTAAGGCTTATGTTTCCTTGCTGATTTTCTCTCTGGAAGATCTGTCCTTTGGTGTCAGTGGGGTGTTAAGTTCTCCTACTATGAGTGTATTACTGTTAAGCTCTCCTTTTATATCATAATATTGCTTTTATATATGTTGCTGCTCCTGTGTTGATGCATACTATGCTTATTAGGGTTATGCCCTCTTGTTGTATTGATCACTTTATCATTATGTAATGCCTTTCTTTGTCTCTTATTATAGGTTTTATTTTAAGGTTTATATTGCCTGATATAAGTATTGCAATTCTAGCTTTTTTTTTTCATTTTTATTTGCGTGAAATATCTTTTTTCATCCCTTTACTTTCAGTCTGTGTGTGTCATTTGATCTGAAGGGAGTCTTTCGTAGATAGCATATGTATGGGTCTTGTTTTCTTATCCATTCAGTTACTCTATGTCTTTTGGTTGGAACATTTAATCCATTTACATTCAAAGTGATTATTGATATTTTATTATTCTATTTGTGATCCCTCCCCACTTCTTTTTATGGAAGTTCCCTTAATATTTCTTGTAATACCGGCTTGCTGGTGATGAATTCCTTTAGCTTTTTGCTGTCTGAAAAGGTCTGTATCTCACTTCCCATTTTAATTGACAGGCTTGCTGGGTGGAGTATTCTTGGTTGTAGGTTCTTGTTTTTCATTACTTTGAATATTTCTTGCCAATTCTATCTGGTCTGCAAAGTTTCAATAATCAGCTGACATTCTGTTAAGGAATCAGCTCCCTTGTTAAGTAACTAGCTGCCTTTCTCTTGCTACTTTTAGGATTCTCTTTTGTCTGCAACCTTTGGCATTTTAATTATGTTTTCTCTTGATGTGTGCCTCTTTGGATTCCTCTTGTTTGGGATTCCTTGCACTTCCTGGACTTGTATGTCTACTTCCTTTTCCAGGTTAGGAAAGTTGTCTGTCATTATTTCTTCAAATAGGTTCTCAATAACTTCCTTGCTTCTCTGTTCTTCTTCTCATACCCTTATGATGTGGATGTTCATATGCTTCATGCTGTCCAGAGGTCTCTTAAATTATCCTCATTTTTTAAAAATTCTTTCTTCCTGTTGCTGTTCCACTTGGATGTTTTCTGTTACCTTATCTTCCAACCTGCTTCGATCTTCTGCTTCATCTACTCTACTATTGATTCCTTCTAGTGTATTCTTGTTTTCAGTTATTGTGTTATTCATTTCTGACAGGTTCTTTTTCATGATTTCTATGTCCTTTTTATGCTTGTATCTTTTTGTTGAAGTTCTCACTGACACTGAGAGCATCTATTCCCCTAAGTTCATCGAGCATCCTTATAACCATTGATTTAAAGTCTGTCTCTGGTAGGTTGCTTGCCTGGTAGGTTGTCTCTGGTAGATTGTTTAGAATTTTTTTCTGGAATTTTATCCTGTTGTTTCATTAGTGGCATGTTTCTTTGTTTTCTCATTTTAGTTGACTCTCTATGTTCATTTCTATGTATTAGGAAAATTTGTTACATCTCTCAGCCTTGGCCAGATGGCCTTATGTAGTAGGTATCCTATGTGGCCCAGTGGTGCAGTCTCCCTAATCCCTGTAGTGGGGGCTCTAGATGTGTTCGTTGTGTGGTTGTGTGTGTTCTCCTGTTGTATTTATTGCTGTTAGCATGTCAGTGGATGTGATAGTATTTTGGGCTGACTGACTGTGGGGATTGGCCATGCCCACAGGGTATCAGTTGCTGTGAAGGAGCTGACCCCTTGGAGTGGGATTCATCATAGCAAGCTTGTGTACCTCTTGAGACTACCCTTTGGGGCTAGTCAGATATTGCTCTGTTGTGGTTTGGTGCCAGCCTCTGGGTGTGTTGATTCTGTGGCCCCTTTGGATGAGCCTCCTAGTAGACCAAGTTTGGCCACTGCCTTTGATTGTTTGGGGCTGCCTGGTGGAACATACAAAGTGATGCTGCCTATGCTGTATCTAAAGGCAAGTGGGAGAGATGACACTGGAAGCTGAGATACAGTTACTCCCAGCACTGAGCCTGGGGCAGCTTAGCAAATGGACCAGTGCACATCAAGGCCTAAGGCTGCCTGCCAGTAGCCCGTAAGGCTCTGCAGCTCTAAGAGGCTGTGGGTGGTACATGAGTTGTGTGGTGCAGGAACCCAGGGAGACATGGGGTGGAGCAAGCCAATCCCGTCAGGCCAATATAGCATCAGAATTGCTACTAGTTCTGAGTCTGCAGGCTCCCACAAAAGTCACAGATCACAGAGAGGCCAGTTGCTATCTGCGTTGGGTCTGAAGACCCCTAAGAGACACTGTAGCTCGTGCTGGCACCAGTGTTGCCAAATGTCTCCTTTGAAATGTGCAGACTGCACAAGCTAAGCTGAGGTCCATTGCCTGTGATGAATACACACACGGGGAAGCGGTGGGTCAGGGAAGGTGACTGGCAATGAGCTGCTGTGGGCAATTTGTGGGTTGGGTGGAAGGTCTCAGAGAGACAAGGGGTGGGGCGGGCTGATCTCACTGGGCCAATGCAGCTTAAAGACGTTCCTCTAACATTTCTTATACTAGTTTGGTATTGATGAATTCCTTTAGGTTTTTTTTTTTTTGGTCTTGGAAGCTCTATCTGTCTTTCAGTTCTAAATGATAACTTTGCTGGGTAGAGTCATCTTGGTCATAGGTCCTGGCTTTTCATCACTTTGAATATTTCATGCCAATCCCTTTCGGCTTGCAAAGTTTCTGTGGAGAAATCAGCTGAAAGTCTTATGGAAGCTCCCTTGTAGGTAATTAATTGCTTTTATGTTGCTACTTTTTAGATTCTCTCTTTGTTTTTAATCTTTGGCATTTTAATTATGATGTGTCTTGGTGTGGGCCTCTTTGGATTCCTCTTGTTTGGAATTCTCTGTGCTTCCTGAGTTTGTATGTGTATTTTCTTCACCAGTTTAGGGAAGTTTTTCATTATTATTTCTTCCAATATTATTTCAATATTATTATTGAATATTATTATTCAATTATTATTCAATATTATTTCAATATTATTTCTTCCAAGTTTTTAATTCCTTGCACTCTCTCTTCTTCTGGTATGCTAAGATACAAATGTTATTACTCTTGATATTTTTCCAGAGACTCCTTAAAATATCCTCACTTTTTTGATTTTTTTTTCTGTTTCACTTAGGTGTTTTCTGCTACCTTATCTTCTGAATTGCTGATTTGATTCCCTGCTTCATCTGATCTACCGTTGATTCCCTCTAATGTACTCTTTATTTCAGTTTTTGTATTCTTCCTTTCTGACTGGTTCTTTTTCATGTTTTGTATCTCCATTTTTATATTTCCTATCTCTTTTTTGAAATTCTCACTGAGGTCATTGTGCATCCTTGAACTCTGCTTGTCTCCATTTTGTTTAGTTTTTTTTACTGGAACTTTGTTCTTTTTTTTTTTTTTTCCATTTGGGACATTTGTGGAGGTAGCTGGATGTTGCTCTGGCTCAATCAGAAGTGGCCACCAGGCATGCTGGCCCCGGGGCCTCCTGGTAGGGGCCCTTCCACAGGCCAAATTCAGCCACAGACTTTGCTCTGTCCAGGGACACCTGGAATGAGTCACAAAGCAATCCACACATATCTTCCACCTGCATGGGACTTGGAGGTGCCTAGAAGAGCCTTAACTGTGAAACAAGGCTGACTGCTGTTAGTGCAGGGCTTGGGGTTGCTCGGCAAGAGGTATGGGGCATGTTGAGGCCAGATAATACTTATTTGAGGTTTGTGAACCTTTGAGAGATTTTAGGAAAGTTTTCAGTTTGAGCTAAGATGGAACATTTGTATGGAAAAGACACTGGAAACTACTTGGGTAGGCCTGCAAGTTGGATGGGGTGAGGTCTCAGGGAATCACATGCCAAGGCAACCAGTGTTACCAGGGTTGATGGAGACTCAGATCTGGTGGCTGCAGGAGTTTGCACACTGGGATAGGGGAGGGCTCAACAAAGGGACAATAGCTTCTGCCAGCAAATCTGTGTGAGAGACAGCTGCCCCTCCAGCTCTGGCCCTGAAGCCAAACAATTCATTTTCTCTCTGCATGCCCCTGATGCATTTTGAGCTGCTGCCCTAGCATGGGAGCTTAGCTCAAGTGAGTTTGTCAATGAGTAATTCTGTCCATGGGACCCTTAAGAGGAATGCCTTCTTATAATTTATATTAATATAGTCCTCTGTCTCACTCAGCCACCATCTCCTCTGGTTTTCACAGCCAGAAGGGTAATGACTTCTCTTCCTGTCACTTGTGCTCTGGGCTGGGGAGCCTGGTGTGGGGCTGGGACCCTTTGCTCCTCTAGAGGGACATCTGCACCTGAAATATCCCTCCTGATTCTCAGCTGCCACACGTGGGTCTGGGACCAGCCCATTTCATGTTTCTACCCCTCCTACCAGTCTCAAAATGGGGTTTTCTCTATGTCCTTCATTATAGGACTTCTGTTCAGCTAGACTTCAGGTGATTCTCAGTGATGATTGTTCTGTAGTTTAGTTGTTATTTTGATGTGGTCACAGGAAGAGGCAAACACAGTGCTTACCTACTTTGCCATCTTGACCAGAGCTTTTCCAGGGTTTTAAAGAATTATTGTATATGTTTAGTGAGGACACAGAGAGTCTAACAATTATTTATATTCCCTATATCACTAAAGGCAGGTCTGGAATTAGGATGCGTGGAAGTGCTGATTAACTAGTTGGACCCAATTTCATTGTGATGATGCACATTAGTGAGAGTGAATCTTGGCGACCCAGATTCTGTTGATTAGGGTGATATATTTTGCAAGTAAAAAAAGACCCAACACAAGTTAGCTTAAATAATAATGAGGTTTTTATTAGCTCCTATACCTGAAAAGGCCAGAGTCGGTGGTGGTGGTGTGGTGGGAAGTGCTCTGAGATTCTCTCAGCTGTTTCCAATTAGTTTTGTAGGCTGGATGCCAGCCTCAATGAGGACTACAGGAGGAGAGAGAAGGCACCACTTCTCATAATCACTGAATAGGGGCTGAGTTCATCCCCAGAGACTTAATTTCAATTGATCTTAAGTGAGGCTCAGAAGCTGGTGTACTTTAAAAGCTCCCCAGGTGATTCTAATGTGTAGCCAATGCTGAGAACCAATGCACTAGTAGATAGTAGAGGTATATATCTGAGTCAAGGTGGCTTAATAAGATTTTTGTCTCCTGGGGATTTGAAATCTGGAATGTAAATACCTGGAAACTAGAATACTCAGAAGTCTGTAGAGAGGACCTCTAAATTCTCCTGCTGAGGTCTCTGGATTTACCCTCGTCCCTACTTTTCCCAGTGCTTGGCCATCAATTCTCCTTTTGATTCTCTGAGATGACCTAGTGTTCTTCCATCCATTTATCTGTCCATCCATTGTCCATTAATCAATCAATCAATCAATCAATCAATCAATTAATTAATCCATCATCCATCCACCCACCTATCCATTCACCGAATGTTTATTCAGTATCTATGGAAGTGGGTAAAAAGTTTGACTTTTACAGCCTGCTATCCTAGCCCTTGTCTTGATGAACTCAAATCCTTTCTCATTTGTTCTTACTTTCTTCAGTTTTAAAAAAGGCATTCTTTGTTTTATTTTGTGTCTTATCCTATTGTTCTTTTTTTTTTTTTTTTTTTTTTTTTTTTTTTTTTTTTGCCTCCCAGAGCATTGGCATCCCTAAATTTGGAGACAGTTTGGAGAAGAGGTTCTAACTTGGGCTCTCAAGCCAGCCTGTCTGACTTTGGCTTCTGACTCCTCTTATAGGATACCCAGTTTGTTTATTTGGTTCTTCCATTTCAGCTTTTTTGAAGTATAATTGGCATATAAAATTATAAGATATATAAAATGTACATAGTGGTGATTTGATATACATATGTATTGTACATAGAGCTCTTTCTTAAAATGGTGAGAATAAAAATGCTTCGGTTGTTGTGAAAATTAAATGAGATATTATTTTTTTCATGGTAAATACTTAGTAAGTGATAGCAATTATTGGTATAATCGTCAGGTGCTCTGTTGCTGAGAGCAGATATACCTATTATTTCTGAAAAAGGTTATATGTTCTTTGTGACAACTTACTTGGCCATTGCAGTACAAAAGCAGCTACAGTAAGCATGTGGGTATAGCTTTGTGCCAATAAAACTTTTATAAAAACAGTAGTGGGCGAGATATGGCCCATGAGTCATAGTTTGCCAGCTTGTGGCTCAGAGCAATGGGGACTACAGATGTGAGATAACATAGTTGTGGAGGGACGGACGCTCTTATTCTTGATTGGGGTGGCTTACTGAAACCTTTAAAGAAAGCTTCTATTTTGAGAACTCATCAAATTCTGTCAAGAGAAAAGATGGGTCAGGACTCTAATCTTGGCAGTACTTCTGGCCATAAAACATAGACCTCATCATTACCAATACACTTTTCTTGCTTATATGATGCCAGCCAGTGGGATAGAAAGTTCTATAAAACTCAGGGCTCACTGGGAATGGCTTCTCGTCTTTTCCCCTTGATGTGCTACTTATCACAGATGTGGATTCTAATGTTGGTGATGTAACTAAGAGACCTGGGGAAGGTGGTTGTAGGACCTAAGTTTTCTGTGGGAAATCATTTTATATGGATAAATATTTTTCCATTGAAGTGCTTGTTAGCCATGTAGAAGCTACTCTGGGGCTAAGCCTAGAAAGGAATTCTTTAAGGACCTTACATCATGTAGTTATAGTTTTATTTTTCAGTGCAGTGGAGCAAGGCTGTGAAAGTTTATTCTACATTAGAAGGAAAAAATGTGACATCTCACTGTCCCATTTATCAGGAGGTTGGCCCTTTTGTGGGCAGCAAGGAGATGTGTAAAAAAGACAAAGAAAACCACTGAAACAATAGTGATTCACACCAAGAGAAATTCTTGCCCAGCTGTATTCTTTCATTTCCTGGAGTGTAAAAGCAGTTTTGTTCTCTGCAAAACAAGAAAACCCAAATTAAAATTCCAGAGTGAGACAAGGAGAGAGGGCGAGAGACTTGAGAGATAGAAACGGGGAGAGACTAGGCGAGGGAGGAAGAGGGTGGTTTTTCAGGACCTCATCTTTAGATAGGGTCACAGAAAGCACCCATCATTAGAATAATGACTCTGTCTGTCTGATGAGATGGCATGTGACAAGCAGTTGTCTCGTGAATTCTATATCTGTTATATAGGAGGAAGGGTGTTTTATCACATGATAAAAATGTTTACTGTAGTGTCACAAGAGAGAAAGAATGAGAGTCAGAGAAACAGAAAAGTTAGCCAGACAGAAAGGCATAAAATAAATAAATAAATAAATAAATAATAACAAACAAACAAACAAACAAACAAATAAAGAAATAATCAAGCTGTTGATTTTTAGAGGTGGGATAAAACAGGGCAGTTCACTGTGTCACTTGAAACTGATTTTCATCTTTTAAGGCCTCGTCTTGCAAGGCTGCAGTTTATTTGCTACCTGGTGTCTCAGAGGGTGAAGCAATAGCAGTTAACAGCTATAGCATGGCATCTCTAATGTGCTCAATCATCCTGTTTTAACTAGCTCATTGGTAAAATAATGGTCCTCCTGGGGCCCTAAAGTTCATGAAATAATATTTATTGGCTATTCATAGTTAATTCTTCTCTCTGGTCAGCAGGTATCATTTCTTAAGTAAAATGCAAAGATTAAAACTTAAAATACCTTTTGCTTCTCTGGCAGCATGTGAGAACCATGGGTTTGTACTGATTATAAATTATAGGCTTTTAACAAAAACCTTGATTGAGTGAGAAGAGGGCTATTTTGTTTGGTTCAAGTTTTCTGTTTTTGCCTGTGACTTCATTTACGAAAGAAAATGTTTGTGCTACTTTGCTTTAACCGATAGAAATTTACTGAGTTTTTCTTCCCCTCACACATCTTAGAATTTAATATAAGCTAAAGTTTTGGGTTTTGCATTTGGAAAGGGTAGGGTGATGAGAGGGGAGAATTTTCTCCAAGGGAAGTGTAGAGAAATCTGAGATAATAAACATGGCACTGTTTTTCAGGTATATTTTAGAAGTTCCAAAAGCTTTTGATGAAAACCTTTGGAAAATTTTTGGACAGTCTCGAAGTCAGAATGTTTTGCTTATGCACAGAGTAGATCAGTTATAATAGTGGCACAGTATAATAGGCCATAAGACTTGAAAGACATTCGCCTAAACTAAGTTAGACTTTAGCCAATAAAGAATTTCAATAAAAATTGATGGTAGTATTTCCTGGGGCTACAAGACTTTACTGCTATTAGAGCCATGTTCACATTTAATTCTAAACTGTGGCTGAGGTGTGCTTTTCAGAGTGGAATAAATTATGTAAGAGCTACTAAATAACTCACTTGCGTCTGTGTATTACTATCCCTATGCCTTTAGATATGTCAAGACCATTTCTATGAGGTGGCAAGAGGATAAAGAGACTAAGAGTGGGAACAAATTTTCATGGACACTGTTTGTGGTGCACAAGAGTCAAATTCAGATGCATGTTCGGGGCTAGAATGATTATTCCTGGCTGGAATTGCTACTATGCACTGAGTAACACACACAGTCAAAAAGAAGTGGTAGGGGAGAGACAAGTAGCATTTTCACATTTGGAGAAATGGTATAAAAGCTCTCAGAAAGGAGAAAATAAAATCCGGTGTGAATCTCCTTTTTCATAGTAACTCAGAATATTTCAAATTTCCTCTCTGAGCTATGTTGTCTCATTAGACTACTATAGAATATCCATTCAGGATATTCACTTCATCAACAGTGAAATAAAGATCAGATCTGTCTCTACCTTCCATGATCCCTTTGAACTGTTGGGGGAGATGTTTATCTCTTCCTGGAAATGAAATGCACACTACCTGCTTAATAATTAACCTCCTGAGTATTATACGAAACATAGGAATTAACTCTCTTGGCTCCAGAAATCAGAATTTGTCCAAAAGGACTGAGCAATAAACTAACTATTCATTGATTCCATATCAACAAGAAAGTGCAAACATGAGCCTGGTTACAAAAGGGGTTGGAAAAACAAATTAATTTCTTTTGAGCTCTGTGGTGGTCTGTGTAGCTTCCACCCTTGTCCTTTCTCTGAAAGACATTTGTAGACAAATGACATTCATGGCTGCTGATAAAAATCCTTGTCGTATAATCAAAGCATCACACCTAAGACAGTTTTCTTCATTGATTTGCATATTCTAATCACTTAAGAAAATTATTCACGCAGGAGATAGGTTTTTATACTTGATTAAAAGCCATGAATGTTTATTTATAATGGGAAGAGTTTTCTACCTTTAACAGTTTTACATTCGTATGCCACTTCAAACTTTTATTTATAAATAAAATACTTGTGTAAGGTAGAATACTCATCTTTATCTCTTTAGTCAATATGAAAATAATGCTGGAGTTCTCTATTCTTAGAACCCACTCATCATTGGACAACTGCTTGTACTGTTGTAAAGAGAACGACCTCTTTAGGGCTCCTGGGAAGTCCTTTTCTGATGCCGTGTTTGATAAAAACCATCACTAATGAAGAATATACCCCAATTATAACTGCATGGTTCCTATAGGTTGCTATCTCTATCACTGACTTGCCTTTATCCTGTTGCTGGAAGGTTATGCATTTTTAATGGCATGGAAGGTATTTTTGTTCTTCTCTTTTAAGTAGAAGTCTCTTCTGTCCAGACACCTATTTTAGTCCAGAAACTAAATAGTTGCCAGAGCTCTTGAACTTGGTCTTCTGGTGCTTCTGAATCAGCAGGTGCAATATCACAGATATATAATAGTAGAATGAGATAAAAGTGCTAGCAAATATAAATCTGGTAATCCTGGATTTGTATCCCTTCTTCCCATTTGGCATAAAATGATTCAAGTACTTGGGGGAAAAACTGGAAAGTTGTCACTACTGGTGTGCTGATTCTTGAGGTGATGTTTGGATCAAAGTTTAATAGAAAATCACGGGATTTTGATTTTTCCTTGTTTTCTCCTTTAAGTGGCAGAATGACATAATAAGAAACCTAAACCTACCATGAATATGGCATTTGCTGAAAGAAACTATTAGGTGTTAAAAGCAAACAAAACACTGACTTCTCCCATTCAGAGCAGGGTGCATCCCAGTTGTTTTAGCTCACACTTATTCTCTGACGTGACAATGTCCCTTGCTATGGTGGGTCAAATTTCTCTGTTTCTGAGTTAAAAAACCTTTGTTAAATTTTAGTAATGTCTAGACTTATAAGATGTTCTAGGCTCATCAAGGGCAAATACATTTATAAGTTCATTTGTTTACCTCTCTGTGAAGAAGAAAGAAAAAAACCTGAAAATAAATTTAGAGGAAACAATGAATAATATTGTATACTGTGAGACTTGTTTAAAATTAGGAACAAATTTTACCTTCAAGAGTTGGACTGTTTTCTTCTCTGAAGTCATTCCTGATATTGCACATCCCTGATACTCCCTCTCCAAAATTAGACAGAGATGGTTCTCTCTCTTGCACACTCTCTCATGCCAGCCACTCTTCAGTGTTGCTTAACCTCTGTAGCCTGTTGGATATTTCAATTGTTTGTGTTTATATCTCATATTGAATCATAAACTCCTTGAGAGAGTTTTATCTTTGTAGTTCTTCATACAATTGGAAATGGTGCCTTATTCATAGTAAATGCATGGTAAATGTTGAATAAACTAATGGAAGTGGTTTCTCCGAGCATTTTGAAACAACTCTTATTAAAATGAATACTTATGCGAAAGATGTTTACTGTACTATCTGCCAGGTACTGTTGTTGGTGCTGGGAATTTAACAGTGAAGAAAACATGAAAATCACCCCAGTGGCATTAAAAAAGAACAAATAAATATATAGTATTTGAGATGGTGATAGGAATGAAGGAGAAAAATTAATTGGGAAAGTGGGTAGCAGGTGCAAGAGGCCTTTCAAGGAAGGGCTTTCTGGGAAGGTGACAGTTGAGGAGAGAGGCTTGAGAGGTGATTGAGGAGCCAAATAGGAAGAAAGCCTTCTAGTCTGAGGGAAGAGCAAGTGCAGGCTGAGGTGGGAGTGAGCTTGGAATGTTCAAGAAAGAGCAAGGGGACCAGCGTATAGCTGCAGCCAAGTAACTGAGGGCAGAACGATTAGGAGCCAAAAGAGAGAAGAAGTGAGGGGTGAGATCAGACATGACCTTGTAGGCACATGTAAGAACATGGGCTTTCGCTCTGAGATGGCAAGCCCACAGTAAAGTATTCAATATTGGGGTGACAGGATTTAACACATAAGGTTAAGAATAATTTGTTGATAGTGGAAAGTTGTGTTTTGATTGTCAGAAATTTTGATGTTATCTGTGAACATGAAATTTCACTCTAAGGTGGAAATCAGTTTAATGGTTTTAGGCAACTTTGACTTCGGTCATTTTTAAATGCATGTAAAGCAGAGTACCCACTGTCTGCATCCTGTTGTGATTCTCAGGTGAATTTGAATACTTAAAGCCTATATTTTGTGACCTACATTTAGGCATATTATCTGTCTTAATTGAAGCTTTATTGATGCACTCTGAGTTATGTTTTTATTGCTTTCTTCCCTACCCACTAAGGAGCTTTTTGTTATTTGGTGTACAGGATAGGCACCATACTATGTTATAAGTAAATTGTCACCAGGACAGAAGCCATTGCAGACTGGTTGTCACAAAAATTTTTGGATATTTTGCCTCTGTCAGTAAAATATTTTTGAACATTCATGTATGATCTACATATATTTATCATTATACTAATGTACTATACCAGTCATATGTGTTTATAGTAAAACATATGGAAAGGATTTAAAAAGAATGAAAAAAGTATAAGACAAACACATTAAAATGATATTTTGTTTATGGTTATAAATATTTTCACTTTCATTAAAATATTGTTACCACTTTTAAACGGAGCAATGAGCTTGAATATGCTTTAATAATTTTTTAGACAAATTTAAAACTTTGTGATGAAGCAATTAGAAGGTATGTTTTAAACTCAAGTTTATCTTAAGACTTGGTTTTCAGTTGTCACAGTTGAAAAATATTCCTCGAAAATGTCTAGGTAGATGTGCATCATGAACATCACTTAATCATGTAAGTCGTTTTCAACCCAAAATTTATCTTGCAGTGGTTTTTGTTGAAATATGGTTAACAAATTTTCTTTCTGTGAACTCAATAAATGTTTCTGCAAAACTATTTTGAAGGTAATACATTTTAGTGTTTTAATAAAGGCATAAAAAACCCATTTGGGAAATTTAAAAACAGTCTTCAGATAGGATAGTGTTTATATTGATATACTTACAGTATTTCTTCAGTGAATCATATAATGATGGAAAGATTTTCAAACATTTGTTTTTATAATGCTTTTTCCATGTGAGTTGCTGTTGAAAGCAGTTGCTTTCTTCCTTATTGTTAAGACATCTAATTTACCTTGAAGGGCTGGATTAAGTTTGTAGCGAACGAAGAGTTTGTACTGAAACTAGAAGTGTCAGCTTTGCCATTGTCGTCTTTGCATTTTCACCTTCATTTGCATTACTAGTGTGTTGGTTTCTTTGCAGAAATATTTTGAAGCTATGAGAGCATTTGGTGAGATTGGTTTGATAAAACTAGATAATACGATCTGTGAGTCCACTTAATTGGGCACATATAAACTACAACATTGAGAAAATACTGAAAAGCAAAGAACAAAGAACAAGCAAGTGCAGGGCTGTCAGATCCCCCACTCCGCATTCAGATACATATCCTAGGTAGGTGACATATGACTATCTGGCAATCAGACATCTGCACTGAGTGAGGGTGCCAGAGCTAATCCATATCAGTAGATTTGATTTTGTTCTTTTTTTTTAAGGATTAAAATATATTTTAAAAAATAGAAGTCTGAGTATGTTTCAGCACTCTATAGGATCACCTTGCATACCCCTGGTGGTCTGTGTACCCCACGTGGGAGAAAACTGTGCTAGATGTTGGCATTTTTCAAATGGGGTCCTTGAAAACCTTGATGAGCCACAGAAGGTTAAAAAGTCTTGCTGCTTCATTGTTTATAAGAACCCATCAACAAAAATCCACCAAAAAAATAATGGTTTTGGGATAGAGATAATGAATTACATTATGGTAGTAACCAAAATTAATTAAAGCTCTTTTGGCTGGTCATTGCTTATGTTCAAATGCAAATGAGTGTCTACAGCTGTCCAAAAAGTACCGTGTAACCTCCATGTAACCTATACTTTCTAGTAGTGAGGCACAATGGAGCTGGCTTCCAGTAAGGCTTCTTCCTTTCACAAATTCCATTTTCTAACTAATTTCTGTCTTGCCTCTCCTTTTATTTTTCCAAGATGGGTATGCCACTGTATGAGGAGAGGTAGTTTCATTTATTCCATCCTCAATTTTGGTAATAAGTTATCAGTGCCATCTCAGGAAGGAAAGTGGTTGGAGCCTAACATAATACTCATCTTGAATTAATGAAATATTTTTAGTGACATCTAATTCTGTGATGCTTTTGTTTTTCTTTTTTCTTTTTTTTGTTACCTTTTTATTTTTAAATGGGCTCTGGAAAACAAAGCTTTTCTTGTTTGTTTGCTAGCTTAATGGTGTGACTACACCTCTCAGCGTTTAAATTCCAGGACTGCTGTAGAGCAAAAATTTTTCTTAACCTTTTCTCTTTTTCCTTTCCTGCAAAATATCTTGGGAGAAGAGTGAACTGTTAAAAAGTAGAGGAATTGCTAATGGTGTGTGGCTGCTGTGTTGATGGGTTGCCTTAACTGAATAATGTTGGCAATCCAAGGACATGAAAAAATAATAGAAGGAAAAGAATTGATCTTTATGTACCTGCAGAGGTGTATGGGCAGAAAATGTCCTGGAGATTTTCTTCCTTCCTTCCTTTCTTCCTTCTTCCTTCCTTCCTTCCTTCCTTCCTTCCTTCCTTCCTTCCTTCCTTCCTTCCTTCCTCTCCCTCCCTCCCTCCCTCCCTTCATTTCCATTTTCTTTCTATACACATAAGAATATTTAAAATGAATTCTGTTAGGAAAGAGAGAGATAAACTATTTATTCCAGACATAAGATGTTCAGAGAAACCTAATGAACCAAGAGATTTCAAGGCTGAATGAGTTAAGAACGGTGATCCCATGACCAGACAGCCTGATATGGGGTATCGGAGCCAGAGGCTTAGGTGGGCATCCATACAGGTAGGGGACTGATAGCCTGACATGGGGTGTCAGAATGTCGTTGGGTTATGGAAGGGGTTATCTACAACTGCTGCGTATAAGTGGTTGGCAGAAGGTGTCAGAGCCCAAGCAGGCTAAGGAAAGTATTCGCATGACAGAGTGTGACAGCCTTTTGTATAACTTGATTTTCTACCTTTATGCTTTGTAAGAGACAGGAGACATTTCTCCATGTCTCCAAGGGAAGCATTGCTAAATCGATGAAAGGTTGACCTACTGCACCTTCACTTTAGACTGTTACAAAAAGGGATCTGAAAGACTAGGAAGGAAAGACTGGACACATAAAGCATATTCCTGGGAAAGAAATAGGTAACTAGTGTTTCAAAATATTTGGATAAAACTGTAAACAGAAACCTCCCAGTTAGGACTTCCAATAATTTTGTCTTTATGCTTACAAAGCATGAACAAAAATAGAAAATCTCTTACCTTGAACATTACCTTCAGAATAGGACATGAGAAGTGCTTATTTTTTTAAACCCCTCCTGAGCATGACTTTGGTATGACAGAGTAAAGGCTTTGGATTCAGTATTTATATTTATACTTTGTGAGGGGTTGTAGAAAGACATTTTGGCTAATGAAACTGGATGGATTTCATATAAAAGGTGTCCAGTCCTCCTTAGGAACCCCATATCAGTCTTCCCAACCTGACATTCATATGGCATGATGTGGAGGTTGTGCTGTGAGAGAGGGTGAGGGGGTCTGTTGCACCCTCCCATAATTCTTCTACGTGCCTCCAGAGTGTCAACTTCTTTCTGCGTGCAACCCCTCATTAACAGGGGATCTATTTTGAGCTGTAATACAGAGCAGTTTTCTTTTTTTTTTTCATGTTCTATCACTGTGGTAAGAAAATTTTTGCATTCTCTGTGTTCCTTTGGCTATTTTACTAATAATTATGCTTTAGATGCTTATTTTTATAATCCAGAATTCACCTATGGGTCTGATCTTACATTTTGTTTTCTTAATTGCATTACACAAGAGAAGGTTATCCATAATAAAATGAATATAAATTCCAAAATGGAGGTAAATTACCAATCAAATAGCTTCTTTTAGCTCAGATGTACTCTGAGCTTTATAATGGTCATTGACCTTGGATTCTCTAGGAGCATCAGATGGTTCTAAATTCAGCTCATCTGCTCTGATTTTTAAAATTTAGTAATAAAACATTTTCTGAAATAATACATGAAGAAATATGCTTTTGAAAATCATGTACGGAAGTTTCTTTGTTCTCCTAACATTAATTTTTATTTGAGAGATGTGTATCACATTTTCCTATAAAGTTCAAGTTCAAAGTTGTAATATAAAATTTACAATTTTTTCTCCTGGCCTACTTTTTAATCATGCCTCCATTTATCCTTGGCTTTCTCCTTTTTCTTCCCATGTTGTTATAGTGCTGGCATACTGTGAACACTTTGAATGTAAGCTTCTTATTCATCTTCAATCCATCTTGAAACTGTGCTTGGCAAATAGTAGGCATTTAAAATGTTCATTGAAATTCATCTTTAACTTTCTTAGGCAATTTCTCTGCTCACAAGTCAATATCCTTTGGGTCTTGGGCATTTTTCCCTGAGTTTTTTTGGATAGGAAATGAGATACAGAATAAACAGCATATATGGAATAGGTAAGAAAATGGTACGTTTTGATTCGATGATTCATGAATGGCAAGTATAAGACAAATGAAAGAGGCTCTTTTTGATAGGGTTGAAACCTAATTTTTGAAAAGATTGAGTTCAGCACTAGATTAATCAACTGTCCAGATTAATTTGGGATCAAAGGGCCTCTGAAATGTGTGACTTTCAGTGCTAAAACTGAGAAAGTTGTAAGTGAACATGGATGAGTTGGTCATCTTAGAGCCGAACTTATATAGTAGGA